>CM053033.1:147080298-147680298 GCA_028564925.1 Lithobates sylvaticus
GCGTCCATTATAACGTATAGGGTTCGAAAATTTGCGCGAACTTTCGGTCGGTTCGAAGGTTCTGGTGCGAACCGAACCCGGGGGTGTTCGGCTCATCCCTAGTGGTGGGTAGGGATGGGCCCGGTGCTCGATGCGAACCCACGTTCGCATCGAGCACCGGGCGTTCGCTCGCTCGGCGAGCCCAGAACTATTTTGGCCGCTCGCATCACGTTCGTGTGATGCGAGCGGCCCCGCAATGCATTGCGGCCGGCGCGGCCGGCGCAGTGCATTGCTGGCTGATGATTGGCCAAGCATGCACTGTGACCCCGCATGCTTGGCCAATCACAGCCCCGGAAACTCGAAGAGCCATAATTGGCTACAGGCAGGACGCCTGTAGCCAATTACAGCTCAGGTGCTTTAGTACACCCCCCCCCTATAAAAGGCCGCCACGCCGTCTGCGCCGGTCACATGCTGTTCCGGCGTAGATAGAGCAGGATAGATCTGTGACACTCTGCTGGATTTAGTTAGTTAGAGAGATTTACTTAGAGAGATTGAGTTAGATAGATTCATTTACAAAGATTGATTTAGAAAGAGGGGCTTGTAGTGTGTTTGTGGCAGGCAGGCAGAGCTCCTATATTTTGTTCCCAGAAGCACCTATAGGACTTGTAGTGTGTTCGTGGCAGGCAGGCAGAGCTCCTATATTTTGTTCCCAGAAGCACCTATAGGACTTGTAGTGTGTTCGTGGCAGGCAGGCAGAGCTCCTATATTTTGTTCCCAGAAGCACCTATAGGACTTGTAGTGTGTTCGTGGCAGGCAGGCAGAGCTCCTATATTTTGTTCCCAGAAGCACCTATAGGACTTGTAGTGTGTTCGTGGCAGGCAGGCAGAGCTCCTATATTTTGTTCCCAGAAGCACCTATAGGACTTGTAGTGTGTTCCTGGCAGGCAGGCAGAGCTCCTATATTTTCTTCCCAGAAGCACCTATAGGACTTGAAGTGTGTTAGTCCCATCACACAGAGATCATATATTTTGTTCCCAGAAGCACCTATAGGACTTGAAGTGTGTTAGTCCCATCACACAGACCTATATTTTCTTCCCAGAAGCACCTATAGGACTTGAAGTGTGTTAGTCCCATCACACAGAGATCATATATTTTGTTCCCAGAAGCACCTATAGGACTTGAAGTGTGTTAGTCCCATCACACAGACCTATATTTTCTTCCCAGAAGCACCTATAGGACTTGAAGTGTGTTAGTCCCATCACACAGAGATCATATATTTTGTTCCCAGAAGCACCTATAGGACTTGAAGTGTGTTAGTCCCATCACACAGACCTATATTTTCTTCCCAGAAGCACCTATAGGACTTGAAGTGTGTTAGTCCCATCACACAGAGATCATATATTTTGTTCCCAGAAGCACCTATAGGACTTGAAGTGTGTTAGTCCCATCACACAGAGATCATATATTTTCTTCCCAGAAGCACCTATAGGACTTGAAGTGTGTTAGTCCCATCACACAGAGATCATATATTTTGTTCCCAGAAGCACCTATAGGACTTGAAGTGTGTTAGTCCCATCACACAGAGATCATATATTTTCTTCCCAGAAGCACCTATAGGACTTGAAGTGTGTTAGTCCCATCACACAGAGATCATATATTTTGTTCCCAGAAGCACCTATAGGACTTGAAGTGTGTTAGTCCCATCACACAGACCTATATTTTCTTCCCAGAAGCACCTATAGGACTTGAAGTGTGTTAGTCCCATCACACAGAGATCATATATTTTGTTCCCAGAAGCACCTATAGGACTTGAAGTGTGTTAGTCCCATCACACAGAGATCATATATTTTGTTCCCAGAAGCACCTATAGGACTTGAAGTGTGTTAGTCCCATCACACAGACCTATATTTTCTTCCCAGAAGCACCTATAGGACTTGAAGTGTGTTAGTCCCATCACACAGAGATCATATATTTTGTTCCCAGAAGCACCTATAGGACTTGAAGTGTGTTAGTCCCATCACACAGAGATCATATATTTTCTTCCCAGAAGCACCTATAGGACTTGAAGTGTGTTAGTCCCATCACACAGAGATCATATATTTTGTTCCCAGAAGCACCTATAGGACTTGAAGTGTGTTAGTCCCATCACACAGACCTATATTTTCTTCCCAGAAGCACCTATAGGACTTGAAGTGTGTTAGTCCCATCACACAGAGATCATATATTTTGTTCCCAGAAGCACCTATAGGACTTGAAGTGTGTTAGTCCCATCACACAGAGATCATATATTTTGTTCCCAGAAGCACCTATAGGACTTGAAGTGTGTTAGTCCCATCACACAGACCTATATTTTCTTCCCAGAAGCACCTATAGGACTTGAAGTGTGTTAGTCCCATCACACAGAGATCATATATTTTGTTCCCAGAAGCACCTATAGGACTGGAAGTGTGTTAGTCCCATCACACAGAGATCATATATTTTGTTCCCAGAAGCACCCATAGGACTTGAAGTGTGTTAGTCCCATCACACAGAGATCATATATATTTGTTCCCAGAAGCACCTATAGGACTTGAAGTGTGTTAGTCCCATCACACAGACCTATATTTTCTTCCCAGAAGCACCTATAGGACTTGAAGTGTGTTAGTCCCATCACACAGAGATCATATATTTTGTTCCCAGAAGCACCTATAGGACTTGAAGTGTGTTAGTCCCATCACACAGAGATCATATATTTTGTTCCCAGAAGCACCTATAGGACTTGAAGTGTGTTAGTCCCATCACACAGAGATCCTATATTTTGTTCCCAGAAGCACCTATAGGACTTGAAGTGTGTTAGTCCCATCACACAGACCTATATTTTCTTCCCAGAAGCACCCATAGGACTTGAAGTGTGTTAGTCCCATCACACAGAGATCCTATATTTTGTTCCCAGAAGCACCTCTAGGACTTGAAGTGTGTTAGTCCCATCACACAGACCTATATTTTCTTCCCAGAAGCACCCATAGGACTTGAAGTGTGTTAGTCCCATCACACAGAGATCCTATATTTTGTTCCCAGAAGCACCTATAGGACTTGAAGTGTGTTAGTCCCATCACACAGAGATCATATATTTTGTTCCCAGAAGCACCTATAGGACTTGAAGTGTGTTAGTCCCATCACACAGACCTATATTTTCTTCCCAGAAGTACCCATAGGACTTGAAGTGTGTTAGTCCCATCACACAGAGATCCTATATTTTGTTCCCAGAAGCACCTATAGGACTTGAAGTGTGTTAGTCCCATCACACAGAGATCCTATATTTTGTTCCCAGAAGCACCTATAGGACTTGAAGTGTGTTAGTCCCATCACACAGACCTATATTTTCTTCCCAGAAGCACCCATAGGACTTGAAGTGTGTTAGTCCCATCACACAGAGATCCTATATTTTGTTCCCAGAAGCACCTATAGGACTTGAAGTGTGTTAGTCCCATCACACAGACCTATATTTTCTTCCCAGAAGCACCCATAGGACTTGAAGTGTGTTAGTCCCATCACACAGAGATCCTATATTTTGTTCCCAGAAGCACCTATAGGACTTGAAGTGTGTTAGTCCCATCACACAGACCTATATTTTCTTCCCAGAAGCACCCATAGGACTTGAAGTGTGTTAGTCCCATCACACAGAGATCCTATATTTTGTTCCCAGAAGCACCTATAGGACTTGAAGTGTGTTAGTCCCATCACACAGACCTATATTTTCTTCCCAGAAGCACCTATAGGACTTCTAGTGTGTTAGTGGCATCACACAGAGCTCCTCTCTTTTCTTCTCAGCAGCACCCACAGGACTTCTAGTGTGTTAGTGGCATCACACAGAGCTCCTCTATTTTCTTTGCAGAAGCACCCATAGGACTTCTAGTGTGTTAGTGGCATCACACAGAGCTCCTATATTTTCTTCTCAGCAGCACCCATAGGACTTCTAGTGTGTTAGTGGCATCACACAGAGCTCCTCTATTTTCTTTGCAGAAGCACCCATAGGACTTCTAGTGTGTTAGTGGCATCACACAGAGCTCCTATATTTTCTTCTCAGCAGCACCCACAGGACTTCTAGTGTGTTAGTGGCATCACACAGAGCTCCTCTATTTTCTTTGCAGAAGCACCCACAGGACTTCTAGTGTGTTAGTGGCATCACACAGAGCTCCTCTATTTTCTTTGCAGAAGCACCCATAGGACTTCTAGTGTGTTAGTGGCATCACACAGAGCTCCTATATTTTCTTCTCAGCAGCACCCATAGGACTTCTAGTGTGTTAGTGGCATCACACAGAGCTCCTCTATTTTCTTTGCAGAAGCACCCATAGGACTTCTAGTGTGTTAGTGGCATCACACAGAGCTCCTATATTTTCTTCTCAGCAGCACCCACAGGACTTCTAGTGTGTTAGTGGCATCACACAGAGCTCCTCTATTTTCTTTGCAGAAGCACCCATAGGACTTCTAGTGTGTTAGTGGCATCACACAGAGCTCCTCTATTTTCTTTGCAGAAGCACCCATAGGACTTCTAGTGTGTTAGTGGCATCACACAGAGCTCCTATATTTTCTTCTCAGCAGCACCCACAGGACTTCTAGTGTGTTAGTGGCATCACACAGAGCTCCTCTATTTTCTTTGCAGAAGCACCCATAGGACTTCTAGTGTGTTAGTGGCATCACACAGAGCTCCTATATTTTCTTCTCAGCAGCACCCACAGGACTTCTAGTGTGTTAGTGGCATCACACAGAGCTCCTCTATTTTCTTTGCAGAAGCACCCATAGGACTTCTAGTGTGTTAGTGGCATCACACAGAGCTCCTCTATTTTCTTTGCAGAAGCACCCATAGGACTTCTAGTGTGTTAGTGGCATCACACAGAGCTCCTCTATTTTCTTTGCAGAAGCACCCACAGGACTTCTAGTGTGTTAGTGGCATCACACAGAGCTCCTCTATTTTCTTTGCAGAAGCACCCATAGGACTTCTAGTGTGTTAGTGGCATCACACAGAGCTCCTATATTTTCTTCTCAGCAGCACCCATAGGACTTCTAGTGTGTTAGTGGCATCACACAGAGCTCCTCTATTTTCTTTGCAGAAGCACCCATAGGACTTCTAGTGTGTTAGTGGCATCACACAGAGCTCCTATATATTCTTCTCAGCAGCACCCACAGGACTACCGACTACAATGGCTGGAAGACCGCCAAGGGGAGGCAGAGCGTGCAGAGCCAAGAACACAGGGCAGGCAGGCTCTGTTTCTAGTGGACGTGCATCGTCATCAGCACGTGGCCATGGGACACGCGCGTCTTTGTTTTCGGCAGCTGGACATGTGGAGCCGCATCATGCTGAAGGCTTGGTAGAATGGATGACCAAGCCCTCCTCATCCTCCTCATCCTCTCTCACCCAGGCTCAGGGTACTGGCAGAGCATCATCAGCCACCCCTTCCCTAGACCCACCATGTCCTCCTGAGGAGTCCCCCGAACTCTTTGAGCACAGTGTTGGGTACATGCTCCAGGAGGATGCCCAACGATTCGAAGGCTCGGATGATGATACCCAGCTTGAGGAATCTGGCAGTACTGTTCCACCAGCTGCAGCTTACTGCCAGGTTTGCTCTAGTGGTGAAGAGGGAGGGGATGATGAGGTCACTGACTCCACGTGGGTGCCTGAAGGGAGAGAGGATGAGGAGGAGGACGAGGAGGAGGAGGATGCGGCGTCACATGTCCAACGAGGCAGGATGCCCCCTGGAGGCCAGGTAGAGGCCAGCACAGCAACTGTACAACACCGCAGAGCTCCGCCTGTGCAGGGCGCTGCCTCTGCACGTTATCAGAAAAGTTCTTTGGTGTGGGCCTTTTTTGAGACGAGTGCATCAGATCGCACCACTGCTATTTGCAATATTTGTCTCAAGCGTATCTCGCGTGGCCAAAACATCAGCCGCTTGGGCACCACAAGCATGACCAGACATATGGCGACCTGCCATGCAGCTCGTTGGCAGGCACACATAAAAGACCCACACCAAAGAACTAATCGGACCTCTCCTTGCTCCTCCTCAGCTGGGATCTCCATCCCCACTACACCTTCAGTCCTCTCTGAAAGCTGCTCTGAGAGGACTGAAGGTGTAGAATTAGGTGTGTCACAACCAAGTACTTGCAGTACACCGACGTCCGATTGCAGCAGGCAAATTTCCCTGCCCCAGCTGCTGGACCGTAGAAAGAAGTACACTCCCAGCCATCCACATGCCCAGCGGTTGAATGCTAGCCTGGCTAAATTGCTAGCACTTCAACTGCTGCCTTTTCAGTTGGTAGACTCGGCCCCCTTCCGTGAGTTTGTTCAATGTGCGGTTCCTCAGTGGCAGGTTCCCAAACGCCACTTTTTCTCACGGAAGGCGATTCCGTCTCTCTACCGGCATGTGGAGGGCAATGTCCATGCCTCGCTGGACAGGGCGGTCAGCGGTAAGGTGCATATTACCGCTGACTCATGGTCCAGCAGGCATGGACAGGGACGGTACCTTTCTTTCACGGCCCATTGGGTCACTCTATTGGCAGCTGGGAGGGATGCAGGACAAGGTGCAGTAGTGTTGGAGGTTGTTCCGCCACCACGCCTCCAAAACGCTACTACTGCTACTGGTTGTGACACACCTCTCTCCTCCACCCCCTCCTCTTCTTCTTCCTCCAGTGCTCTGTCCTTGGAACCAGCGGTGCTCCGTAGGCGTACAAGGGGCTACGCAAGTACGCAGGCAAAAAGATGCCATGCCGTGCTTGCGCTGGTGTGTTTGGGGGACAGGAGCCACACTGGGCCAGAGGTTCTGGCAGCTCTGCAGGGGCAGGCCGAGAGGTGGTTGACGCCACGTCAGCTTAAGCCAGGAATGGTCGTTTCTGACAATGGCACCAACCTCCTCTCCGCCCTGCGACAGGGGCAGCTCACCCATGTGCCCTGCATGGCTCACGTCCTCAACCTGGTGGTGCAGCGGTTCTTGGGCAGGTTCCCAGGCTTACAGGATGTCCTGAGGCAGGCCAGGAAAGTCTGTGTGCATTTCCGCCGATCTTATAATGCCAGTGCTCGGCTGACTGAGCTGCAAAAGGAGCTGAACCTGCCCAAGAACCGCCTAATATGTGACATGCCCACCAGGTGGAACTCAACGTTGGCCATGCTGCAGCGACTGCACACGCAGCAGAGGGCCATCAATGAGTACCTTTGCGACTATGGCACCAGGACAGGGTCAGGGGAGCTTGGTTTTTTTTCCCCACGTCAGTGGAGCATGATCAGGGATGCATGCACTGTCCTCTCACCATTTGAGGAGGCCACGAGGATGGTGAGCAGTGTCAGTGCATGCATCAGTGACACTGTCCCTCTTGTCCACCTGTTGGAGCATACGCTGCGTGGGATAATGGACAGGGCACTTGAGGCAGAACAGAGGCAGGAAGAGGAGGACTTCCTTGCCTCTCAAGGCCCCCTTTATCCGGACAGTGTTCCTTCTGTCCCACCCATCACACAGGAAGAGGATGAGGAGGAGGAGGAGGAGGAGGAGGAGGAGGATTGTGTGAGCATGGAGGTGGAGCCTGGCACTCAGCATCAGCAGCAGCAGTCTTTTAGGGATGATGTACAGTCCCAACAAACCAGTGGACTTGTACGTGGCTGGGAGGAGGTGGCTGGCGATCATGTCATCCTCAGTGACCCAGAAGACTCCGGACCGAATGCCTCAGCTAACCTACGCTGCATGGCCTCCCTGATCCTGCAAAGCCTGCGGAAGGATCCTCGTGTTCTTCGGATCAAGGAGAGGGACCATTACTGGCTGGCCACTCTCCTTGATCCGCGGTACAAGGGTAAGGTTGCGGACCTTATCTTGCCGTCGCAGAGGGAGCAGAGGATGAGACATCTCAGGGAGGCCTTGCAGAAAGGTCTGTGCAACGCGTTCCCAGAAACTGGGAGGCTACAAACTCCTGGTCCTGGGCGACGAGTTGCTGAGGCTTCGGTCAGTAGCAGAAGGAGCGGTGGGGAAGGTGGACGTCTGACCGATGCGTTCAGACAATTTTTTAGTCCGCAGCCCCAAGGTATGATCGGTTCCAGCAACCATCGCCAGCGTCTGATATACATGGTGCAGGAATACCTTGGGGCAAGGTCAGACTTGGACACCTTTCCCACCGAAAATCCTCTGGCTTACTGGGTCCTGAGGATGGATCACTGGCCAGAGCTTGCACAGTATGCAATTGAGCTACTGGCCTGTCCTGCCTCCAGCGTTCTTTCCGAACCTCGGTTGATCGACTGACCTTCATCAAAATGAATCAGTCTTGGATCACCACCAGCTACCAGGCACCTGAGGCGGATATAACCGAATAATTTTTAATATCACATCCCTTCAAGACTGCCTATGCTGATGCTGAGTGACTGTCCTCTTATGTTCACTGACTATCCTCTTCCTCCTCCTCAATGATCCATGCCACCACACCAGTGCCTAAGGCACAATTTTTCAGCCCCTGTTTAACAGGGGCGTGTACATACAATTTTTATAAAAAAAATGCTTCGCAACACGTGTGACTGCTGTGCTCCAAGTACAGTATCTGTGAGGGGTTGCAGTGTTGTGGCACCAGCACCAGTGCCTAAGGCAAATTTTTCAGCCCCTGTTTAACAGGGGCGTGTACTTACAATTTTTTTAAAAAAATGCTTCGCAACACGTGTGACTGCTGTGCTCCAAGTACAGTATCTGTGAGGGGTTGCAGTGTTGTGGCACCAGCACCAGTGCCTAAGGCACAATTTTTCAGCCCCTGTTTAACAGGGGCGGGTAATTACAATTTTTTAAAAAAATGCTTCGCAACACGTGTGATGTTTAACAGGGGCGTGTACTTACAATTTTTTAAAAAAATGCTTCGCAACACGTGTGACTGCTGTGCTCCAAGTACAGTATCTGTGAGGGGTTGCAGTGTTGTGGCACCAGCACCAGTGCCTAAGGCACAATTTTTCAGCCCCTGTTTAACAGGGGCGGGTAATTACAATTTTTTAAAAAAATGCTTCGCAACACGTGTGACTGCTGTGCTCCAAGTACAGTATCTGTGAGGGGTTGCAGTGTTGTGGCACCAGCACCAGTGCCTAAGGCACAATTTTTCAGCCCCTGTTTAACAGGGGCGGGTAATTACAATTTTTTAAAAAAATGCTTCGCAACACGTGTGACTGCTGTGCTCCAAGTACAGTATCTGTGAGGGGTTGCAGTGTTGTGGCACCAGCACCAGTGCCTAAGGCACAATTTTTCAGCCCCTGTTTAACAGGGGCGGGTAATTACAAATCTTGATCTAATAGTTCACAGCAGGGCCCATTCCTGCGCCCACCAAGAGTAACTATGAGGGCCTACAGTCTTGTGGCAACACCGTCCACCACCACCGCCAAAGGCCCAATTTTTCTGCCCTGTTCATCAGGTGCTTGCAATTACAAATCTTGATCTAATAACTCACAGCAGGGCCCATTCCTGCGCCCACCAAGAGTAACTATGAGGGCCTACAGTCTTGTGGCAACACCGTCCACCACCACCGCCAAAGGCCCAATTTT
This sequence comes from Lithobates sylvaticus, assembly GCA_028564925.1. Lineage (NCBI taxonomy): Eukaryota > Metazoa > Chordata > Amphibia > Anura > Ranidae > Lithobates > Lithobates sylvaticus. The sequence goes on from CM053033.1 coordinate 147,089,803, forward strand.
TCTGCCCTGTTCATCAGGTGCTTGCAATTACAAATCTTGATCTAATAACTCACAGCAGGGCCCATTCCTGCGCCCACCAAGAGTAACTATGAGGGCCTACAGTCTTGTGGCAACACCGTCCACCACCACCGCCAAAGGCCCAATTTTTCTGCCCTGTTCATCAGGTGCTTGCAATTACAAATCTTGATCTAATAACTCACAGCAGGGCCTATTCCTGCGCCCACCAAGAGTAACTGTGAGAGCTTACAGTCTTGTGGCAACACCGTCCACCACCACCACCACCACCCCCAATTTTTCTGCCCTGTTCAACAGTTGCATGCAATTACAAATCTTGATCTATTAACTCACAGCAGGGCCCATTCCTGTGCCCACCAGTCTTGTGGCTACACCAACATCTAATAGGGCAAATTTCTGCAGAGTATATACGCCAGGCCCCTACTTTCAAACATCCAACTTACAAACGACTCCTACTTGCAAATGGAAAGAGAAAACAGGAAGTGAGAGGAAATCTACCCCTAGGAAGGGAAATTCTATCCTGTTAGATTTAATTTGGGAAAAAGGTATCTCCTCTCTACTGATACTTTATCACCAATCCTTGTTTCAATTAAAACCCCACTTTTTCCAAAAACATTTGTCATTGGGACGGAAAGTTAGGTGACATGTTCTGAACAGATGTGCAAAGACAGCAAATGTTACAGGGGTGATAACCCCTCCCTATGTTCTCCAAAAAGCTTAAAAATAGATTTTTTTGGGATGGAGCTACACTTCATAATGTACCTGTTCAGATTCTACTTAAGAACAAACCTAAAGCCGCAAGTGTTTTTAAATGGCTTCTTTTTTTCCTTTACAAATGTCATTTTGTGCAAGGACAGTTCTAAACACGGGAAACACATGCCACTTCACAGGCATACTTTAGACACCCCCCAGGTACCATATTTAAAGGAAAATTTCACTTTTTTTTTTTCACTTTATGCATCATTAAAATGACTGCTCCCGAAAAAACGTTAGTTTTTAAAAGTTCTTTTTGCATTGATATATGTCCCCTGGGGCAGGACCCGGGTCCCCAAACCTGTTTTATGACATTAACATGCATATTGGCCGTTGTAATTAGCACTTTTGATTTCGAACGTTCGCGTCCATTATAACGTATAGGGTTCGAAAATTTGCGCGAACTTTCGGTCGGTTCGAAGGTTCTGGTGCGAACCGAACCCGGGGGTGTTCGGCTCATCCCTAGTGGTGGGCACTTTGGTCTCACCCCGTCCTCTGATCACATATAGAAAGACGGTTTCAATTGGTAACCTAGTCACTCAAAGTGAATACAAAGGAATCTCTAGAAGGGATCCATGCAGAAATTTTGGAACCTTCCCATGTGGAAACTGTGCCCAATGCTCAGTCATTGGGCAAAGGACCACACTGACGCTGCCCAATGGGGTAGACTTCTCCCTGAGACACTACGCTTCCTGCCAGACTCAGGGGGTGGTGTACCTCATGCAGTGTCAGTGTGGTTCCTTTTATGTAGGCAAGACCAGACAAAAATTATGCAAAAGAGTTGAAAAACATATGCATGACATGAAGATCTGCAATCTATATTTGCCCCTTGGGCGTCATATAGCCAAGAAACACAACTATAGATTGCCGAAAGTAAATTTCACTGTCCTTGACAGATTGCACATTCCAATTAGAGGAGGAGATTGGAACAAGGTTCTTCTTCAACGGGAAATGCGTTGGATTAGAACCTTGAAGGCAACCACCCCACCAGGTTTAAACGAGGTGGAAAGCTTTAGACCATTTTTGGATGGCTATAGCTCGGGAAAAACTGACTGAAATGTTGTTGGAGATGGCCCTAGGCTCTCTCTATCTATCCAACCATTTTAGAACAACAATCACTATCTAAATCACTCCTTCTCTACTCATTTCTTTATCTGTTAGTCCCTCACTTTCGGGGGGGCTTCCCCCTTTTATACTCTCTGTCTCTATCTTTAGGAATTTACTGGATTGGGTGGACGGTTCAGCTATAGGGTTCTTTATATCTGTCCACATTGGACAACACCTGTACATTGTTAATGTATGTTTTGATTATACAATTGTAAATGGTTTTGCCTCCGGGGAGTTTTCATTACCGAGTCAGAGAAATATAGATGTCCCAATTTCTTGCTTGGCAGGAGCTTCCAAGTGTCCTCCCCTCATTCTGTACCTGGCATCTCAACCCCAATAGACCCATAGTCTCCCTACCCCGTGATTACGGGTATCACGGGATTTTCCATTGTTAGGGGGACAGTTGCTCTATTTCTCATCTTTGATGGCTTAGAGGTTATTTTGGATCTTTGGGGGTAGGGGTTATTCTGGGCTCCAGGAATTTCATTTCTGGAGCCCGGATTTTTGTTCCCCATTTATGTCTTGCCAGTAGTCTTAGTCCTTCAGATTGTTTTGTTTTGGGGGATGGGGGGCGGTCCTTACCCACCAACTAGCCTTGGCCCCTATCAGGCGATGGCGCTTTGGGTCAAAACCCCCCCTCTTTCACCCCCATACAAATATCAATTCCCTCCCAGCCTAGATCCCCCACCCCCCTATCATTACATCTGGTGCGGAACAATTTCCGTTTCCTTTGGGGACTTGGGGGTTTCATTTTCCAGTTGTCTCCTTTTCCATGCTCCATCCTCACTGTCCAGTCTTGGACAAGAGGGGATGGTTGTGGTTTTGGGTGACCTGCGCGGTCACCTGCGCTCCGGGCAGCTTTAGACTCTCCCCCAGGCAGATCACCCTGCGCATGTGCACCTTACATTAGGCGCCTGCGCTACAGACAGACCATCTCTGGCGGGGCTCTCCACATCGCGCATGCGCACATTTTGATGCGCGATGTTGCTGTTTAGGCAGGGATGTCTTCCTACATCCTGTGCGCGGCGCTTCCTGGAGCGCGGATCATGGTGTGCGCGCGCACCCATCCACATTGTCCATCCTGCCTGGATTCTCTTCCCTGCCTATCAGGGATAGGACGCAGCCCAAGGGGCGGGTTCATATGGGATGACGCCGGACGCCATTGCGTCTGACGTCATCTGGATACACCCACTGGGGCGGGACAGAGGTTTTTCCATCTATAAAAGGGCGCTTGAGATGGTATATGGCGTCATTCCGCTCCACAGCATTTGGCTGTGTGAACTCCTCTCCACCGCTGGGATATCTTGGGAGTCTTTTCCTGGAACCTCTCCACCTTGGATCCTTTCATCATAGATTCCATGGTGAGTTATATATATGGGACAAATTGGTTTTATCTTGGGAGCTTTTTTCCCAAGTTAGCCATGCTCTCTTTAATTAACTCCATCCAGGTTTTTTATACACTCCCTGTTTCTCCATTGATGGTCCTTTAGGTCTCTATGCCATTTGATATATGGAAAATAATTTCTTATCCGTACCGTCTTGTAGAGAGTGAGGGAATGGGACCTTGGTCCTCTGCCAGCATTTGGACACCTTTTCTCCACGGAAAATGAACGGGAGGCAATGCTATACATGTGATGCTATATATGACTATGTAAGTGTATCTATGTAAGTGTATCATTCATAGTGTAATATTTATACATATTGAGTATTTCTGTATACTCCTATGTAATATATGCTTGTCTACTCCATGTTAAATGGGGTATGGAAGTTTTCTTTTCTTTTCTTTTTTATAATTGACATGTTTTGATATTCTGTAGATGGTGACTATAATTCCCTGAGGAAGATAGGCATACTTTCAGCCATTTGGAAACGCGTCGGAATTCTTTACCTTCACCTACTTCAGATATGCATATCATTTTGTACCATTTGTCATATTGTTTTTAAAAAACTTTTTCTAAAAATATCTGTATGTTTTCCTATTTTTGCTAAATAAATTCATAAAAATTATCTTATGTAGCCTATATGGTTTATCAAGTTGCCGGTATAGTCTCACCTTTAGAGGTTTTTTCTTATACCAGTTATGGGGATGATGGCAACCAACATGTGTCTTGAGAATTGAGTTCAATCTATTTCATAAGATGAGTTAATGGAAATTTTCAGGCTTTTTCCTGGACAAAAATAGTCCTTGTGAGTCAGTGCGAAACTGGCTTTCTACATGTGAAGAAGTAGATAGGGAGGATGGGGCTCCTGACTGCTGGACAGCAATTAGTTATGCGCACCAAGCTGGAATTCCTCTAAAAAACTTGTTAATATACATTTTCTGTCTGTTTCCTGGACAAAAATAGTCCTTGTGAGTGTGAAACTGGCTTTCTAGATAGGAAGAAGTAGATAGGAAGGATGGAGCTCCTAAATGTGGGACTGCAATTAGATATGCGCACCAAGCTGGACATCCTCTATAAAATGAGTTAATGGAAATTTTCAGTCTTCTTCCTGGACAAAAATAGTCCTTGTGAGTGTGTGTAAAACTGGCTTTCAAGATGTGAAGAAGCAGATACGAAGGATGGAGCTCCTGACTGCAGGACAACAATTAGTTATGCACACCAAGCTGGACATCCTCTAAAAATTAGTTCATCTAAATTTTCAGTCTGTTTCCTGGACAAAAATAATCCTTGTGAGTATGAAACTGGCTTTCCTGACAGACTCCATGGCAGCCAACGTATGGGTTAATCCCACCTCTCCTACCTCATAGGACCCCACTCCCATAAATCTTTGCTCCCAGCTAGGTACCGTGTTCCTTTTTTGTCCTCCTCCTTAGGACTAAAGAGGTAGTTCTTACCTTAAGGAGTAGTGATCCAGTCCTGGCGTTTCCCCTTGCGTTGGCGGTGAAGAGATGGCGGTTTTGGAGTCCAGTTGCCCAGCTATTAGCAGGGTGGACACGGGTGATGTTGTGGTGCCTGAAGAGCTTACTATCCAGTCATTGACTGGCAAGCGGCAATTTGGCCATTCGTCCTCGCTATTAGCAGGAGGCCTTCCATTTGATGCCCGGTCGTGCCCGCCTGTGAACGGCGCTTGGAGGGTCAGGTCGGATCGCTTCGTCATACTGGATGGGTATCGTATGCTTTTATCATATTCCATGGCAGCCGGTGTTTATTTCTGTGTGTTCGTTTCCTGTTTGTCCTCAGTATGGCGGCTGGAGCGCATTTGCGTTCCAGTCCGCCGCTGTTCGTCCCTACGGCGCATGCGCATGGCCCCGAGCCAGATTGAGGCTTGGCTCGCGCATGCGCGGTCCGGGCGTAACGGCAGTGGCAGCGCATGCGCGCGGACTTCGTAAGGCGGCGCACGACGACGCTCGGAGCGCCGTGACGTCATCCAGGGCGGCAGATTCAAATAGCTGTCAGATACAGCTATGCCCTGGCTTCTATGAGGAATCTGCAAACGCTGGCTTTCTTGTTCATATAGCGATTTCTGTGGAAGGTAGGCTGAACACCCCTTTGTCTTATGCAGCAATATGTTACTTGCCTAGGCTATTGTGGGATGTTTATATATTATGTCTTGCCTGCAGTCTCTGCTGTTTTTTTCCATTGCCATGGATGTGTCGTCGCCGCCTAGTGGTCAGCCCTTATGCCGCAGGTAGGACGGAATTTTTTTCCTCTACCTGTTTTGCAGGGGTTGTCAGGGTTATTGGCGAATTATAAAATATTTTGTTTCCTGTTCTTTTCTCAGCCCTTCTAGGTCCGATCATCATCCAGTAGCACGTGAAGAGAAATCCAGGTCACAGCGTGACCAATCAAAGTCAAGATCTTCTTCTAAACATCACACGGACAGATCAAGGTCCGGCTCTAAACATGATTCCATTCCGGTCGCACGGAGAAAAAAGCCTGCTGGGGGTGTAGGGCTTATGTCCCGGAGGACAGATCTCTCTGCGAAGCATGCTACTCTAGAGCTGCGAAAGAGAGAGGTGCAGGTGACCAGCAGGTGGAAGCACTGGTCAGGAAGGTTGTGCAAGAATCTCTGAGCAGGACAGAGTCAGCCAACATAACCATTCCCCCTTCAGCACCGGCCTCAACTGCGGACGCAGTCGAACTTGAAGTTCCGGGCCCTCTCATGACTATCTCTGGTCAAATGGATCCTCAGATGAGGAGGTCGAGGTGGATGAATATGGAGCGGGATTCGACTTCTCTCAAGTCCCTCATTTGGTCAGGGCAGTTAAGGATGCGCTAAAATGGAAAGACCCAATAGAGATGCCCTCCAAACAAAAGAAGTATTTTAAACATCTGAAAAAAGAGCGCCCGAATTTCCCTTTCCTAAGTGAGCTTGGTGAAATCATATCTGATGAGTGGGGAAAGGTTGAAAGAAAGAACTCTTTAATCACCAAAGTGGCAAAAATGTACCCATTCAAGAGCGAGGAGGTGAAATATCTGGATTCAGCCCCCCTCATTGATGCGGCGCTCATGAGATTGGTGAGACATGTCACGATTCCACTGGAAGATACAGTGTCATTCAGAGATGGTTTGGAAAGGAAGATCGACACTGATCTCAAACGGATATATATTACTGCAGGGATGGCCTGCAAATCGGCCTTAGCTCTTGCGGCTTTGTCGAAAGCCATGGAATCATGGACAGATGACGTAGGTGCAACCCTGGGAAGTATATCCGATGACGTGGTCAGGAATTCCCCAGTGCACGAATTGAGGATGGCATCGGCTTTTCTGGGTGAGGCATCCCTGGACATTATCTGGTTGGTATCGCGTGTCATGCTATCCTCAGTCACAGCTAAACGGGCCCTGTGGTTGCGTCCATGGGTGGCGGATCCTGCCTCCAAACAGGCATGGTGCAAAATTCCCTTTGAGGGTTCCTCCCTCTTCGGGAACAAGCTGGACTCGGCCATCACACGCGCTACCGGGGGTAAGTCAGGTTTCCTACCCCAGGATCGTCGTCTCTTGAGCCAGAGAAGAGCTCAACCTAGACATGATCAGGAGCGTGCTAGAGACGCACGTCGTTACAGACCTGGCAGGGAATTCAGGAAAAACTGGCGAAGAAATCAACCTTCAGGACAGAAGTCCACAAAAGCCACACCCTCTGGGGGTCGGGATACGACTAAGTCCTTTTGATATGGAGCCTGTCCAGGTGGAGCAGGTAGGAGCACGATTACTCCGTTTCCAGCACGTCTGGGCAGCCTCGGTCCAAGATTTCTGGACAGTCAAAACTATCTCTACAGGTCATACCTGGACTTTCACCAACCCACCTACACACCGCTTTATTCCCACAGTTCTTCCACAGTCAGAAGAGAAGAGAGAAGTTCTATTATCCTACACGGACTCTCTGATATCTCAAGGGGCCGTCATTCCGGTACCAGTAGAAGAAACATTTCAGGGAATATATTCTCCTCTCTTCATGGTTCTCAAAAAGAACGGGTCATGGAGGCCAGTCATCGACCTAACGTATTTGAACTCCTTCATCCAGAAGGAGAGGTTCAAGATGGAGACCCTCTTGACCATAAGTCAAACGATTCAGCCAGGGGATTGGATGGTCTCAGTAGACCTGAAGGATGCGTATTTTCATGTTGCAATCGCGAAGAATTTTCAGCAATACCTCAGGTTCGCAGTGGAGCAGAGACATCTCCAGTTCACCTGTCTTCCTTTCGGGCTGACAACATTGCCTCGAGTGTTCTCAAAGGTACTACTGGCAGTGGTAGCCCTAATCAGGGTAAAAGGTGTCCGGTTACACCACTACCTGGACGATCTACTCCTGCTCTCGCAGGACAGAGACCAGCTTCGTTTACATCGGGACCAAGTCATCTCGGTCTTGACGGAGTTCGGCTGGTTGTTGAACAGGGAGAAGAGTCAGTTGGATCCGACCCAGTCCCTGATATTCCTAGGGGCGCAGTTCGACACGGTAAAGAGTACCATCTCCTTACCCATGGAGAAGATCCCAGTAATTCAAGACAGGATTCGGCTCGCCCTGGCATGTCCTCGCCTCAGGGCATCATATTGCCTCAGAGTTATCGGCACCATGGTGGCCACAGCTCCCATGGTAAAATGGGCACAGTGGAGGATGCGACCCTTCCAAAAGGGTTTTCTTCAACAATGGATCCCAGAGTCACAAGATCACTTTGTCAGAATGACCCCGTCCATGAGGGAGTGTCTTCCATGGTGGCTTCATCAGGAGAATCTCCTCAAGTGCCACTCTATTGCACCAATCTCCTGGATTGTGGTGACGACGGATGCCAGCAACAGCGGCTGGGGAGCCCTCTGTCTATCAGAAGTAGCCCAGGGGAAATGGGACTTCCCATCTCAAGGGGTGGTGTCAAATGTCTTGGAACTCCGAGCTGCCTTTCAAGCTCTTCAAGCCTTCCGTCACCTGATTTCAGGAGCTTCGGTTCTGTTGAGGTTGGACAACACGACTGCGGTAGCCTACATCAAGAGACAAGGGGGTACTCGCAGTCTAGATCTACTAGAGGAGGTCAGTCCGATTATGGCTTGGGCCCAGGCGAATTTGTCGAATCTAACGGCTGTTTACCTCCCCGGAGTCCAGAATGTCCAGGCGGACTTCCTCTCAAGAGTAGCATTGGACAACAACGAGTGGTCCCTCCACATAGGAGTGTTCAATTGGATTCTGTCTCTAGGAGTAACACCAGAAGTGGACCTCTTTGCATCACCCTGCAATGCGAAACTCGAGAAGTATTACACGAGGAATCGTTGTCCCCAAGCTTATGGGATAGATGCGTTGACGGACCAGTGGAGGTTTCTCAAGGCGTATGCCTTTCCCCCAGTACCGGTCATTCTCCGTTTTCTGTCAAGACTCCGCTGGGAAGAAGCCGAAATAATAGCGGTAATTCCATATTGGCCCAACAGGCCATGGTTTCCTCTCCTGATGCAGCTCAGTTGTCGGGACCCAGTCCCTCTTCCTCCCAGGCCAGATCTCCTGCTACAGGGAGCATCGCTTCACCCATGTCCATCCCATCTCCACCTGATGGTCTGGTGGTTGAAAGGGAAAGGTTGACAGCCTTAGGGTGTCCTGACACAGCAATTGAAACCTTGATGAGTGCCAGGAGAGAGGGTACTAACAGAGTGTACCAAAGAATCTGGGCAAGATTCGTGAGTTTCATCCCTACTGTTGGAGGTTCATTTAAAGACCCGAAAATATCGGACATTCTGGGTTTCCTGCAGACAGGCCTAGAGTTGCCCTTGGCCGTTAGCTCTCTTAGAGTTCAGGTCTCTGCGATTTCTGCATTCACAGACGTTGCTTGGGCAAAACATCCTCTCGTCAGGCAATTCTTTAAAGGTGCAACAAGACTTAGACCTCAAAGGAGGCCAAGATTCTCCAAGTGGGATCTTCCCCTCGTTTTGGACTTCTTTTCAGGAGAGGATTTTCGACAAATGGATCAATTGTCCATCAAAGATCTTTTTCTCAAGACAGTGTTCCTGGTGGCCATAACATCTGCCAAAAGGGTATCTGAGATCAGCTCTCTGGGTTTCAAGGAACCGTTTATCACCTTTTTTCCTGATAGGGTGGTCTGGATCCCTATGTTGGGATCAAATCCCAAAGTGACGTCCGTCTTTCATGAGAATCAAGAAATAGTTCTCCCAACATTCCATTCATCTGACGATTCTAGTATCCATCCTCTAGATGTCGGAGAAATCCTAAGAGTCTATCTGGAAGCAACGGCTCCCTTCCGGAAATCGGATTACCTCTTCATTTACTTCCAAGGGAAGAATAGAGGATTACGTGCTTCCTCCAGATCCATATCAGCCTGGATTGTCCAGGCTATTCAAAGGGCGTATATGGCTAAGGGTATGGTCCCTCCAGAGGCGGTGACAGCACACTCGACTAGAAGTGTTTCGACGTCTTGGGCAGCTTCCCGTCATGTGTCTGCGGAAGTGATTTGCAAAGCAGCATCATGGTCATCGATAAATACATTTATGACACACTATTGTGTTGAGCCGGCGGCTCTTTCTTCAGTTAATTTTGGTTTGAATGTCTTATCTGTTGACAATGCCAATTAAAAAATTTTTTCTAAAACCAGCAATTTGTCCCACCCGGAAGTGTATGGCTAGTTATTTCCCATACGTTGGCTGCCATGGAGTCTGTCAGGAAAATGGAAAATTTATATCAAATACTTACCGTAATTTTCCTTTCCTGATGGACTCCATGGCAGCAGGAGTTCCCTCCCATTGCTGGAGTAGGCTAAGTTATGGAACACGGTACCTAGCTGGGAGCAAAGATTTATGGTAGTGGGGTCCTATGAGGTAGGAGAGGCGGGATTAACCCATACGTTGGCTGCCATGGAGTCCATCAGGAAAGGAAAATTACGGTAAGTATTTGATATAAATTTTCCATTTTCTATATGGGAAGAAGTACATGGGGAGGATGGGGCTCCTGACTGAGGGACAGCAATTAGTTATTCGCACCAAGCTGGAATTCCACTAAAAAAGAGTTAATATAAATTTTCAGTCTGTTTCCTGGACAAAAATAGTCCTTGTGAGTGTGAAACTGGCTTTCTATATAGGAAGAAGCAGATAGGAAGGATGGAGCTCCTAATTGTGGGACTGCAATTATATATGCGCACCAAGCTGGACATCCTCTATAAAAGGAGTTAATGGACATTTTCAGGCTATTTCCTGGACAAAAATAGTCCTTGGGAGTGAGTGTGAAACTGGCTTTCTAGATCAGAAGAAGCAGCTAGGCAGGATGGAGCTCCTGGCTGCAGGACAGAAATTAGTTATGCGCACCAAGCTGGACATCCTCAAAAAAAATGAGTTAATGGAAATTTTCAGGCCATTTCCTGGACAAAAATCATCCTTGTGGGTGCGAAACTTGCTTTGTAGATGACAAGGAACAGATAGGGAGGATGAAGCTCCTGACTACAGGACCGCAAATAGTTATGCATACCAAGTGTGGCCGTTTTTTTTCAAAAATGAGTTGAGGTACATTTTCAGGCTGTTTACTGGACAAAAAGGTGTCCTTGTGATTGTAAAACTGCCTTCCTTGATGGGAAGCAGGTAGTGAGAATGAAGCTTCTGACTAGAGGAGTGAAATTACCTACGCTTAGATAGCTGTCTGCACTGTCAAAAAAGAATTGAGTGATACTATAAGGCTGCTTCATTGAGAAATGTTTGGTATTGTGAATGCAAAGCTGCCTCCGTTGATCAGAATCGTGAAAGGAGGATGTAGCTTCTCATTGTTTGCTTTTTGCCCCAGTAAAAAAAAAGTGCTGATGGAAGGTATACAATTGGACCCTTAACTTAAGTTCAGTGTTCTACCTGTAAGCCTGGTCTCTGCCTGATCCTTGTTTCTGGACCTGCTCCTGAGTACTGCTCTTGTACCTGCATCTGTGACCAGCTCCCTGTACCCTGCACCCTATTCCCTTCTTCAGGCTCCCAGTACCTTGCTCCCTGCTACCCCTGTTTATTGTGCCTGTTCTGACCTACGTAGCCAGTTAGGTTGCTATTTGGTTTGCTGCACTAACATTTTTCAGTGTCACTTATATTGTTTATGGTTTACTAGTTTTGGTTTCAGAATTGTGTTGATTTGTCCTAATAAACCTTATTTAACTTCTTTCGTACTGCAGGCTTAAGGGTTTTAGGCCAGCTTGGCGAGTGAAGGGGAGGCTGGAGGGGAGACTTGAGTGAAGAGCAGGCAAACCGTGAGGCAGGCTGAGGGGCTTTGAGTAAAGGGCAGGCAGTACCGAGAGGCTAGAGTCAACCTTGGAGTAAAGTGTAGTCAGCACCTATAGGCTAGAGTCAACCTTGGAGTAAAGTGTAGTCAGCACCTATAGGCTAGAGTCAACCTTGGAGTCAAGTGCAGGTAGCACCGAGAAGCTAGAGTCAACCTTCGTGTTAAGTGCAGGCAGCAATAGGCTAGAGTCAACCTTGGAGTCATGGGCAGAAAGCACCAATAAGCTAGAATAAACTGAGAGGCTCCCTGCTACCACTGTGTATTGTGCCAGTTCTGACCTACATAGCCAGTTTGGTTGTTATTTGGGTTGCTGCACTTTCATGTTTCAGTGTCACTTTTATAGTTTATGGTTTACTGGTGTTGGTGTCTGAATTGTGTTATTTGTCCTAATAAACCTCAATTAACTTATTTCAGCCTGATGTATGATTTCTTAAGGTACAGCCTACCAATCAGATCATCTTTGCTGGATACGTCCATGTGGCAGAAAGGGTGCATGTGAAATGTTCCTGTTGCTTGACCGTAATAAATGGCCCCATGACAGGAGTAAAGGGATTGGTGGCAAGGTCCCAGGTGCCAGAGGTCAGGGGGCCTTTCATGGTGTCTCGGCACTAATGTTTCCTGAGTAGCTAATCTTCTGCATGTGGGGAATGTAGATCCTCACTCCACGCCAGGAACCTCAAGGCTGCATGGCAGTAGTGCTGATCACAAAGCTACTTTACTGCCCCAAATCCTTAATCCTTTTTGGTTCGAGTTTTCTGGCTTTCAAGATATAATCGCTTTTTTTAACCACTTCAGCCCCGGACCAATTGGCAGCCAAAGGACCAGGCCCCTTTTTGCGATTCGGCACTGCGTTGCTTTAACTGACAATTGCGCGGTCGTGCGACATGGCTCCCAAACAAAATTGGCGTCCTTTTTTTTCCACAAATAGAGCTTTCTTTTGGTGGTATTTGATCGCCCCTGCGGTTTTTATTTTTTGCGCTTTAAACAAAAATAGAGCGACAATTTTGAAAAAAATGCAATATTTTTTACTTTTTGCTATAATAAATATCCCCAAACAATATATAAAAAAAAACATTTTTTTTCCTCAGTTTAGGCCGATACGTATTCTTCTACATATCTTTGGTAAAAAAAAAAATCACAATTAGCGATTTATTGATTGGTTTGCGCAAAAGTTATAGCGTTTACAAAATAGGGGATAGTTTTATAGCATTTTTATTAATATTTTTTTTTTTACTAGTAATGGCGGCGATCAGCGATTTTTATTGTGACTGCGACATTATGGCGGACACATCGGACATTTTTGACACATTTTTGGGACCATTGTCATTTATACAGCAATCAATGATATTTAAATGCAGTGATTCCTGTATAAATTACACTGGCAGTGAAAGAGTTAACCACTAGGGGGGGGGGAGGGGTTATGGGCTGTGATGTGTGTATTTTTTTTACTATTAGGGGGTGGGGCTGACGTCTGACGTCATTGATCGGCTTTCCCTATGACAGGGAACAGCCGATCAATGACAGGCAGAGTAGGAAGCGCGGGGAGAGGTGTGTTTACACACACCTCTCCCCGTTCTTCAGCTCCGTGACCCGATCGCGGGACACCAGCGGCGATCGGGTCCGCTGGTCCCGCGGCCGTGGTCACGGAGCTCCCGACCGGGTCGCGAGCGCGACCCATGGCTAGGCAATTGAAGGGGACGTATATACACGTCCTTTTGCCGGCAGTGCCCTTCTGAGGACGTGTGTGTGTGTGTGTGTGTGCGTGTGTGTGTGTATATATATATATATATATATATGTATGTATGTGTGTGTATATATATATATATATATATATATATATATATATCTATCACAGTGGGCGGTCGGGAAGCGGTTAAATATAAAGGTTCTCTTTAATGTCCCATTCATTACAAGTACTATTTAAAAATGTTCATATACATGACATGTTCTCTTTATTAGCATACGCATGACATAATATATCTATACTCTATATGTATACTCTCCCACACATGACTTCTCCTGTTCATATCATTCCAATACAATATAGTTTTCTTTTATTCTAAAATTAATCATAGTTATTCTTTATACTTCCGTACTCAATGTACAGGTGACATCCGCAAGCGGTCGGCAAACAGTATTCATCTCCATCTTCTGTAAGTATGAAATAAAAGAGAGGTGTGTGTGTGTGTGTGTGTGTGTGTATGTGTGTGTATATATATATGTATATATATATATATACGGTATATATAATTGTGTGTGTGTGTGTGTGTGTGTGTGTGTATATATATATATATATATATATATATATAAAAAATTTTTTTTTTTTTTTTTTTTTCTCCCCACAAATAATATTAATAGGATTTTTTTTTTTTGATCAGGCAGTGAAAGTATATTAGACATTAGCAAAAACTTCCAGAAAAGCAATGAGTGGCTGTGTAATCGCTAACCATAAGCAATAGATACAGTAGATCAGGAACAGTAAGTAATATTTTAAAATATATGCAATCAACCAAAAATATAAATTTTAATTTTTTGTGGACCGAAATGACAAAAAAAAACACTCTAAACACAAATGATAAATCGTACATATCTAATTGTAATAATACTGACCAGTTTAAGTGTGGACTTGATAACAATCAATCTTTAAAATAAGTATTTTAGTCTTTTATAGTGCTTACAACACAATCAAATTAAAGTTAATGCAACAGTGACATCTAGCGGCTGCTATTTGCAATGACAACTGAAATCAACTCCTTTATGACACCCGGTGGCTGTTTGCATCTCTACAGCCAGGAATGCAAACATTTCAATAAAAAATTCCCTGCGAAAACGCCGGACAGCGCAAAAATTTGTAATTGGGCCAAAAAATTATACCAAACCCTTGTCGACCTTTGTGCCATATCGAGCTTCTCCCTACGTGTCTCAAAGAGGCGCATCCATGTGCCGTATTCAGTTTGCTATAATGACTGCATAGGGACCACTAGCACAGGCGCCAGAATTCAGAATACGGTGCCTGAGGTAAAGGCACTAGGCAAGGTTCAATGTGTTAAAGCCGCAAAGGCGAGAAAAGCAAAACACAGGCGAAAAGGCGAAACTGGGGTGCTCGCCCTTTTGTTTGCACATATTTTTAAACGTCTCATTTTGGAGGTACCGAGGCTCTGGTAGAAACCCAGGGAGTTCTGCAAGACGCGGGGTCTCTGACACCCCCCTACGCAAAAAAATACCTGAAGAGTCAAATCGGAGAGTCAAATTGTTATATCTTGCATTTTAATCAACATTGTGATTGGTCAAACTGTTGAGGTTTATTCTGCCTATCAATGACATTTTCAATTTAGCCCATATTTTAGTTTCATCTCTGATCCTGCCTAATAATGGGGAAAGATTCAACGTTGTATATTCACAGGGCTGTGGAGTGATCCATATACCTAGGTATTTAACTTTGGAAGTCACCGGGATGTCTTGTAGTGTGGGGTCCTGTGGAGTTGTAGAGTCTAATATCATAATGTTTGATTTAGTCCAGTTAATCACTAGACCCGAGAATGACCCAAATCTTTTAACCACGACATGGCCTCACTCAGGGACCCCGATGTATTCCCCAGTAATAGCATGGCATCGTCGGCATATAACATTAGTTTTTTTCATTTATCTGCACGTACTTGAAGCCCGTTGTTAGGGAGTTAGAACGCACCAAGGCTGCTGCTATCTCATCTTTGATGTGATCCCAGAGACCATGAGAAAAAGCAGCCACGAGGGCCTCATTATTCCAAGCAACCTCTGCTGCCAGAGTACGGAACTCAATGGCATAATCAGCAACAGTTCTCGTACGCTGTTTGATGGACATCCGGCCTTTGGCAGCCTAAGTGGAAAGTGCAGGAATGTCAAATACCCTCTTAAAGGAAGCCGAAAACTCTGGGTAACTCTGGACAATTGGTTTTTGCGTCTTCCATAGAGGGTTCTCTCAGAAAGCAAAGATATCATGAAACCTACTTTGCTTCTGTCCGTGGGAAACGACTGGGGCAGCATCTCAAAGTAAACCTCAACCTGGTTGAGAAACCTTCTGCATTGAACTGGATCACCCCTGAATCGCTGGGGAAGAGGAGCGGAACCAGACATACCTTTTATAGAGGTAATATTCAAGGCGGGTGCCAGCAGCAGGGATGGCCTGCAACACAGGTTGCACCGGGGCACAGCCACAGTGGGAGGTTCCAGGTGAGCAGTGAAATTCAGGAGCGTCTGTAACGCTATGGCAAACTGATCCATGCGGTGATCCTGCTCATCCAATCTGGAAAAAATATTACCAACTAGTGGATTGCCTGCAACTTCTGAATCCATGGCCTTTGCCTACTGTCAGGATCCATGAATCAGACTGAGACAGAAGTGCAGTAAAAATCGGCACAGTGGTGTAGTGGTTAGCACTCTCACCTAGCAGTAAGAAGGGTCACTGGTTCGAATCCCAACCATGACACTGCCTGCCTGGAGTTTGCATGTTGTCCCTGTGCCTGCGTGGGTTTCCTCTGGGTACTCCGGTTTCCTCCCACACTTCAAAAGACATGCAGTTAGGTTAATTGGCTTCTGTCCAAAATTGGCCCTAGTATATGAATGGGGACCTTGGATTGGGGCTCCTTGAGGGTAGGGACCGATGTGAGTGTGCAATGTACAGGGATAGGGACAACTGTAAACACTCACTCAGGTTGAACTGGATGGACTGGTGTCTTTATTCAACCTTACTAACTATGTAAGAAGTGCAGTAAAAATCACACTATTTAATAAAATGGCAAAAAATAAATTTTGGGACTTTAAATGAGGCGTGGGGAAGCACCTCCATCCCGGGGTTAGTTATAGAAAAAGGAGGGTGGGACTTTAGATGAAGTGGCTGGGGTGCGCACAAGAAGGTACATGTATATAATACAAATATATTTATTCAGTCATAAGTAGATGAAAACAATAGTCATTGTATACACAAATTGTACATCTATTGGGCACAGAGTGTATACATAATAATAGCATGAACATGTATAAAATCGCATAAATCTAAAATACATGCATGGTTAGATACAGAGTATATAGAACAAAGAAGTAGCCATAATAACTCAAATGACATGGACTAGTATCTATTGTATAGAGTCAAAAATGATATACAGGTAGAAAAATCCTAAGGGAGTCGCTGTAGCATCTATTATAGCTCGACGCGTTTCGTGGATGTGTCTCCACTCATCAGGAGCAGATGCGACAAGTACCTGCAAGAGGTGAAAAAGTAATAATGTACCACACTCCGTTATAGAGGGGAAAGAAAGAATTTGTCAATAAAAATTAGGTCAAGTATATCTACCAGCCAGGGCAGGCACAGCAGGCATTGGCAGACACATGGTGAGGCGGGGGCACATGTATCACCCCCACGGAAGCTGAGGCGGCGTATGCAGACAGCATCGGTTGGAATGGAGAGTGCCACAGTGTGAGGGGAAACTCCTTGTGTCAAACGGGTTGGGTATGATGACGGCAAATAAAGTGTCTATAGTGAAAAGAAGAGAAAAAATATGAAAATATAAAAATAAGTGTAAAAAATAAGTGTAAAAGTGTTTTTACACTTATTTTTATATTTTCATATTTTTTCTCTTCTTTTCACTATAGACACTTTATTTGCCGTCATCATACCCAACCCGTTTGACACAAGGAGTTTCCCCTCACACTGTGGCACTCTCCATTCCAACCGATGCTGTCTGCATACGCCGCCTCAGCTTCCGTGGGGGTGATACATGTGCCCCCGCCTCACCATGTGTCTGCCAATGCCTGCTGTGCCTGCCCTGGCTGGTAGATATACTTGACCTAATTTTTATTGACAAATTCTTTCTTTCCCCTCTATAACGGAGTGTGGTACATTATTACTTTTTCACCTCTTGCAGGTACTTGTCGCATCTGCTCCTGATGAGTGGAGACACATCCACGAAACGCGTCGAGCTATAATAGATGCTACAGCGACTCCCTTAGGATTTTTCTACCTGTATATCATTTTTGACTCTATACAATAGATACTAGTCCATGTCATTTGAGTTATTATGGCTACTTCTTTGTTCTATATACTCTGTATCTAACCATGCATGTATTTTAGATTTATGCGATTTTATACATGTTCATGCTATTATTATGTATACACTCTGTGCCCAATAGATGTACAATTTGTGTATACAATGACTATTGTTTTCATCTACTTATGACTGAATAAATATATTTGTATTATATACATGTACCTTCTTGTGCGCACCCCAGCCACTTCATCTAAAGTCCCACCCTCCTTTTTCTATATTTAATAAAATGGTAAACTGGTATAAACAGAGCAATAATAGTCAAAACATAGCCAGAGTTCGGTAACCAGGATGGGTAGTCAGTACAAGCCAGAGAAACAGGAGTCCAGAGATCAGCAAAATCAGGTGCAGCAAACAGGATCAGGAACCAGAAGGGAAGTCAGCCAAGCAAAAGTCTTTCCCCAGAAAACAAGGGAAAGTCACAGAAGATCTGATCCAAAGAGTTTATGTAACCAGCAGCTCTAGCTGACGAGCAGAAAATGAAGACCAGGTGAGTCACTGCGGAAGGAAGTGTCTTTGACAATTAAACGACAGCTGAGCACAGAGCTCGGAGAAGGAAGAGAGAGAGAGGGCTTCCCTTTTGGCTAAGTTCAAGACCCCCCCTGAGGGTGAAAACAGGAAAGCTCAGGCCCAAAGAAGCACGGGTCGCCTGCTGAACTGTATGCAGGAGGTTCCAGAGTACAGCTGGTGTGCTAGTGTAGAATCAGCAGACAGGAGGCACCCGTGAGGTGTTGAAGGATTTGTATAATGCTGCGACTGGAGCATGGTCAGAAGGAAGCCAAGGTCATGACCAGTGTTGGTCATCTTACTTTAAAAAAGTAATTAGTTAAGTTACAAATTACTTCTCCCAAAAAAGTAATTGAGTTAGTAACTCAGTTACTACATTGGAAAAGTAATTAGTTACTCAGCAAAGTAACTGACTTTTTTTTTAATATTCTTAGGGGCGGGTCTAGTATTACTGTAAGCAAGGGGCGCGTTCCCCCTGCACGTCTATTTCCCCTCTGTACCCCCCTGCACGTCTGTTCCCCCCCCAACACATATATCTGTTCCCCCTCTGTACCCCACTACACGTCTGTCCCCCCCACACACACATATCTGTTCCCCCTCTGTACATCTGTCCCCCCCAAACTCACGGATCGGATCGTTGCTCGGATCAGAGTCACGGATCGGATAATTTTTCGGATCATGGTCCAGCAGGCATGGACCGGGACGTTACCTGTCTTTCACGGCCCATTGGGTCACTCTTTTGGCAGCTGGGAAGGATGCAGGACAAGGTGCAGTAGTGTTGGAGGTTGTTCCACCACCATGCCTCCAAAATGCTATTACTGGTTGTGACACACCTCTCTCCTCCACCCCCTCCTCTTCTTCTTCTTCTTCCTCCATCGCCTCTTCGAGTGCTCTTTCCTCGGAACCAGCGGTGCTCCGTAGGCGTCCAAGGGGCTACGCAAGTACGCAGGCAAAAAGATGCCATGCCGTGCTTGCGCTGGTGTGTTTGGGGGACAGGAGCCACACTTGGGCAGAGGTTCTGTCAGCTCTGCAGGGGCAAACCGAGAGGTGGTTGACGCCACACCAGCTTAAGCCAGGAATGGTGGTTTGTGACAATGGCACCAACCTCCTCTCCGCCCTGCGACAGGGACAGCTAACCCATGTACCTTGTATGGCTCACATCTTGAGCAGGTACCCAGGCTTACAGGATGTCCTGAGGCAGGCCAGGAAAGTCTGTGTGCATTTCCGCCGATCATATAATACCAGTGCTCGGCTGGCTGAGCTGCAAAAGGAGTTGAACCGCCTTATATGTGACATGCCCACCAGGTGGAACTCAACGTTGGCCATGCTGCAGCGACTGCACACACAGTAGAGGGCCATCAATGAGTACCTTTGCGACTACGGCACCAGGACAGGGTCAGGGGAGCTCAGATTTTTTTCCCCACGCCAGTGGAGCATGATCAGGGATGCATGCACTGTCCTGTCACCATTTGAGGATGGTGAGCAGTGACAGTGCATGCACCAGTGACACTGCACCTCTTGTCCACCTGTTGGAACATACGCTGCGTGGGATAATGGACAGGGCACTTGAGGCAGGAGGAGGAGGACTTACTTGCCTCGGAGGAGGAGGAGGACTTACTTGCCTCGGAGGAGGAGGAGGACTTACTTGCCTCGGAGGAGGAGGACTTACTTGCCTCGGAGGAGGAGGACTTACTTGCCTCGGAGGAGGAGGACTTACTTGCCTCGGAGGAGGAGGACTTACTTGCCTCGGAGGAGGAGGACTTACTTGCCTCGGAGGAGGAGGACTTACTTGCCTCGGAGGAGGAGGACTTACTTGCCTCGGAGGAGGAGGAGGAATTGCCTCGGAGGAGGACTTGCCTCGGAGGAGGAGGAGGACTTACTTGAGGAGGAGGAGGAGGAGGAGGACTTGCGGAGGAGGAGGAGGAGGAGGAGGACTTGCGGAGGAGGACTTACTTGCGGAGGAGGAGGAGGACTTGAGGAGGAGGACTTACTTGCGGAGGAGGAGGAGGACTTACTTGCGGAGGAGGAGGAGGACTTACTTGCGGAGGAGGAGGACTTGCGGAGGAGGAGGAGGACTTACTTGCGGAGGAGGAGGAGGACTTACTTGCGGAGGAGGAGGAGGACTTGCGGAGGAGGAGGAGGACTTACTTGCGGAGGAGGAGGAGGACTTGCGGAGGAGGAGGAGGACTTGCGGAGGAGGAGGAGGACTTACTTGCGGAGGAGGAGGAGGACTTACTTGCGGAGGAGGAGGAGGACTTACTTGCGGAGGAGGAGGAGGACTTACTTGCGGAGGAGGAGGAGGACTTACTTGCGGAGGAGGACTTACTTGCGGAGGAGGAGGAGGACTTACTTGCGGAGGAGGAGGAGGACTTACTTGCGGAGGAGGAGGAGGACTTGCGGAGGAGGAGGAGGACTTGCGGAGGAGGAGGACTTACTTGAGGAGGACTTACTTGCGGAGGAGGAGGACTTACTTGCGGAGGAGGAGGTCTTACTTGCGGAGGACTTGCAGGAGGAGGAGGTCTTACTTGCGGAGGACTTGCAGGAGGAGGAGGACTTACTTGCGGAGGACTTGCAGGAGGAGGAGGACTTACAGGAGGAGGAGGACTTACAGGAGGACTTACAGGAGGACTTACAGGAGGAGGAGGACTTACAGGAGGAGGGGAAGGAGGAGGACTTACAGGAGGAGGGGGAGGAGGAGGATGGCTGGCACTCGGCATCAGCAATCTTTTAGGGATGATTTACAGTCCCAACAAACCAGTGGACTTTTACGTGGCTGGGAGGAGGTGGCTGCGGATCATGTCGTCCTCAGTGACCCAGAAGACTCTGGACCAAATGCCTCAGCTAACCTACATTGTATGGCCTCCCTGATCCTGCAAAGCCTGCGGAAGTATCCTCGTATTCTTCGGATCAAGGAGCGGGACCATTACTGGCTGGCCACTCTCCTTGATCCACGGTACAAGGGTAAGGTTGCGGACCTTATCTTGCCGTCGCAGAGGGAGCAGAGGATGAGACATCTGCGGGAGGCCTTGCAGAAAGGTCTGTGCAACGCGTTCCCAGAGATTGGGAGGTTACAAACTCCTGGTCCTGGACGACGAGTTGCTGAGGCTTTGGTCAGTAGCAGAAGGAGCGGTGGGGAAGGTGGACGTCTGACCGATGCGTTCAGACAATTTTTTAGTCCACAGCCCCAAGGTATGATCGGTTCCAGCAACCATCGCCAGCGTCTGATATACATGGTGCAGGAATACCTAGGGGCAAGGTCAGACTTGGACACCTTTCCCACCGAAAATCCTCTGGCTTACTGGGTCCTGAGGATGGATCACTGGCCAGAGCTTGCACAGTATGCAATTGAGCTACTGGCCTGTCCTGCATCCAGCGTTCTTTCCGAGCGCACATTCAGTGCTGCTGGAGGCTTTGTCACCGATCACAGGGTGCGCCTGTCCACCGACTCGGTTGATCGACTGACATTCATAAAGATGAATCAGTCTTGGATCACCACCAGCTACCAGGCACCTGAAGCTGATATAACAGAATAATTTATTTTGAAATGTCACATCCCTTCAAGACTGCCTATGCTGATGCTGAGTGACTGTCCTGTTATGTTGACTGACTATCCTCTTCCTCCTCAATGATCCTGATGATAGCTTGGAAGAACATTTTTGTTTCTGGGTGCCACCACCAGTGGCTAAGGCCCAATTTTTCAGCCCCTGTTTAACAGGGGCGTGTAATTACAATTTTTTATGCAATGCTTTGCAACAGGTCTCATTGCTGTGCTCCAAGTACAGTATCTGTGAGGGGTTGCAGTGTTGTGGCACCAGTGCCTAAGGCCCAATTTTTCAGCCCCTGTTTAACAGGGGCGTGTTATTACAATTCTTGATCTAATAATTCACAGCAGGGCCCATTCCTGTGCCCACCAAGAGTAACTGTGAGGGCTTACAGTGTTGTGGCAACACCGTCCACCACCAAAGGCCCAATTTTTCTGGCCCTGTTCAACAGGTGCATGCAATTACAAAGCCATGCCATTTTTCTCAAAGATTTTCATCCATATTGCCAGGACAAGACATGACATTAAAGCCGCAAGCAGTTTTAAATGGCTTCTTTTTTTCCTTTACAAATGTCATTTTTTGCAGGGACAGTTCTAACCACTTCACAGGCATACTTTAGACACCCCCCAGCTACCATATTTAAAGGAATATTTCACTTTTTTTTTTCACTTTATGCATCATTAAAATGACTGCTCCTGAAAAAATGTCCAATTTTAAAACTTCTTTTTGCATTGATACATGTCCCCTGGGGCAGGACCCGGGTCCCCAAACCTCTTTTATGACATTAACATGCATATTGGCCGTTATAATTAGCACTTTAGATTTCGAACGTTCGCGTCCATTGTAACTAATAGGGTTTGAATATTCGCGCAAACTTTCGGTCCGTTCGCAGGTTCTGGTGCGAACCGAACCCGGGGGTGTTCGGCTCATCCCTAGTCACAACAGAGGGAGGCCAGGAGGTCAGAAAAAGGTCACTGCAAAGCAGCAATCATTGTGACTGTGCATGTTCTAAATTGAAGCTGGCCATACTGCCATACAATCTTAGAATACAATTTTCCTTTAGATTGAGCAAAAAATCATATAATAATAGGAGGGAGAAACCTAAACAACACTTTCAATTCAGATCCAATCAGGCAGGTCCTTGCACTACATAGCTGAAAGTAAATCTAAAATAGATCATACAAGAAGATTGTATAATGTATGGCCAGCTTAAGGATCTGTTCACACCATTGGAGCACAAGTGTGGTTGTGTGCATTTCTGCGCATCACTTGTAGAACAGACTATTTATTTCAATGGGAAATTTTCAATTGTATTCCCTGGTTACAGAAAGGTCAAAATGATTAGTCAACAACCACAGATCACCCCCCAAATTATGTCTCTACCCCTCAGTGTATGCATACACAAGCGCATTGCTCTGTAAGACCGTACACTGCGTTGCCAGACTAAACTGCACAGAACACTTACACTCTACAAAACAATGTGGCTTCTCTCTGTACCTAGATATTACAACAATAACATGGATGCCTCCTGTTTGGTTTATATATTACAGTATAAACCTTAATTCAATTTAAAAATCAAAATGATTTTGTCCTTTGAAGCACAAGTCAAAAGACCCCAAGCTCCTTCCACCAACTTCCTGTTGCACACCCGAACAGGAATAGGGAGGGGGAGGGGAAGCCTTGAATAGCTTCTATCAAGACATTAAAAAAATCTATGGCTAACATCATATATACTTCAACCATTTACCGTAAAAAACTTGTGTCCAGGAAAGGGTGGAATAAACCCCCATATTGCAAACGGGAGGGAATGCCCCTTGACTCACATATCGCCTGGGCAGTCAAACCACAAGTTTTGAGACTGAAATACCACACAACAGCGCAACAAAAACTCCTGCAAAAAGATGGCTCAAGAAAGTCAACCAAAGTCTTTCTTTTCTACTGCAGGCTATAAACAATTAAAAATAAAAATAACACACACACACACCATACACACAAAGTACAAAAACTCAGTTAAAGCTAGTAGATTCAGTGCAAAGTAGAGATTTTCACTTTAAACCCAAAACTCAATACAAAAAAAACGGGGGGACAAAGAACCAACCAGCAGTAAAAGCGTAATGTATATCTGGAGAAGGTAAGAGCTCTGTAAGCACGATCTTGGATTCTTCACCCATTTGTTCACTGGCAAAAAAAACCCTGCAAGCACTAAAGCCATTAATTGATGTGATTTTATTACCACGTCCGAAGGAATTGAGTACACCTATGCACTTTATTGGAGTGAACTATATCAATTGTGCATTTGCACACCATCTTGGACACCGCAACATACAGCAATAGTCTGTATGGAACAGTTCCCCTGGATACATTATTTATTGAGAGTACATTTTTTGATTAGTGAATATACACATTTTTGATATCACATTAATATAATTTATGTTATGCACTTTCATTTGTCTGTGGATGGTGTCTGAGCTGATAGCGGTATCATTCTGCCAGGACCTCCATTGAAGTCATATCAGTGAGCGTTGTATATTTGACCAAGAAGAGCGTGACACCAGTGGCACACACTGGGTCTCTGCTATCCTATATGACTGCACCACAAGATGAGGGATGATACTTGCACTTTCAGGTAAATTTGTTACAGCTATGGACATATACCTGATCATTTGGATCCCTGACTTTATATATTATATGCCATAATGTGTGGAACTTATTCCTGACTGCACGTTCATTGAGCCTGATACGGCTTACAAAAAGGACATTTATGGAGAGAACTGTGTGCATTTTTTGCCTGGCCCACATTCATCTACTATCAGCTTCAGCTGGGTCCATAGGGAAGACGGGAGGGAACATAGGAGGGGATGGCCCCACATCTTTAATAGCAGTGTTTTAGCATTGTTTTTATACCAGGTGTCTTGTTTTTTTTGTTTTTCTGTTTTGATTCTTTTTTACACATTTTTCTACAGCCATTTATTTCACCTGTGTATATCTGGTACTGTCATAGAAAGGACCCCACAGGTTTTGATGGGCGATTCACCTATGGAGTCTCTTTTTACTGTTTTAAGATGTTTGCGTGAATTTTCTAATAAAGTTTACTATTTTTTCATTCATTATATTCCTAAGCTTTCTTGTCCCGATGTGAGCATTCGTGAGTCTGCTATGGTCTCACATCCTCCCTCATTGTTTGCTTCTATAATACGTGTTTGCTCCTGGGAAGGAAGCCCGCCATATTGACGGAATTATCCTTTAAATTGAATTAGATCTCTGAGTGGATTCAAGTGCTTTCCTTTATTATTTATTACCTATTTAATACATATCTAAAGTGAATGCTGTGTATGACTGAATAGGCTGATAAGTAACTGTATGCTGGGTGTATGACTGAGCAGGATGATAAGAAACCTGTATGTTGTATAATAAGTTTGTGATGTATATGAGAAATAAAAATGTATGAATTGCGATTATTACCTATGTATGGGACCAACAAGCAAAACACATGTGCACCCACAGATGGTCGTTTAGAAAAGGTTCTGTTTGAAATTGCTTTTTAAATGGCTGCCACATATTTAAGTGGCCATGTGGCTGAGGGGGTAGGGTGGCCATGCATTGTTGGGACATGTTTTACAGGATTCTAGGCAATAGCATGTAGAGTTTTGTTTTGTTTTGAGATGAAAAGATCAAACATGCAAGCAGCATTGTCTTGGTCCTGTGTATCTGTTGACCTTCCAACTTTCAGAGTGAAGTATTGTCTGTATTTGGGAACACGAGAGTGTATGTTTGAGTCGTGTTATTTTGTGTTTTATGTAACTTTGGGATTATGTAGCCTAAAGTGTTTAAGTGTTCATTTGGTGTCTCAATTTTGTGGGAAGAAATTTAGTTTTTCTAGTAAAGAAATTTTGGTTTGTGCTAGTTTTGGCAGGATCAGCAACTGTATTTCATGTGTTAATGCCACCATTTTGTCGTGGTCCAATTGTCATTGGCCATTTTGTTGTAGTCCAGATTTCATCACCATGTGGCTGTGGTCCAATTTTCGTTGGCCATTTTGTTGTATTTCATCACCATGTGGTCGTGGTCCGATTTTCGATTGTTGCAACTGCCATTTCGTTTATACTGCGTTTTGGTTCTGGTGGAATTGCTCTGCTTTTGGGCCAGGTTTCAGTGTTTAGTGAGGTTGAGTCATCTTTTTGCAGGAGTTTCAGAGGTCTGGCTGCCCAGGGGATATGGGAGTCGAGGGGGATTCCCTCCCATTTGCTATATGGGGGTGTATTCCACCCTTTCCTGGATAAAAGGTTTTTAGACATGATTACGTTTCCTATATGATGTTATAAAGTCCAGAGGGGGTAGCCATAGCTACTCCAGGCTTCCCCTCCCCCTCACCCTTCCTGTCCATTGATATGTAAATAAACCAGTTGGAGGAGATCAGCAGAGAACAGGAAGTTCTTTGCAGGATGTGTTGTATCAACAGGAAGTTGGTGGGAGGAGCTTGGAGTCTTTTGAAACAAGCATGTGGACAAAGGGACTTGTGTTTGGAAGGACGATGGAAATCACTTTGGTTTTTAAATTTAATTCCAGTTGTTTTACGAAGATTTATACTATAATATAGTTTTGGGTAAAGAGTAAATGGGAAGCATCCACGTTATTGTTGTAACAGGTACAGAGAGAAGCCACATTGTTCTGTAAAGAAAGCGTCGTAAGTGTGCTGTGCAGTTTAGTCTGGTGACACAGCGTACGGTTGTACAGCGGGTACGCTTGTGTATGCATACACTGTGATGAATAGAGACATAATTCGGAGGGTGAGCTGTGGTTGTTGACTAATCCTTTGGCATAGTTATTGCAGTGTAAAAGAGTGGTACTCTGTAGTTTTGTGCCAAAAGTGTTGGCACAACAAGCCATAGAGTTAAATAACGCCTCGGTTAAAGTTTTTAGTTGGGGGACTGGGCCAGATATATATGGTTGTAGTCTGTCAATCCACCGTAGAAGAAGGCACAGGGCGGTGTTCTCCTAAATAGGTGCAAGGGTTTCCCTGGACGCATGGGTGAGACGATAAGCTGATTCAAATCACCATGGGCAATCCGTGCAAGGGAAGGAATGCGAGGCTTCCCACAGTCAGATGGCTGCACAGTACATGAAGTCTAGTTTTTGGGCAAAGGCCATGAAACCCCTTAAGGCATAGGTGGTCCAAGGATACTACTTTGGGTATCCCTCTGGAGGGGAAATTTGACGCCTGGAGGTGGGAGAAATTCATAATTGAGTTTAAACCCAGGCTCTGGGCAGAAAAGACCTTAGATGTAGCTCATCTGTGGCTTCAGAAATCTGTAATGAGTGGGTTGATGGATGTGTAGTACACGTTTGTGTGGTTAAAATTCTCACGCCTGTTTTCCTACTTTGTGTGGCTGGCCCATGAAAGGTTTGGAGCTGCTCTTGTGTTTTTCCCATTGTATTTTTTTCTATTGCTAAAAGTGAAGGCAGCATTCCGTCTGTTTGTTTTTTGTTTTGGAAACTAGGAAATAGCTCCCTCACATTTGTATCTAAATGTTTGTCTCATGTTTTAGTCTTCTCATTGTTTGTTTGTATGTAGTAACATGAACCCACCGCGGCAGCCCTCCTATGCGGCGCTGCTGTTGTATTGTTGTAGGAACTTGAAACTAAGAGTTATAGAGGGTTTTGTTGTCGGTTTTGAGGAATGTCAGTGCCAATTTACCAATGTACACGAATGTTGTATTGTTTGCCATGCTTTGCAAGTTAAAGATGAAGAATAGAGTAATAACTTTTGTTATTTTCAGGTCCAGTGAGTTTCTCAAAGTGTATGTACATAGAAAGTAGGTGTAGTTAGTATACATGCACAAATACACAAGAAGGTAAAAGTATAATAGGCTGTTTCATTGTTTTTTTTTTATTTTTTTTCTGCACCATTATAAACCCTGCATCTCTTCCTCCAGTTTGTAATGAGGAAGAAAATGGGGAGATAATGGTGAGACTGACAGTTTTCAAACTAATAATACTAACCGCTCAAATTCTAACCAAGTTTGTGACCTAGTAGGATGATTATCTTTCTTTTGATGGAATTTGAATCAGCAACCAGCAGTCTGGTGAAGGAGGCTCCCATCCCAGATGCCAAGAACCTTTTTTTCAATGGTTCCAGGTATTACACCCCAGATGGTAAGCCACACACAGGTTATGCAGTGACCACAGTCATTGAGTTCCCACATGTCTGGGTTATGGCGATATGAAGTTTGTTTGGAGGTCAACCAAAAACAGGGTTGTACTTTCCTCAGCAGCTGTCGCCTACATTCTCAGCTGATGGGCTAGGTGCAGTTACTGTAACATGAACTTCAAAAAGGTCTCCCTCCTGGACCCTGACACAATAACCGGTTTACATTCCAACCAGGTAACTGGTTCATTGTAAAGAAGCTTAATGGACGAGACAACTGGATCCACGCCAGCCACTACAAGAAGCTGCTCAACTACACCAAAGGATGAGCAGTATCTTTGTTTATTTATATTTTTAATTTAGTGTATTCTCCAACTAGCTAAGAAAATGAACAGGACCAATTGCTGGGTCTACTCTGAATCTCCACTGAGCTTTAGTACCCCAGCGATGACAGCGGTACATGCTATATATGATGTTCATATTGGTATGAGGAGTTTTGACAAATTAGTAAAAACTCCAAACAGACACTTGTCAATAGAACTTAACCATACATTTCTAGATTGAAAATCAGGAAGAACTCCGGACAGCCGCACACCGGGAAAATTAAAATTCAAAAAGGTTTATTCAAAAGCCAGAATCACTTCAATCCAAAACTCGACAAGAAAGCTATGAGTAAGCACTGAAATACAGTGTGAAACGCGTCAGCTCTGTACCCCCTTTCTTGTCGAGTTTTAGATTGAAGTGATTCTGGCTTTTAAATAAACCTTTTTGAATTTTAATTTTCACGGTGTGCGGCTGTCCAGAGTTCTTCCTGATTTTCAATCTGCTGTGCTATTAGCCAGCACCTGGGGCTCTCACACAGGAGCATTCGCTTAGAAGGAAAGTCCTAGAGCGGGGGTTATCTGATACATTTCTAGAGGGTAAAATTAGTTATAGTTTTAACAATAGCTCTGGTTCTTGCCAGTTTGGGTATACAGGCAAATAGGTAACCCACAAGTGTGCTTTAAATTTAGTTTGGTACTTTATGCGGTTTTACAGCTTATAAGGTAATTCCCCCTAATGCAAGAGGTTCATGCGTCCTGGTGAAACTCATCCCAGTATCTTACGTCACGGTCGATCGTGAGGATCTGATGGTGCAAGAGAGGTTAAGAATGGCAGGAACCGCTAAAAGGGAATTGTTCACCAACCCCGACCAGGTCTGGGCATGGTTTCCTGCTTGTACAGAGTGGGGGCTTGAGCTTATGAAACGATTGAACAATTTCTCATCCAGTAATGTAGCAATGTAACTGTTGAAGCTGCAAGGAAGATCCCACAGGATCAACGGCAGATCAAAACCTTTCTATTAAAAGATGGCCCAAGATTATCTGCTGGCATCCAAGGGGGGTTTCTGTGAATTCATAGATAAAGATTGTTGTACCTGGATCAGGGATACTAGTGACAAAGTTCAGGCCCATATGGATAAGGTTAGATCCCTGCAAGGCAAAGCCAGAGCTATAGCTAGTGAAGGTTGGAATCCTTTTAAGGGTCTGGGAATCTTTAGGGATTTTTTTTATTTTTTAGCGGATCATGGTTGAAGGAAGTAGGGGTATATATACACTCATGTTGTTTTTGTTTCTATTCCTCCTATATGCCATGATGAGGTGCTACTGTTGCCTGATTGGACGAGTGAACAAAGCCCGAGCAGATGACCATATCTTCCTCGCTGAGACGCCCTGAAGCCCAACCCATGTACAAGACACAGAGGATCCCAGACCGACCGACTTTCATGTCCTCCTCCACATCATCCCTCCTGAAGAACAGAGTCTACAAGTCAACCCAGACACTTTGTGTCTCACAAGAAGCTGACCGCATGGCTCTGCACACGACCATCTGCACACGTCACTACTGGAATTCTATTTAAATATATACATGTGTGTGATTGGTTCTTCTGAAATAATAAAAGTGTCTGTCTGGCTGATTCTGAAGCCAC
Source organism: Lithobates sylvaticus (assembly GCA_028564925.1). Lineage (NCBI taxonomy): Eukaryota > Metazoa > Chordata > Amphibia > Anura > Ranidae > Lithobates > Lithobates sylvaticus. The sequence goes on from CM053033.1 coordinate 147,119,599, forward strand.
CACTTTCCTTTGTTATTCATGTTTACAGTATAAATAAAAGCAGCAGATCATTGTAGTCAGGATTTTGTTAAGCTCAAAGTGATACCAGCGTCTGTCTGTGTTACTTGGAGATAAACAAGTGCGCTTTTCCGGCATTATACCAGAGAGTTATGATTGCGCTTATTAGTGCATGGAATTATTTCACCTTCCAGCAGGACAATGACCCTAAACATACAGCCAGAGCTACAATGAAATGGTTTAGATCAAAGCATATTCATGTGTTAGAAAGGTCCAGTCAAAGTCCAGACCTAAATCCAATTGAGAATATGTGGCAAGACTTGAAAATTGCTGTTCACAGATGCTCTCCATCCAATCTGACAGAGCTTGAGCTATTTTGCAAAGAAGAATGGGCAATAATATCACTCTCTGGAAGTGCAAAGCTGGTAGAGACATCCCCAAAAAGACTTGCCGGTGTAATTGCAGCGAAAGGTGGTTTTACAAACTATTGACTCAAGGGGGCTGAATACAAACGCACGCCACAATTTTCACTTATTTATTTGTAAAAAAAAAAAATTGAAAACCATTTATCATTTTCCTTCCACTTCACAATTATGTGCCACTTTGTGTTGGTCTATCACATAAAATCCCAATAAAATACAATTAAGTTTTTGATTGTAACATGACAAAATGTGAAAAATTTCAAGGGGTATGAATACTTTTTCAAGGCACTGTCCAACGCTCTTTTGTCGAGGTGAGAAAGCGGCTGTGGGCACAAGGGCTCACTTACGGTATGTTGTACCCCAGTAAGCTGTGTGTGGAGTATCGGGGTTCGGTAAAGTTCTTCAAAGGCTCCATAGGATGTTTCAGAATAGCCATTAAATTAATTCTTGCCAAGTTTTTGTTCCTGTTCTAAAATGGTTCAACATATGCCTATCATGCATGTTGGTGGGAGTGGGGGTCGCCCACATGATTTTTCAAGCATGGTTGGTTTACATTTCTTATTATCAGAGGTTAGGTATCATGGCCCCTTGGTTCCATTGTTTTTCTCCCATTTCTGCACTTTAACTGTATGATGCACTACTATATCATATCCTGATAAATGTGTGGGAGCTCCTGGGGAATTCTCCCCAGAATTTATTTTGCGTTCGAGAATTGAATTTCAGGACCTGAACTCTTTCTCACCTATTTTTCTCCTTGAGGAGATTATGGAGTGACTTTTCTACAAAGTATAATTTAGTCTTGAAATATCTACAGGCTCGACACCGCCATATTATGTTTTTGCAAGAAAAATATGGGGCTTCTTGTGCAGCCTGTCAGAAGCTACATACAGAGTGGCCAGTTTAAATACAAGCTGGCACACTGTTTGGAGCAGACTGGGAGGTTGAGCTCACAGTGCCTCTCTTCACTTCTTGTCAGAGGCACTGAGCTCAACGGACAGCTTGGAGCCTTGGATCATTGTAAAGTACCATTGGCCCCAGCTGTCCAATAAAGTGGAGGCCTTTCATTGCAGTGTCATAGAAGTGGGCATGTGTCTAAAAGACACATGCTCCCTTCCAGCCCAGCCCTCTTATCTACAAGGAAAAAAACATGGGGTTATGTGTATAAGATTTACCCACAATCCCATGTTTTTCTCAAACAGTTAAGAGGGAGAATGAGAATCTTCCGATGCTGAAAAGGTACTGTTTTAATCATGCTAAGTCATATATTATTATGCTATAAGTTATAACATAATTTATTATTATAACTTCAAACTTCAGTAATTTGTCCGTTAAGCCATCTGCTTGAGTACAGTTTTTGAAAATATAGCAAATTACCTTAAAAACAATATATAATAATTATTTGTATATTACTTACATATGGTAATTAACCCCTTGCCACCCAGGCCAATTCTGACACCTCTCCTACATGTAAAAATTATAATTTTTCTGCTAGAAAATTACTCAGAACCCCCAAACATTATATATATTGTTTTAGCAGACACCCTAGGGAATAAAATGGTGGTCGTTGCAACTTTTTATGTTACACGGTATTTGCGCAGCAATTTTTTAAACATGTTTTTTTTTTTGGAAAGAAACTTTCATGAATAATAAAAAATAAAAAAAAACACTAAAGTTAGCCCGATTTTTTTGTATACTATGAAAGATGATGTTACGCCAAGTAAATAGATACCTAACATGTGATATGTAAAGCGTGATGCTTTACAATTTCGCACACTTGTGAAATATTGCCAAACTTCAGTACTTAAAAATCTCCATAGGCGACGCTGTAAATTTTTTAGTTACATGTTTAGAGTTACAAAGGAGGTCTAGTACTAGAATTATTGCTCTCGCTCTAACGTTCAGGCATATATAACCTGTGTGTATCTGGCTCCGATACTAGCCACTGACCTCGCCATACATCCCTGCTGTACATACTGCCCACTGTCACCCTCCACACTTGTCTTGTGTACATATTGCTCAGTATCATACCCTCTACACTGCTCTTCTGTACATACTGCCCACTTTCATAAACTCCTCTACTGTACATACTGCCCCCATCATACCCTCCACACGCCTCTTCTGTACATACTGCCCCATTCATACCCTCCACTCCTGTACATACTGCCCCTGTCATGTCCCATGACTGGACCCACTTTCATGTATTTGTAGTTGCCGCTTTAAATGTTGTTTCCTCTTTAAGACCTTTTTCCCTCCCTGCTTGTTGTTCTGTAACCCCTCCTACTCTCCGCGTGCTAGGAGCCATTTTGTGCAATATCCCATCTGTAACCACACTGCTTCTTGAACACTGTCAGAACTATTGCCTTTTACCTGCCTCAGCACTGCATTAAACAGTTCTGTGAGAAAACAAACATCTCTGCATCTTCTATCATGTAAGTTATGGCTGAGTAAATACTCTTCTGAATGGGCCAGGGTGAAATTACCTCATCTGCCATAGATACCACATTTCAAGCCGGTGTGCTGGACAGAATAGCCCCCATCATACCCTCCACACTCCTCTCCTGTACATACTGCCCCCATCATACCCTCCACATTCCTCTCCTGTACATACTGCCCCATCATACCCTACACACTCCTCTCCTGTACAAAGTGCTCTCTGTCATACCCTCCCCACTCCTCTTCTGTACATACTGTCAACTGTCTTTCTCTCCACACTCCTCTTCTGTACATACTGCTCACATAATACCTTCCACACTCCTCTCCTGTACAGTGTGTACAGGAGAGGAGTGTGGAAGGTATTATGTGGGCCCACTGCCCCCACATTCCTCTCCTATACATAGTGATCACTGTTATACCATCCATACTCCTCCCCAGAGGCGGCTCTAGGCTTTGAGAGGCCTTAGGCAAAACTTAGACATGAGGCCCCACTCACGCCCATAATGGAAAAAATACTAAAAATGAACTGGGGTATGGGTAAGGGGGTTGGGGGTTCAGGAGTGGGGCTGTAACCTGTGGTGCTCAGATCTACAGCTCACGGAACATTGGCATGATCAGCGAGCTGTGATAAAAAAACATTTTAAAAAATAGCATTAAAGGGGTTGTAAACCATTGTTTTAGAAAATAAATAAATAACAAACATATACTTACCTCCACTGTGCAGTTAGTTTTGAACAGAGTGGCCCCGAACATCCCCTTCTGGGGTCCCCCAACAGCGCTCGCGGCTCCTCCGCATTGGGAACCACCTAGGAGAAGCGCTCTCCCTGGGGGTTACCTTGCGGGCGCGCTCCCGTGTCCAGCATTTGCGTCCACAGAGAATGCCGGACTCAGCCCCGGACTCAGCCTCGGCCCACGTCATTGGATTTGATTGACAGCAGTGGGAGCCAATGGCTGCGCTGCTATCAATCTATCCAATCAAGAGCCGAGAACCCCCGGCCAGAGAGGTAGAGCGTGTCTCCGGCGTGGGGACGAACGGCTCAGGTGAGTAAAATGGGGGGGGGGGGGGGCTGCTGAGTGACAGGAGTTTTTTCACACTAAAAAACATGAGAGTTTACAACCACTTTAAATAATAGAAACAAATCTTAGAACTTTCCTATTTTATGTGAAAGGTGTGCTTTTTATCCCCACAGATGCTCAGTTTTGGGTTTAACTTGATATAAGCAGTGTACAGGGGACAGCAGGGCAGAGCACAGGAGGTCAGGAGACAATACAGGGGGGGGGAGCAGGGCACATTATGGGGTACATCATGGAACACACAGCAGAACATTGGGCACATTATGGGGCACACAGCAGAACATTGGGCACATTATGGGGCAGATCATGGAGCACACAGCAGAACATTGGGCACATTATGGGGCACACAGCAGAACATTGGGCACATTATGGGGCAGATCATGGAGCACACAGCATTGACTCAAGGGGGCTGAATACAAACGCACGCCACACAGCAGGGCATGGGGCGCACAGCATGGTACAGGGCACACAGCAGGGTACATGGCACAGCAGGGTACATGGCACAGCAGGGTACAGGGCACAGTAGGGGGCATGGTACAGGGCACAGCAGGATATAGGTTACAGGGTATGGGGCACAGCAGGGCACATCAGGACATGGGCGCAGGGCACAGCAGGGCATGGGTACAGGGCACATCGGGGGTTCGGGCACAGGGTATGGGGCACAGCAGTGTACGGGCACAGCAGGGTGCAGGGTATTAGTCACATAAGGGTATGGGTCACAGCAGGGCACATCAGGGTACGGGCACAGGGTATGGGGCACTGGGCACAGCAGAGCACGGGGTATGGGGCACACCAGGGCACAGGGTATGAGGCACATCAGGACAAGGGCACAGGGTACGGGGCACAGCAGGGCATGGGCACAGGGTACGGGGCACAGCAGGGCACATCAGGGTATGGGCACAGCAGGGTGCATGGTATTGGTCACATCAGGGTAGGGGGTCACAGCAGGGCACGGGCAAAGGGTATGTGGAACAGCAGAGCACATCAGGGTACTGGGAACAGGGCACATCAGGATACTGGGCACGGGGTATGGGGCACATCAGGATACTGGGCACAGGGTATGGGGCACATCAGGGTACATCTGGGTACTTGGCACATCTGGTATGGGCACAGCAAGGTGCAGGGTATTGGTCACATCCGGGTAGGGGGTCACAGCAGGGCACGGGCAAAGGGTATGTGGAACAGCAGAGCACATCAGGGTATGGGGCACATCAGGGTACTGGGCACAGCGAACAGGGCACATCAGGGTACTGGGCACAGGAAACAGGGCACATCAGGGTACACCAGGGTACTGGGCACATCAGGGTACTGGGCACAGGGAACAGGGTACTGGGCACGAGGTATGGGGCACATCAGGGTACTGGGCACAGGGAACAGGGTACTGGGCACGGGGTATGGGGCACATCAGGGTACTGGGCACAGGGAACAGGGCACATCAGGGTACTGGGCACAGGGTATGGGGCACATCAGGGTACTGGGCACAGGGAACAGGGCACATCAGGGTACTGGGCACAGGGTATGGGGCACATCAGGGTACTGGGCACAGGGTACTGGGCACGGGGTATGGGGCACATCAGGGTACTGGGCACAGGGAACAGGGCACATCAGGGTACTGGGCACAGGGAACAGGGCACATCAGGTTACTGGGAACAGGAAACAGGGCACATCAGGGTTTGGGCACATCAGGGTACTGGGCACAGGGAACAGGGCACATCAGGGTACTGGGCACAGGGTATGGGGCACATCAGGGTACTGGGCACAGGGAACAGGGCACATCAGGGTACTGGGCACAGGGTATGGGGCACATCAGGGTACTGGGCACAGGGAACAGGGCACATCAGGGTACTGGGCACAGGGTATGGGGCACATCAGGGTACTGGGCACAGGGAACAGGGCACATCAGGGTACACCAGGGTACTGGGCACATCAGGGTACTGGGCACAGGGAACAGGGTACTGGGCACGGGGTATGGGGCACATCAGGGTACCGGGCACAGGGAACAGGGTACTGGGCACAGGGTATGGGGCACATCAGGGTACTGGGCACAGGGAACAGGGCACATCAGGGTACTGGGCACAGGGTATGAGGCACATCAGGGTACTGGGCACAGGGAACAGGGCACATCAGGGTTCTGGGCACAGGGAACAGGGCACATCAGGGTACTGGGCACAGGGTATGGTGCACATCAGGGTACTGGGCACGGGGTATGGGGCACATCAGGGTACTGGGCACAGGGAACAGGGCACATCAGGGTACTGGGCACAGGGTACGGGGCACATCAGGGTACTGGGCACATCAGGGTACTGGGCACAGGGTACGGGGCACATCAGGGTACTGGGCACAGGGAACAGGGCACATCAGGGTACTGGGCACAGGGTATGGGGCACATCAGGGTACTGGGCACAGGGAACAGGGCACATCAGGGTACTGGGCACAGGGTATGGGGCACATCAGGGTACTGGGCACAGGGAACACGGCACATCAGGGTACTGGGCACAGGGTATGGGGCACATCAGGGTACTGGGCACAGGGAACAGGGTACTGGGCACGGGGTATGGGGCACATCAGGGTACTGGGCACCGGGAACAGGGCACATCAGGGTACTGGGCACAGGGTATGGGGCACATCAGGGTACTGGGCACAGGGAACAGGGCACAGGGTATGGGGCACATCAGGGTACTGGGCACAGGGAACAGGGCACATCAGACTGAGCAGACAGTTTTAGAATGAATAGTTAGAACACACACCTGTTCCTGCGCCTCGCCTCGGTCCCCTACTAAAGCTTAGCCAGCACTGCAGGACAGGGAGAAGCAACACGTTCTCTTTCTCTCTCTGCCTGCAGTGCAATCTGGGAGTTGTAGTCTCTGCAGAGCACAGGCACCAGACGGCCAAGTTGAAGTCTGTGTGCCTGTACCCTGTGGGAGAACTACAACTCCCACCATGCATTGGGGCCGCCAAGGGGAAGGGCTAGAGAACGGCGCCGCAGCAGTTGAGCCTGCTATTTTAACGCAGGCAGCTGAGGCAGCCTTAGCCACGCCCACCACACATCCACCACCACATCCACCATGCTCGTCCGCCGCCGCGGATCGCGGCGGTGGCTCAGCTCAGCCTCAGCAATGGATTAACTCACTTTGCGCAGAGCGCCCGCCGCCAGACACAGTGAGTCACACAACAACATTAGGCAAATTAGGCAATCGCTTGACGGCGAGGCCCTTCTGTGGGCGAGGCCTAAGGCAATCGCCTAATTTGCCTAATTAAAGAGCCGCCTCTGCTCCTCCCCTATGCCTCTTACCCACAAAAACAGTTCTTTAAAATTACATTGAATATTGTCAATGTTACCAGCTCTAGAGGCACACTTTTGTTAGTTCAACTAAAGGAAATCTTCTCAGTCCTCATATTTGTTCTGTCCATTATTAGTACTCATTTAATATTGTGATTACTATTGTGATGTAGAGAGGAACATAAGGAATGTCAGCAACTGTAAATATACCACTGGTAAAAAAAAGTGTCCCTGAAAATATTTTTGAAATGTTGGCAACTATGCACTCAGTAGGGGGCCCCATGAGAGGCTCCTGGGATATTAAAGCGGTAGTAAACTTTGCTAACATTACTACTTTTTAGAGGCCCTGAGGTAGGTTATGCCATAATGTACTAGTATGCACAGCATATTAGCACATTAGGGCACACTTACCTGTCAGACTGAACCCTCCAGTGCTGCGCTGTGATCAATCCGGCGGGTCCTGGGTGCTTCCATTTTCACCCGATATTTCTTCCGGGTTCTGTGCCTTCGGTCATTTGCCTTGGCTGGGCTGTGTTAATGTCACTCCCACACATGCTCATGTGCATCCTCTCTCTCATCCTCCCTCCCTTACCCCTCACACCTCTCTCATCCACTTTCTCTCTCTCTCATCCTCCCTCTCTCTATTTAATTTAATTTGTTATAACAAAAAATTGTTTGCATTTATTTTAATTTTTTTTCAAAAAAAGCCCCACCAAAATCCTCAACACCAGGCCCATGATGTTCTTAATCCAGCCCTGCCTGGGGTGCATCTGACCACACCCTGTTACAGACTGTCTTGCAGTCCAGATGCAGTAGGTCTAGGAGGGCTTGGCGCTTGTCCCCTAGTTGGGTGGGGAGCCCTCAGTGGAAGAAGTGTTGAAGCCCCATATGGACTCTTACTGGCAAGTTAACGAGGGATCGGTCACAATGTAAATTGAATGGGATGCCTTTAAGGCTACTACGAGAGGAATGTACATATTGGCCATTAAAGCCACTAGGACGGAGCAAATTTACTGGACAAAGAACAGCAATGTGCACGGGCACATGCAGATACACCTTCCCCAAATACTTTGGTCAAGCTACAGTTTTCTAGAAGGGAATTGCATCTTCATTACTGTTTTGAATCCAATCCCACACTCCAATTGAGTGCTTCCGTCAGTATATCCCACTTCCTCCAATCTGACTATCAGAGAGATATATTCTCATAGCTGCATTGAATACAAGTCTAGCCGAAAATAGCTTGTAGAATCTTGAACTGATTTATTGGACAGAATGCAGCCTTTTTATACACTTTTAACACAAGGGGTTAGATAATGAGGTAGGGCTGCTCATGGATACTCCCCCCTCCCCTATAGAAACAACTTAAAAGACAATCACATAATTAACATGTTAATTAACCCAGCACTTAAGGCAGCCTAGGTGACCAGACAGTCCGTCTCTGGAGGTCAATGTAATCAGCTCTTTCAAGGATTGTGTATTGTTTAAATTAACAACCTAAGAATAGTCTTTACATATATCCAGGGAGATACTGTGGATAAATATTACTTACTTACATTTTAATTAATCCAAGATATATTTTCTCACTCACCCTGTACCAGGATGGCACAGGGTGACTTAGACATAAGAGTTGTATGGGGAGCTGAAACATGGGTTTCCCAACCTTTTCAAAGGATTCTGGGTTCCATGCGCCCTCCCGTCACAATTACCAAGACATGACTTCTAATACTTTACAACAGGGGGCAGCATGCATTTTTGAAAAAAAGGGACAAAAATGTTAAACTTTTAGCTTTTCTGATGGCAGTGGATAACTCTGACAGTTGTCCCATGTATCTCTTCTGCATCTGGCACATTAGTGACGGACTTTAGATTTTGCAAATTTTCTTATCCTTCAATAAGACATTATATTCACCCATTGAGCATTACAATGTTGAAGAATTTTGCACTAATCTGGAGTCCTTGCACCTGCCTACTTTACCAGATGAACCTAGGGATTTTCTGGATGAACCGTTTAAGGAGAAGGTGGTCTCAGCAAATGGGTCCTTTCCTACTGGCAAAGCTCCTGGTCTTGATGGAATCCCAATGGAGTGGTATCACAGGTACTCCAAGATTGCTCCAAAATTGTTAAAATTAGATCTGGACTGTTTCCAGAAGGGCTCCCTTCCCTCCTCCTTTTACAAAGCACACATTGTATTATTGGCCAAACCAGATAAAGACCCTCTCCAGTGCTCTTCCTATAAACCTATTTCTTGACACAATATGGCCTTTAAGATACTTACCAAATTGTTAGCTACTAGACTTATGGCTGTCTTGCAACATCTTATTTCCCCTGATCAGACAGGTTTTATGCCTACAAAGGCCACTGATATTAATTTACGTAGGGTATTTACGCATACTCAGGCCCAGATAGTTCCAGTGGAGGGCTATTAGTTTTTCTCGATCTAGAGAAGGCTTTTGATTCTGTCGACTGGAAATATATGTCAACGGTGTTGGAAGTATGTGGTTCCGGCCCTCAATTCAGGAAGTGGATTAACATTCTATATCAGAACCCAACTGTGGCCATTAAATTAAATGGTCTGTTGCCCCTAGACGCGTTGCAGACATAATTGGTGTTTTATGTCTGTGTCATTAGGTGGCAGAGAGCAGTGCGGCTGCGTCTAAACCTGGTGCTCAATTTGTGGATACTAAGAATGATTACCAGCCAGACAATGGATTATGAATGTAGCACTTGTTTGCTGTTCTGCAGCTCTTATTTGTGAGGCGATGTGTGATTGTGGTTGGGACATTAGAGTGAAGGCTCCTCTGGTGCAGAGTCTGATCAGCATAGTTAAGTATTATCTGTCCAGGGTTACATACTGTTAAAGCTATATAAATTGTATGTCTTTGGTACAGACCTCAGATGGTATAGTTAAAAAAAAAAAAAAAACTCAAATGGTTGTATGTGAATTGGGTTGCAGAGAATGTCAGGTTATACTCAGGCTTACCTGTTCACTATTGTAATTCCTAAAACAATGTGTTTTTATCCCAGATATCATTTTCCAATATTTCTGTTGGGTGTTTGATTCCTCTATCTACTACTCATAAGTATAAGTGGGAACTGATAACTTAATTTTTTTTTCTTTACACTGCATGCTGACGTGCAAAATAAATAAATAAAATTAAATGGTCTGCTGTTGTGAAAATTTTTATGAAGATGTATTTTAATATGTATTGTCATAGTGTCTCCCAGTGTTAGTTCTCCCGCAGCCTGCTCTAAAGAGCTGACTGGGGCAGACTGATGCTGGTTGAGATCCGTTTGGTAGTTGAAAGCTCCTAGGGGATTTAGAGAAGTGTTTGCAGAGTGGGGATATGTCCGCCGGCGAAGGGCCCCTGTGCGATGCACAGAACGATCGTCTGGGGGATGCGTTTGCTCTGCAAAGACATTATCGGTTTAGTGGATCTGCACTCGTATCACCCCTGTATGCCTGATCAACATATTTGGGATGCCATGGATTATACCTGCAGATAATTTCCCATCCACAGAGACAGTAGTATAGTCTGGGTATGTTTTGTTCACTGAACAAAGCAGAATAAGGATTCACAAACGGTAAAAACGGGAGCCTTTGAATCGTTGTGGTCAGGAGCAGCATTCATAATCTCAGGCTTCCTGTGATACAGAGACAGGGGGCTGGAGAGTGTACACGCTGCCCCCTGCCCAGACTCCCCTAGTCACTATTCATTGGTTGTTGTATAAATTCATCCTTGTTTGAAAGGGTTTCCTGTGTTGACATTCATATCCTGTGAGGTCATATCCTGTGGAGGAAGCGATTGGCTGCTGGGGCCAGGGCTTCCTGTTTTGTGACTTCCTTTGTATGTGTGAATAAAAGCCAAGAGGGCAGATGAAGGAACGATGGAGCTAAGATGGTGATTATGTCTGTTTACTGGGGAAATGCGGGAGACATGGGTTATTTAAAGATGCATTATACCATTAGAGTGAGAGGGCGTGTATTAGCGCAGGTGAGATTGAATACGTATAGCGAAATCTCCACCACACTGTCAGATTTATTTTCGGTGAGAAGGGGCACTCGTCAGGGTTGTCCAACGTCTCCTGGCCTCTTTGCAATTCTGATTGAACCTTTAACTGCTGCATTGAGAGCCTCAGCTGAAGTACAGGGTGGGCAATCTGCAAGAAAAAACAGACTTTATGCTGATGACATGGTCCTTTTTTTGCGCGACTCAGATTCATCCCTCTCAGCAGCTCTAAATAGTTTTAATACTTTTGCTAATTTTTCAGGATTAAAGGTTAATTAGGGCAAATCCCAAATCCTCCTGCTCAGAACATCATCTCCTAATTGTAGGGTCCCTGTTATTGTCCCTTGAAACAGGTGGACAGGCTTAAATATTTGGGTCTACATATCTCCAACTCGGTATCTGAATTTATTGCCTGAACGTCACTCCACTAGTGTCACATTTATGCCATAGGGTACAGGCCTGGCAGAATCTTCCTTTAACGCTCCTAGATAGAGTCAATTTGTTGAAGATTAAATTTTTACCTCTTTTGTTGTATATATTTCAGAATCCACCTGTTTGGATACCAAGATATATATTTAGGAGTAGAGATCGGTTGGTTACGAATTTTCTGTGGCGGGGCAAAATCCCAGGATCAAACTCCAAGTGTTGCAACAACCATGGAAACAGGGGGGATTGGCGGTTCCTGATATCTATCGTTATTTTTTGGTGGGTCAGTTGGTGTTTGCTCATAGGTGGCTCACTGTCCCGGATGATGATGCTGCCATTGCTTTGGAGGTGGCCATTGTTGTGTCCTATGGGGCACTGTCGCATTTGCTGTTGCAGGGCAGCAGGGCTCCATATGACATTACCATTTCAATGCGTGAAACCAGTATAGCGTAGGCAATGATAAATAAGGTGGGAGTGGGCGACGGTACAGTAGTTTCCCCTCATACATTGATATAGAGGAATCCTCGCCTGTCACATTTCCTAGATTACCAGGACCCTGTCATTTGGACTAAATATGGTATTTAGATTGGAGATATTGTGAGTAATGGGAAGCTCCTTCAGTTTGATACTTTGAAAGCTAAATTCAATCTCCCCAACACACATTTGTTTCACTGCCTACAACTTAGGCATGCGTACCTCCATTCGGTACTTCTATCCAAATGAATCCGTATCCAAATGAATAACTTGGAGTCTCTGCTTAGGGATGGCTCTCTAGATAAGGCTCTGTCTACTATTTTTATAAACAATTATTTACAGCTGTTGGTGGACTTCTTGCACGATGTAGAACGGCCTGGGAGGCAGTGTTCCCTCAGCTCGACGGGGATGACGTGTGGGAAATTAACTTTTCCAGACTAGTATCGACTAAGGATCACCTTATTCAGTCCAAATGTTTACATCGCACTTACCTTACTCTGGCCAGAGCACTTCATCCAATGCAGATTTTTTACCTATATTTTGGAAATGTGCAGCCATCCAAAATTTTTGGCGGGGGCTCACTGGGTGTGTGGAGTAGGTTACTACAATTAGCGTACAGCCAGTGGTTGAAGTGGGTCTCCTGAGCTTGTGGATGTCCTGGCTCCTAAGAGAGTGACACGTACACTTTGGAGGTTATTTTATTATGCTAGGAAGATGATAGTGCTTTCCAAGAAAAAATCTGCCCCTCTGCCCTTATACAAGACTACATATGCTAGTACAAGCATGGTCATAGAAGAATTGTCATTTATGCTAAGGCTGTCATATACTGTGTGTTTTTTGTATCTGTTTCTTAATAAACAGAATTTTACAAAAAATCATAAAACAAAAAAAACAACTGCATGGCCTGTTGCCATTTGGCGTGAGAGTAGGTTTTACTACTCTCCCAGGTTTTCCCAGGTTGCCATCTAGGCAGTTCTGATAAATGGCCACTATGCTGCAAATATGAGTAGAAACAGGATATGTTGCCCTTCTGGTAAAGTCTATCTGAGTAAGACCTCCAGATATCAATGTGGCTTACCTTAAGGGAATGTTTCCTAAGTAAATGCATAATTAGCATAGATTGAAATTAACTCATGGGGTCTATACAAAAGTTCTTAACATATATTATTCCTCTCTGAGTCCAGGATACTGTATGAAGGGATGGTATGAGAAATCCCAATATCGTGAGAGGATTGGTGAGCAGAGTTTTGTGGGCTATTGCTGCAGGGGGCTTAGACAATGTGTCCCATGCCTCAAGAGCCTCTTGTATAGAAGGTATATTAGAGCAGATCTCTGGTAAACCTGAGAGTTTAGCAAGTAAGACGGGAGGTCTCTGCCCTTTTAATAGACATTTATTTATTGAAAACCATTGGTGCTCTGACGGATCATCAAACCATGCAAACCATGCAGGCGTTCAGGATCCACTTTTCAATATAGATAAGTCTAATAGCTCGGACATTGACCGGAAAGAATGTCACTAGTGCATCACTTTTGGAAAACCGCAACCAAACCGGATAGTGCATGTCAATAATCGATAAAATCAAAGGAGAGTTGCCAATACCTGTAAATACCCGCCATCAATTTGATCTGAATTGAAAGTGATAAGACAAAAATAGTAAAGTTAGGAGGTGGTGAATAGTGTTGTCCAAATAGGGACCAATATATATGGTGAAAACACCAAGGATCCAAAGGGATTTGGATCAGATGGGAACCATGAAGAAGGCGCTCCTGGTTCCAATGTGGTTAGAGAGAGAGCAGTCCACCACCGTGGTCAGATCAATATATGACCAAAACTGTCAGCACACTAGTGACATTCTTTCTGGTCAATGTCCGAGCTATTAGACTTATCCCTATTGAAAAGTGGATCCTGAAGAAGATATGAAGGAGAAAATGAAATGGTCGCACACTGGAGCCAAATAAATGCTTGATATAAAACCTTTAATGTCAATTGCCAGACACAGGTACAGGAATCACAGTTGATGCGTTTCACACAGGTATATTGTGCTTGTTCACAACAAAGATGTGTTCTCTGCACAGGCTACTTAAAGTGAATACCTAGGTGTAACCACACCCAAAAATCACCTGTGCTGAGACAACAGCTGATGCACATATGGATGAACATCCTGATATTTGAATAAAAAAAACATTGCATAGGATATAGTACAATAAAAAAAAAAAGAAAAGAAAAGAAAAAGACAAAAGCAAGAAAAATGTATAATTAAACCAAGACTGATGGTGAACATATCGCCATACGTCTGATTTAGCGGATCAGATGGCAGGCGCGTGTCAGCGGACACATCTCTGCTGACATCCACCTGTCTATAAGAGTCCATGGATGGCCCGCTCGGATCTGCCTGAAAAACGGACAGGTGGATCCGAGCGGGCTTGCCGTGTGAAAGGGGCCTGCCACTTTGCTTTACATGAAGTGGATCGCCCATCAAAGGCCAAATTCAAAAAATATTTATATATGTGGAAAATTCTATCAACCAGATATCTGAGCAGGAAAAAACACTCCATTGTCCATGTCCCGCATTGAAAGAATGCGGCATGAACAATAGTGAGTTTATAAAACATAATAACTATATCTCTCTCACATATTGGATTAGCCCTAAATTGACCTTTGTCAGCGGAATCCACCCAAGAAAAAACTGTGGAGTGAAGAGTCCCAGCCACCGCACAGCAACACAGACAAAGAAAGTCAATGTCGCGATGCGATGGCAAAACAAAACCCTCACCCCCACAAAAAGGGAAACAGTGAGGACAAACTTAATCATAAAAGTGTGTGATGTCTCATTCAAAGTTTAACCCAAATGGTATGCGTGTTTTAAACTGAAAAATCCCCCCAAAAAAACTTTTGCAGAGGAGTTTAAAGATATCACCCCCTGTCTTAAGTGTCTGGATCTTTTCTATGACCTGTACTCAGTGACAGCAAACTAAACCCCTCCCCCCCATCACTGTCTGCCGGTCGGTCCACCGGCATACTTACCCCATCTAGATGTCCGAGCAGGGGTGGGCATCAGGCATCCTAGGAGCAGCGGCAGGGACCGGGCATCCATGCATGGGCTCTTCTCCTCCTTGCTTTCGCTGTCTCCTCTCCTCCTCCAAGGTGTCCAATAGGCGCTCCTGTCCTTTCAGTCAATCGGTTGGCGGGTATCAGTCCAGCTACCCGATTGGCTGGGAGGAAGATCCGTGTTGCAACAGCGAATATTCATTCGCTGTTGTAACACATCTGGGTGGGATTGGAGTGCACTCTCTGCAACCTGATCCCACTCTATTTTGAAGCCTATTAGAGCCTCTGGCTATGCATGAATCTATCCATTGCATATAGGGGGGATGGCGAGGAGAGAGGGGTGGTGCCGGGGCGCCCCTAATGGATGGGCCACCACTGCCTGTACTCCTATTGCTAAACTGTTACCATCATGATATTGACTGAAATGTCGAGCGACATTAGGAGACACATTTTTCTCTATGCTGTAGAGATGCTCCTGGAATATGTCTCTAAATCGACTAGTAGTATGCCCTTTATAGTGCACATTGCAAAGTCTGCATGTAACAATATATACCACATATCGGATGTTACAATTGTGAAAAAATTTCAACCTGTGGTCTTTGTTATTAGAGAATGAATGTACTACATCACCTTTAATGATGTTCTTTCAGCATAAGCAACCACCCGCCCCAGATCCATAGTTGTCTTTAAAGTGCAGCCAAGTGGTGGATCTAATAGTTGTAGGAACAAAAAAAACTTGGTGACAAAGAATTGCCCAGTGTGGGGGCCTGTCTAGACACCAAATTGATACCATCTTTGGGGAGCTCAGCACAGATCGGATCGGTTAATATCTGTGCACACGTTTCTTAATGTCCTCAAACTCCTCACTGAAGGGCGTGCTGAGAGTGGATCTCTTTTTATTGAAATATCTTTTCTTTTTGACACTATCACACCGACCAGTTCCTTTCAAAAGATCCTATTTTTAGAGTTGGCCATGGACAAAGCCCTGTCCAGCATATATCTGGGGTATCCCCTCTGTATAAACTGAACGTACAGAGCCCGCAGCTCCTTATCATAAGTGAGTTGATCACTACATATTCTGCGGACTCTTAAAAATTGACCAACGGTGATACCCCTGACAGTATGCCGGGGATGACCTGATTGGGCCATCAGATAAAGGCTTTCTATATAGACTGGTATGAATGTCTGCTCCAACACCACACAAGTGGACATCTAGAAAATACATTTATTTTTTATTACTCTGTTCCGTCAACCATAAGTTAATATCGTTCTGATTTAAGTATGCCAACAAACTGTTAAGAGAGCCAAGACCAACATCCATAATGAAAATCAGATCATCGATATAGTGGTAGAACATTCTAATCAGAGGTCTAAAAGGATTGTTGATTCCATATATGTGATGGCGCTCCCACCATTCGCAAGCGAGGTCAAAACATTTGGCTCCCATAGCATCTCCACGTTTTTGGAGAAACCATTCTCCATTGAATACAAAAAAATATTTTTTTTGTCTGGCACTATATAGAGTATGGGATTTCAGATCAGTTGTGCCCAGTATTGCCACAAAGAGTTAATCCAGCTCTGAGCAATCCTCATATCTTTTTTCAGTGAAATAAAACGGACAAACTGTGAAAACTTTGTCCGTTCTTCCCCCTTGCTGTGATTGACAGGTGATTTACATATCTCGTGCACTAGCCTTAGACATGCGTTATTTTTTAATTCCCACCCCCACTCCTTTCTTCAGCAGCTCTGCAAGGATTGGCTGTTCCACACCTCAGCGTGATTTGGCATGCTGAAGTCATGTGGGGACTTTTCTGGGTTTTCACTGGATGTTAGTGATCATAGCAGAAGTTCAGTGTAAGAAATACAAAGGAGAAAATGTATGTTGATACGGGGAGTGTATAGGTGGGCGGGGAGGCTACTGACATCACGACTCCACGACTGAGCCCTGGAAAACAGACCCACCCGCAAAATGTGCAGTTTTTTGTGTCTCATAGCAGACAGAGGGGAGACATTTGATGCAGGAGGCATGTATATCCTTCTAGATAACCAATATTGCAGTAGTTTAGAAAGGAGGAGAGTAGGTTTACATCCACTTTAATAAATATTGGAGCACATCCAAAACAATCTGTATTCCACACTGAAATGGGAATCACGTTCTAAGTAAAAACCAACCACCTGCAATGCTCGATCATGGGGGATAGAGGAATAAAGGCTGGAAAGATTGCAGGCGACCCATAGGAGGAGTTATCCCATTTTGCACCATCTTAATAAATGATTCATGTCTTTAAGGTGACTAGGAAGTCTACATACCAAAGGTTGCAATACACCATCCAGCCCCTGACCCAATTTCTTGTTAAGGGAGCTGATACCAGAAATAATGGGTCTCCCATGAAGCGGATCAAGCCCCTTGTGAGTCTTGGGAATATGGTGGAAGATGAGAGCTATAGGGAATTTGGGAATCAAACTTGTTACAACTTTATCCTCAAAGATACCCAAATTAACCCCTTTATTAACCAAACGAGTTAACATTTTTTTTTTTTAGTTGTGAGCCTCACATAAGTATCAGGGTCAGTGTTGCCAACCGCCAGTTAATTTACGGGCAGTCCGTAAATTTTACCCCATTTTCGGGGCGCCCGTAAATGTCCGTTACGGGCAGCGGTGCCCATAAAAAAGATGGCTGCAGGGCGACATCGCTACTGCATATGTGCCGTTCCGAAGCCTGCCGAGCTGGGGAGAACTCGTACACGATCGGTCGGGCGCCATGGTGGGCGCATGCGCAGTGATGTAATGTCGCTGCCGGGCGCCATTTTTGAATGGCCGGCGCTCGTTCTCGGCGGCGCCTCACAACAGCAGGGGTCCGGGGAGGTCGATGATGCCTGTGCCTGGCCTAGATAGGATTCGGGAACGGAGCACTGACTGACCATCCATCCATCCAGGTCAGTCAGACCTCAGACCTCAGTCAGATTGTGCACTGCTGACCTATCTATATACTGAGCCAAGTATGGAGGAGGAGGGAGGACAGATAGACAGAGCGACTGAGCAGGAGCAGAGCCAGCCACAGAGACAGACCCCCATTCTGTACCATGTCCATTATCTGCACAGCCTCTGACCCCCTGCACCATGTCCGCACAACCTCTGACCCCCTGTACCATGTCCGCACAACCTCTGACCCCCTGCACCATGTCCGCACAGCCTCTGACCCCCCTGCACCATGTCCGCACAGCCTCTGACCCCCTGCACCATGTTTGCACAGCCTCTGACCTCCCTGAACCATGTCCGCACAGCCCCTGACCCCCCTGCACCATGTCCGCACAGCCCCTGACCCCCCTGCACCATGTCCGCACAGCCCCTGACCCCCCCCTGCACCATGTCCGCACAACCCCTGACCCCCTGCACCATGTCCGCACAACCTCTGACCCCCTGCACCATGTCCGCACAACCTCTGACCCCCTGCACCATGTCCGCACAGCATCTGACCCCCTGCACCATGTCCGCACAGCCTCTGACCCCCCCTGCACCATGTCCGCACAGCCTATGACCCCCTGCACCATGTCCGCACAGCCCCTGACCCCCCTGCACCATGTCCGCATAGCCCCTGATCCCCCTGCACTATGTCCGCACAGCCCCTGACCCCCCCCTGCACCATGTCCGCACAGCCCCTGACCCCCCTGCACCATGTCCGCACAGCCCCTGACCCCCCCTGCATCATGTCCGCACAACCCCTGACCCCCTGCACCATGTCCGCACAACCTCTGACCCCCCCCACCATGTCCGCACGGCATCTGACCCCCTGCACCATGTCCGCACAACCTCTGACCCCCTGGACCATGTCCGCACAGCCTCTGACCCCCCCTGCACCATGTCTGCACAGCCTCTGACCCCCTGCACCATGTACGCACAGCCCCTGACCCCCCTGCACCATGTCTGCACAGCATCTGACCCCCTGCACCATGTCCACACAATCTCTGACCCCCGCCACCATATCCGCACAGCATCTGACCCCCTGCATCATGTCCGCACAGCCTCTGACCCCCTGCACCATGTCCGCACAACCTCTGACCCCCTGCACCATGTCCGCACAGCATCTGACCCCCTGCACCATGTCCGCACAGCATCTGACCCCCTGCACCATGTCCGCACTGCCCCTGCCCCCTGCACCATGTCCGCACAGCCCCTGACCCCCTGCACCATGTCCGTTCAGCCTCTGACCCCCTGCACCATGTCCGCACAGCCTCTGACCCCCTGCACCATGTCCACACAGCATCTGAACCCCTGCACCATGTCCGCACAGCCCCTGACCCCCCTGCACCATGTCCGCACAACCTCTGACCCCCTGCACCATGTCCGCACAGCATCTGACCCCCTGCACCATGTCCGCACAACCTCAGACCCCCTCTTGTACCATGTAAATAAAGAAATATGTTTTTTGACTTTTGTTTAACTTAAACACATTACTAATAGCACTAGCTACATGTTTATGGTTTAAATATTGACATTTGCACTGCTTAGCACTGAAAACAGGCATTGTAGGTACTTTTTTGCAGTGTCAGTAAAAAAATGTGGCTCTGTCAGTAAAATTCATGATTTTTTGCCAGTAAAAATATGGTTGTGTTTGTAAATTTTGGGTTCTTGCTAGTAAATTTTACTTCAGGGGGTTGGCAACACTGATCAGGGTTGGATAGCTGTCTTTCCGCTTCACATCTATATTGATCTACACCCATAACAACCACCAATCCTCCTTTATCTGAGTTTACTATAACTATGGATGTATCGTTTTCAAGACTCTTAAAGCAGAGTTCCACCCAAAAATGGAACTTCTGCTTTAAGTGATGATGACCCCCTGATATGCCATATTTGGCATGTCATTTTTTTGGGGTGGTGCGGATACCCTCTTTTTATTTTATTTTTTCCAGCTCTCACTTCCTCCCGGGGCCGGAAGGAAGTTCACCTCTCCCTGCAATCTTCTGGGACACGTCACAGGTCCCAGAAGATTGCCCGGCCACTCACATCGCACACGCAGTGCATGCCAGCTGTCAGACAACAACAGGACCCACAGCAAGAATGCCAGTGCCATGGAGAGCGGGGCTTTGTACGCCTGCATCACTGGACCGTGGGACAGGTGAGTGTCTGATTATAAAAGGCAGCTGCTACACTTTTTGTAGCTGTTGACTTTTAAATTTTTTTTTGGGCGGAGTGCTTTCCTTTTCCGAAGTGAAAGATTGCCCTGCTTGGTGGACGTACCTGCTGAGGGTTGTAAAGATAACGTTGCGAGATCCCTCTCTATTAGTTCTGTGCAGAGAACACATCTATGTTGTGAACAAGCACGATATACCCGTGTGAAACACGTCAATTGTGATTCCTGTACCTGTGTCTGGCATCTGACAATAAAGGTTTTCTATCAAGCATTCGTTTGGTTCCAGTGGGCAACCATTTTGTTTTCTCCTTCATATCTGCTGTGGACGATGGTGTGCCGGGGTCTGCACTTGTAGTGCTATCTTTTGCTGACTTTGGATCCTGAAGAAGCCCCTCATTTGGGACGAAAGGCGTTGATCCATATACATCAGATCCATATACCTCAGACCACCCATTGACTGCACAAAACGATCATATTATATGTTGATAATGTTGAACTAATATGTTTCTATGATATCATACTTTAAAAAAAAAAATTGTACAAATAAAACTTATTTATAAAACTTACTAGGCAATTTAACTACAGTTGCATGTAGCATTTCTGGCGGGAATAAGGCGGAAGATGCAGCATAGTTGTTCAACTTAACTAAATGGGGTAATAGCGTATTTTGATCTCTAGGTTTTGTAGTATTCTGCAGTAAAGCTGTCAGCCCCAGCAGACTTAGCTAGCGATTTAATGATGGAAAAAAAATTATCTTAGGTAATGGGGGAATTTAACTCTTGTATGGCCTCATTAGATAAGGAATGGAGAGAGACTGAAGCCAAAAATCCTTCAATAAGCGGTTCAGTGGACTGAAAGGTTTGGGAATCATCACAATGGTTATATAGTTGCTTATAATATTTCTGAAAGGCGTTTGCCATATGTTTAGGATGGTACACAAGAGTCTGGGTAACGATCAAGTATGGAAGATAAATAAATAAAAGTACTTCGCGCAAATTAAAAGAAATAAACAAGTGAGGCAGTAGTACTGACTAAGTTCCTCTGGGGGCACTAGTCCAGAAATCGGAGAGTGCAGAACCAGGGTAGGTGATCAAAGAGATTGCCAATAGATAGAGGTGGTGGAGTGACTAATAGGTGAATAAAACAATAAAAGAAAAGGAACCTCAGTGGGTGAAAATGATTGAATAACACTGTGTCTCAAATCAAGTGAAAAAATGTGAATATAAATGCAGAAAATTTCCTAAATATAAATATATGCAGATATCTCAAAGAGTACACGTCAACACAGATAAAATAGGTATACAGTGTGATAAATAAAAATCCCATAGGAATACAATCCTGTGATAGTTATTAAAACCTAAAAGGTGACAGTGTGTTGTAAACTAAGTGACCTGTGACAGGTAGATCAATAAGAAGGTGGATCAATAAAAGCTGTGATAAACACTCATATGTGACCTTAATTGTAAAATCAATAAAACCTGCAAAATCAAGTGAAGCAAAACGGTGCCCAAAAATATAAATAAATAAATAGATGAATGAGGGCATAAATAAATGTCCAGAAATAAATAAATAAATATGGCAATGTCCAGCTCAGTGCAGGAAATGAGACCAAATGAGCCAATAGGGTATCCAATAATGGTTTCACTAAGTTGCTGCTATATTCTTGTAGCCATTCATCTATTTAAATGGGGTGCTCCTTTTCTGGTCTCCCAGAACTCTCACCTTAAATAAGGTCAAATGTGCCTTTCTGGGGTATCCAAGTTAACCCCTAATTGTGGTTATTGAGATGTCCTACTGTCGGGTCCTGCCTTGTCCTTTCTCCTCAGTAATCCAAACCTATAGTACTAGGTGACTCCCAGCAATATAACAGATATGGGGGAAAGAGATAAAGAGAGAGAAAGGGGGGCTCCACTGGTGTAGTATTTTAGAATGTAACCATTTATTTAAAGAATAACGTTAAAACTCGTACATAAAAACAGAAAGTCAAAAGCAATAAGTTTAAAATCACCGGAGGCGTCCACAGCGCCTACTCGCGTCCTTCTCTGTGTTTGCCTACGGCCACTCCCTACGCGTTACGACACGGTCACGTGTCTTCATCTGGGGGGATTAGGGGTTAACTTGGATACCCCAGAAAGGCACATTTGACCTTATTTAAGGTGAGAGTTCTGGGAGACCATAAAAGGAGATTAGGAGAGATATTAGGAGATATAAGGAGATATTAAATAGATGAATGGCTACAAGAATATAGCAGCAACTTAGTGAAACCATTATTGGATACCCTATTGGCTCATTTGGTCTCATTTCCTGCACTGAGCTGGACATTGCCATATTTATTTATTTATTTCTGGACATTTATTTATGCCCTCATTCATCTATTTATTTATTTATATTTTTGGGCACCGTTTTGCTTCACTTGATGCAATTTTGCAGGTTTGACCTCATATTATATGGTTTTGGTAAATCTAAAGGAAATCTATAGACAAAAGTTGTATAATGTATGGCCAGCCTAAGCCTTCTCAGCAGAAAAGCAGCAGCAAAGCAGACACAGAGAGTGTGAAGATCTAAAACCAGCTGCAAGATAACTACACATCTTTTTGTATATTTGAGCATATGCTAAGGAACTCTAGGACTTACATTTTGCTGAACAGCGGGACTGCTATGTTGCACGATATGCTTTGTACAATTGTCAGCAAAAATGAACAAATGAACTGATTCATGAACTGTGAGGAGATTTGTCTCTGAAACATAAATGACTATAAGATCTGCTGGCTTTTTATTATTATTTTTTTTTTTTTTATGCAGCAATTAGCAATAGAATTGTGTAAAGCCTTTGCTCAAGTGCAAACATTTCCAGCTGAGCATATGATCTGCCACTAAATTAACTTAATTACCAGTAACGTGTATGCAACCAGGAACAAAATCCCTGCTATATCTCTTTATCTGCCTACATTCGGAATCGTGAGGGGGTACCGCTGATGAGAACAGGTGTGGTTGCCTATTGAGATTCCTACGCATAGAGTATTAACGGAATTACGCATGTATCTGTATACTAGATGGCACTTTAAATGGTGAGGAGGTTCTCTGTCGATGAGATCTGTGCACAGCTGATTGTTGGTACAGGCAACGTACCTGGGCATCTAATTACCAGCATTCAGAAACTGGGGAGAGGTACCCCTAAACCTAGGAAGCCTTACTGAAAAAAAAATGCCATTGTGCGATTATATTCAGCGTTTGCATGCAGTTTTCCTTTGAAAAAAACTGAAACTGCCAGGAGGCCCATATTTTGTATTTTATCAGAAGTTTTGCTATATACATAAAACTGACCAGTAATGCCTCGTACACACGAGCGGACTTTCCCGCGGGAATGTCCGCCGGACAATCCGCCCGTGTGTGGGCCCTGGCTGACTTTTTGGCGCCAAAAGTCCAGCGGACTAGGTTTTAAGTATTGTTTTAAAATCCCGTGGTTAGTATGCTAGTCCGCCGGACTTTTGGAAATGAACGGACTTGCCGATCATCGGAAAGTCCGTTCATTTAGAACGTGACTTCAGGTAGACAGGGCTAGCGAAGGCAGTGAATGCCGCCGCGCTAGCCCCGTCACCTGGCATGGATTTAAAGGGAATCCGGAGGATGCTGGGACTGTGACATCATAGGGGGGCGGGGTCACCATGTGACATGAGCATGTGACCCTGCCTCCTTGTCCCTATATAAGTCCCAGCACAGCGCGTCTATGCCATTCCGGCCAGAGAGAGCGACGAGTCAACATCGGAAGAAGAAGAAGAAGAAGAAGGCGCCGGCGGCGCAGAAGGCGACGACATCGGCAAGAACAGAAGAGACCCCGGAAGACCCCCGAAGGCGGATCGAGACCCCCAGACGGCGGCGGCGACGACGAAGAAGGAAGCCGGGCTCCTACGCTCGGTAAAAGAGCTAGGTAAAATAGCGGAGGAGTCCGGCGAGAAGACCCCCCAAGACGGAAGAAGACCCCCGGAGCAGTGCAATAAAATATTTTTAAAAAATTGTGTGTTTTTTTTTTATTTACACTTAACACCTTAGGTGAATGGGTAGGGGTACATCGTACCCCATACTCATTCACATAGGGTGGGGGGCCGGGATCTGGGGGCCCCCTTATTAAAGGGGGCTCCCGGATTCCGATAAGCCCCCCCACCCGCAGACCCCGACAACCAACGGCCAGGGTTGTCGGGAAGAGGCCCTTGTCCTCATCAACATGGGGACAAGGTGCTTTGGGGTGGGGGGGCCGCACGGCCCCCCTTTCCCCAGGGCACCCCCCATGTTGAGGGCACGCGGCCTGGTACGGCTCAGGAGGGGGGGGCGCTCGTTCGTCCCCACCCCTTTCCTGGCCAGCTGGGCTGCGTGCTCGCATAAGGGTCTGAGATGGATTTGGGGGGGACCCCCACGCCGTTTTTTTCGGCGTAGGGATTCCCTTTAAATCCATGCCAGGTGACGGGCTAGCGCGGCGGCATTCACTGCCTTCGCTAGTCCCGTCTACCTGCAGTTACGTTCTAAATGAACAGACTTTGCTCCGTGTGTGGGCAAGTCCGTTCATTTTCAAAAGTCCCGCAGACTTTTTCCCGCGGATTGTCCGCCAGAGAAGTCCGGGCGTGTGTGGGCAAGTCACACGCTCGGAAAGTCCGGCGAAGCCCCGCTGGAAGGTCCGGCAGACATGGAAAAGACGAAATAAGCAGTGGAAGTGAAATGGAGACAGGGCCAGATTAAGAGCATCATGGGCCTGGTGCTGAGGATTTTGGTGGGCCTTTTTATGGAAACAAAATTAAAATGCAAACAATTTTTTGCTAAAACAAATTAAATATACTCTCACCGGTAATATTAGCCGTGCAGCCTTTGAGCAGCAGCAACACCCCCAATACCACCTGCTATGCAGTCTCTCACCAGCAGCAACATAGAGAGACCACATTTCCAAACTGCCATTCAGGGACAACCCCCCTTCCCAAAAAAAGATGAGGGTGGGGGATGTAGTCTCAGGGTTGATGGGGAAATCGGCGGTGGAGGTGATTTGTCAGGCAAATGGCTGGTGTTAGCACTTAAAATCATCCTGACATCATGCTTGATATGGTGTCAGGATGATCAAATTCCATTAGTTCTATTACTACATTGTAATATATAGTGAAATAGTTCAACTCATCATCATGGAGAATCAGTGGGAACCTGAGCTTGTCACTTCCCACCAGATGCAGCTTGTTACTTGCCACCATTGCTTGCCACCAGATGCAGCTTGTCACTTGACACCCATAGCCTACCACCAGATGTAGCGTATCACTTTGCACAGTTACCTGCCGTTAGATGCAGCATGTCACTTGCCACCAGCAGCCTGCCACCAGATACAGTGTGCCATTTGCAACCAGAGACAGTGTGCCACGTGCCACCCACAGCCTGCCACAGATACAGCATGCAACTTGCCACTAGCAGCCTGCCACCAGATACAGCGTGCCACTTGCCAACCACAGCCTGTCACCAGATACAGTGTGCCACTTCCCACCAGCAGCCTTCCATCAGATACAGTCTGCCACTTGCCACCGACAGCCTGTCACCAGATACAGCGTGCCACTTGCCACGACAGCCTATCACCAGATACAGTGTGCCACTTGCCACCGATAGCCTGCCACCAGATACAGCGTGCCACTTGCCACCAACATACTTCCACCAGATACAGAGTGTCACTTGCCACCAGCAGCCTGTCACCAGATACAGTGCGCCACTTGCCACCGATGTTGTGGCTATTTTTATACCTACCTCACTTATATACTTACCTCTACATAAAATAAGTGAGTAAAAACCTTTGTCTATGCAATTACTAAAAACGAACGATAACAGTGAAAAAGATAAACAATTACATTTATTTATATAGAAAAGAAACGTTAGAGATTACCCAACATAGTATAGAGATGTTATAAATGCAATGTTGCCAGTGTTTATAAAGATTGGTAATGAAAAAAGGGGATATAGTTACAATGGACATACACAGGCTGTTACTTGAATCTTAGGCAAAATCTTAATGTAGAAGAATAGTAGGGAAAAGTAAAGAGAGAGCAGCTAGTCCTTCTCTGGCTTATATTACCCAATTGCCCCCTTCTGGAGTCTACACGCTCATTGGCTCTTTGGCTCTTATCCTCTGATTGGCTCTCATCCTCTAATTGGCTAATTCGGAAGTTTAAACTACTGGTGCCACTCAGTCTCAAAAATTAATGAACCACTGGTTTTGGATCACATAGCCTGACCAGAGATGACATTAGTATGTTAATGACCCCTGGGGAGAAGGTGCCGTTCGGTCTGTGACGATGACGGTTGAAACAAAGGGGATTCAATTAGCACCTGGGGACATCCTAACCAGGTCGTACAAGCCATTGTGTCTCATAAGGTACACAACACAGACCATGTCATAAAAATTTATACATATATATAAATATATATATACATACACACACATACACCCTGATATATATCTACACATCCGATGAGGCATGGCAATCCAATTCCATTTTCCTTGGAACTGATATAAATATAGTCCTTCAAAATCTCCAACACAGTTTCCCCTGAAGTTCATTCTTAAACTTATGTCAATGATTTTGTACCCACCCACAACAGCCCAGAAGTCCCAACCCTTCCCCACCACCACCACGGCCTCCTCTTCCTTTCTTGAACACGCCGGAACTCCTCAAGGTAGGCTTAAGACAGCAAAGAAATCCTGGTGCCCTTGAGACTTCACATCCAAACCATGAGTGTCTGTCTGTACTGCAATGTTTCATCGTCCCTCTGCCTTGGAAGAGCGGAACTCCAACATTGATGGCGGGATCCTGGCATATCTAGTCCTGTAACTTGGTAAGCAGTGTTGCCAACCCCCCAAAGTGAAATTTACTGGCAGGATGCCAAAATTTACAAACGGCTCCAATTTTTTACTGGCAAAAATCATGCAATTTACTGGCAGAGAAGCATTTTTTACTGGCGCTGCTAATAAGTACCTAAAATTGCTGTTTTCAGTGCTAATCAGTGTAAATATCAGTATTTTAAACTATAAACATGTAGCTAGTGCTATTAGTAATGTGTTTAATTAATGTGTTTAATTTAAACCTAAAAGTCAAAAACCATATTTCTCCCTTTACTATCCAGCACAGAGTTCCCCCTTACAGAGTCCGCAGGATTCCCCCTTACAGCGCAAGGGAACTCTGACATAGGGAAATGCTGCAGACCATGATTTAGGAGGGAACTCTGATGTAGGGTGGGGGCTCTGGTGACCAGAGACCACCATCCGCAGAGTGCATACACCAAGGTAAGGGGGTCACTGACCTCCTCTCAGGTACACTGTGCAGGGCTCAGTCAGATGGCTCCAGATTGGTGGCTTTGGTGTTATCCTATAATCTCCTCTCCACAGTCCACACACATCTGACTCCTCCTGGAATTCCCATCCCGGGGGCGCTCCCACTCTTGCTTACTCTCCAGACTGCCCCTTACAGACTGCAGACATGATAAAAGACAAGAGATGGTCCGAGATTGCAGACATGATACAAGAGATGGTCCGAGATTGCAGGCATGATATAAGAGATGGTCCGAGATTGCAGACATGATATAAGAGATGGTCAGAAATTGCAGGCATGATATAAGAGAAGGTCAGAAATTGCAGGCATGATATAAGAGATGGTCAGAAATTGCAGGCATGATATAAGAGATGGTCAAAGGATGCAGACAGGGTACAGGAGGTGGACAGTAAATAAGTAAATAGTGAGTAAACATATATATGAGGAAATACATGATTCATGGAAAATTATTGTAATATATAAGATGGTCCAAAATCCTAAGAAAACCACTGGTCACTTTGGTAACTGTTGCCTGTGCCTGTCTGTGACCATCACATAGATAACAGCCAAATAAAAATGACAGTGATGAGATTGTACAAAATAAATAATTAATAAAGTGTCCTAATTCAGTGAATAAAATATGACTCATATTTTATTCACTAAATTAAGACACTTTATTAATTATTTGGTAGAACGGCAAGCACTCTTAGGTAAGGACAGGTTGTGTGCACGTTTTCAAGCTTTTCAGATTTTACTCACATGGCTGCAGCCAGGGCAGGGTGTGCTCAGTGCTGGGCCTGGCCAGTGGCACTGGTCAGGCCGGGTCTTGTTTGTCTGTCCAGGGCAGGGGGTGACTGTGAGTCTGACAGGCCAGGTCCACGCTGTCTATCTCACTCGTGGTCGCGGTCCAGCGCGGATGGTGCCGCTGTCAGCCCTCGTCGGCTCCACTGAATTTGCAACTCCGAGGCTCCTCCTTCAGCCCGCTCGGTTCGCGGTATCAAATCAACAGCGAGCTTGAGCCGGTCAGGCGGTGCAGAGTCAGCATCGGATTGTCTCGGGGATTTCCGGAACTGCATGCACATGCGTAGTTCTCACCCGATCCAGTCACAGCCATTTTTACTGGCAGTGTTCGGCTTCTACGGGCATTTACGGGCACGAAAAAAAGGGCCTGTTTTTACTGGCTGTCCGTAAATCTATGGGCGGTTGGCAACACTGTTGGTAAGACCGTGTAATGGTTTCTCCGCTTGGATCGGACCGCGAGACAGCACTTTTCAGTATGGTGAAGAACAGTTCAGGATGGTCTTATTTGTCACATTTGTCTCAAGAGATGACTTGGTTGTCTTTCGGTGGTGGTTGGGCGGGCCTCCAGACCGTCGTGCAAGAATACAAAAAAAAACAAACAACAAAAAAGGAGAATGTCAGTGTACAGATATTGGAGGAATGCCAGACAGGAGCAACGGTCATCGAAAATTAGTACTTATAAGGGGTGCAATGGGGATGAGTAAAGTGGGCTCCCCACAGGGAACAGAGTCCAAGCAACCGCCAGTATCATCCATGGCCCTTGATGGTAGGGATAGTCAATACTGCCTGTTATGCAAGGTCCCTGGGTTCACCACACCTGCTCACGGGGCTCAGGTTAAAGCAGTAGGTAGGCTAGGGGGGTAGCATTACATTGAGACATAAAAACACGAGATGTCCCGGGATACTTTGGTTCAAAATATGGTACACTACTGGCGGGCAGGAAGAATCCTTTTAAACAGATACATTATCTTGAGAAGATGGATGATAGAAACCCAGAGAAAAACTTAGCATACTATTAATGAAACAAAAGAAACGGAAGAGAGGTGAGTAATGAAAATGAACGAGAAAATGGTGGAATTAATAATGGAAAGGGAAGAAAAAAAAAAAAGAAACCTACAGATTTAATGCTGCTCCAACCAAGCCTGTTAAAGAGCATGGAATATGGGTTACATAAAAAAACAAATACATTGGTTGGAAAAAATAAAAAATAAAAATAAAAATGAAAATAAAAATAGCACCAAAAAAGAATAATAAAAAAAACAAAAAACAAAAATATATTTCTAAAAATAATTTTTTTCTCCCATACTAGCAATTAGCAGTATTTTTGCAGGTCAGGTACACAGATATTAACAATGGGGGGGAGGAAAAAAATAAAAAAAAATAAAAAAACTTTTTTTTGGAATTTCGGTAAACCTGACTGCACATTATTACTACAAATTGAAAAGGCTTTACCTAGAACAACAAAAAAAGAAAAAGAAAAATATAGTTCTAGGGTCCTCTTTTAGATGCACACAATCCCCTACGTTGGTCTCTAATAGTTACCCAAATCAGGACAGCAGCAGGGTTTACTAAAGCTGTGGCCCTAAGACTGTACCTGAATTAACTTTTCCCAAGAAATCTTACCCAACTACCCAATTTTTAACTCCTCCCCGAACCCCATGGAAGTTTCAGTAGGTGTAAGGGGATGTCAGGTTTGCTATAAAAACTTCCTTCAGAGGTGATTGGGGTGCTACCCGGTGTTCCTGCTATATTCATGCCAAGGGCAAGAGGAGATGTACAATAGACTCCCCAAGGTAGTGTACCCTGCTGAGTACCACTTAACCCGATGCTGAAAACAGTGCATCATTAGACATGTGATAACAGCACCAGTACCCTGGTCTCAGGTCTCATGCATTTTTTTTACTTTGTTTAGGACCAGTTGGGACACTACCCCGGCATCCATTAGACACGACCCCCTCCTGTGCCAGCATTGATGCCTTTTCCCATAGCACAACACCTTCCTTTCTCCAGCACTCATCCGTACCAGTCATCTGAGGCTGTCCGGACTCAAACCATCAGAACAAGATGTGTAGGGTGTAACACAGTAGAGTCTGTTAAAGGCTAGTACCCAGATTGACCGCGATATCTGCACAATGTTCCATCCCTGTCATTAGGGATGAGACCAGTGCAAGTAAGATTTTGACGATCCTGGAACTGAGTCATCTACCAATCTATTATGATTCATAGGCAACCTGGATACTACCCTCACCTGCCTGTCCTTGCAAAGTGAAAATTGACCCACTGAGAAAGTCAGTCACTTCTCCAAGGTCCTGGATGCTGGACAGAGCAAGTTGGTTTTCCTAACCCCTTCCCTGATATGTAGCACAAGGCCTCCCAATGTGGTCTATAGTATCTCCCGCTCCATAGTGTTTCAAGGTACCCGGTGCCCCCCCCTCCAGCTCCAACGGCAGTCTCCATTAAGCCTCTCTTTATCCTAAGTATTGGAAATAGTCTGAAAACCCGGATTGAAAACCACCTGCCAACAGGTACACTCGATTCTTTATAGAGGCTGCAAACCTTCTCCCTCCTTTATCAATTCGGTAATCAGACCATGTTATCCTTCACCCATACAAAATAAACTGCCTATACTATTCAGACAGGACTCACATGAATGACAGGGGCATAGCGTATCACTGGGGCACTGGGCTTCCTGGCATGCAGGACACAGAAAGGTACACAAGGGGTCTAGGACAGGAAGGACCCCTATGGGTATTAACTGAGGAGAACACGGCATGCCTATACATATATCAGAAGTGAGGGCCCTTGGAACAGCCAAGAGCTGGGAACACCCCATACAATTTTCCTGCACAACTTTTTCTCCAGACTCAACCAAAACTATACAATACGAGGCCAGACCTATACACTTTCAACTTGTATGCAATCCGGCAGGCCCTCGTACTTCACATCTGCAGATAAATCTAAAGGAAATTGAAAAAATAAGATAAAAATCGCATAATGTGTATCCAACTCGAGGAACTTCTGCTACCAAACACCACTGGCCAAAGGGCAAAGAAAAATCCCTTGCAGCACTGAGAACGCTGAACAGTATGGGGTACAATTCGAGCCGACCTGTGTGCCTTGAAACCCCCAGATATTAGCGACAGATATGCCACAGACACATTAGACAATTCATAACAAATCGTCACGTAAAAACAGTGACACTGGGCAGGAAGCAGGTTGGAACTTTACTTGGGGACACACCGACTGCTCAGGGACATTAACATACCTTAGCCTGAGGCACTGAGCAGAGCTGGAACAGCCAGGTGACTAATTACAATAACCGCAGGGGGGTGAAGCAGTCTTAACATGTAACTACAAGTATCAACATGGCTAATCAGTGGAGCAAAGAAACTTGTTCATACCAGAGCTTTATACAGGTTGGATCAGAAAATACCACACACACTTAGGTAGTCCAAAACACAGCCGAATGGGCTGACAAATAGAAGCATAAACCAGATAATGGTGCTGAACCCAGGGAAAATAATAAAAAAAAATTCTATGATTTCCTTTTGGTTCTGAAAGCCGTGAAACCCAATTATCGAATCTGAGAAATAAAACACCAATAAAATTTAGTAATAAACATTCAATTTTTCGCCTGAAAAAAACAATGGTTAAATATCTGTAACAAGACATTAGCATATGACACAAATATACATTTACATTACATAAACAGTGCACCTTATTTTAAAATAGCAAAAATTGTTGAGCTCAACTTATTATTAATATGTATTACTTAATACATATTAATACCACATGGATTTTGTTTTATGGTATACCAATAATTCCCCCCAAAAAAATATTCACCATGGTGAGAGAAAAGAAAAAAAAATTAGCTTTTATCAGTTATCAACAAATTATAATACCTCACCACAAACCTCTCGCAGAACTGTCTTCTCTGGAAAACAAACTCAGTTTAGTAAAGCACCTTTCAATTCATTATTACAGATAGTTATCTTGGCTCAGGTAATTTGCATGTCAATACAGTTTGCTTTACATTCTCGCTGACCTGGTCAGAAAGAAGGGGGGTCATTCGGATGGGCTGTCAGCAGCTGAGACAACAGACATCACATATATTTCATATTCCACACACACACACTCACACAATTAGCTGGGTCAAAGATGACCTCTAGACGTCACACATATCAGCATGTCTTTACTTGAGGTCTCTTCGTGGTGGCCCACTTCGTCTTGGAGCTCTACACGCCCTCTTTAACTCCCCAGGTTTGTGGCAGTTAAAGCAAATCGGTTTCCCTCATGCACCCCAGTTTGTATTGTAGCTTGCCTGGATGTCCAGCAGCTCTTTGGCAAATTTAGTGGGATCTGTCCTTGGATGGGGGATAACACTCAGAAATCCCTTCATCTCGGAGGGAGTCCACGGCACATGATGTGTCATCTTTCCAGTGGATCTCCCATGGTTCTCATACCCCACCTGTTCGCTTACAGGATAGACAGATATACTATCTGAAAAAAACATCAGTTGTGGATTGGTCTTTTGGGATTCTGTCCCAGGATCCCAATACGACGGGGGAAGATTGTTGCTGCCAGGTGGGGGCATTTTATCCAACTGCAAAGAGCCCTGGAGGGTGGCATTAACAGTCCCATGGTACACAGGTGTGCCTACATTGGGTGATATGCTTTCTGCATGGGAGTGACACCACCCAGGTCCTCGCTATGGGGTGTTAGTTACTTGGGGGTATAAAGGTACATAGGTTGTGTACTCTGTAGCATAACTGCCTGTATTGCTTAGAGCAGCGGAATGGTTAGTTAATTGCCGTCTAGGGGAGAATGCTGGCTCGCAGCCAGTAAATGGGGGATTACTATATTCCGGAGGTTCTTCCGTCAGAGGGGAAGAAGCTATCCCTTTTGACGGTATATGGCCTCCGGAACTGGGGAGACTTTTCTCCCCTGATTCCAGCATTCCCTTTCCCTGGCTTGCTGCCCTATCTTTTTCCTCTTGGTTCAATGCTCCACAGGAAGAGTTGTTCTGTGGTACATTGGGGGTCTTAATTGGGGTACTAAACTTGGCAGCCAGTTGTGGCTTCCCCTGTTTGTCATCTGCTGATAGATGACCATTCCTATCAGCTTCTGAGTATCTTGCCCACAAGGACTGGGCGATTGTACAAGGCCCCAATCCCGATAACTCCTCATTGTCCCCCTGATCATCACCGTCACTACTCTGGGGATGTGGCTCTAGTGGCTGTCCCTGCTTGTCCCTACTTCTCAGCATTTGGTGCGTTTTCTCCTTACCTCCCACCGTAAATTTCCCACGGTGATTGTACCACAGGGCTTCCCAAGTTTTTAGCTTAAAAGTACCTCTTTTAGAATAAATTTTGCCAGTCCAGCAATCCCACTCTTGCATGTATTTCACAACCCAAGACCCATATTTATCTATCATTTCTTCCTTTGGGGTCAAGTGGGGGGTTTCCCCACGGTAAGACGCCCTCTTTGAAGCAATTCGATTACCCATCCTTTACGGACGATGGACCTTGAGCTGATCCCCCAATCTCTTTAGAGGTTGCCTTCTTCAGAGGTAGCTACTCTCTGGACAAGAAGTGGGTAGATAGGCCCTGCCCCTATCAACGTTACTGCCTTTTTTTCACTACTTGCCAGAACAATATTCTCTGTCCTGGCTATAGTCCTTCAAAAAATTAGCCTAGAGATTTCCTGAACCAAATAATAGTCCAATCCCTTCCGTGGACTTTTCTGAAATATTCCAAAAGAAATGCCTAACAAAAGCTTATTACTTCTGTTATCTCAAGAATGTTTAGCACAAACTTGGATAATCAGGACCCTATGCATTAGTACAGGAGGTAGTTAACTGATGCACACCTAATTGCAATATGAGTTATAGTAGTTACAACAGATCTAATTACAAAACTTACGATCCCCAGTTAGCAGTTTACACAGAAAGATAGATTCATACTAGGGCTGAAACAACTAATCGACTAATCGACAACCAATCGACCACAAAATCAATCGACTACTACCTTCACAATTGATCAATCGGCCAGTAACACAATGGGATTAAAAACAAAATGAGCCCTCTATTGTACAAAAAAACAACAATCACAAATGTAAATATAGCTTTCACAGTTCTACAGTAAAAATGAACCCCATACAGTAGTGACTATCTGCTCCCCCCTGCACCCCAAAGGGCCAACCCTTGCCTTCTCAACACCATTATGTTCAAAACAACGTGTGTATAAATCAAAACGCACAGCAAAAAGCACTGCAGAAACAGAACAAAAGCAAACTGCACCAAGCCCCATGCTGGCCACACAGATCAACCCTCAGACGAGAATACATAGACGAAAAATCCATGTACATTTGTTGAATGAAAGAACGTTTGAAATTTGAACTTGTTTTTAACATTCGGTTTTTAAAATCAATGTAATTTCTGAACGAAAACCACACACACCGCCCAAAAATTCCTTTGACCAAGAAGTTCCCTATTATCTCCAAATCTTCCCATCACTGTAGTTGAAAATAAACATCGGTCCGACCCCACCAACGACCAAAAAAATTTAACGAACGCTCCCAAAATGACATCCTTCTTGAAGAAAGACATTGTTTTTTTTTTTTTTTTTTAATAAAAAATTTGAACTCTGAGTCTGATATCCACCAGATTTAGCTCCCCAACAGTACACACAGCATACATCCTCCAAGAGCATACACAGCATATCTCTCCTCTAATCATAGAGATAACTAAGAACAAACCGCCTCTTTCTTCAAACCCCACATATTAACCAAATCATACACCACGCTTTCTCCCCAAGGCTATCAAACGATTAATCAAAACAATAATCGGCCAACCAATTGATCATGAACACAATCGTCAGTTGCAGCCCCAATTCATACACACAAGATCATTCTGTGCGACCTAGGCTCCGTTTTCACGAAAGCAAGTTGCCATGCGATTTTGGACACAAAGTCGCATTACAAGTCACAGCCCATTGATTTCAATATCACCAGTCCCAATCTATCCAATCTATCCAAACACGGACCCCGGAAGTGACGCATTGGTCACGAGCTCGGCGCTCGTTTTGAATGTTTATCGCTGTTTCATTGTTTATTGTGAGTACCCTTTTTAAAAAATAAAGCTGATTCTTTGTTTCACCACCAAATACTACACTATACGGCTCCCTTTTGTCACTCTCTCCCCCCTCTATACCTATCCTACCTGGGTACACACCGAGCGGAACCTGGTCCTGAGCACCAGTAAGCTACAACCATATAGGCTCCACACACTGCGGATAGGAGAGGAGCACTGTGACAGAGACCCATGTGCAACATCCCCTTGAGAGACCATTGAAACATCCCCCAGAGAGAATCCACCTTCCTGGCATCTACATATATGCTGCTTACCTTGCAGTAACAAGGTAATTAGGAAGGACACCCACGGGTGTCATTAGCACCGAAGACCTCAGCACTATTTTCACCCTGGGCAAGCCATCCACCACCTCCCACCCCCACCTAGCACTTGGCATCATAGTGCAGCCCAGATTGGATCACTTTGGTTATCATCACCTCCACGCTGTCTATAGAATCATATGCTATATGGACTGCTTTATATTGTTTTGTATATGTTGATCTTCTCCATCACATTACAATTTCCCTGATTACCTCCGTTTGTTAATTTTTAGTACCACTGTTCACATTGGTCGCTACGTCCAGCACTTTGATTGCTGCTATCACATCCACTAATACCCTTTTGGTTTTCACCACTCCTTGCATTTCTCTGGTTTTATACCTTAGGGTATCTCCACAAACCTGAACCACTCATCACCTCTTTATTTAAAAAATATTTTTATCATCATCCATTTCACTGCTTCACAGCGACCTTAGGAAGTTCATTTGTTTTAGTCACTTTCACTTATCCACTTTTGTGTTTTGCATAGAATATTTTGTATGCACTCAAGTGTGTTTTTAATATGGTTTTTGCACACTAGTCACTTTCTATATTTATACGTATACATTTTATGCATTTATTTATTGTTGCCTTACAGTTGATGCCAGCGTATTGCAATATATGTATATATTTTATTTGATTACCTACTGATGGTTTAGCCTGCGATGCACACAGTCACTTTAATTCGCATATTATTCCCTGTTTGCTGATTTGACACTACAGCAACTTTATGCGATTTTTATACTGACATCAGTTCAGGAGCGCGACACCATACATTGATTTTTTTCCACAAACCCAGCTTTGTCTTCCATAAAAGAAATCGCATTCACCCCAAACATTAAACTTCCTCACACGGGGCACCATCTGTTGTGGCTATTTTTATACCTACCTCACTTATATGCTTACCTCTACATAAAATAAGTGAGTAAAAACCTTTGTCTATGCAATTACTAAAAACGAACGATAACAGTGCGAAAAAGATAAACAATTACATTTATTTATATAGAAAAGAAACGTTAGAGATTACCCAACATAGTATAAAGATGTTATAAATGCAATGTTGCCAGTGTTTATAAATATTGGTAATGAAAAAAGGGGATATAGTTACAATGGACATACACAGGCTGTTACTTAAATCTTAGGCAAAATCTTAATGTAGAAGAATAGTAGGGAAAGGTAAAGAGAGATAAGGGAATACATTACACAGGAATCTTACGTGTCCAGTCCATGAGGCTTAAGAGAGAGAGCAGCTAGTCCTTCTCTGGCTTATATTACCCAATTGCCCCCTTCTGGAGTCTACATGCTCATTGGCTCTTTGGCTCTTATCCTCTGATTGGCTCTCATGGCTCTCATCCTCTAATTGGCTAATTCGGAAGTTTAAACTACTGGTGCCACTCAGTCTCAAAAATTAATGAACCACTGGTTTTGGATCACATAGCCTGACCAGAGATGACATTAGTATGTTAATGACCCCTGGGGAGAAGGTGCCGTTCAGTCTGTGACGATGACGGTTGAAACAAAGAGGATTCAATTAGAACCTGGGGACATCCTAACCAGGTCGTACAAGCCATTGTGTCTCAAAAGGTACACAACACAGACCATGTCATAAAAATGTATACATATATATATAAATACATATACACACATACACCCTGATATATATCTACACATCCGATGGGGCATGGCAATCCAATTCCATTTTCCTTGGAACTGATATAAATATAGTCCTTCAAAATCTCCAACACACCGACAGCCTGTCACCAGATACAGCGTGCCACTTGCCACGACAGCCTATCACCAGATACAGTATGCCACTTGCCACGATAG
Source organism: Lithobates sylvaticus (assembly GCA_028564925.1). Classification (NCBI taxonomy): domain Eukaryota; kingdom Metazoa; phylum Chordata; class Amphibia; order Anura; family Ranidae; genus Lithobates; species Lithobates sylvaticus. Next base: position 147,157,296 of record CM053033.1, read on the forward strand.
CCTGCCACCAGATACAGCGTGCCACTTGCCACCGACATACTTCCACCAGATACAGCGTGTCACTTGCCACCAGCAGCCTGTCACCAGATACAGTGTGCCACTTGCCACCGACAGCCTGTCACCAGATACAGTGTGCCACTTGCCACCGATAGCCTGCCACCAGATACAGGGTGCCACTTGCCACTGACATCCTTCTATCAGATACAGTGTGCCACTTGCCACCGACATCCTTTCATCAGATACAGAGTGCCACTTGCCAATGACAGCCTGTCACCAGATACAGTGTGCCACTTGCTGACAGCCTGTCACCAGATACAGTGTGCCACTTGCCACCGACAGCCTGTCACCAGATACAGTGTGCCACTTGCCACCGACAGCCTGTCACCAGATACAGTGTGCCACTTGCCACCTATAGCCTGCCACCAGATACAGCGTGCCACTTGCCACCAGAAGCCTGCCACTCCCTCCAGGACTTTTCCTGGATGGGTAGAAGGGACAGGGCCTACATAGTCAAACAAATCCCTGGAGCCCCCACCCCTCCTGAGCTGGGATAGTATGGCTGTGTGTAAAATGAATGCCAGCAGTATTGATCAGACCAAGTTCTACAGAGGGGGGTGTGTACAAGCTTTTGGGCTCACATTGGTGTGCTGCAGTTTTGGCTGCACTGCTTGTGTATATGCAGTTTTAGCTGCAGTTCTATTGATTTATATCAGGTTGCAGGTTTTTGCCGTATTTTCTGACAGTGCGCCAAAGATGCAGCATGCAGAAATTTTGGTGTGCTTTCAGAAAAAAACATGCAACCTGATATAAATCAATAGGACTGCGGGTATAACGCAGGAAACCTGCGTATACACCAGCAATGGGCCAAAACTTTGCAAACCAGTGTGAACCCACCTAAAAGCACAAGGAGCCAAGTCTAAACATATTGACTGCAGTTATAACAGCCATTGTTGAAGGAAAAAGTAAAAAAAAAAAGAGGGTCAGAGAAGGGAGATAAGAGTCACTGAGCTGACACTTGGATGGTCAGAAGCTCATCCCTCACATATGTGTTCAGTTCACCTTCCATCTGCCGGTGTTCTGTTCACAACTTCCACGCCCACACGGCTGCTTCACTGCAAGGACTTCACAGAGAGAGAGGAGAGAGAGGGGAGGGGGAAGGCAGAGCCATTTGTGTAAGGGGGGAACTGTGTACTGTGATACTAATAACCACAGTGAGCCAACACAGGTACAGCTAGACACCCCTACATATACACACAGCTTCTCCTGTCCCATAGACGTTTATGGACAGGAGAAATCGGGCTTGTACTGCTGGCTGTGTGGGACGATTTTAAGGCAGGGGCCTGGAGCTGCAGCTCCATTAGCCACTATGTTAATCCGGACCTGAATAGAGAGGGGTGCAGCGGGAGGGAAAGCCGCAGTGGATCAAACTCCAACTAAAGCTGAGATGTCTGAAATGTTTCCAAGACTGGAGAGCGTTATAAAAACAGAAATATCTTTGCTACGCACTGACATGGGCCATCTAGTGAAACGAGTGGAGGAGATAGAGGAGAGAACAGAAGATCAAGCCCAGAAAATACGAAAACTAAATGCAACTGTTAAATCAATGCAACTGGAACAGAGAAAAATTTTATTCAAATTAGAAGATCAAGAGAATCAAAATCGCAGACAAAATCTGCAAATTCGATCAGTACCGGAAGAGAGAGGAGAGGATCTGAGTACAATTTTTAATTCCCTCTTAAAGAAATGAGCCGAAGAAGCCCTTAGGATTGAAAGAGTCCATCGGCTAAGAAAGCCCAAAAATGTTGCAGAAGATAAGCCAAGAGAGATTATCATTAGATTTCAATTCTACGAAGACAAAGCCGCAATATGGGCGAAAATGAGAGGAGGGCCACCCATAAGATATGGGGGGGCAGAGGTCCAAATTTTCACAGATTTGGCCCCAGAGACACTTGCTTGGAGACGCCTATTAAAACCTCTCCTGGAGCAATTTTTTTTAGAGTGTAGGGTCTGTGCGTAAAATACCTGGGGTCTCCCCTTGAGCCCAGGGCCCACCGCGGAACCCCGCTTTAGGAGGAGTGGCGGTGGGGGGCGGGGGCAAGGTTGGAGTCTCACCTCAAGGCGGGAGAGTCTTAGGTGGGAGGGGGTAGAACTTCCACAGGAGAGTCTCGGGCCAGAATTTGGCCAGGGGGGGGGTGGGGGGGTGGAAGGGGGGTACCGTGTTGGGTTAAGTTTTATGCACTTTAAAAAAAAAAGAGGATAAGTACTAACAAAGGTCCTGTATCCTCTGCTACAATATGTAGGATCCCGTGGGCAGGTGAGAGATGCCACCGGAGTGGGAAGTTGGGTCAGTTAGGGGGTGAACAGGAAGGTAAAATTAGGTATTGGTGCTACCAACTGAAAAAAGGAAAGCAATGGGAATCCCTGGATGAATGAAATAAATATAATAACATATAATGTCAGAGGTTTAAATTTCCCCACAAAGAGGCACAACATTTTGGAAGAACTTAGGCATTATAAAGCAGGGCTGGTGTTCCTACAAGAGACTCATATCGCCCAGGAAACAACAGTAAAGCTCTATTCCAGGGACTTCCCAATCTGGTACTCTGGGGATTCACCTATCAAAAGGGCTAAGGGTGTGGCAATAGGCTTTGCAAAAACAGTTAAATTTACCTTAGTAGATAGGATGACAGACCCTGAATGTAGATACCTTTTTTTGAAAGGTAGATTTGGAGAAAAGACAATTACATTAGCCAATATCTACAGGGGACAAGTAAAGCAACTCAAAAAACGATAAAGCAGAAAATGCGCCAGTACCAACTTACTGACGCAGAGAGGATACAGCATCTTAAGGGAAGAGATTACACTTTCTTCTCCCCTGTACACGAGACTTACTCGAGATTAGACTATATTTTAGTCGACCATAGGCTATTGGAGCAAGTAAATACAACAAATATAGAAATAGCTACGATTTCAGATCATTCCCCAGTAACAATGAAGATGGAGATACCAGGCATCTCAAGACAACCATATATATGGCGGTTAAACAAAGCTCTTTTTCATAATGAGAAAGTAGTAGAAACAGTCTATAAAGAAATAGAACAATATTTCATAATCAATGATATTTGGGGACATTTCAGGGGCTACATTGTGGGAGGCACATAAAGCCTATAATAGGGGCATCCTCAATGCTATAGCGTCCGGGGAAAAAAAAAGAAAGGAAAAAAAAAAAGGAAAACTCTGATAGTGGACATTCAAAAATTAGAACAAGATCATAAAAAACATAGGGGACAACACCAGGGGATATTCCATCAATTAGTGGGTAAAAGAGATGAACTCAGGGATATTATGGATCAAGAGACAAATAAAATATTTTACAGAGTAGCAAAAGAAAGATCCTTGGGGGGGATAAAGTGGGAAGGCATTTGGCGAACATGTCGAGAAAAAAAAAAAAAATCAACTACATAGAAAAAGTTCAAAATAAAAATGGGGAAATGATATATAAAACTAAAGATATAACAAACGAGTTCTGGAGTTATTATAGGGCCCTGTATTCTGTAAACCAGACGGGGAAACAGAAAACAGGGAAAGATGAGAAGATTAGGGATTTTTTGAATAATGCTAGACTGTCACAGATCTCAGCAAGAGATAGAAATTTATTAGATAGGCCAATAACTGAAGATGAAATCCGTAAAGCACTAAAAGACTCAGCCTTAGGGAAAAGTCCTAGACCAGATGGGTTCACGACCTTTTACCTTAAAAAATTTAAAGCAATATTAATTCCCAGGTTATGTCAGTATATGAATGGGTTAGGAGTTGACTACGGAATGGGAAAAGAGGCCCTGGCTGCATCAATAACGGTTATTTTAAAGGAAGGGAAAGATAGTACGCTAGTATAGCCCTCCTGAACGCGGATGCTAAGCTCTATGCTAAGGTGTTGGCAACAAGGATGAAAGAATGGATGACCGACTTGGTACACCCGGACAAGGTCGGGTTTATCCCAGGGAGGGAAGGGAGGGACAATGGAGTCAGAACGTTGCTCCTACTGCAGGCTATTAAAACGACTGGGACCCCAGGACTACTCCTGTCGATAGATGCTGAGAAAGCATTCAACAGGGTAGACTGGGGTCTCATGATAAAAACGTTGGAAGCAATGGGCATAGGACCTAGAATGATCAAATGGATCCAAGTGATATATAACAGTCCATCAGCCTGCATAAAAGTGAATGGCAGGGGCGTACCAAAGGGGGGGCGGGGGGCGTTCCGCCCCGGGTGCCACACATTGGGGGGGGGTGTCAGTGGCCAGGTGGCATTGCTATGGGGGTTCGCTCTGCACCCAGGTCGGATGACACTGTCTGACAGAATCCTGAGGGCATCCCTGGCTCTGGCTGTTCTGTTTAGTAATTTTTTGGTCAGCTGGAACACCCCCAACGCTGCGGCCGAAATAGTATGGTCTGGTTTCTGTTTTTCCCTGATAGCTCCACCCACCACTGCTGAGCAGCCAAGCTGAGTGTGTCATCATTCAGCGCAGGGGTGGCTGCTATTACACATTGTGTTCACACCATGTTCCTGCAGTCTAGACCTCCCCAGCTGAAGCTGAGAGCCCGAGATGAGCTGGTGATAGGGGGTGTGTGGGTTGTGAGAGGCGGCTGGAGGAGTGTGTCTGCCCTGCCATCCTTACTGTGCTGGTCTGTCAGAGTAGGGGGGCGGGGGGTTGCTGTGTCCACCACCACCCAGGTATAGTGTAGCTGACCTGATAAGGGGGGGGGGGGGGTTGCAGAATGCAGGCATGTGTTATGTACAGGTTGCAGAATACAGGCATGTGTTATGTACAGGTTTCAGAATACAGGCATGTGCTATGTACAGGTTGCAGAATACAGGCATTTGCTATATACAGGTTGCAGAATGCAGGCGTGTGCTATGTACAGGTTGCAGAATGCAGGCGTGTGCTATGTACAGGTTGCAGAAGGCAGGCGTGTGCTATGTACAGGTTGCAGAAGGCAGGCGTGTGCTATGTACAGGTTGCAGAATGCAGGCGTGTGCTATGTACAGGTTGCAAAATGCAGGCGTGTGCTACGTACAGGTTTCAGAATGCAGGCGTGTGCTATGTACAGGTTGCAAAATGCGTGTGTGTGCTATGTACAGGTTGCAGAATCTAGATGTGTGCTATGTACAGGTTGCAGAATGCAGGTGTGTGCTATATACAGGTTGCAGAATGCAGGCGTGTGCTATGTACAGGTTGCAGAATCCAGGCATGTGCTATGTACAGGTTGCAGAATCCAGGCATGTGCTATGTACAGGTTGCAGAATGCAGGCATGTGCTATGTACAGGTTGCAAAATGCAGGCGTGTGCTATGTACAGGTTTCAGAATGCAGGCGTGTGCTATGTACAGGTTGCAAAATGCAGGTGTGTGCTATGTACAGGTTGCAGAATGCAGGCGTGTGCTATGTACAGGTTGCAGAATGCAGGCGTGTGCTATATACAGGTTGCAGAATGCAGGCGTGTGCTATGTACAGGTTGCAGAATCCAGGCGTGTGCTATGTACAGGTTGCAGAATCCAGGCGTGTGCTATGTACAGGTTGCAGAATCCAGGCGTGTGCTATTTACAGGTTGCAAAATGCAGGCGTGTGCTATGTACAGGTTGCAAAATGCAGGCGTGTGCTATGTACAGGTTGCAAAATGCAGGCGTGTGCTATGTACAGGTTGCAAAATGCAGGTGTGTGCTATGTACAGGTTGCAGAATCCAGATGTGTGCTATGTACAGGTTTCAGAATGCAGGTGTGTGCTATGTACAGGTTGCAGAATGCAGGCGTGTGCTATGTACAGGTTGCAGAATGCAGGCGTGTGCTATGTACAGGTTGCAGAATGCAGGCGTGTGCTATGTACAGGTTGCAGAATGCAGGCGTGTGCTGTATATTGCTGTGTGACCACCACCAGTGTTGGTCATCTTACTTTAAAAAAGTAATTAGTTAAGTTACAAATTACTTAGTTACAAAAAGTAATTGCGTTAGTAACTGAATTTTTTTTTAATATTCAATACGTGTAACTAAGGGGCGGGTCTAGTATTACTGTAAGCAAGGGGCGCATTTATTATTATTGTTATATATCGTGTAACCAAGGGGCTGCTCTATTATTACTCTAACCAAGGGGCAGATCTGTTATAGCGTGTAAGCAAGGGGCGGGTCTATTATTATTATATCGTGTAAGGGGCGTATGGCTACAGAAGAGGGTGAATGTTAAATTAATGGGCAGAGCCCGATATATAACAATAATAATAATAAATGCGCCCCTTGGTTACAGTAATACTAGACCCGCCCCTTAGTTACACGATAGATGCCCCTTGCAGAGTAGCACGAGCATCGGGAGCGCGCGGCATTGCCTCGTACAATTACATGTTAACTGTGCCTGCGCAGTGTAGAGTTCACTCAGAGCTGTTTAGGTTCGGCAATTTTCGTAAGCTCCGTAGTCCTTCGTACTGCGCAAGCGCTGCGCCTGTGCAGTACAGGGGGTCCTTATCCGGTGGGGGAACTTTTTCGGCAGGATACCGGAATTACACTACTGCCATCTAGTAGTAAGATATAGATGTAATTGGGGTAATGCTGCCCAAGTACTGGGAACTGCGTTATCATGAGGGGAAAAGTAATCAGTTAGATTACTCGTTACCCTTATAGCAGGTTACCTGCCCCCGATCCCCCCATATGATGTTGCAACATCTGGGAGAGACGAGCAATAAACAACAATGGATACTCTTTTTTTTTTTTCTCCCCCCCTTTTATAATATTTTTATTTTTATTTTTTATACTTTATATTTTCTATTTTTAATTATTAATTTTTATTTTTTATAGCTACCTCTGCTGCCTCTTATATAGCTACCTCTAGTTGCTAGTAAGCACCAAGTGGAGTGAGTCACACAATAGATACTCTATCCCCAATACACTTCGATCTATGGCTTGGATTCATGGAAACTGCTGCCCGGCATTGCTAGGATGTAAGGCTCCCATGGCCGGTCCCTCTGCACGTGCGCATACGTGACTGCTCCGATTGGAGCTGTCAAACCTGTTCTACGGCGTCCTCTCTGCGTATTGGCGCCATTGCATTCTACGTCGCGCTGGCTGAGATGGATCCTACGCTATGGGACTATGAGGTCCATGACGGCTGCGCATGCGCGGCCGCCCGCCCTATGGGCGGGAAGTGCTGGGGCCATTGTTCCGGCGTGCCGATGACGCTGGTCTAGCGGTGTACAGCGCATCGGCCTCCGTCACGGGATGCGTGCGCACTGGAATCACATTGCGGATTCCTACGGCGGCCTGGTTTGATTGATGGCCTGCACATGCGCCCAATAGACCCGGAAGCCGACATACACAGCTACATAGATCAGCCAGCCCTTTACCCCAGTTGTTCTGACTATAGCCTTAATCAATACCCGCCCGAAATTGGCGGGAATTGCCAGTACTTAACCCACACTCCTGCAAATGGGTTTTGCAGATGAAGTGCTGGGAAGGTGACTCTCGTGCTGTACTCAACTGAAAGGTATGCACTACGATCTGTTTGAAGGGGAACTTTGATACTAATGTTTATCAAGGTTTAAATGCAGCATATACCATCTAATCTTTTATTACACCTCTAACCCCTAATTGATCCCACTACCTCTACCTACTTTTTCAGACCTAATATAGGACAGTCTAGTCCTTGGGACTGTTTCCACGGACTTCAGGGTGCCCTCCCCAGACAGAGGTAGTGTCTCCATTGGACACATTCAGGTACATTGTAGTACATTTACCTATGGCAATTATGTACTAGATTACTCTAGAAGGGTAATATTACCTTAAAACTGCATCTGCCTTTGTTAATAGAATTCTAACTAATCGGATAGCCTCGAATGGTCTGTCCAAGGTTAACCCAAGCCTGGCTGATTTCCGGCTACCTTGAGTTGAACCAAGCCCTATGAGGTAGGAAACAATGGACTATAAGCTCAAATTAACTGTTATACCAAATAGGATAGTACTGACTACCCTTTCTTACTTATTGTCCCCAGGTAGACAAAACTTGCCCAGCCTTAATATCCCTATCTTTTTTAGTGGATATTAGGGATGAGCCGAACACCCCCGGGTTTGGTTCGCACCAGAACCTTCGAACCGACCGAAAGTTTGCGCGAATTTTCGAACCCTATACGTTATAATGGACGCGAACGTTCGAAATCAAAAGTGCTAATTACAACGGCCAATATGCATGTTAATGTCATAAAACAGGTTTGGGGACCCGGGTCCTGCCCCAGGGGACATATATCAATGCAAAAAGAACTTTTAAAAACTAACGTTTTTTCGGGAGCAGTCATTTTAATGATGCATAAAGTGAAAAAAAAAAGTGAAATTTTAAATTTGAATTTAAATATGGTACCTGGGGGGTGTCTAAAGTATGCCTGTGAAGTGGCATGTGTTTCCCGTGTTTAGAACTGTCCTTGCACAAAATGACATTTGTAAAGGAAAAAAAGAAGCCATTTAAAACCACTTGCGGCTTTAATGTCATGTCTTGTCCTGGCCGCCATATGGCTGAAAATCCTTGAGAAAAATGGCATGGCTACCCCATCACCCCCCCCCCCCACCCCAGCCCCTTTGGGTCTTGTATGGATATTAAGGGGGACCCCGCACCCAAAATAAAACCCTATACCTACAACCCTATATACTCTGAACAGCAGTATATAGGTGGTGCAAACAAGACACGGACTGTAGGTTTGTTCTTAAGTAGAATCTGAACAGGTACATTATGAAGTGTAGCTCCATCCCAAAAAAATCTATTTTTAAGCTTTTTGGAGAACATAGGGAGGGGTTATCACCCCTGTAACATTTGCTGTCTTTGCACATCTGTTCAGAACATGTCACCTCACTTTCCGTCCCAATGACAAATGTTTTTGGAAAAGTGGGGTTTGAATTGAAACAAGGATTGGTGATAAAGCATCCGTAGAGAGGAGATACCTTTTTCCCAAATTAAATCTAACAGGATAGAATTTCCCTTCCTAGGGGTAGATTTCCTCTCACTTCCTGTTTTCTCTTTCCGTTTGCAAGTAGGAGTCGTTTGTAAGTTGGATGTTTGAAAGTAGGGGCCTGCCGTATATACTCTGCAGAAATTTGCCCTATTAGATGTTGGTGTAGCCACAAGACTGGTGGGCACAGGAATGGGCCCTGCTGTGAGTTAATAGATCAAGATTTGTACTTGCATGCACCTGTTGAACCGGGCATAAAAATTGGGCCTTTTGGTGGTGGTGGTGGTGGTGGTGGTGGACGGTGTTGCCACAAGACTGTAAGCCCTCACAGTTACTCTTGGTGGGCGCAGGAATGGGCCCTGCTGTGAGTTATTAGATCAAGATTTGTAATTGCATGCACCTGTTGAACAGGGCAGAAAAATTGGGCCTTTGGTGGTGGTGGTGGTGGTGGTGGTGGACGGTGTTGCCACAAGACTGTAAGCCCTCACAGTTACTCTTGGTGGGCGCAGGAATGGGCCCTGCTGTGAGTTATTAGATCAAGATTTGTAATTGCATGCACCTGTTGAACAGGGCAGAAAAATTGGGCCTTTGGCGGTGGTGGTGGACGTTGTTGCCACAAGACTGTAGGCCCTCATAGTTACTCTTGGTGGGCGCAGGAATGGGCCCTGCTGTGAACTATTAGATCAAGATTTGTAATTACACGCCCCTGTTAAACAGGGGCTGAAAAATTGTGCCTTAGACATTGGTGCTGGTGCCACAACACTGCAACCCCTCACAGATACTGTACTCTTAGCACAGCAATGAGACCTGTTGCAAAGCATTGCCTAAAAATTGTAATTACACGCCCCAACAGGGGCTGAAAAATTGTGCCTTGGGCACTGGTGCCACAACACTGCAACCCCTCACAGATACTGTACTTGGAGCACAGCAGTCACACCTGTTGCGAAGCATCTTTTTAAAAAATTGTAATTACACGCCCCTGTTAAACAGGGGCTGAAAAATTGTGCCTTAGGCATTGGTGCTGGTGCCACAACACTGCAACCCCTCACAGACACTGTACTCTTAGCACAGCAATGAGACCTGTTGCAAAGCATTGCCTAAAAATTGTAATTACACGCCCCAACAGGGGCTGAAAAATTGTGCCTTAGGCACTGGTGCTGGTGCCACAACACTGCAACCCCTCACAGATACTGTACTTGGAGCACAGCAGTCACACCTGTTGCGAAGCATTTTTTTTAAAAATTGTAATTACACGCCCCTGTTAAACAGGGGCTGAAAAATTGTGCCTTAGGCATTGGTGCTGGTGCCACAACACTGCAACCCCTCACAGATACTGTACTTGGAGCACAGCAGTCACACGTGTTGCGAAGCATACAGGGGCTGAAAAATTGTGCCTTAGGCACTGGTGTGGTGGCATGGATCATTGAGGAGGAGGAAGAGGATAGTCAGTGAACATAACAGGACCGTCACTCAGTATCAGCATAGGCAGTCTTGAAGGGATGTGACATTATAAATTATTCCGTTATATCCGCTTCAGGTGCCTGGTAGCTGGTGGTGATCCAAGACTGATTCATTTTGATGAAGGTCAGTCGATCAACCGAGTCGGTGGACAGGCGCACCCTATGATCGGTGACAAATCCTCCAGCAGCACTGAATGTGCGTTCGGAAAGAACGCTGGAGGCAGGACAGGCCAGTAGCTCAATTGCATACTGTGCAAGCTCTGGCTTGCAAGGTATTCCTGCACCATGTATATCAGACGCTGGCGATGGTTGCTGGAACCGATCATACCTTGGGGCTGCGGACTAAAAAAATGTCTGAACGCATCGGTCAGACGTCCACCTTCCCCACCGCTCCTTCTGCTACTGACCGAAGCCTCAGCAACTCGTCGTCCAGGACCAGGAGTTTGTAACCTCCCAGTTTCTGGGAACACGTTGCACAGACCTTTCTGCAAGGCCTCCCTGAGATGTCTCATCCTCTGCTCCCTCTGCGATGGCAAGATAAGGTCCGCAACCTTACCCTTGTACCGTGGATCAAGGAGAGTGGCCAGCCAGTAATGGTCCCTCTCCTTGATCCGAAGAACACGAGGATCCTTCCGCAGGCTTTGCAGGATCAGGGAGGCCATGCAGCATAGGTTAGCTGAGGCATTCGGTCCGGAGTCTTCTGGGTCACTGAGGATGACATGATCGCCAGCCACCTCCTCCCAGCCACGTACAAGTCCACTGGTTTGTTGGGACTGTACATCATCCCTAAAAGACTGCTGCTGCTGATGCTGAGTGCCAGGCTCCATCTCCATGCTCACACAATCCTCCTCCTCCTCCTCCTCCTCCTCCTCCTCATCCTCATCCTCTTCCTGTGTGATGGGTGGGACAGAAGGAACACTGTCCGGATAAAGGGGGCCTTGAGAGGCAAGGAAGTCCTCCTCTTCCTGCCTCTGTTCTGCCTCAAGTGCCCTGTCCATTATCCCACACAGCGTATGCTCCAACAGGTGGACAAGAGGTACAGTGTCACTGATGCATGCACTGTCACTGCTCACCATCCTCGTGGCCTCCTCAAATGGTGAGAGGACAGTGCATGCATCCCTGATCACGCTCCACTGACGTGGGGGAAAAAACCAAGCTCCCTTGACCCTGTCCTGGTGCCGTAGTCGCAAAGGTACTCATTGATGGCCCTCTGCTGCGTGTGCAGTCGCTGCAGCATGGCCAACGTTGAGTTCCACCTGGTGGGCATGTCACATATTAGGCGGTTCTTGGGCAGGTTCAGCTCCTTTTGCAGCTCAGTCAGCCGAGCACTGGCATTATAAGATCGGCGGAAATGCACACAGACTTTCCTGGCCTGCCTCAGGACATCCTGTAAGCCTGGGAACCTGCCCAAGAACCGCTGCACCACCAGGTTGAGGACGTGAGCCATACAGGGCACATGGGTGAGCTGCCCCTGTCGCAGGGCGGAGAGGAGGTTGGTGCCATTGTCAGAAACGACCATTCCTGGCTTAAGCTGGCATGGCGTCAACCACCTCTCGGCCTGCCCCTGCAGAGCTGCCAGAACCTCTGGCCCAGTGTGGCTCCTGTCCCCCAAACACACCAGCGCAAGCACGGCATGGCATCTTTTTGCCTGCGTACTTGCGTAGCCCCTTGTACGCCTACGGAGCACCGCCAGAACAGAGCACTGGAGGAAGAAGAAGAGGAGGGGGTGGAGGAGAGAGGTGTGTCACAACCAGTAGCAGTAGTAGCATTTTGGAGGCGTGGTGGCGGAACAACCTCCAACACTACTGCACCTTGTCCTGCATCCCTCCCAGCTGCCAATAGAGTGACCCAATGGGCCGTGAAAGAAAGGTAACGTCCCTGTCCATGCCTGCTGGACCATGAGTCAGCGGTAATATGCACCTTACCGCTGACCGCCCTGTCCAGCGAGGCATGGACATTGCCTTCCACATGCCGGTAGAGAGACGGAATCGCCTTCCGTGAGAAAAAGTGGCGTTTGGGAACCTGCCACTGAGGAACCGCACATTGAACAAACTCACGGAAGGGGGCCGAGTCTACCAACTGAAAAGGCAGCAGTTGAATTGCTAGCAATTTAGCCAAGCTAGCATTCAACCGCTGGGCATGTGGATGGCTGGGAGTGTACTTCTTTCGACGGTCCAGCAGCTGGGGCAGGGAAATTTGCCTGCTACAATCGGACGTCGGTGTACTGCAAGTACTTGGTTGTGACACACCTAATTCTACACCTTCAGTCCTCTCAGAGCAGCTTTCAGAGAGGAATGAAGATGTAGTGGGGATGGAGATCCCAGCTGATGAGGAGCAAGGAGAGGTCCGCTTAGTTCTTTGGTGTGGGTCTTTTATGTGTGCTTGCCAACGAGCTGCATGGCAGGTCGACATATGTCTGCTCATGCTTGTGGTGCCCAAGCGGCTGATGTTTTGGCCACGCGAGATACGCTTGAGACAAATATTGCAAATAGCAGTGGTGCGATCTGATGCACTCGTCTCAAAAAAGGCCCACACCAAAGAACTTTTCTGATAACGTGCAGAGGCAGCGCCCTGCACAGGCGGAGCTCTGCGGTGTTGTACAGTTGCTGTGCTGGCCTCTACTGGCCTCCAGGGGGCATCCTGCCTCGTTGGACATGTGACGCTGCATCCTCCTCCTCCTCGTCCTCCTCCTCATCCTCTCTCCCTTCAGGCACCCACGTGGAGTCAGTGACCTCATCATCCCCTCCCTCTTCACCACTAGAGCAAACCTGGCAGTAAGCTGCAGCTGGTGGAACAGTACTGCCAGATTGCTGTCCTTCAGCATCCCCTCTCTCTGCGCGCACACTACTGACTTCCTCAAGCTGGGTATCATCATCCGAGCCTTCGAATCGTTGGGCATCCTCCTGGAGCATGTACCCAACACTGTGCTCAAAGAGTTCGGGGGACTCCTCAGGAGGACATGGTGGGTCTAGGGAAGGGGTGGCTGATGATGCCATTGAGTACGCGTTGGCAGCTGCTCTGCCAGTACCCTAAGCCTGGGTGAGAGAGGATGAGGAGGATGAGGAGGGCTGGTCATCCATTCTACCAAGCCTTCAGCATGATGCGGCTCCACATGTCCAGCTGCCGAAAACAAAGACACGCGTGTCCCATGGACACGTGCTGATGACGATGCACGACCACGTCCACGGCCACAGCCACGTCCACTAGAAACATAGCCTGCCTGCCCTGTGTTCTTGCCTCTGCACGCTCTGCCTCCCCTTGGCGGTCTTCCAGCCATTGTAGTCGGTAGTCCTGTGGGTGCTGCTGAGAAGAAAATATAGGAGCTCTGTGTGATGCCACTAACACACTAGAAGTCCTGTGGGTGCTGCTGAGAAGAAAATATAGGAACTCTGTGTGATGCCACTAACACACTAGAAGTCCTATGGGTGCTTCTGCAAAGAAAATATAGGAGCTCTGTGTGATGCCACTAACACACTAGAAGTCCTGTGGGTGCTGCTGAGAAGAAAATATAGGAGCTCTGTGTGATGCCACTAACACACTAGAAGTCCTATGGGTGCTTCTGCAAAGAAAATATAGGAGCTCTGTGTGATGCCACTAACACACTAGAAGTCCTATGGGTGCTTCTGCAAAGAAAATATAGGAGCTCTGTGTGATGCCACTAACACACTAGAAGTCCTGTGGGTGCTGCTGAGAAGAAAATATAGGAGCTCTGTGTGATGCCACTAACACACTAGAAGTCCTATGGGTGCTTCTGCAAAGAAAATATAGGAGCTCTGTTTGATGCCACTAACACACTAGAAGTCCTATGGGTGCTTCTGGGAAGAAAATATAGGAACTCTGTGTGATGCCACTAACACAGTACAAGTCCTATGGGTGCTTCTGGGAAGAAAATATAGGAACTCTGTGTGATGCCACTAACACAGTACAAGTCCTATGGGTGCTTCTGGGAAGAAAATATAGGAACTCTGTGTGATGCCACTAACACAGTACAAGTCCTATGGGTGCTTCTGGGAAGAAAATATAGGAACTCTGTGTGATGCCACTAACACAGTACAAGTCCTATGGGTGCTTCTGGAAAGAAAATATAGGAACTCTGTGTGATGCCACTAACACAGTACAAGTCCTATGGGTGCTTCTGGGAAGAAAATATAGGAACTCTGTGTGATGCCACTAACACAGTACAAGTCCTATGGGTGCTTCTGGGAAGACAATATAGGAACTCTGTGTGATGCCACTAACACAGTACAAGTCCTATGGGTGCTTCTGGGAAGAAAATATTGGAACTCTGTGTGATGCCACTAACACAGTACAAGTCCTATGGGTGCTTCTGGGAAGACAATATAGGAACTCTGTGTGATGCCACTAACACAGTACAAGTCCTATGGGTGCTTCTGGGAAGAAAATATAGGAACTCTGTGTGATGCCACTAACACAGTACAAGTCCTATGGGTGCTTCTGGGAAGAAAATATAGGAACTCTGTGTGATGCCACTAACACAGTACAAGTCCTATGGGTGCTTCTGGGAAGAAAATATGGGAGCTCTGTGTGATGCCACTAACACACTAGAAGTCCTATGGGTGCTTCTGGGAAGAAAATATGGGAGCTCTGTGTGATGTCACTAACACACTAGAAGTCCTATGGGTGCTTCTGGGAAGAAAATATAGGAACTCTGTGTGATGCCACTAACACAGTACAAGTCCTATGGGTGCTTCTGGGAAGAAAATATAGGAACTCTGTGTGATGCCACTAACACAGTACAAGTCCTATGGGTGCTTCTGGGAAGAAAATATAGGAACGCTGTGTGATGCCACTAACACAGTAGAAGTCCTATGGGTGCTTCTGGGAAGAAAATATGGGAGCTCTGTGTGATGCCACTAACACACTAGAAGTCCTATGGGTGCTTCTGGGAAGAAAATATAGGAACTCTGTGTGATGCCACTAACACAGTACAAGTCCTATGGGTGCTTCTGGGAAGAAAATATAGGAATTCTGTGTGATGCCACTAACACAGTACAAGTCCTATGGGTGCTTCTGGGAAGAAAATACAGGAACTCTGTGTGATGCCACTAACACAGTACAAGTCCTATGGGTGCTTCTGGGAAGAAAATATAGGAACTCTGTGTGATGCCACTAACACAGTACAAGTCCTATGGGTGCTTCTGGGAAGAAAATATAGGAACTCTGTGTGATGCCACTAACACAGTACAAGTCCTATGGGTGCTTCTGGAAGAAAATATAGGAACTCTGTGTGATGCCACTAACACAGTACAAGTCCTATGGGTGCTTCTGGGAAGAAAATATAGGAACTCTGTGTGATGCCACTAACACAGTACAAGTCCTATGGGTGCTTCTGGGAAGAAAATATAGGAACTCTGTGTGATGCCACTAACACAGTACAAGTCCTATGGGTGCTTCTGGGAAGAAAATATAGGAACTCTGTGTGATGCCACTAACACAGTACAAGTCCTATGGGTGCTTCTGGGAAGAAAATATAGGAACTCTGTGTGATGCCACTAACACAGTACAAGTCCTATGGGTGCTTCTGGGAAGAAAATATAGGAACTCTGTGTGATGCCACTAACACACTAGAAGTCCTATGGGTGCTTCTGGGAAGAAAATATAGGAACTCTGTGTGATGCCACTAACACAGTACAAGTCCTATGGGTGCTTCTGGGAAGAAAATATAGGAACTCTGTGTGATGCCACTAACACAGTACAAGTCCTATGTGTGCTTCTGGGAAGACAATATAGGAACTCTGTGTGATGCCACTAACACAGTACAAGTCCTATGGGTGCTTCTGGGAAGAAAATATAGGAACTCTGTGTGATGCCACTAACACAGTACAAGTCCTATGGGTGCTTCTGGGAAGACAATATAGGAACTCTGTTTGATGCCACTAACACAGTACAAGTCCTATGGGTGCTTCTGGGAAGAAAATATAGGAACTCTGTGTGATGCCACTAACACAGTACAAGTCCTATGGGTGCTTCTGGGAAGAAAATATAGGAACTCTGTGTGATGCCACTAACACACTAGAAGTCCTATGGGTGCTTCTGGGAAGAAAATATGGGAGCTCTGTGTGATGCCACTAACACACTAGAAGTCCTATGGGTGCTTCTGGGAAGAAAATATGGGAGCTCTGTGTGATGCCACTAACACACTAGAAGTCCTATGGGTGCTTCTGGGAAGAAAATATAGGAACTCTGTGTGATGCCACTAACACAGTACAAGTCCTATGGGTGCTTCTGGGAAGAAAATATAGGAACTCTGTGTGATGCCACTAACACAGTACAAGTCCTATGGGTGCTTCTGGGAAGAAAATATAGGAACTCTGTGTGATGCCACTAACACAGTAGAAGTCCTATGGGTGCTTCTGGGAAGAAAATATGGGAGCTCTGTGTGATGCCACTAACACACTAGAAGTCCTATGGGTGCTTCTGGGAAGAAAATATAGGAACTCTGTGTGATGCCACTAACACAGTACAAGTCCTATGTAGGGATGGGCCCGGTGCTCGATGCGAACCCACGTTCGCATCGAGCACCGGGCGTTCGTTCGCTCGGCGAGCCCAGAACTATTTTGGCCGCTCGCATCACGTTCGTGTGATGCGAGCGGCCCCGCAATGCATTGCGGCCGGCGCGGCCGGCGCAGTGCATTGCTGGCTGATGATTCACAGCCCCGGAAACTCGAAGAGCCATAATTGGCTACAGGCAGGACGCCTGTAGCCAATTACAGCTCAGGGGCTGTAGTACACGCCCCCCCCTATAAAAGGCCGCCACGCCGTCTGCGCCGGTCACATGCTGTTCCGGCGCAGATAGAACAGGCTAGATCTGTGACACTCTGCTGGATTTAGTTAGTTAGAGAGATTTACTTAGAGAGATCGAGTTAGATAGATTCATTCATTTAGATTGATTTAGAAAGAGGGGCTTGTAGTGTGCTCGTGGCAGGCAGGCAGAGCTCCTATATTTTGTTCCCAGAAGCACCTATAGGACTTGTAGTGTGTTCGTGGCAGGCAGGCAGAGCTCCTATATTTTGTTCCCAGAAGCACCTATAGGACTTGTAGTGTGTTCGTGGCAGGCAGGCAGAGCTCCTATATTTTGTTCCCAGAAGCACCTATAGGACTTGTAGTGTGTTCGTGGCAGGCAGGCAGAGCTCCTATATTTTGTTCCCAGAAGCACCTATAGGACTTGAAGTGTGTTAGTCCCATTACACAGACCTACATTTTCTTCCCAGAAGCACCTATAGGACTTGAAGTGTGTTAGTCCCATCACACAGAGATCATATATTTTGTTCCCAGAAGCACCTATAGGACTTGAAGTGTGTTAGTCCCATCACACAGACCTATATTTCCTTCCCAGAAGCACCTATAGGACTTGAAGTGTGTTAGTCCCATCACACAGAGATCATATATTTTGTTCCCAGAAGCACCTATAGGACTTGAAGTGTGTTAGTCCCATCACACAGACCTACATTTTCTTCCCAGAAGCACCTATAGGACTTGAAGTGTGTTAGTCCCATCACACAGAGATCATATATTTTGTTCCCAGAAGCACCTATAGGACTTGAAGTGTGTTAGTCCCATCACACAGACCTATATTTCCTTCCCAGAAGCACCTATAGGACTTGAAGTGTGTTAGTCCCATCACACAGAGATCATATATTTTGTTCCCAGAAGCACCTATAGGACTTGAAGTGTGTTAGTCCCATCACACAGAGATCATATATTTTGTTCCCAGAAGCACCTATAGGACTTGAAGTGTGTTAGTCCCATCACACAGAGATCATATATTTTGTTCCCAGAAGCACCTATAGGACTTGAAGTGTGTTAGTCCCATCACACAGACCTATATTTCCTTCCCAGAAGCACCTATAGGACTTGAAGTGTGTTAGTCCCATCACACAGAGATCATATATTTTGTTCCCAGAAGCACCTATAGGACTTGAAGTGTGTTAGTCCCATCACACAGACCTACATTTTCTTCCCAGAAGCACCTATAGGACTTGAAGTGTGTTAGTCCCATCACACAGAGATCATATATTTTGTTCCCAGAAGCACCTATAGGACTTGAAGTGTGTTAGTCCCATCACACAGAGATCATATATTTTGTTCCCAGAAGCACCTATAGGACTTGAAGTGTGTTAGTCCCATCACACAGAGATCATATATTTTGTTCCCAGAAGCACCTATAGGACTTGAAGTGTGTTAGTCCCATCACACAGACCTATATTTCCTTCCCAGAAGCACCTATAGGACTTGAAGTGTGTTAGTCCCATCACACAGAGATCATATATTTTGTTCCCAGAAGCACCTATAGGACTTGAAGTGTGTTAGTCCCATCACACAGACCTACATTTTCTTCCCAGAAGCACCTATAGGACTTGAAGTGTGTTAGTCCCATCACACAGAGATCATATATTTTGTTCCCAGAAGCACCTATAGGACTTGAAGTGTGTTAGTCCCATCACACAGAGATCATATATTTTGTTCCCAGAAGCACCTATAGGACTTGAAGTGTGTTAGTCCCATCACACAGAGATCATATATTTTGTTCCCAGAAGCACCTATAGGACTTGAAGTGTGTTAGTCCCATCACACAGACCTATATTTCCTTCCCAGAAGCACCTATAGGACTTGAAGTGTGTTAGTCCCATCACACAGAGATCATATATTTTGTTCCCAGAAGCACCTATAGGACTTGAAGTGTGTTAGTCCCATCACACAGACCTACATTTTCTTCCCAGAAGCACCTATAGGACTTGAAGTGTGTTAGTCCCATCACACAGAGATCATATATTTTGTTCCCAGAAGCACCTATAGGACTTGAAGTGTGTTAGTCCCATCACACAGACCTACATTTTCTTCCCAGAAGCACCCATAGGACTTGAAGTGTGTTAGTCCCATCACACAGAGATCCTATATTTTGTTCCCAGAAGCACCTATAGGACTTGAAGTGTGTTAGTCCCATCACACAGACCTATATTTTCTTCCCAGAAGCACCCATAGGACTTGAAGTGTGTTAGTCCCATCACACAAAGATCATATATTTTGTTCCCAGAGGCACCTATAGGACTTGAAGTGTGTTAGTCCCATCACACAGACCTACATTTTCTTCTCAGAAGCACCCATAGGACTTGAAGTGTGTTAGTCCCATCACACAGACCTATATTTTCTTCCCAGAAGCACCTATAGGACTTGAAGTGTGTTAGTCCCATCACACAGAGATCATATATTTTGTTCCCAGAAGCACCTATAGGACTTGAAGTGTGTTAGTCCCATCACACAGAGATCATATATTTTGTTCCCAGAAGCACCTATAGGACTTGAAGTGTGTTAGTCCCATCACACAGAGATCATATATTTTGTTCCCAGAAGCACCTATAGGACTTGAAGTGTGTTAGTCCCATCACACAGACCTACATTTTCTTCCCAGAAGCACCTATAGGACTTGAAGTGTGTTAGTCCCATCACACAGACCTACATTTTCTTTCCAGAAGCACCCATAGGACTTGAAGTGTGTTAGTCCCATCACACAGAGTTCCTATATTTTCTTCCCAGAAGCACCCATAGGACTTGAAGTGTGTTAGTCCCATCACACAGAGCTCCTCTATTTTCTTTGCAGAAGCACCCACAGGACTTCTAGTGTGTTAGTGGCATCACACAGAGCTCCTCTATTTTCTTTGCAGAAGCACCCATAGGACTTCTAGTGTGTTAGTGGCATCACACAGAGCTCCTATATTTTCTTCTCAGCAGCACCCACAGGACTTCTAGTGTGTTAGTGGCATCACACAGAGCTCCTCTATTTTCTTTGCAGAAGCACCCACAGGACTTCTAGTGTGTTAGTGGCATCACACAGAGCTCCTCTATTTTCTTTGCAGAAGCACCCATAGGACTTCTAGTGTGTTAGTGGCATCACACAGAGCTCCTCTATTTTCTTTGCAGAAGCACCCATAGGACTTCTAGTGTGTTAGTGGCATCACACAGAGCTCCTATATTTTCTTCTCAGCAGCACCCACAGGACTTCTAGTGTGTTAGTGGCATCACACAGAGCTCCTCTATTTTCTTTGCAGAAGCACCCACAGGACTTCTAGTGTGTTAGTGGCATCACACAGAGCTCCTCTATTTTCTTTGCAGAAGCACCCATAGGACTTCTAGTGTGTTAGTGGCATCACACAGAGCTCCTATATTTTCTTCTCAGCAGCACCCACAGGACTACCGACTACAATGGCTGGAAGACCGCCAAGGGGAGGCAGAGCGTGCAGAGCCAAGAACACAGGGCAGGCAGGCTCTGTTTCTAGTGGACGTGTCCGTGGACGTGGACGTGGTCGTGCATCGTCATCAGCACGTGGCCATGGGACACGCGCGTCTTTGTTTTTGGCAGCTGGACATGTGGAGCCGCATCATGCTGAAGGCTTGGTAGAATGGATGACCAAGCCCTCCTCATCCTCCTCATCCTCTCTCACCCAGGCTCAGGGTACTGACAGAGCATCATCAGCCACCCCTTCCCTAGACCCACCATGTCCTCCTGAGGAGTCCCCCGAACTCTTTGAGCACAGTGTTGGGTACATGCTCCAGGAGGATGCCCAACGATTCGAAGGCTCGGATGATGATACCCAGCTTGAGGAATCTGGCAGTACTGTTCCACCAGCTGCAGCTTACTGCCAGGTTTGCTCTAGTGGTGAAGAGGGAGGGGATGATGAGGTCACTGACTCCACGTGGGTGCCTGAAGGGAGAGAGGATGAGGAGGAGGACGAGGAGGAGGAGGATGCGGCGTCACATGTCCAACGAGGCAGGATGCCCCCTGGAGGCCAGGTAGAGGCCAGCACAGCAACTGTACAACACCGCAGAGCTCCGCCTGTGCAGGGCGCTGCCTCTGCACGTTATCAGAAAAGTTC
This sequence comes from Lithobates sylvaticus, assembly GCA_028564925.1. Classification (NCBI taxonomy): domain Eukaryota; kingdom Metazoa; phylum Chordata; class Amphibia; order Anura; family Ranidae; genus Lithobates; species Lithobates sylvaticus. The sequence goes on from CM053033.1 coordinate 147,178,626, forward strand.
TTTGGTGTGGGCCTTTTTTGAGACGAGTGCAGCAGATCGCACCACTGCTATTTGCAATATTTGTCTCAAGCGTATCTCGCGTGGCCAAAACATCAGCCGCTTGGGCACCACAAGCATGACCAGACATATGGCGACCTGCCATGCAGCTCGTTGGCAGGCACACATAAAAGACCCACACCAAAGAACTAAGCGGACCTCTCCTTGCTCCTCCTCAGCTGGGATCTCCATCCCCACTAAACCTTCAGTCCTCTCTGAAAGCTGCTCTGAGAGGACTGAAGGTGTAGAATTAGGTGTGTCACAACCAAGTACTTGCAGTACACCGACGTCCGATTGCAGCAGGCAAATTTCCCTGCCCCAGCTGCTGGACCGTAGAAAGAAGTACACTCCCAGCCATCCACATGCCCAGCGGTTGAATGCTAGCCTGGCTAAATTGCTAGCACTTCAACTGCTGCCTTTTCAGTTGGTAGACTCGGCCCCCTTCCGTGAGTTTGTTCAATGTGCGGTTCCTCAGTGGCAGGTTCCCAAACGCCACTTTTTCTCACGGAAGGCGATTCCGTCTCTCTACCGGCATGTGGAGGGCAATGTCCATGCCTCGCTGGACAGGGCGGTCAGCGGTAAGGTGCATATTACCGCTGACTCATGGTCCAGCAGGCATGGACAGGGACGGTACCTTTCTTTCACGGCCCATTGGGTCACTCTATTGGCAGCTGGGAGGGATGCAGGACAAGGTGCAGTAGTGTTGGAGGTTGTTCCGCCACCACGCCTCCAAAACGCTACTACTGCTACTGGTTGTGACACACCTCTCTCCTCCACCCCCTCCTCTTCTTCTTCCTCCAGTGCTCTGTCCTTGGAACCAGCGGTGCTCCGTAGGCGTACAAGGGGCTACGCAAGTACGCAGGCAAAAAGATGCCATGCCGTGCTTGCGCTGGTGTGTTTGGGGGACAGGAGCCACACTGGGCCAGAGGTTCTGGCAGCTCTGCAGGGGCAGGCCGAGAGGTGGTTGACGCCACGTCAGCTTAAGCCAGGAATGGTCGTTTCTGACAATGGCACCAACCTCCTCTCCGCCCTGCGACAGGGGCAGCTCACCCATGTGCCCTGCATGGCTCACGTCCTCAACCTGGTGGTGCAGCGGTTCTTGGGCAGGTTCCCAGGCTTACAGGATGTCCTGAGGCAGGCCAGGAAAGTCTGTGTGCATTTCCGCCGATCTTATAATGCCAGTGCTCGGCTGACTGAGCTGCAAAAGGAGCTGAACCTGCCCAAGAACCGCCTAATATGTGACATGCCCACCAGGTGGAACTCAACGTTGGCCATGCTGCAGCGACTGCACACGCAGCAGAGGGCCATCAATGAGTACCTTTGCGACTACGGCACCAGGACAGGGTCAGGGGAGCTTGGTTTTTTTTCCCCACGTCAGTGGAGCATGATCAGGGATGCATGCACTGTCCTCTCACCATTTGAGGAGGCCACGAGGATGGTGAGCAGTGACAGTGCATGCATCAGTGACACTGTCCCTCTTGTCCACCTGTTGGAGCATACGCTGCGTGGGATAATGGACAGGGCACTTGAGGCAGAACAGAGGCAGGAAGAGGAGGACTTCCTTGCCTCTCAAGGCCCCCTTTATCCGGACAGTGTTCCTTCTGTCCCACCCATCACACAGGAAGAGGATGAGGAGGAGGAGGAGGAGGAGGAGGAGGATTGTGTGAGCATGGAGGTGGAGCCTGGCACTCAGCATCAGCAGCAGCAGTCTTTTAGGGATGATGTACAGTCCCAACAAACCAGTGGACTTGTACGTGGCTGGGAGGAGGTGGCTGGCGATCATGTCATCCTCAGTGACCCAGAAGACTCCGGACCGAATGCCTCAGCTAACCTACGCTGCATGGCCTCCCTGATCCTGCAAAGCCTGCGGAAGGATCCTCGTGTTCTTCGGATCAAGGAGAGGGACCATTACTGGCTGGCCACTCTCCTTGATCCGCGGTACAAGGGTAAGGTTGCGGACCTTATCTTGCCGTCGCAGAGGGAGCAGAGGATGAGACATCTCAGGGAGGCCTTGCAGAAAGGTCTGTGCAACGCGTTCCCAGAAACTGGGAGGCTACAAACTCCTGGTCCTGGGCGACGAGTTGCTGAGGCTTCGGTCAGTGGCAGAAGGAGCGGTGGGGAAGGTGGACGTCTGACCGATGCGTTCAGACAATTTTTTAGTCCGCAGCCCCAAGGTATGATCGGTTCCAGCAACCATCGCCAGCGTCTGATATACATGGTGCAGGAATACCTTGGGGCAAGGTCACACTTGGACACCTTTCCCACCGAAAATCCTCTGGCTTACTGGGTCCTGAGGATGGATCACTGGCCAGAGCTTGCACAGTATGCAATTGAGCTACTGGCCTGTCCTGCCTCCAGCGTTCTTTCCGAACGCACATTCAGTGCTGCTGGAGGATTTGTGACTGATCATAGGGTGCGCCTGTCCACCGCCTCGGTTGATCGACTGACCTTCATCAAAATGAATCAGTCTTGGATCACCACCAGCTACCAGGCACCTGAGGCGGATATAACCGAATAATTTTTAATGTCACATCCCTTCAAGACTGCCTATGCTGATGCTGAGTGACTGTCCTCTTATGTTCACTGACTATCCTCTTCCTCCTCCTCAATGATCCATGCCACCACACCAGTGCCTAAGGCACAATTTTTCAGCCCCTGTTTAACAGGGGCGTGTACATACAATTTTTATAAAAAAATGCTTCGCAACACGTGTGACTGCTGTGCTCCAAGTACAGTATCTGTGAGGGGTTGCAGTGTTGTGGCACCAGCACCAGTGCCTAAGGCACAATTTTTCAGCCCCTGTTTAACAGGGGCGGGTACTTACAATTTTTTAAAAAAATGCTTCGCAACACATGTGACTGCTGTGCTCCAAGTACAGTATCTGTGAGGGGTTGCAGTGTTGTGGCACCAGCACCAGTGCCTAAGGCACAATTTTTCAGCCCCTGTTTAACAGGGGCGTGTACTTACAATTTTTAAAAAAAATGCTTCGCAACACGTGTGACTGCTGTGCTCCAAGTACAGTATCTGTGAGGGCCGGGTTGCAGTGTTGTGGCACCAGCACCAGTGCCTAAGGCCCATTTTTTCAGCCCCTGTTTAACAGGGGCGTGTACTTACAATTTTTTTAAAAAATGCTTCGCAACACGTGTGACTGCTGTGCTCCAAGTACAGTATCTGTGAGGGCCGGGTTGCAGTGTTGTGGCACCAGCACCAGTGCCTAAGGCACAATTTTTCAGCCCCTGTTTAACAGGGGCGTGTACTTACAATTTTTTTTAAAAAATGCTTCGCAACACGTGTGACTGCTGTGCTCCAAGTACAGTCTCTGTGAGGGGTTGCAGTGTTGTGGCACCAGCACCAGTGCCTAAGGCACAATTTTTCAGCCCCTGTTTAACAGGGGCGGGTAATTACAAATCTTGATCTAATAGTTCACAGCAGGGCCCATTCCTGCGCCCACCAAGAGTAACTATGAGGGCCTGCAGTCTTGTGGCAACACCGTCCACCACCACCGCCAAAGGCCCAATTTTTCTGCCCTGTTCATCAGGTGCTTGCAATTACAAATCTTGATCTAATAACTCACAGCAGGGCCCATTCCTGCGCCCACCAAGAGTAACTATGAGGGCCTACAGTCTTGTGGCAACACCGTCCACCACCACCGCCAAAGGCCCAATTTTTTCTGCCCTGTTCATCAGGTGCTTGCAATTACAAATCTTGATCTAATAACTCACAGCAGGGCCCATTCCTGCGCCCACCAAGAGTAACTGTGAGAGCTTACAGTCTTGTGGCAACACCGTCCACCACCACCACCACCACCACCCCCAATTTTTCTGCCCTGTTCAACAGGTGCATGCAATTACAAATCTTGATCTATTAACTCATAGCAGGGCCCATTCCTGTGCCCACCAGTCTTGTGGCTACACCAACATCTAATAGGGCAAATTTCTGCAGAGTATATACGCCAGGGCCCTACTTTCAAACATCCAACTTACAAACGACTCCTACTTGCAAAAAAAACAGGAAGTGAGAGGAAATCTACCCCTAGGAAGGGAAATTCTATCCTGTTAGATTTAATTTGGGAAAAAGGTATCTCCTCTCTACTGATACTTTATCACCAATCCTTGTTTCAATTAAAACCCCACTTTTCCAAAAACATTTGTCATTGGGACGGAAAGTGAGGTGACATGTTCTGAACAGATGTGCAAAGACAGCAAATGTTACAGGGGTGATAACCCCTCCCTATGTTCTCCAAAAAGCTTAAAAATAGATTTTTTTGGGATGGAGCTACACTTCATAATGTACCTGTTCAGATTCTACTTAAGAACAAACCTAAAGCCGCAAGTGGTTTTAAATGGCTTCTTTTTTTCCTTTACAAATGTCATTTTGTGCAAGGACAGTTCTAAACACGGGAAACACATGCCACTTCACAGGCATACTTTAGACACCCCCCAGGTACCATATTTAAAGGAAAATTTCACTTTTTTTTTTTCACTTTATGCATCATTAAAATGACTGCTCCCGAAAAAACGTTAGTTTTTAAAAGTTCTTTTTGCATTGATATATGTCCCCTGGGGCAGGACCCGGGTCCCCAAACCTGTTTTATGACATTAACATGCATATTGGCCGTTGTAATTAGCACTTTTGATTTCGAACGTTCGCGTCCATTATAACGTATAGGGTTCGAAAATTCGCGCGAACTTTCGGTCGGTTCGAAGGTTCTGGTGCGAACCGAACCCGGGGGTGTTCGGCTCATCCCTAGTCCTATGGGTGCTTCTGGGAAGAAAATATAGGAACTCTGTGTGATGCCACTAACACAGTACAAGTCCTATGGGTGCTTCTGGGAAGAAAATATAGGAACTCTGTGTGATGCCACTAACACAGTACAAGTCCTATGGGTGCTTCTGGGAAGAAAATATAGGAACTCTGTGTGATGCCACTAACACAGTACAAGTCCTATGGGTGCTTCTGGGAAGAAAATATAGGAACTCTGTGTGATGCCACTAACACACTAGAAGTCCTATGGGTGCTTCTGGGAAGAAAATATAGGAACTCTGTGTGATGCCACTAACACAGTACAAGTCCTATGGGTGCTTCTGGGAAGAAAATATAGGAACTCTGTGTGATGCCACTAACACAGTACAAGTCCTATGGGTGCTTCTGGGAAGAAAATATAGGAACTCTGTGTGATGCCACTAACACAGTACAAGTCCTATGGGTGCTTCTGGGAAGACAATATAGGAACTCTGTGTGATGCCACTAACACAGTACAAGTCCTATGGGTGCTTCTGGGAAGAAAATATAGGAACTCTGTGTGATGCCACTAACACAGTACAAGTCCTATGGGTGCTTCTGGGAAGACAATATAGGAACTCTGTGTGATGCCACTAACACAGTACAAGTCCTATGGGTGCTTCTGGGAAGAAAATATAGGAACTCTGTGTGATGCCACTAACACAGTACAAGTCCTATGGGTGCTTCTGGGAAGAAAATATAGGAACTCTGTGTGATGCCACTAACACACTAGAAGTCCTATGGGTGCTTCTGGGAAGAAAATATGGGAGCTCTGTGTGATGCCACTAACACACTAGAAGTCCTATGGGTGCTTCTGGGAAGAAAATATGGGAGCTCTGTGTGATGCCACTAACACACTAGAAGTCCTATGGGTGCTTCTGGGAAGAAAATATAGGAACTCTGTGTGATGCCACTAACACAGTACAAGTCCTATGGGTGCTTCTGGGAAGAAAATATAGGAACTCTGTGTGATGCCACTAACACAGTACAAGTCCTATGGGTGCTTCTGGGAAGAAAATATAGGAACTCTGTGTGATGCCACTAACACAGTAGAAGTCCTATGGGTGCTTCTGGGAAGAAAATATGGGAGCTCTGTGTGATGCCACTAACACACTAGAAGTCCTATGGGTGCTTCTGGGAAGAAAATATAGGAACTCTGTGTGATGCCACTAACACAGTACAAGTCCTATGTAGGGATGGGCCCGGTGCTCGATGCGAACCCACGTTCGCATCGAGCACCGGGCGTTCGCTCGCTCGGCGAGCCCAGAACTATTTTGGCCGCTCGCATCACGTTCGTGTGATGCGAGCGGCCCCGCAATGCATTGCGGCCGGCGCGGCCGGCGCAGTGCATTGCTGGCTGATGATTCACAGCCCCGGAAACTCGAAGAGCCATAATTGGCTACAGGCAGGACGCCTGTAGCCAATTACAGCTCAGGGGCTGTAGTACACGCCCCCCCCTATAAAAGGCCGCCACGCCGCCTGCGCCGGTCACATGCTGTTCCGGCGCAGATAGAACAGGCTAGATCTGTGACACTCTGCTGGATTTAGTTAGTTAGAGAGATTTACTTAGAGAGATCGAGTTAGATAGATTCATTCATTTAGATTGATTTAGAAAGAGGGGCTTGTAGTGTGCTCGTGGCAGGCAGGCAGAGCTCCTATATTTTGTTCCCAGAAGCACCTATAGGACTTGTAGTGTGTTCGTGGCAGGCAGGCAGAGCTCCTATATTTTGTTCCCAGAAGCACCTATAGGACTTGTAGTGTGTTCGTGGCAGGCAGGCAGAGCTCCTATATTTTGTTCCCAGAAGCACCTATAGGACTTGTAGTGTGTTCGTGGCAGGCAGGCAGAGCTCCTATATTTTGTTCCCAGAAGCACCTATAGGACTTGAAGTGTGTTAGTCCCATTACACAGACCTACATTTTCTTCCCAGAAGCACCTATAGGACTTGAAGTGTGTTAGTCCCATCACACAGAGATCATATATTTTGTTCCCAGAAGCACCTATAGGACTTGAAGTGTGTTAGTCCCATCACACAGACCTATATTTCCTTCCCAGAAGCACCTATAGGACTTGAAGTGTGTTAGTCCCATCACACAGAGATCATATATTTTGTTCCCAGAAGCACCTATAGGACTTGAAGTGTGTTAGTCCCATCACACAGACCTACATTTTCTTCCCAGAAGCACCTATAGGACTTGAAGTGTGTTAGTCCCATCACACAGAGATCATATATTTTGTTCCCAGAAGCACCTATAGGACTTGAAGTGTGTTAGTCCCATCACACAGACCTATATTTCCTTCCCAGAAGCACCTATAGGACTTGAAGTGTGTTAGTCCCATCACACAGAGATCATATATTTTGTTCCCAGAAGCACCTATAGGACTTGAAGTGTGTTAGTCCCATCACACAGAGATCATATATTTTGTTCCCAGAAGCACCTATAGGACTTGAAGTGTGTTAGTCCCATCACACAGAGATCATATATTTTGTTCCCAGAAGCACCTATAGGACTTGAAGTGTGTTAGTCCCATCACACAGACCTATATTTCCTTCCCAGAAGCACCTATAGGACTTGAAGTGTGTTAGTCCCATCACACAGAGATCATATATTTTGTTCCCAGAAGCACCTATAGGACTTGAAGTGTGTTAGTCCCATCACACAGACCTACATTTTCTTCCCAGAAGCACCTATAGGACTTGAAGTGTGTTAGTCCCATCACACAGAGATCATATATTTTGTTCCCAGAAGCACCTATAGGACTTGAAGTGTGTTAGTCCCATCACACAGAGATCATATATTTTGTTCCCAGAAGCACCTATAGGACTTGAAGTGTGTTAGTCCCATCACACAGAGATCATATATTTTGTTCCCAGAAGCACCTATAGGACTTGAAGTGTGTTAGTCCCATCACACAGACCTATATTTCCTTCCCAGAAGCACCTATAGGACTTGAAGTGTGTTAGTCCCATCACACAGAGATCATATATTTTGTTCCCAGAAGCACCTATAGGACTTGAAGTGTGTTAGTCCCATCACACAGACCTACATTTTCTTCCCAGAAGCACCTATAGGACTTGAAGTGTGTTAGTCCCATCACACAGAGATCATATATTTTGTTCCCAGAAGCACCTATAGGACTTGAAGTGTGTTAGTCCCATCACACAGAGATCATATATTTTGTTCCCAGAAGCACCTATAGGACTTGAAGTGTGTTAGTCCCATCACACAGAGATCATATATTTTGTTCCCAGAAGCACCTATAGGACTTGAAGTGTGTTAGTCCCATCACACAGACCTATATTTCCTTCCCAGAAGCACCTATAGGACTTGAAGTGTGTTAGTCCCATCACACAGAGATCATATATTTTGTTCCCAGAAGCACCTATAGGACTTGAAGTGTGTTAGTCCCATCACACAGACCTACATTTTCTTCCCAGAAGCACCTATAGGACTTGAAGTGTGTTAGTCCCATCACACAGAGATCATATATTTTGTTCCCAGAAGCACCTATAGGACTTGAAGTGTGTTAGTCCCATCACACAGACCTACATTTTCTTCCCAGAAGCACCCATAGGACTTGAAGTGTGTTAGTCCCATCACACAGAGATCCTATATTTTGTTCCCAGAAGCACCTATAGGACTTGAAGTGTGTTAGTCCCATCACACAGACCTATATTTTCTTCCCAGAAGCACCCATAGGACTTGAAGTGTGTTAGTCCCATCACACAAAGATCATATATTTTGTTCCCAGAGGCACCTATAGGACTTGAAGTGTGTTAGTCCCATCACACAGACCTACATTTTCTTCTCAGAAGCACCCATAGGACTTGAAGTGTGTTAGTCCCATCACACAGACCTATATTTTCTTCCCAGAAGCACCTATAGGACTTGAAGTGTGTTAGTCCCATCACACAGAGATCATATATTTTGTTCCCAGAAGCACCTATAGGACTTGAAGTGTGTTAGTCCCATCACACAGAGATCATATATTTTGTTCCCAGAAGCACCTATAGGACTTGAAGTGTGTTAGTCCCATCACACAGAGATCATATATTTTGTTCCCAGAAGCACCTATAGGACTTGAAGTGTGTTAGTCCCATCACACAGACCTACATTTTCTTCCCAGAAGCACCTATAGGACTTGAAGTGTGTTAGTCCCATCACACAGACCTACATTTTCTTCCCAGAAGCACCCATAGGACTTGAAGTGTGTTAGTCCCATCACACAGACCTATATTTTCTTCCCAGAAGCACCCATAGGACTTGAAGTGTGTTAGTCCCATCACACAGAGCTCCTCTATTTTCTTTGCAGAAGCACCCACAGGACTTCTAGTGTGTTAGTGGCATCACACAGAGCTCCTCTATTTTCTTTGCAGAAGCACCCATAGGACTTCTAGTGTGTTAGTGGCATCACACAGAGCTCCTATATTTTCTTCTCAGCAGCACCCACAGGACTTCTAGTGTGTTAGTGGCATCACACAGAGCTCCTCTATTTTCTTTGCAGAAGCACCCACAGGACTTCTAGTGTGTTAGTGGCATCACACAGAGCTCCTCTATTTTCTTTGCAGAAGCACCCATAGGACTTCTAGTGTGTTAGTGGCATCACACAGAGCTCCTCTATTTTCTTTGCAGAAGCACCCATAGGACTTCTAGTGTGTTAGTGGCATCACACAGAGCTCCTATATTTTCTTCTCAGCAGCACCCACAGGACTTCTAGTGTGTTAGTGGCATCACACAGAGCTCCTCTATTTTCTTTGCAGAAGCACCCACAGGACTTCTAGTGTGTTAGTGGCATCACACAGAGCTCCTCTATTTTCTTTGCAGAAGCACCCATAGGACTTCTAGTGTGTTAGTGGCATCACACAGAGCTCCTATATTTTCTTCTCAGCAGCACCCACAGGACTACCGACTACAATGGCTGGAAGACCGCCAAGGGGAGGCAGAGCGTGCAGAGCCAAGAACACAGGGCAGGCAGGCTCTGTTTCTAGTGGACGTGTCCGTGGACGTGGACGTGGTCGTGCATCGTCATCAGCACGTGGCCATGGGACACGCGCGTCTTTGTTTTTGGCAGCTGGACATGTGGAGCCGCATCATGCTGAAGGCTTGGTAGAATGGATGACCAAGCCCTCCTCATCCTCCTCATCCTCTCTCACCCAGGCTCAGGGTACTGACAGAGCATCATCAGCCACCCCTTCCCTAGACCCACCATGTCCTCCTGAGGAGTCCCCCGAACTCTTTGAGCACAGTGTTGGGTACATGCTCCAGGAGGATGCCCAACGATTCGAAGGCTCGGATGATGATACCCAGCTTGAGGAATCTGGCAGTACTGTTCCACCAGCTGCAGCTTACTGCCAGGTTTGCTCTAGTGGTGAAGAGGGAGGGGATGATGAGGTCACTGACTCCACGTGGGTGCCTGAAGGGAGAGAGGATGAGGAGGAGGACGAGGAGGAGGAGGATGCGGCGTCACATGTCCAACGAGGCAGGATGCCCCCTGGAGGCCAGGTAGAGGCCAGCACAGCAACTGTACAACACCGCAGAGCTCCGCCTGTGCAGGGCGCTGCCTCTGCACGTTATCAGAAAAGTTCTTTGGTGTGGGCCTTTTTTGAGACGAGTGCAGCAGATCGCACCACTGCTATTTGCAATATTTGTCTCAAGCGTATCTCGCGTGGCCAAAACATCAGCCGCTTGGGCACCACAAGCATGACCAGACATATGGCGACCTGCCATGCAGCTCGTTGGCAGGCACACATAAAAGACCCACACCAAAGAACTAAGCGGACCTCTCCTTGCTCCTCCTCAGCTGGGATCTCCATCCCCACTAAACCTTCAGTCCTCTCTGAAAGCTGCTCTGAGAGGACTGAAGGTGTAGAATTAGGTGTGTCACAACCAAGTACTTGCAGTACACCGACGTCCGATTGCAGCAGGCAAATTTCCCTGCCCCAGCTGCTGGACCGTAGAAAGAAGTACACTCCCAGCCATCCACATGCCCAGCGGTTGAATGCTAGCCTGGCTAAATTGCTAGCACTTCAACTGCTGCCTTTTCAGTTGGTAGACTCGGCCCCCTTCCGTGAGTTTGTTCAATGTGCGGTTCCTCAGTGGCAGGTTCCCAAACGCCACTTTTTCTCACGGAAGGCGATTCCGTCTCTCTACCGGCATGTGGAGGGCAATGTCCATGCCTCGCTGGACAGCGCGGTCAGCGGTAAGGTGCATATTACCGCTGACTCATGGTCCAGCAGGCATGGACAGGGACGGTACCTTTCTTTCACGGCCCATTGGGTCACTCTATTGGCAGCTGGGAGGGATGCAGGACAAGGTGCAGTAGTGTTGGAGGTTGTTCCGCCACCACGCCTCCAAAACGCTACTACTGCTACTGGTTGTGACACACCTCTCTCCTCCACCCCCTCCTCTTCTTCTTCCTCCAGTGCTCTGTCCTTGGAACCAGCGGTGCTCCGTAGGCGTACAAGGGGCTACGCAAGTACGCAGGCAAAAAGATGCCATGCCGTGCTTGCGCTGGTGTGTTTGGGGGACAGGAGCCACACTGGGCCAGAGGTTCTGGCAGCTCTGCAGGGGCAGGCCGAGAGGTGGTTGACGCCACGTCAGCTTAAGCCAGGAATGGTCGTTTCTGACAATGGCCCCAACCTCCTCTCCGCCCTGCGACAGGGGCAGCTCACCCATGTGCCCTGCATGGCTCACGTCCTCAACCTGGTGGTGCAGCGGTTCTTGGGCAGGTTCCCAGGCTTACAGGATGTCCTGAGGCAGGCCAGGAAAGTCTGTGTGCATTTCCGCCGATCTTATAATGCCAGTGCTCGGCTGACTGAGCTGCAAAAGGAGCTGAACCTGCCCAAGAACCGCCTAATATGTGACATGCCCACCAGGTGGAACTCAACGTTGGCCATGCTGCAGCGACTGCACACGCAGCAGAGGGCCATCAATGAGTACCTTTGCGACTACGGCACCAGGACAGGGTCAGGGGAGCTTGGTTTTTTTTCCCCACGTCAGTGGAGCATGATCAGGGATGCATGCACTGTCCTCTCACCATTTGAGGAGGCCACGAGGATGGTGAGCAGTGACAGTGCATGCATCAGTGACACTGTCCCTCTTGTCCACCTGTTGGAGCATACGCTGCGTGGGATAATGGACAGGGCACTTGAGGCAGAACAGAGGCAGGAAGAGGAGGACTTCCTTGCCTCTCAAGGCCCCCTTTATCCGGACAGTGTTCCTTCTGTCCCACCCATCACACAGGAAGAGGATGAGGAGGAGGAGGAGGAGGAGGAGGAGGATTGTGTGAGCATGGAGGTGGAGCCTGGCACTCAGCATCAGCAGCAGCAGTCTTTTAGGGATGATGTACAGTCCCAACAAACCAGTGGACTTGTACGTGGCTGGGAGGAGGTGGCTGGCGATCATGTCATCCTCAGTGACCCAGAAGACTCCGGACCGAATGCCTCAGCTAACCTACGCTGCATGGCCTCCCTGATCCTGCAAAGCCTGCGGAAGGATCCTCGTGTTCTTCGGATCAAGGAGAGGGACCATTACTGGCTGGCCACTCTCCTTGATCCGCGGTACAAGGGTAAGGTTGCGGACCTTATCTTGCCGTCGCAGAGGGAGCAGAGGATGAGACATCTCAGGGAGGCCTTGCAGAAAGGTCTGTGCAACGCGTTCCCAGAAACTGGGAGGCTACAAACTCCTGGTCCTGGGCGACGAGTTGCTGAGGCTTCGGTCAGTGGCAGAAGGAGCGGTGGGGAAGGTGGACGTCTGACCGATGCGTTCAGACAATTTTTTAGTCCGCAGCCCCAAGGTATGATCGGTTCCAGCAACCATCGCCAGCGTCTGATATACATGGTGCAGGAATACCTTGGGGCAAGGTCACACTTGGACACCTTTCCCACCGAAAATCCTCTGGCTTACTGGGTCCTGAGGATGGATCACTGGCCAGAGCTTGCACAGTATGCAATTGAGCTACTGGCCTGTCCTGCCTCCAGCGTTCTTTCCGAACGCACATTCAGTGCTGCTGGAGGATTTGTGACTGATCATAGGGTGCGCCTGTCCACCGCCTCGGTTGATCGACTGACCTTCATCAAAATGAATCAGTCTTGGATCACCACCAGCTACCAGGCACCTGAGGCGGATATAACCGAATAATTTTTAATGTCACATCCCTTCAAGACTGCCTATGCTGATGCTGAGTGACTGTCCTCTTATGTTCACTGACTATCCTCTTCCTCCTCCTCAATGATCCATGCCACCACACCAGTGCCTAAGGCACAATTTTTCAGCCCCTGTTTAACAGGGGCGTGTACATACAATTTTTATAAAAAAATGCTTCGCAACACGTGTGACTGCTGTGCTCCAAGTACAGTATCTGTGAGGGGTTGCAGTGTTGTGGCACCAGCACCAGTGCCTAAGGCACAATTTTTCAGCCCCTGTTTAACAGGGGCGGGTACTTACAATTTTTTAAAAAAATGCTTCGCAACACATGTGACTGCTGTGCTCCAAGTACAGTATCTGTGAGGGGTTGCAGTGTTGTGGCACCAGCACCAGTGCCTAAGGCACAATTTTTCAGCCCCTGTTTAACAGGGGCGTGTACTTACAATTTTTTTAAAAAATGCTTCGCAACACGTGTGACTGCTGTGCTCCAAGTACAGTATCTGTGAGGGCCGGGTTGCAGTGTTGTGGCACCAGCACCAGTGCCTAAGGCACAATTTTTCAGCCCCTGTTTAACAGGGGCGTGTACTTACAATTTTTTTAAAAAATGCTTCGCAACACGTGTGACTGCTGTGCTCCAAGTACAGTCTCTGTGAGGGGTTGCAGTGTTGTGGCACCAGCACCAGTGCCTAAGGCACAATTTTTCAGCCCCTGTTTAACAGGGGCGGGTAATTACAAATCTTGATCTAATAGTTCACAGCAGGGCCCATTCCTGCGCCCACCAAGAGTAACTATGAGGGCCTGCAGTCTTGTGGCAACACCGTCCACCACCACCGCCAAAGGCCCAATTTTTCTGCCCTGTTCATCAGGTGCTTGCAATTACAAATCTTGATCTAATAACTCACAGCAGGGCCCATTCCTGCGCCCACCAAGAGTAACTATGAGGGCCTACAGTCTTGTGGCAACACCGTCCACCACCACCGCCAAAGGCCCAATTTTTCTGCCCTGTTCATCAGGTGCTTGCAATTACAAATCTTGATCTAATAACTCACAGCAGGGCCCATTCCTGCGCCCACCAAGAGTAACTGTGAGAGCTTACAGTCTTGTGGCAACACCGTCCACCACCACCACCCCCAATTTTTCTGCCCTGTTCAACAGGTGCATGCAATTACAAATCTTGATCTATTAACTCATAGCAGGGCCCATTCCTGTGCCCACCAGTCTTGTGGCTACACCAACATCTAATAGGGCAAATTTCTGCAGAGTATATACGCCAGGGCCCTACTTTCAAACATCCAACTTACAAACGACTCCTACTTGCAAATGGAAAGAGAAAACAGGAAGTGAGAGGAAATCTACCCCTAGGAAGGGAAATTCTATCCTGTTAGATTTAATTTGGGAAAAAGGTATCTCCTCTCTACTGATACTTTATCACCAATCCTTGTTTCAATTAAAACCCCACTTTTCCAAAAACATTTGTCATTGGGACGGAAAGTGAGGTGACATGTTCTGAACAGATGTGCAAAGACAGCAAATGTTACAGGGGTGATAACCCCTCCCTATGTTCTCCAAAAAGCTTAAAAATAGATTTTTTTGGGATGGAGCTACACTTCATAATGTACCTGTTCAGATTCTACTTAAGAACAAACCTAAAGCCGCAAGTGGTTTTAAATGGCTTCTTTTTTTCCTTTACAAATGTCATTTTGTGCAAGGACAGTTCTAAACACGGGAAACACATGCCACTTCACAGGCATACTTTAGACACCCCCCAGGTACCATATTTAAAGGAAAATTTCACTTTTTTTTTTTCACTTTATGCATCATTAAAATGACTGCTCCCGAAAAAACGTTAGTTTTTAAAAGTTCTTTTTGCATTGATATATGTCCCCTGGGGCAGGACCCGGGTCCCCAAACCTGTTTTATGACATTAACATGCATATTGGCCGTTGTAATTAGCACTTTTGATTTCGAACGTTCGCGTCCATTATAACGTATAGGGTTCGAAAATTCGCGCGAACTTTCGGTCGGTTCGAAGGTTCTGGTGCGAACCGAACCCGGGGGTGTTCGGCTCATCCCTAGTCCTATGGGTGCTTCTGGGAAGAAAATATAGGAACTCTGTGTGATGCCACTAACACAGTACAAGTCCTATGGGTGCTTCTGGGAAGAAAATATAGGAACTCTGTGTGATGCCACTAACACAGTACAAGTCCTATGGGTGCTTCTGGGAAGAAAATATAGGAACTCTGTGTGATGCCACTAACACAGTACAAGTCCTATGGGTGCTTCTGGGAAGAAAATATAGGAACTCTGTGTGATGCCACTAACACACTAGAAGTCCTATGGGTGCTTCTGGGAAGAAAATATAGGAACTCTGTGTGATGCCACTAACACAGTACAAGTCCTATGGGTGCTTCTGGGAAGAAAATATAGGAACTCTGTGTGATGCCACTAACACAGTACAAGTCCTATGGGTGCTTCTGGGAAGAAAATATAGGAACTCTGTGTGATGCCACTAACACAGTACAAGTCCTATGGGTGCTTCTGGGAAGAAAATATAGGAACTCTGTGTGATGCCACTAACACACTAGAAGTCCTATGGGTGCTTCTGGGAAGAAAATATAGGAACTCTGTGTGATGCCACTAACACAGTACAAGTCCTATGGGTGCTTCTGGGAAGAAAATATAGGAACTCTGTGTGATGCCACTAACACAGTACAAGTCCTATGTGTGCTTCTGGGAAGACAATATAGGAACTCTGTGTGATGCCACTAACACAGTACAAGTCCTATGGGTGCTTCTGGGAAGAAAATATAGGAACTCTGTGTGATGCCACTAACACAGTACAAGTCCTATGGGTGCTTCTGGGAAGAAAATATAGGAACTCTGTGTGATGCCACTAACACAGTACAAGTCCTATGGGTGCTTCTGGGAAGAAAATATAGGAACTCTGTGTGATGCCACTAACACAGTACAAGTCCTATGGGTGCTTCTGGGAAGAAAATATAGGAACTCTGTGTGATGCCACTAACACAGTACAAGTCCTATGGGTGCTTCCGGGAAGAAAATATAGGAACTCTGTGTGATGCCACTAACACAGTACAAGTCCTATGGGTGCTTCTGGGAAGAAAATATAGGAACTCTGTGTGATGCCACTAACACAGTAGAAGTCCTATGGGTGCTTCTGGGAAGAAAATATGGGAGCTCTGTGTGATGCCACTAACACACTAGAAGTCCTATGGGTGCTTCTGGGAAGAAAATATGGGAGCTCTGTGTGATGCCACTAACACACTAGAAGTCCTATGGGTGCTTCTGGGAAGAAAATATAGGAACTCTGTGTGATGCCACTAACACAGTACAAGTCCTATGGGTGCTTCTGGGAAGAAAATATAGGAACTCTGTGTGATGCCACTAACACAGTACAAGTCCTATGGGTGCTTCTGGGAAGAAAATATAGGAACTCTGTGTGATGCCACTAACACAGTACAAGTCCTATGGGTGCTTCTGGGAAGAAAATATAGGAACTCTGTGTGATGCCACTAACACACTAGAAGTTCTATGGGTGCTTCTGGGAAGAAAATATAGGAACTCTGTGTGATGCCACTAACACAGTACAAGTCCTATGGGTGCTTCTGGGAAGAAAATATAGGAACTCTGTGTGATGCCACTAACACAGTACGTAGGGTGCCCACGTGTCCCGGATTGCCCGGGACAGTCCCGCAATTAGCAGGTCTGTCCCAGGTCCCGGGCACCCTCAGTCCGGGACCATACAGTGTCCCGGAATTGCCCTGGGCCGATCTAATGCCCCCTAAAATAGCCTTTGCATCGTCTCTGTCTCTCTCTGTCTCTGTCTCAGCCTGTGGTGGACCCCTAGCTGGCAGAGACCCTTTTTTACTTTATTCACCACCGCTGCTGGCTCAGCGCCCAAACTGGTTGCTACCTGCCGCCCGCTTGGCGTGTAGCAACCAGTGACGTCATGAGCAGGAGAGAGGCAGAGACCCAGAATTCACAGCGGAGGAGATTTAACTTCCTCCTCCGCGCCTACAGTTTAGCTCCACCCACCTTCTCTCTGTATGATCTGGACGCCACAGCCAGGCAGCAGAAGAAACATCTGAGACAGACTGCAGTGCACAAACAAAACGGAGAGATGGTAAAAAGGCAAGTAAATGCTAAACACTCACCAACATGACAGATCCATTGGGGGTTAAAATTCTGTCAACTTTCCCTCAGCAGCCAGAGTTCTGTGCTATCAGCACTTCACAGAAACTCAGCCTGGAGCGAGCAAGCCTCTCCAGTGCACCGTGCAGAGGAAGGTCGGCAGATAAGGGTCGGCAGGGGAGGACACTGACAGATGGGACAGATGGGATTACACCCTGGATGGAAGGAGGACACATCCTTAGATATCAGGGCAGGGTTCATGCTGGGACTTGAAATCCTACTACAGGTCCAGCATGAACCCCTCAGAGCTGAAGATGTTTCCCTCATCACTGCACACATGATAACTCCTCACACCCGGCCCTTCTGTCCAGCTGCTCACTATCTCTTCTCTCCCACTACTTGTGTGCCTCTCACTACACCTGCCCCCCCTCCTCCTTCATCCTCAGCCTTTCATGTTCTGCCACCTTTTCACCTACTGGTCTTTTTAACCCCTCTGTATGCCAAGCAATCCTCTCAGCAGTGGCCCATCTCTCATCTGCAACTATCAGCCTCAAAATCTTGCCAGCATTCCATTATTTGCTCCTTCAACATGACATATTTTTTGTTTCTCCACTGCAGCGGTGTAACCACAGGGGTCGCCATTGCAACCCCGCCTCATACTTCAGGGGGCCCATGCAGCTTCCCTCTAAACCTGTATAGGAGGGGCGGCATATAGAGGAACTGATGCCCTCCATGTTCTTCTTGCAGCCACTGAATGCCTGCAGGTGGCAAAGGAGGAAAAGCGGGCATTCAATGGCTGCAAGAAGAACATGAAGGGCATCAGTTCCCCTATATGCCGCCCCTCCTATCCAGTTTACTTCTCCGGTCCCCCGTGCTGTTTTTCGGTCCCTCCGTGCTGTTCTCCGGTCCCCCCCCGTGCTGTTCCTCCGGTCCCCGTCCCCCCCCGTGCTGTTCTCCGGTCCCCGTCCCCCCCGTGCTGTTCTCCGGTCCCCGTCCCCCCGTGCTGTTCTCCGGTCCCCATCCCCCCGTGCTGTTCTCCGGTCCCCGTCCCCCCGTGCTGTTCTCCGGTCCCCGTCCCCCCATGCTGTTCTCCGCCCCCCCCCCCCGTGCTGTTCTCCGCTCCCCTCTTGTGCTGATCTCTGATCTGAGGTCTGCTGTTAAGCTTATATTATTATGTATATAGATGGACTGAGGAGGGGGACAGGGACAGTGATCAGGAAAAAAGTGCCCCCCCAGCACATTTCTGACCTCCACCTCTCTACTAGCACAAGTGGAAGGGGAGGAGGTCAGTACTGAGGGAGGGGGGTCTGTACTTAGTGGAGAGGGGGGTCTGTACTGAGGGAGGGGGGGGGTCTGTACTTAATGTAATAATAGAAATACATTTCAAGCATGGTGCTGGGATAAGTGCTAAAACCAGCCATTTACCCAACAAATCACTCGCCGACAAAAAAACGTCAACCCGGAGACTACATTCAACACAACTCCCCCCCCCCCCCCCCCCCCGGTCCTTGGCAAAATTGTCCCTGAATGGCAGTTTGGAAATGTGGTCACCCTAAGTACAAGTCCTATGGGTGCTTCTGGGAAGAAAATTTAGGAACTCTGTGTGATGCCACTAACACAGTACAAGTCCTATGGGTGCTTCTGGGAAGAAAATATAGGAACTCTGTGTGATGCCACTAACACAGTACAAGTCCTATGGGTGCTTCTGGGAAGAAAATATAGGAACTCTGTGTGATGCCACTAACACACTAGAAGTCCTATGGGTGCTTCTGGGAAGAAAATATAGGAACTCTGTGTGATGCCACTAACACAGTACAAGTCCTATGGGTGCTTCAGGGAAGAAAATATAGGAACTCTGTGTGATGCCACTAACACAGTACAAGTCCTATGGGTGCTTCTGGGAAGAAAATATAGGAACTCTGTGTGATGCCACTAACACAGTACAAGTCCTATGGGTGCTTCTGGGAAGAAAATATAGGAACTCTGTGTGATGCCACTAACACAGTACAAGTCCTATGGGTGCTTCTGGGAAGAAAATATAGGAGCTCTGTTTGCTGCCACTAACACACTAGAAGTCCTATGGGTGCTTTTGGGGTGCAATGCTGTGCTAACAGCACTGCGGTTGGTACTACTGAAATACTGTACTAACAGTAAAACACGCACCAGACTAATCCCCAGCAGCAGCTAAAAACACACTAACCAGCAGCAATGGACGATCAATGACAGGTAGCAATGGTTTAGCAAATAAATAGCCAATGGTTTAGCAAAGTAGAGCAAATCTTTCTATATGAATGAATCTAGCAAAGAGTGACACAGAATCAGCCTGATCTCTCCTAAAGCCGGAACTCATGTGACCGGCGCCGACGGCGCGGCGGCCTTTTAAATGGTGGGGCGTGTACTAAAGCCCCTGAGCTGTAATTGGCTACAGGCGTCCTGCCTGTAGCCAATTATGGCTCTCCGAGTTTCCGGCGCTGTGATTGGCCAAGCATGCGGGGTCGCAGTGCATGCTTGGCCAATCATCAGCCAGCAATGCACTGCGCCGGCCGCACCGGCCGCAATGCATTGCGGGGCTGCTCGCATCACACGAATGTGATGCGAGCGGCCAAAATAGTTCTGGGCTCGCCGAGCGAGCGAACGCCCGGTGCTCGATGCGAACATGGGTTCGCATCGAGCACCGGGCCCATCCCTAGTGGATATGGGCCTCCGCTATCAATTTCGATCTATTAGAATCAGCAATGAAATAAACGTAAGTATACACATGGGTGCCGACTATACATATATTCGGTATTGACTGTATTTCAATTTCGGTATATATACTAACATTAATTAATAAACCCCTCCCCCCCCCCCTTTTTTTTTTTTTCCGCTCCTTTGTTGTTGCCCCTCTCTCCTAGTAACGGCACTTGTTCCTATTGGAACAACCTCTTCAATATAACCAATCTGGCGATTACTCCCTTGTGGGGATTGTATTTTACCCTATACAATAATGGATTTTATGTCTCTACCATTAAAGTGGATTCCTTCGAACAGAAACATTTACCTGTAAGGTAGGCTAAAGACAAACTTTCCAGCTAAAATGATTAAAAGCAACACTAGTTCAGTAGATATACTAGGAGACTACATGGCTCACTTTCAAGTAACTCTCACTCTTCCTTCCTTAGAATTATATCACAGATATTAAAATTTGCTGCTCATTGGTTCTGATGAAGCTAACAGCGAAACGCGTCAACCATCTTTTGATCAGCACCTAAGATCTACCAATGTAACCGGAGATGTCTATATGTATATTCTATATCCAATGACTAAATCCTTAATATTCTTTTATATTCATGTATATTACTGTTCAAAATTTTTGTATAAAATATTTATTACGGGTTATCCGTTTTTGTTCAGGTACCGCGATAGTCCATCAGGTTGGCTAAACCCCCTCTTGTTCCTTTCTTTTTGTATATTCAGTAGGACGAGGTACCCCCCATAGCTTATTTCTCTTAGCTCTATAACAAATCTGAATCAAATCATCAATGCCAATGATGCCAATGTCTTCTCACCATACAGTGGGATCTCTGGATCAGATCTGTCCCTGAGGACAGTAGATAATGCAAAGTATGGGCCATACTTTGTATTGTCAGCTGTCTTCCCGTCTCACTTTGATTTCTCCCTCATAGCAGCTCCAGTCCAGCTCTCTACTTTCCTGACCGTGGCACGATCTGTCCAAAAATGTGGCATCTGCTCACACCTGAGTTACTGACCCCTCTGTCCTGTCCCATCTATTGTCACTGGCTGCCATGGATGAACAGCATCGGCTGTTATTACAAGGAGCGGGAGGGGACGTCCACATCCCCCCCACAGCTCCGCCCTGGTCTCCCATCCCACCCGCAGACCTGAGCGACCAGCCAGCTGCCCAGAGACCCGAACAAAGCCGGATTTGCCTTTGATCGGGTCTCCGATGTAGAAACCTGGAAGTGACAGCACAGTGTCACGGTTAACTCAGCAGCCAACAGCGCCATTTTAAAAAAAGCAGAATTAAAAAAACGTTGATCTTGGCAGAGGAGGGTGTTTTTTTGTGGGTGTTTTTGCAGTTGGGGGGTGCCAGATATAGGATGGGCCCCGGGTGTCAAATGCTCTAGGTACGCCACTGGTAAACGGTACGATGTCCCTCCCTTTTGAGATGGAAAATGGAACAAGGCAGGGATGCCCGCTATCGCCGATCCTGTTCGTTCTGAAGTTAGAACCCCTACTTGCGACAGTACGAAATAACCCCGATATTAAGGGAATTAGGGTTGGAAGGGAAGAACATAAGCTGGCAGCTTTTGCCGATGATGTTCTATTTTTCATCTCGGACCCAAGGATTACAATGCCAAACCTCTTAAAGACACTTAAACTGTATGGAGATATCTCAAACTTTAAAATCAACATGTGTAAATCAGAAATTATGAACATAAAGATAAAGAGACAAGATGAAGAAAATTTGAAAAGGGCCTTGCATTTTCCTTGGAAAAATAGTTTGCAATATCTAGGTATTAGATTAACTAACTCTCTAAGGAAAATCTTTACTAGACAAGATTAAGATGGAGACAAAAAAAAATATCAACCAGACCCCTGTCTTGGATAGGACGTATTAATGCAGTAAAAAGGGTTATAATCCCAAAGATCCTATATAAAACTATAGAGATACGCGCATGATCCAACCATGTAATGGAATGGATCTTAGCATCAGATATTCTATACAGTGTTGGAAGATCCGAAACAAGATCAATTCTTGTGTAAACTCTATGGGAAGCTGAGTAAAACATATAGTCTCTAGCATTTGGTTTGTGCAGAAATGCTTGGAGGTTGCCTCTGGAGGAGTTTGAGCTGGTTGTAAAATGTAATGTTATGTATACCACCACCACGTTAAAATCCCTGGATATTGGGGGCATGTCCAGATGTGAACGGCAGCAGACGTGGGAGAAGAGAGCTCCGGGTATCCTAAAACCCATCCTTAGCCATCCGTGCATCTAAAAAACAAAAAACAACCATTTCACCTGCCTGTCTGCTCCTCTTTACATCCTGTTGCAGCCTGTACCCATATTGTGCCGAATCTGCCCGTGATCAGCCGGGGAGACGCTGATCCTGCAAACCCACAGCCGCCGCCATCTTTCTGGCCTACACCCTGGTGGAGGGAGCCGATCCTGGCCTGGAGGTGAAGTAAGGGACTCCCCTCACCTATCCGACCTACCCCTCTGAGTGCCTGGTGGGTCCGGTGATCCGTGGGGCCGCCAGGGACGCCCGTCGCGACCGCAGCCTGGTCCGGCCTAGTGAGGCCTAGTAAAGCCTCTGAACTACCGCACTTTCCTACGCCGCGGCCGGCCTAAACGGACCTCCGGAGCGCAGACTTTCCGGCCTTCATCTGCCCTACCATCTTCTCACCATCCGGCCTGCCCCCCTAAGTGCCTGGCGGGGTCCAGTGATCCGTGGGGCCGCTGAAACTGCCAGTCGCGGCCGTGGCCTAGTGAAGCCTGCCGCCCACCGCTCTTTCCTACACCGCTGGCCGGCAGGGGAACACCACGGCCGGCCAGAACGGTACTCCTTCGGCTATCCCACTATCCACCTCATTGCTGACCACTGCTGGACTGGGAAATCTTGAGGCCCTGCATCCTTCCCATCCTACTGCTTCCATCCCTGCTCCCTGGGCTCTCCCTCCGGTCGGATATCCCCATTAGACTGCCCTCACCTGCAGGTCTGACAGAAGATGGAGGGCAGCTGGTGCACACAACCCACATCTCTGGACTGTGACCTCCTGGGCTCATTACCCGCAGCCACCTGTGTCTGCACCTATTATCCCCCTGCCGGTTGTCCTGGGCCCTGAGGGCTGCCCTCTATTAGGATCCCCTTGGGAGCCTCACCAGATGTCCTCCGCCTCAAAGAAAGGGGGGAGAAATAACTCCAAGGCCGCTAAAATACATACGCCTCTCCGGCCAATACCGATGCTTTCCCCACAGTCGGATCCCATCCTGATCGGTCGACTCCGGGCCCTGTTGGCGGATCTAGAAATCTATCCTGGTGGTGCCCAGGCGGCAGAAGAGCTGGCCCCACTCCCCCCGGACAGCACTGCCATAATCCTTAGCCGCAATTGAGCAGAGCAGGACCTCACTGTTGGTGCGCATAGACCATCTTGCTGAAGAGTGTAACCTTATACGGAACGACCTTGACAAAATAAGAGGGAGAATGACTGAAACTGAGTCTAGAGCGTCAGCCACCGAAGATCTTACAGCCACACATGCCACCTCCATTGCCGAATTGCAGCGCACAGTACAGTCCCTTGTCCCAAAATCCGACGACGATGAAAATCGCCTCAGGCGTAACAACGTCAGAGTCCTGGGGCTGCCCGAGAAAGAAGAAGGGGATCGCCCCACTGAATTCGCAGAGGAGTTCTTTAAAAACCTTCTATGTCTTACGGAAGTCCCACCCACCTATGTGGTCGAAAGGGCTCATCGGGTGCCCACAGGTCGCGCCATCCCAGGGAACCTTCCCAGGCCTTTTCTGGTCTGCTTCCTCAACTACCGAGACAGGGACAGGATCCTCTCTGAAACCCGCAAACATCCCACACTCAAATATGGCAACGCCTCTGTTCTTCTCTTTCCTGACTTCTCGGCTGACTTGCAGCGGAAGAGAAAAACCTTTAATGATGTTCGTAGACGGCTCCGAGACAAGAACATAAAATATTCCAGGGTTCCACATGAAGGAACAATCCAGTTCTTTGACAATCCAGCGGATGCTGACGACTGGCTGACCAACTTACATTGGAGGGTTCTTCCTACAAAGTTATTTGATGCACGAATTCCCCATATCCTTGTCTGTTCCATCCTACCAGACATCCTAGAAGTACCGGAGCCATCTCAAGGATACATCAACACGAGCTCCACACTTTGACTGTTCTGAGTGGAGGACCTCTTGTTCTCCATTTACTTGGAAGGATTCCCACCTGGTCCCTTCCACCGTGAAGGGATACGTACCCCTCCAATTTCGCCTACTGTTACAGGTTGCACACGAGCTGGGAACTCCCCTGGAACTCTGAGCCTCCAGTAGACATTTTCTACTAACAAGTTTTGGGATTGAAGCTGCTTTGGCGATAGTTGGGGATATGTCAGGCAGTAGGGAGTTATATTTAGTTTTAAGTAATTACCCAGATTTCTTACACTGTGTTTCTTGCTGGAATGTGTTCTTTTCCCTCCTTCTTTTCCCCTCAGAATGCCTGGATAGCGACAACATCTGGACTGCCTCTCCACTTCGCCTCCAGACGGGACGCTGCTGGGTATGGGCCTGCTTGACTCCTGGTTATCAAATTATTCTATTTTGAATGGGTACAAACCTGAAATTGATATCTTGGAATATCAGAGGTCTGAATGACAAAGTGAAAAGATCTCTGTTTAAGTTTCTGCAACATCACAAGCCTCATGTTCTGTTTCTGCAGGAGACCCACCTCATGGGTAGCAAGATCCTGGCTCTGAAAAGGGCATGGGTTAAGCAGGGGTTTCATGCCACGTACTCCTTCTATTCAAGGGGGGTTACCATTCTTCTAGGCAAGTCACTACCTTGCTCGGTGGAACAGGTTTTCCTTGACCCTGGGGGCTGGTATGTGATTTTGATTCTTGAAATGTATGCTCAACGCTGGGCAATGGTTAATGTGTATATCCCTCCTCTGTTTGACTCCACCGTCCTGTATACTATCTTCACAAAACTTGCCCCCCTCCAGGTCCACAAAATTATAGTCGGGGGGGACTTTAATGCCATTCTAGATCATATCAAGGACACTTCTAACCCCTTTAGATTGGCCCATCCCGAACTGGTGCTATGGGCAGACACTCTTGGTCTTCAAGAGCTCTGGCGGTGGAAACATCCGGAGGACCGGATTTAATCACATATCTCAGCAACACATAAATCGGGATCACGTATAGATTTGTTGTTGGGGTCTGCCTCGACTCTGTCACATGTTGGGGCGGCCTCCTACCTCCCGGCAGGTCTTTCTGACCACTCCCCTTTGGAGGTGTGCCTGACTCTTGGCACCTCTCGCAAGGCGGGCTGTTGGAGGCTAGCGTCACATTGGATAGACAATCCTCAAATTCAAGAAATAATGGGACCCAAACTTACCGAATATTGGGCACTTAACGAGTGTTCAGCCTCCCTTGATGTGGTCTGGGAGGCAGGAAAGGCTCATGCAGGAGGGGAGTATGTCTCCTCTATAAAGGCAGTGAGATCCAGCTTTGCATCACAGACCACCCAATTGGAGCAGAATGAAAACACAGCGATGGGACTCTTCACAGCGAATCCATCGTCTGAAAACTATTCCTCCCTAGCACAGGCGAGAAGGAACTTGAGGCTCCATTACACCTCGCTGGTGCAGTCTGACACGAGGAAGTTTGTCGCCAAACTTTTCGAGTCAGGGGATAAGAATGGGAAATTGTTAGCCAACCTGGTAGCAGAACCCTCACTCCAAACAGTGATTCCTAGAATCCAGACTAGCATGGGTGATCAAATTACAGGCCCTGAGGGCATACTAACAGAATTTTACCTCTTCTATAGTAAATTATACGAGGAACCGAATCCCACTTCTACCAACACCATACTTGATGTTTTGGGGGGACTCACCTTGCCTTCTCTCTCTGAAGAGGACAGGAACACACTAGACAAGTCCCTCACTCGCCAGAAGAGATAGAGGGTGCGATATACTCCCTACCTAACAACAAATCCCCAGGTCTGGATGGACTACCTGGGGAATGGTACAAGACACATGCGACTTTACTGGTTCCCAGGCTCACTCAACTTTTTACGGAGTGCTTGGAAACTGGAGAGTTGCCAAACAGTATGTATCAGGCACACATTGTATTGCTAACCAAACTGGGAAAAGACCCCCTCTGCTGTTCATCCTATAGGCCCATCTCCCTACTGAATTATGATCTTAAGATACTCACTAAGGTGCTAGCCAATAGAATTATGCAGGTGCTGCCATCCCTTGTCAACATAGACCAGACCGGTTTTATGCCTGGCAAGTCCACAGACATTAATCTTAGAAGAGTTTTCACCCATCTCCAGCTCCCGGCCGAAGAGAATGCCTCTCGGGTCTTGGTATCCCTCGACATAGAGAAGGCATTTGACACGGTCAGATGGTCATATATGATGCAGGTTCTTGAGGGTTTCGGCTTTGGCCCAACCTTCCGCAAATGGATCAGTCTACTCTACAAATCCCCCACGGCCTATATTAAACTGAATGGTAAACTTTCACCCTCCTTCCCAATTAGGAGGGGGGACGAGGCAGGGGTGCCCTCTCTCCCCTGCACTGTTTGCCCTGGTGATGAAGCCTCTGGCAGAGGCCCTGAGGATGTCAGAGGAGGTGTCTGGGATCCGGGTCGGATCATTAACTGAGAAATTAGCACTATATGCTGATGACTTAATTCTCTTCCTGCGAGATCCTGGCCCCTCACTTTCGGCGGCGCTTCAGATTCTGGACCGCTTTGCTACTCTTTCTGGCCTCCACACCAACTGGAGCAAGTCACTCATTCTTCCCATAGATCCAGGGGTGAGACAGCAGAGTACCTCCACTTTACCTCTACAATGGGCAAATACCATCCGATACTTTCGGATCAATATCTCTTCCTAAAATACCCAGGATTTCAGTAAGCTTAATCTGTCCCCGATACTGCAATGGTGTAAATCTAAACTGAAAGCTTGGTCAAATCTCCCACTAACACTTGTAGGAAAAATGAATCTAATTAAAATGAAACTACTCCCGGTGCTATTGTATACTCTAAGACGCTCCCCGGTCTGGATACCCAGAACCCTCTTCCGACAATTAGACTCCCTAATAACCTCCTTTCTGTGGCAATCACACCCGGTCAGATTTAGCAGGAAAATTCTATGCAGGCCCTGGACACAGGGGGGACTTGCTTTCCCAGATTTCCATACATACTATTTGGCAGCGATGCTCACCCATGCTCACGGTTGGCTGGTCTCCAAGGACACCAGTGCATCAGTAGTCCTTGAGGCAGCACATCTGGGATCTTATGAGGCTCTTCGCAACGCCCTCTACACGGGTATAGGAGGTTCATCGATAACCTAAACACGTGCTATGAAAGCAGTTGTCAGGGCTTGGCATGCAGTGGTAGTAAAGCCTAACCTGGTAAAAGGCATATGGTCCCCTGATACACCGCTTTGGTGTAATCCCAGGCTGAAAGAATTCCATTCTCTACAAGACCCCTGCCTATGGGCCGGCAAACGCATCAAATATCTGAAGGATATATATGATGCTTTGGGGTTGTTTACCTTTGACAGACTGAAACACAAAATTTCAGCTCCCAAATTCTTCCTTTTTCAGGTTCCTGCAGCTCCGTCACGCCTTTGACTCACAATTTAAATTGGTTCAGCTCCGGATGGAGCATGACGATCTCGAAACTCTGCTAAACAATACCAATCTCTCTAAACCATTATCTCAAATATACCGGGCATTGCTACCGTCCGTTCAGGTTGAATTGGACAGGCTGCGGGACCTGTGGCGGACGGAGGTGCAGGAGCTGGACAGCGAAGACTGGGAGGACATGTGGGACTACCCACTACAACCATTGGTTGCAACTAGGGACAAATTGATACAATTCAAAATCCTGCACAGAATATACTATACGCCCCAACGCCTCCATCGCATATACCCGACCTCATCGGCTGCTTGCTGGAGATGCTCTGGCGTACCTGCTGGTTTCAAACATATATTCTGGGATTGCCCACAGATTCAGGAATATTGGAAGGAGGTAACCCAATTTGTCCACAGACTCACCACTGTACCTATTCCTCTGACAATTAGTGTCTGTCTCCTAGGACTGGTAGAACAGTTAGCATTAGCTAAAGCAATCCGCACCCTAATAGGTATCCTATTATTTTATGCAAGGAAAGCCATAGTACTAAAATGGAATTCGTCCAACCCACCTACCTTGTCATCGTGGAAAACATTAGTTAACAAAATGATACCCCTATACAAAGCAACATACCTATCTCGAGGGTGCCCCAAAAAATATGAGAAAAAATGGCACCTGTGGACGGACTCAGAGGCCATGACTGATGATCAGGCTGATGGGGACCACCCTGGTTAGATTCCCTGAATGCCCAACTGATGCCTCAACTGATTCCACTCGACCCTAGCTGTCCTTGCAACATCCGTCTCTGAGGGATGAGAGGTCCGACAGGATTAGGTATATCCTGTCACTATCCTACCATACTGGAACTGGGTACTTGTTACTAGTTATGTTGTTAGTAATGTTAACTATAGTTAGTTATGATTAGATGTACGTTGTTATGTACGTTGTTATGCACGTAACTGTGCACCAATTGGCCGGGGTATGCCTCAAGGGCCCTGTTTTGTACCTTCACAAAAAAAACTATTCAATAAAAAGAATTTTCAAAAAAAAATCCCTGGATATCAGTAGAAGCCTTTTGCAAACTTTCTGGATAGTTTTCAATACAGAGCGCACAACAGCAGTTTGTCCTTTATTCAGAGCATAAATATTTGGACTGTGTATGTGGGGTTATTTAACCACTTCGCGCCCGCGCTATAGCCGAAAGACGGCTGCAGCGCGGACGCTCCCTGCCGGGAGGACGTCCCTGGACGTCCTCCTGTTTACTTCCCTAATTCGCGCTCCTGAGAGCGCGCATCGGGGAAGTTCTGTGCTGGCCATGTCCGTCGGACACAGCCAGTCACAGATCGCTGTAAACGGCCAATTACAGCGGCCGTTTACAGCGCGATCAGCGTGTCCAATGATCTCATATGTAAACATATGAGATCATCTCTCAGCGCCGCTCTCCCTCCTCACACAGAGACAGCGTGCGAGGAGGGAGAGATGAATGGCTGCAGCGGCGCCGTGAGTAAAAAAAAAAAAAAATATAGTGAGATCTATCCCCGCTGCCAACTGTCCCCGCTGCCATCTGTCCCCACTGCCATCTGTCCCCACTGCCATCTGTCCCCAGTGCCATTTGTCCACAGTGCCACTGGTCCACAGTGCCACCTGTCCCCAGTGCCATGTATAAGTACCATCTGTCATCAGTGCCACGTCAGTGCCACGTGTCATCAGTGCCACATCAGTGCCATCTGTCATCAGTGCCCTATCAGTGTCACGTGTCATCAGTGCCACATATTAGTGCCATCTGTCATCAGTGCCATCTTTCATCAGTGCCACCTGTCAGTGTCACGTGCCATCTGTTATCAGTGTCACGTGTCATCAATGCCACGTATCAGTGCCATCTGTCATCAGTGCCACATATCGGTGCCATCTGTCATCAGTGCCACGTATTAGTGCCATCTCTCATCAGTGCCACGTATTAGTGCCATCTCTCATCAGTGCCACGTATTAGTGCCACATGATATCAGTGCCACGTATAAGTGCCATCTGTCACCAATGCCACATATTAGTGCCATCTGTCATCAGTGTCACGTGTCATCAGTGCCACATCAGTGTCATGTGTCATAAGTGCCACGTATCAGTGCCACGTCAGTGTCACGTGTAATTGTCCTGGTGCTCCAGGGCCTTCAAAAATGTAATAGGTAGTCAACAATTTAGATGTGTAATTTATGCTCCTAGAACACGTGATGGCGCTCCCTGCATGTTGGGCCTCTCTAAGTGGCCAGGCTGTGTAAAAGTCCCACATATGTGGTATTGTAATACTCAGGAGGAGTAGCAGAATTTATTTTGGGGTGGTATACACATGCCATGTGAGACAAATAACCTATTACAATGACAATTTTGTGGAAAAAAAATGTATTTTGCAAAGAATTGTGGGAAAAAATGACAACATCAAAAAGCTCACCATGCCTCTTACTAAATACCTTGGAATATCTACTTTCAAAAAAGGGGTCATTTGGGGGGTATTTGTACTTTCCTGGCTTGTTTGGGTCACAAGAAATGAGATAGGTGACC
Source organism: Lithobates sylvaticus (assembly GCA_028564925.1). Taxonomy (NCBI): domain Eukaryota; kingdom Metazoa; phylum Chordata; class Amphibia; order Anura; family Ranidae; genus Lithobates; species Lithobates sylvaticus. The sequence continues at coordinate 147,208,676 of CM053033.1, forward strand.
AGTGCATCAGGTGTGATCAATTTTGTATGATTCGCACCACAGTTTGTAGAGTCTGTAACTTTCACAAAGACCAAATAATATCCACTAATTTGGGTTATTTTTACCAAAGATATGTAGCAGTATAAATTGTGGCCAAAATTTATGAAGAAAAATTAATAATTTGCTAAATTTTATCACAGAAACAAAGAAAAATTTGTTTTTTTTCAAAATTTTCGGTCTTTTTTCATTTATAGCGCAAAAAAAAATAAAAAACCCAGAGGTGATCAAATACCACCAAATGAAAGCTCTATTTGTGGGAAAAAAAGGACAAAAAATTAATTTGGGTACAGTGTTGCATGAGTATTTGTCATTCAAAGTGTGAGAGCACCGAAAGCTGAAAATTGGTCTGGGCAGTGTAACGCCGAGCGCTCCGGGTATCCCTTCCACCCCGGAGCGCTCACGGCGTCCTCTGCCCTGCAGCGAATCGGTCAGCTCCCCTGACCGCAGGCGCTGCTTTGTTTCCGGGATGCGATCCGCGCTCCGCCCGGGGATCGCATCCCCCTCCTCTCACCTGTCCCCTTCAGGCTCCCTTCGGCGTGCGCGCGCCCCCACTCCCCAGGCGCGCGCGACTCCGCCTCCAGTTAAAGGGTCAGCGCACAATCAATTGGTGCCTATCCCAATTACAGTTTTCCCCAAATCCCATAAAAACCTACTTCCCCTTCCTGTCCTTGCCGGATCTTGAGTTGCCCTTAGTGCCCAGTGAAAGCGTTTTGTGTTTTGCTCCTACTGTGTATCCAGACCTTTGCTGTTGCCCCCGACTACGAACCTTTGCCACCTGCCTTGACCCTTTGCTACGTTTGACCTTGCCTCTGCCTAATCCTTGTGTACCACGCCTGTCTCAGCTGTCAGTGGGGTCGAGTTGCTATTGGAAGACACGACCTGGTTGCTACCGCCGCTACAAGTCCATCCCGCCTTGCGGCGGGCTCTGGTGAAAACCAGTAGCAACATTAGAACCGGTCCTCCAATACAACCCGTGCTATCGCCCCATTGGCATAGGGGATCCACCTCCTGTTCCCCGCCGTACCCGGAACGTGACAGGCAGGAAGGGTGTTTAAGTGCCCAGTAAGCAAGTGGTTAAAGCAGAACTCCGGGATTTTCAAAAAATCAGCCCCCCCCCCCCCACCCACAAAACACTAAACAGTTATTACATGTGTGAACTTTCTTACCGTTTAAGAGATACAGTCAGGTCCATAAATATTGGGACATCAACACAATTCTAATCTTTTTGGCTCTATACACCACCACAATGGATTTGAAATGAAACGAACAAGATGAGCTTTAACTGTAGACTTTCAGCTTTAATTTGAGGGTATTTACATCCAAATCAGGTGAACGGTGTAGGAATTTCAACAGTTTGTATATGTGCTGCCCACTTTTTAAGGGACCAAAAGAAATGGGACAATTGGATGCTTAGCTGTTTCATAGCCAGGTCTGTGTTATTCCCCCATTATCCCATTTACAAGGAGCAGATAAAAGGTTCAGAGTTAATTTCAAGTGTGCTATTTGCATTTGGAATCTGTTGCTGTCAACTCTCAATATGAGATCCAAAGAGCTGTCACTATCAGTGAAGCAAGCCATCATTAGGCTGAAAAAGCAAAAAAAAAAAAACACCAGAGAGATAGCAAAAACATTAGGTGTGGCCAAATCAACTGTTTGGAACATCCTTAAAAAGAAAGAACGCACCGGTGAGCTCAGCAACACCAAAAGACCCAGAAGACCACGGAAAACAACTGTGGTGGATGACCGAAGAATTCTTTCCCTGGTGAAGAAACAACAGTTGGCCAGATCAAGAACACTCTCCAGGAGGTAGGTGTATTTGTGTCAAAGTCAACAATCAAGAGAAGACTTCACCAGAGTGAATACAGAGGGTTCACCACAAGATGTAAACCATTGGTGAGCCTCAAAAACAGGAAGGCCAGATTAGAGTTTGCCAAACATCTAAAAAAGCCTTCACAGTTCAGGAACAATATCCTATGGACAGATGAGACCAAGATCAACTTGTACCAGAGTGATGGGAAGAGAAGAGTATGGAGAAGGAAAGGAACTGCTCATGATCCAAAGCACACCACCTCATCAGTGAAGCATGGTGGTGGTAGTGTCATGGCGTGGGCATGTATGGCTGCCAATGGAACTGGTTCGCCTGTATTGATTGATGATGTGACTGCTGACAAAAGCAGCAGGATAAATTCTGAAGTGTTTCGGGCAATATAATCTGCTCATATTCAGCAAAATGCTTCAGAACTCATTTGGACAGTGCTTCACAGTGCAGATAGACAATGACCCGAAGCATACTACGAAAGCAACCAAAGACTTTAAGGGAAAGAAGTGGAATGTTATGCAATGGCCAAGTCAATCACCTGACCTGAATCCGATTAAGCATTCATATCACATGTCAGGGACCACCACCAGAGCCACATGTCAGGGACCACCACCAGAGCCACATGTCAGGGACCACCACCAGTGCCAAATGTCAGGGACCACCACCAGTACTGAAAGTCAGGGACCACCAGAGCCAAATGTCAGGAACCACCAAAGCCAAAATGTCAGGAACCACCAGAGCCAAATGTCAGGAACCACCAGAGCCAAATGTCAGGGAGCACCAGAGCCAAATGTCAGGGAGCACCAGAGCCAAATGTCAGGGACCACCAGAGCCAAATGTCAGGGACCACCAAAGCCGAATGTCAGGGACCACCAAAGCCGAATGTCAGGGACCACCAGAGTCGAATGTCAGGGACCACCAGAGTCGAATGTCAGGGACCACCACGAGAGCCGAATGTCAGGGACCCCCACCAGAGCCAAATGTCAGGGACCACCAGAGCCAAATGTCAAGGACCAGCAGAGCCAAATGTCAGGGACCACCACCAGAGCCACATGTCAGGGACCACCACCAGAGCCACATGTCAGGGACCACCACCAGAGCCACATGTCAGGGACCACCACCAGTGCTGAAAGTCAGGGACCACCGGAGCCAAATGTCAGGGACCACCAGAGCCAAATGTCAGGGACCACCAGAGCCAAATTTCAAGGACCACCAGAGCCAAATGTCAGGGACCACTACCAGTGCCGAATGTCAGGGACCACCAGAGCCGAATGTCATCGATTACCAGAGCCAAATGTCAGGGACATCCTGAGCCAAATGTCAGGGACCACCAGAGCCAAATGTCAGGGACCACCACCAGAGCCGAATGGCAGGGACCACCACCAGAGCCGAATGGCAGGGACCACCAGAGCCAAATGTCAAAGACCACCAGAGCCAAATGTCAGGGACCACCACCAGTGCCAAATGTCAGGGACCACCACCAGTGCCAAATGTCAGGGACCACCACCAGTGCCAAATGTCAGGGACCACCACCAGTGCCAAATGTCAGGGACCACCACCAGAGCCAAATGTCAGGGACCACCAGAGCCAAATGTCAGGGACCACCACCAGAGCCGAATGGCAGGGACCACCACCAGAGCCGAATGGCAGGGACCACCAGAGCCAAATGTCAAAGACCACCAGAGCCAAATGTCAGGGACCACCACCAGTGCCAAATGTCAGGGACCACCACCAGTGCCAAATGTCAGGGACCACCACCAGTGCCAAATGTCAGGGACCATCACCAGAGCCAAATGTCAGGGACCACCAGAGTCGAATGTCAGGGACCACCACCAGAGCCAAATGTCAGGGACCACCAAAGCCAAATGTCAGGGACCACCACCAGAGCCAAATGTCAGGGACCACCAGAGCCAAATGTCAGGGACCACCACCAGTGCCAAATGTTAGGGACCACCAGTGCCAAATGTCAGGAACCACCACCAGTGCCAAATGTCAGGAACCACCACCAGTGCCAAATGTCAGGAACTACCACCAGTGCCAAATGTCATGGACCACCACCAGTGCCAAATGTCAGGGACCCCCACCAGAGCCAAATGTCAGGGACCACCAGAGCCAAATGTCAAGGACCAGCAGAGCCAAATGTCAGGGACCACCACCAGAGCCACATGTCAGGGACCACCACCAGAGCCACATGTCAGGGACCACCACCAGTGCTGAAAGTCAGGGACCACCAGAGCCAAATGTCAGGGACCACCAGAGCCAAATGTCAGGGACCACCAGAGCCAAATTTCAAGGACCACCAGAGCCAAATGTCAGGGACCACTACCAGTGCCGAATGTCAGGGACCACCAGAGCCGAATGTCAGCGATTACCAAAGCCAAATGTCAGGGACATCCTGAGCCAAATGTCAGGGACCACCAGAGCCAAATGTCAGGGACTGTGTTGCGTTTGTTAAAATATGATTTTTTAAACATCAGACCTAACATTACATGGGAGAAATTACAAGTTTAGTTGATCAGATTCTCTGGTTTGGGTAGAATTCTCAAACAAATGCTGTTTTCATACAATGGTGTTGGATAACAAATTGACAGTTGAAGAGGCTATTGTTTTGTCAGCTACAGTAAACAGGCAACCAACAGTCCATTGTCTTTTAAACAGTTTGAGAGGGTGTTTCAACCTGAAGAGAATGACTGTTAGTTAGTGTTGTTATGGAAACAAGTAATTTTGGTCAACAAACTTTGGTATATAAAATGGATGGGTAGAGACACAGGAAATGGAACATCATGCTGTAACATCAGGACACACATCATCATGCTTTGAAGATCAGAAGAAGCCGCTCATGATACAAGAACAGAACCTGGTCTCTAAGAAGAAATATTGCCAATTGGAGATCATGAACATTCAGTAACAGAAGTTAAGTAACCCTTTTAAATGTATTTGTACTGTTAGACTTTAGGCTGTTCTATTTTTCTAGGCATTTTGTTTGTTATAGATATCTGTCAGTCTTGTATTGTATTCCTAAGATTGTAATAGTTTTGTACAGCAGTTTTATTTAGTAAAACGCACATCTATACACTGCAGAAGTCTCAGCTTCCTTGTTATACCACAGAGTAACCTTGCTAGATAGACGCAAGCGCTATATTTGGGGGCTCGTCCGGGATATACATTTGGGGGCTCGGCCGTGACTGTGCTATAGTTCAATTGAAGCAGAGCTGTTTTTTCTGTAGTGTGTAGCTTGTGCTAGGTAAAATGCTGCGTAAGCTGTTTAGGAAAAGCAAGGCTGTAGAGGGTTCTGGTGACCAGAAGGAAGTGTGCAGCTTACCTATCTGGGCCAGAGACAATGAGTGGGAGCCTCTTGCTAAAGAAATTGTGAAGTATGCTTCTCCCTTGAAGCTGACTTGGGGTGATAAAGTCTCAGATCATTTTGTAGATTTTAGCCTTAAGGGGTTGGATTTAAGTAAAAAAGAGAAGAGAACGGTGTCCAAATTCGGATGGTATTTTCTTCACGCATTTTACATCGAATCACATAGAAGGGAGAAGGCAGAGGCAGAAGTTAAGGTATTAAAAGACCAGCTAGCAGTTGCTTCAGAGTGTGTACGTTCAACTGCTAGTCGGGCTGATGATTTGCAAGAGCGGTGTGCAGCCCTCATGACCAAATCAATTAATGCCTTAAGGAAAAGGAAGGGCCGTAAACCTGTTAGTAAAGCCAGGGTACGTGCCATTGTCACATCCCAAAATTGGGACTGTGAGGATGTGCTCTCCTCAAATGATAGTGAGGATGAGGAGATAGAGTTTGATGTTTCGCATGATGATCTGCTAGTGCGAAAGAAAAAGTATGCCAGACCTCTCATTACTAAGCATAGGAAACGGCAACATGATAGAGAGGATATGGCAGATGGGGAGGTGCATTATCGCAACCCCAGAGATGTTGAATTTGAAGAAGTACGGGAGTTTACACAAACTGAACTCCATGAGCTGGCAAAACAATACAAACAAAGGTCTGGGGAGCCTCTAGTGAGTTGGCTCCTACGCTTATGGGATGAAGGAGCAGACAGTGTTGTTTTGTCAGGTAAGGAAGCAGTGACTATGGGAGTGTTAACCCATGATCCACAATTGCGTCAGGCAATGCGAAAAGCCCGAGAGTTTAGCGTGAATTTTTCACTGTTAGACCTCGTTAGAGATGGAATAGTCCGAGTATACTCTAGTCCTACTGACCTGGAAAATACCTACTCCTGGAGATCAATAGCAGAGGGTATTTCCAGGTTACGTGAGATGGGTTGTATAACCGGATTAAATACGTTTCCAGAATGGATGGGTCCAGATATGGAACCCTTTACGTCTGCTCTGCGCTCTAAGCTGATGAAGTCTGCGCCATTTAATCTCAGGGCTCCCTTATTGTCCTTGTTGGGAGGCCTGGGATTAAACAGCAAGATTCATGAAGCTACAACCCTTTTAAGCCAGTTGGGGGAGCTAGAGGAGACTAGAACAAAACCTGTCAGGGCAGTAGATAAGGTCAAGGCCAGACAGGAAGAATACAAGCAGAAAAGAACAGAGAAGAAAGGGAATGGGGTAGAGAAGACAGGAGGTGAAGAGAAAACCAGGCTAGTTATTTCTAGGAAAGAAATGTGGGTGGACCTATTAAAGGCAGGAGTACCTAAAGATGAGATAGATGGCATTTCTACTGCAGAAATGCTGAAGAGGTGGAAAGATTTAGTAGGTAAAACTGTCAGGGTTAGAAACACTACTCCTAGTGAAGATAACATCAGCCTAGACTTAGAGGAAACAGAACAGACACCTCCTGTTAGCCCCAAACCAATTCCCAAAACTGAACGTGAACACAAACCCAAATCCCTTTATCCTGGGGAGGAGTTAGAGAGAATCAGAAAAGGGGATTGGGAGGTTCCTTATCCTTTATGAAGGGAAGGTGAGTCTCCTGTAATAGCCGTGAGGGCAGTGACAGCAGGAGACCGACGCCCATATGCACCTGTCACTGTATGGTGGGGAAAGTCATCTTCTCCCACACATGTAATGGCTTTAGTTGATAGCGGAGCCAAAGTTACACTTTTGCAAGGAAATCCTTCCCATCACAAAGGAGAATTGATTTATGTAGAAGGTTTGGGAGGGCAAACTACACCAGCAGTTAGGATACGGGTAAAATTGGCTATTGGCAAGGGATCAGGATTTATGACGAATGTTTTGGTATCAGAGTTACCCGAAAATATTCTGGGGATGGATGTACTTCAAGGTCAGTCAATTCAGACTGAAAGAGGTACATTCACATTCGGGTATCCTGATAAAGCGTATCTGGTAAGGGCGGTGAAGGCTGTGGTCAGAGGTCATGCGAAATGGACCCCTGTCTACATTCCTCCACCAGAGAAGCCAGTCTGTCTCAAGCAGTACAGACTTCCTGGAGGCCACAAAGAAATTGGGGAGACTATTCAAGAACTGTTGAGAGTAGGGATCCTTAGACCTGCTGTAAGTCCTTTCTCGTCTCCGGTGTTCCCAGTAAAAAAGCCTGATGGGACATATAGAATGACTGTGGATTACAGAGGTCTAAACAAAGTGGCACCTCCATTGAAGTCAGCTGTACCAGATATGATCTCAATTGTTGAAAAAATTGCTAAAGATGCAGGAGAATATCATGCTGTGATAGACCTGGCTAATGCTTTCTTTTCGATTTTAATAGACCCAGAGTGTCAAGACCAGTTTGCTATGGTGTGGGACGGCCGCCAGTACACTTTCACTGTCCTTCCGCAAGGCTATCTTCATTCTCCAACGATTTGTCATGGACTGATTGCCCGAGATTTAAGCACCCTGAATTTGAAAGTCGCTGTGTTTCACTACATTGATGACATCATGATCTCTGGAACAAAAGAAGATGTAACTGAAGCACTGCACCTGCTGATACATCACATGGAGAACAGAGGGTGGGCTATCAACAGAGACAAAGTCCAAGGACCTACCACAGAGGTGAAATTCCTAGGAATGATGTGGACTGGGCAACAGAGGAAAATTCCAGAGACAGTTGTGCAAACTATCCAGGCCCTGTCGCCCCCTACTACCAAAAAGGAGGCACAGAAGTTCATTGGAGTTGTGGGGTTCTGGAGATCGTTCATCCCACATCTTGGACTGATTCTGAGGCCTATATATAATGTCACCCGGAAAAAGACTTCGCATGGGGTTCAGAGCAGCGGACTGCATTCCTGGCTGCTAAAGAAGCTATTTTGCAGCATCAGGGATTAGGACCCGTGAGACAAGGGGTACCATTTCAGCTGGATGTAGTGGAGCAGAATGGTACCATATCTTGGAGTCTGTGGCAGCCAAATGAAAAGAAAGGACTAAGAGCAATACCCATTGGATTTTGGTCCAAACAACTGACAGGGGCACAGAAGAGATACACGCCCCTAGAGAAGTACCTGTTTGGGGCCTACACAGCACTTCAACATGTAGAGACCATTACAGGAAAGGACACCGTCACCATCCATACTGCACTGCCAATAGCAGGATGGGTGAGAGATAATGGACTGATCACTAGAGCAGCTGTAGCCCAGAACCAGACACTGATGAAATGGAAGTGGTACCTTCAAGAAAGAGGGGGTATTGCAGCTGGGGATGTTAGAGACATTTCAAAACAGTTGGCAGGGCTTGTTACTTTTACCAGCACCCAGCCAGAAGAAGAAATTCCTGTGCTGCAGTCATCCCCCATTCAAGAGGCTCCACCCTTTGAGTCTCTGTCAGAAGACATGAAGCAGTCAGCATGGTTCACTGATGGTTCAGCCATAGTCGCCTCGTCTGGGCGTAAATGGACAGCAGCAGCCTACAACCCAAGTACAGACACAGTCCTGCAGGAGACCAGAATTGGAGGGTCCAGCCAGTATGCAGAGTTGAAAGCTGTAGTGATGACTCTTCAGGAGGATCCTTCTTCCCATGTAACTATCTACACTGACAGCTGGGCGGTTTTTAAAGGACTGACAACTTGGATGCCCACGTGGAAGTCCAATGAATGGATGATTCATGGAAAGGTGGTGTGGGGAGGCAAGGAAATTTGGGACTACATCTGGAAGGAAGCTCACTCGCGCACCATAAAAGTGGGGCATGTTGATGCACATGTGCCCCTAGTCCCAGACTTTGAGAACTATAACAGAGTTGCAGATGAAATCGCCAAAGTGAAGGCAGTTGTGCCAATTGATCCTGTCTTGATGAACTTGGCCAACTGGGCCCACAAGCAATCTGGACATTTGGGTCAGAAAGCAACATATGAATGGGCACAGCAGAGAGGCTTGCCTATATCCATGGACATGATAAAGACTGTAATAGGGAACTGTACAGTGTGTGGAGAAGTGCGACAATGGCCATTACAAAAGTACTCCACCGGGTCGATTAAGAGGGGTGAGAGGCCTGCAGAGATATGGCAGATTGACTTCATCGGTCCCCTGCCCCGGGGAAACAATGGACTGAGATATTGTTGCACTGCAGTGGACACCTATTCAGGACTTATGGTTGTTCATCCTTGCAAACGTGCAGATCAAGCCGCAACGCTTCAACTGCTACAGAAACTTGTCGTTGCTTATGGTTGTCCCAAGCAAGTCCAAAGTGATAACGGCTCACACTTCACCGGATCAACAGTACAGCAGTGGGCCAAAGATTCTGGAGTGTACTGGTTGTGCCACATCCCATACCATCCACAGGCAGCTGGTTTGATTTGAAAGATACAACGGGCTATTGAAGGACCAGTTACGCAAACTTACACCCACACATACACTAAGGGGGTGGGATCGGGTCCTCACACACGCAGTCATGTTGTTAAATTCTAGGCCAATAGCCAAAAGCACACCATATGAGAGGATGGTAGGGGCTGGGGCACAGATTCCACAGCTGGAGTGCAGAGTTCAGTATTTATGTAAGGTTCCCGAAAAAACAGGGCTTAACAGATACCATGTTACTGCTTCCCATGACATAGAAACCAAGAGTGACGTATCTGAAGCTGAAGCCTATCTAGGAATGAGAGGGAATCTGGCAGGAAGGTTTGAAGTTATATTTGCATTGGCAGATGAGCTTCAAGACAGTGGCTGGGACTCTGACTGGTTAGTGGATACTTCTCAGCAAGAGTGGAAAGTGAGGCTACATAACATAAAACCTTCCAAAATAAACAGCAGTGATCTTCTGGGAAATATCAGTATATTTCCTCTCCTCCCTATTGATGTTCTTTGGGAGGGTCAGAAGTGGGTACAGGCAGGGGGCAAAGTGTTAGTCAGATATCCAGGCAAGAAGCCATTTAGAGGAGAGATCGTAGCTGAAGGGCCTGAATCTACTGTTTATGTATTATTAGAGGGAACAGATAATCCGCTTTGTTTTCCACTCCACAGGCTGTCTCCGATTTGATCCATAGGAAGACCAGAGAAAAGTGATTACAAGATGGAAAGAATGAAGAAAGATCGCAAGAGCTGTGGAGAGCAAGGCCTTTGATGTATTACATGCCTGGACTTGTTTCTACAGAACTTTATGGACTGCAGACATAGTACAGTCCCTAGGATGGACTTTCTAATGAACTTTTTTAAAGTTAAAAGACTGAAACATCTTCTCAATGACAGAAATTGGAGGGGTTGCATTCAAGGAAAATTAATGTTTAGAATGAGTTTTATTAGTAATGATATGGAGTCTGAAAGAAAAAAAAATCTAGGGCGGAATGTGTTGCGTTTGTTAAAATATGATTTTTTAAACATCAGACCTAACATTACATGGGAGAAATTACAAGTTTAGTTGATCAGATTCTCTGGTTTGGGTAGAATTCTCAAACAAATGCTGTTTTCATACAATGGTGTTAGATAACAAATTGACAGTTGAAGAGGCTATTGTTTCGTCAGCTACAGTAAACAGGCAACCAACAGTCCATTGTCTTTTAAACAGTTTGAGAGGGTGTTTCAACCTGAAGAGAATGACTGTTAGTTAGTGTTGTTATGGAAACAAGTAATTTTGGTCAACAAACTTTGGTATATAAAATGGATGGGTAGAGACACAGGAAATGGAACATCATGCTGTAACATCAGGACACACATCATCATGCTTTGAAGATCAGAAGAAGCCGCTCATGATACAAGAACAGAACCTGGTCTCTAAGAAGAAATATTGCCAATTGGAGATCATGAACATTCAGTAACAGAAGTTAAGTAACCCTTTTAAATGTATTTGTACTGTTAGACTTTAGGCTGTTCTATTTTTCTAGGCATTTTGTTTGTTATAGATATCTGTCAGTCTTGTATTGTATTCCTAAGATTGTAATAGTTTTGTACAGCAGCTTTGTATAGTAAAACGCACATCTATACACTGCAGAAGTCTCAGCTTCCTTGTTATACCACAGAGTAACCTTGCTAGATAGACGCAAGCGATACAGGGACCACCACCAGAGCCGAATGGCAGGGACCACCACCAGAGCCGAATGGCAGGGACCACCAGAGCCAAATGTCAAAGACCACCAGAGCCAAATGTCAGGGACCACCACCAGTGCCAAATGTCAGGGACCACCAGAGCCAAATGTCAGGGACCACCAGAGTCGAATGTCAGGGACCACCACCAGAGCCAAATGTCAGGGACCACCAAAGCCAAATGTCAGGGACCACCACCAGAGCCAAATGTCAGGGACCACCAGAGCCAAATGTCAGGGACCACCACCAGAGCCAAATGTCAGGGACCACCAGAGCCAAATGTCAGGGACCACCACCAGTGCCAAATGTTAGGGACCACCAGTGCCAAATGTCAGGAACCGCCACCAGTGCCAAATGTCAGGAACTACCACCAGTGCCAAATGTCATGGACCACCACCAGTGCCAAATGTCAGGGACCACCACCAGTGCCAAATGTCAGGGACCACTAAAGCCAAATGTCAGGGACCACCACCAGAGCCAAATGTCAGGGACCACCACCAGTGCCAAATGTCAGGGACCACCGGGGCCAAATGTCAGGGACCACCAGAGTCGAATGTCAGGGACCACCACCAGAGCCAAATGTCAGGGACCACCAAAGCCAAATGTCAGGGACCACCACCAGAGCCAAATGTCAGGGACCACCAGAGCCAAATGTCAGGGACCACCACCAGTGCCAAATGTCAGGGACCACCACCAGTGCCAAATGTCAGGGACCACCACCAGTGCCAAATGTCAGGAACCACCACCAGTGCCAAATGTCAGGAACCACCACCAGTGCCAAATGTCAGGAACTACCACCAGAGCCAAAATGTCAGGGACCACCACCAGTGCCAAATGTCAGGGACCACCACCAGAGCCAAATGTCAGGGACCACCAGAGCCAAATGTCAGGGACCACCACCAGAGTCAAATGTCAGGGACCACCACCAGAGTCAAATGTCAGGGACCACCAGAGCCAAATGTCAGGGACCACCACCAGTGCCAAATGTCAGGGACCACCACCAGTGCCAAATGTCAGGAACCACCACCAGTACCAAATGTCAGGGGAGCCTATGCGCACGATCTACTAGTATTTCATGATCAGGTACATCAGGCAGAAGAGATTCATATCATATGTTGGACATGCACACAGTTCGGAGAGGGAAACGGTCTCCACAACCCCTCTGAATTTGACATCTGCGTGAGCGATCTTCAAGATATGCAAATTTCATTATGTGCTTCTGAAAACTTCCCCACCTTGTCCTCAACATCTGAGATGGGTTGGCCTGCTGTTGGAATGCATCAATGCATTCAATAAATTCTCTGGTAGAATCACTGGGTCCTTTCCCTTTAAACTGCTCATCTGCATAGTGGTGTGAAGAGGATCTCCTAGAGCAGGGATATGCAATTAATGGGCCAGCTGTTGCAAAACTGTTGCAAAACTACAAGTCCCATCATGCCTCTGCCTCTGGGTGTCATGCTTGTGGCTGTCAGAGTCTTGCTATGCCTCATGGGACTTGCAGTTCTGCAACAGCTGGAGGTCAGCTAATTGCATATCCCTGTCCTAGAGCTTGCCTTAACAGGGCTGTTGATACCCCTTTGTGAGGAATCATTAGTGCCTCTGGGAGATGGGGCAGACTGCTGTGCCTGTGACAGAGAGCTTAGGAGAGCGGGTCACTCGATCAGTTTCCTGGGTCCAGAGGAAGTTTTGTATTTCCCCATGGTTTTCCTGAAGTTCTGGGGACCCTGAGGATGTAGTATGTATATGAACCGGTGCCGCCACCTGTGTTGCTATGTGCCGCTGTAGAGTATCCTGGGCTCCAGGAGCTTCTCCTTCAGACGTCCATCTTCCCGGCTGCCGGACACACCCCCAAAAAAATGCTATAAATTTTATTTGGGTACAGCGTTGCATGACTGTGCAATTAAAGTAGTGCAGTGCCGAATAGCAAAAAATACCCTGGTCATGAAGGGGATAAGCCTTTCCGGGCTTAAGTGCATCCTTCCTCAGTGGTAGTGTTTTAAAGGCTAAGTTCATTTTTATAGTAAAAATAATAAAAGCACATATCTTTGCAAAAAAAATGTTTTGTGTATTTAGGAATCTGGTAAGCATTACACCCGCGATCAGTGTATCAGGGGTGCAATGTCAGGCTCTTGTAGACAAGCCCTGTAGCTTTCAGCCTGTACTTCCAAACTGACTTACTGTTTAAAGCTTTTAAATGAACTACCAGAGTCCTCATCAGTGCCCCCTGCCAGTTCATTCAGAACTACCACACAGGGCTCTACAGACAGCAGCAATGTGCCGTTTTTTTCTCCCTGCAAAGCAGAGAGTAAAAACCGTTGCATTGCTCAGTAAAACCAGAATACAGCACACACACCTTTAGTGAAAAAAGATGCACATGATTTTACAGATTGTTTTTTTTTTTTTTTTTACACTGGATGATGCAAAGCATTGAACCCATCCATTGAAAATAACAAACTACCTGCCGTAGTGGCTGTAAATAATTGTGAATGAATAACGTGGCTGGGTGGGTGGAGCCAGGGAGTGAAGCCTCATACTGCAACTTTGCAAACACGACTGATACATGAAGTGTTGCAAACCTAACATCAATTTTTGATATTTTGACATAATGCCTCAACTGTATATATTTTCCTAAGTATATGATTAATTTGTGAACCTGTTACAAAGTTTCTTATCTGGAAATTTTGCTGCCAACAGCACTTCCTGTTGCAAACTAGCAACCCTAAACCACTGCTGCTATTGTTAATCTACCATATGCACTCCTTCAGTTTACTATTGGGCTGCCTGTCAAGCCTATTAGATAAACAGCCAACGCCCAACTCAAGAAGCTTACATGCGGACTAAAGCTTCGGGTGGCATCAGCCCTTTCAAAAGAAACTGCCCAACATTCGGCCTGTGTGTACTGCAGCCAGTCCGAAAGAAGCCGCTGGGTTGAACGGAAAAAAACTGTGTGCACTAGGCTCAAAAATGTTGCTGCTAATTGCAAGGTCATTCAGGGTATTGTAGGCGTACACATACTAAATTAATGGTAAATACATTTCTTAATCTTGAACTCTAGCACCTCTAATCAGATAAATAAGGGACTGGATTCACGGTGCCTCAATATACACAGACACTGAACTAGGCCATAACAATTTGTTGTAGTTCTGCATACTTATAAAGAGTACCTGCCCACCGAGGTGACTGCAAACTCCCTCATGTATACCATGTGGCTGGCATGGCATAAAATCAGCATGGGCTGTGTGCGGAATAGTTACACATACCTTTTTCCTCTCCTTGTGGAACAACTTGGGCCTCCCAGGGTCCACAAGACTTCCCACACACAATCAATGGCACCACAAAGATCTCCACTACATAAAACTCTTATGCCCCGTACACACGGTCAGAAATTCCGACCACAAAATCCGTAAGGATTTTTTCAGACGGATTTTGTCCGACACTGGTGTTGCATACACATGGTCGGACAAAATTGTCGGAAAATCCGATCATCCTGAACGTGGTGACGTTCGTTGCGTACAACGGAACTACGTAGAGGCTAGTAGCCAATAGGTTTGGTCTCTTAATTTGATCTGAGCATGAGTGGCACTTTGTCCATCGGAATTCTCTCCACATGATCTGAAAAGGTCTGATTGGATTTTGTCCAATTTTGTCAGTGCATTGCTTGCTGATGATTGGCCAAGCATGCACTGTGACCCCGCATGCTTGGCCAATCATAGAGCCAGCGGCGAGGATGCCTGTGGCCAATTATAGCTCAGGGGGTTTAGTACACGCCCCACGCTATATAAGGCCGGCGGCCTTATGTAGTGTGTTCCGGCGTTAGGAACAGTGACAGACTGTACTGTACTGTACAGTGTCTGCTTGTGCATTATCTGCTTGTGATTCATCTGCATTATCTGCTTGTGATTCATCACCATTATCTCCTTGTGGATTATGGGGATTAGTGTAGGGAAAGAGGAAAAATAGGCAGGGTAGTTTATTCTTCTCAGTGCTGTTCTCAATCTCTACCAATCCAGCCATCTGCAGGAGTAGTTGTGTCTGTGTGCTGTGTTAGTATAGCACAGCAGTAGCACACTAAACCACCTTACACTGTATCTGCCCAGTTGTCACCTAAGACAGCCATCTGCAGGAGTTAGTGTGTTTTGTGTGCCTCCAGCACAGCACAGTATACACCAACAGTCCATACATACATACATACATACAGTATATACCTACAGTCCCTGTCTTGTTTGTAACGCCTGTATACTGCTGTTCAGAGTATATAGGGCTGTAGGTATAGGGTTTTATTTTGGGTGCAGGGTTCCCCTAATATCCATACAAGACCCAAAGGGGCTGGTAATAGGCGGGGGGGGGGGGGGGGGGGGGTAGCCATGCCATTTTTCTCAAAGATTTTCATCCATATTGCCTGGACAAGACATGACATTAAAGCCGCAAGCAGCTTTAAATGGCTTCTTTTTTTCCTTTACAAATGTCATTTTGTGCAGGGACAGTTCTAAACACGGGAAACACATGTCACTTCACAGGCATACTTTAGACACCCCCCAGGTACCATATTAAAAGGAATATTTCACTTTTTTTTTTTTTTTACTTTATGCATCATTAAAATGACTGCTCCCGAAAAAATTTCAGTTTTTAAAACTTCTTTTTGCATTGATACATGTCCCCTGGGGCAGGACCCGGGTCCCAAAACCTGTTTTATGACATTAACATGCATATTGGCCGTTATAATTAGCACTTTAGATTTCAAACGTTCGCGTCCACTGTAACTAATAGGGTTCGAATGTTCGCGCAAACTTTCGGTCCGTTCGCAGGTTCTGGTGCGAACCCGGGTGTGTTCGGCTCATCCCTACTCTTGACACCTGACCTCTGGGAGGTTTTACCCCCTTCATGACTAAAGCAATTTTTGCTATTATGCACTGGCAATTGCTTAGTCATGCAACACTGTATGCACATTTTTTATCATTTTTTTTTACACAAGCTTTCTTTTAGTGGCATTTGTTCATCACTGGGTTATATATATATATATATATATATATATATATATATATATATATATATATATATATATATATCTTTTTTTTTTTTAAGCAGTAACTTAATCTTTGCCATCCCTGGTCATCTTCGTTTAGAACCTGTGACATTTCTCATTATGTTTGTTTTAATACATTGTATTTATTCCCCTGTGTTTCTTCACCCACTGTAAACTTGCTGGCTGCTATCAACCTTTTCTCCCACCAGGTGGCTCTTTAGCCCCATTTCCAGGCTGTTTTGTCTGTTATGCAGACACCTGGCGGGTAAGCTCGACTGTTGCAGGGCAGACATATGACATTAACTTGTATTTGCCCCGGTCCTATTGCGCCAGGAGGAGCTTATTTACGTTTCTGCCGTTGTTTCTATGACGAGTAGCAAGCGTCCCCTTCGCCGGTGACGCAGCGACATGAGACGTCATCACGCCCTTCTGGGCGTGGTTGCGCCACGCGCCCCCCTGTCAGAGAGATGCTCTGACCTCCGCGATCAGCTGTGATGTATGCAGCTGATTAGACAGAGCAGACTACCTGATTGGCTCATGCCAATCAGATCAGGTATTTATATGCTGACACTTGGCTGGCTTATGTCAGTCTACTGGCTGCCGCCTTGATGTCAGCTGCATACTCCAATTTGAACCTGAGGTATAAAGAATGAGTTGGACCTCTTTAGGATAGGGAGCAAAAATAGACTTGTAGAAACTTGTACCATCATCCAGAAATCAAGTGATATATGAACCTGAGGTAAATAACATTACTCTATTAGGTACTACACAGACATGGCCTTTTGTTCATGTGCCTGCTACAATTTACTCCCTTTTTCCTCCATTAGCTTTTAACAAGAGAAGGCTGATCTAACCGTCCTCCTGTTATAATTGTCCCCACAGTGGCAAGATTTGACCACCGCTGTGAAATCAGGCATCCCTTGTGAATGCGTTTCAGTGAATAGCCTATGGACATATGGACAATTTTTATGTCCTGTATATGTGGACTCATGCAGCCAGCATGTACCTTCTTTTCCTCCTGTTTTTATCCTCTTATTTTCCATGAGTCAATAAAGTACTCTCTATATTGTTACTCTATAATATGATACAATAGGCTCTAAATAACATTTGGATGTTTTTTGCCATAACACTATGCATGAACGGTTATATAATATATATATATATATATTATATATATATATATTTGTGTTACAGATAAAACAATAATATACCCAGCTATAATTTTCCCCTGAAGAAGGAAAAATACATTCCAATCCGATTTTCTGAAACATGTCGGGAAAAACGCTGTAAATTTCAAATCGAGCCTAACTCAATCTGAGTAACACTTTGAAACACTAGCTTTGGGTGATATATATTGTATGTTTTATGATGTTTATTCATTGGTGTACCTTTTGTACTGTATAAGTGAATATGTTCAGTTAAAACTTTTTCTACTTTTGCATATGAATAAAGTTGGCACCTTTGTGCCTTTTTATACTTAATCACTCTTTATTTACTTCTCTCTGCCTTTCAAAGTCCAAGGGGGCGCCCCTTTAATGCATCTCCTTGCATGTTTTTTCTACAATAAGTGTATATTAATTGGTTTTCATGAAAGTTATAGTGTCTACAAACTATGGTATATACTGTATAATAGAATTTAC
Source organism: Lithobates sylvaticus (assembly GCA_028564925.1). Lineage (NCBI taxonomy): Eukaryota > Metazoa > Chordata > Amphibia > Anura > Ranidae > Lithobates > Lithobates sylvaticus. Next base: position 147,226,619 of record CM053033.1, read on the forward strand.
ACAGCTATAGATGCTATACTGTAATGGCGATGATTAGCGGCTTATAGTGTGACTGTGATAGGATGACACGAACTTGGAGGGTGACTGACACCGCTAGTGACACTAATACAGTGATCAGTGGTAATACTGTACACTGACACTGTACTAATGACACTGGCTGGGAAGGGGTTAACATCTAGGGGCCTTCAAGGGGTTAACTGTGTGCCTAACAATGTGTAATGTGTGCTGCTTCTACTTAAAGTGGTTGTAAAGGCAGAAGGTTTTTTATCTTAATGCATTCTATCACCTGTCCAAGACTCTCCCTTCTGATTGGCTGAGATGCAGCAAGTCAGTTTGCCATTGAGGAGAGAGAGGGGGCAGGGCAGATCCGAGGCTCCATGTTTAAATGGATAAAACAAAGCTGCGGCTCGGCTCGGGAAGGGAAAAGAAACAACGTAGATCGATGTTTACAGTACACAGAGTTCTGTGTTTTTGTAAATACAGAACTCTGTGTTGTGTGTGTGATTGACTACAGCTGATTTCAGAATCATTGACTGAAATCAGCTGCCAAACCTGTCCAATCAGCTGCCAAACCTGTCCAATCACAGCACGGATCGACAGGGGGCACACGCATGTGCGTACCAAACCCAGAAGCAAGTCACGCAGACAGGTACGTTGTCCAGGATGCCTGTGCCGTAAATCTACTTTGGGTGGACGGCAAGTAGTTAAAATCATTACATTTATCCAGGAGAATAATCAAAACCACTATGTACCGTGAAATGATACTCCAGTGGGGCCGCGATGCGCGTAGGATGTGAGTGATCGTTGCTCCGCCAGACCCAGAGATAGCAGGCCAGATCCCCAGGGCTACGCTGCACAAATCCTAGAGCAAACACCCAACACCCCTGTGGGAAACATCCGTGCATGCCAGCAGGGAAACACAGGCGCTCTAGCTGCCCTCAACACAACCTGACAAACTTTCTACTAAACAGCAGAGAAAGACAGTGCAGGATGTCTCAAAATGGCGCCGCCCTCGGCTCACAGCGAAAGCCACACAGAACCTCACCTCCTCTCACAAAAACAGTGAGTACAATAACCTCCTTTCTAAAGCAGATCTAGATGCCAGTTTAACAGCTATATTTGACAAGCTGGTCGACAAAATTGAAAGGGAGATCCACAAATCCACTACTGCCCTCTCCCAAGAGATAGCATGTATTGGCAATCGTACTGATGAGCTGGAAATGAAACATGATAAGCTCTCACTAGCTCACAATGATTTAAGAAAGGACTTTGAGACATTGGCAGGTAATTTTGCGTTTATGCAAGCACAAGTTGAAGATCTTGACAACAGAAACCGGCGAAATAACATCAGAGTACGAGGCGTCCCAGAGACAGTTACAGATCTTATGCCTGCCATGTTAAAAATCTTTCATAATCTCCTGCCTGACAAACCTATGTCAGCATTTACCTGCGACAGAATTCATAGAGCACTACGCACTAAGCCAACACCAGATAAACCAACCAGAGACATTATTATGTGCATAAAGGACTTCCTTGTCAAAGAAGATATAATGCGCGCCACAGGGAATACTCACAATATTGAACTGGATGGCAAAAAGCTACAGATATACCCTGATATTTCTCCAGCTACACTGGACAGAAGGCGCAGGATGAAGGAGGTAACCAATAGCCTCCAAACTGCAAGATTAAAATATAGATGCGGTTTTCCTTTTAAACTTACTGTTCCACATAACGGCTCTACCGTCTACCACCAGAGCCAAAATGTCAGGGACCACCACCAGTGCCAAATGTCAGGGACCACCACCAGAGCCAAATGTCAGGGACCACCAGAGCCAAATGTCAGGGACCACCACCAGAGTCAAATGTCAGGGACCACCACCAGAGTCAAATGTCAGGGACCACCAGAGCCAAATGTCAGGGACCACCACCAGTGCCAAATGTCAGGGACCACCACCAGTGCCAAATGTCAGGAACCACCACCAGTACCAAATGTCAGGGGAGCCTATGCGCACGATCTACTAGTATTTCATGATCAGGTACATCAGGCAGAAGAGATTCATATCATATGTTGGACATGCACACAGTTCGGAGAGGGAAACGGTCTCCACAACCCCTCTGAATTTGACATCTGCGTGAGCGATCTTCAAGATATGCAAATTTCATTATGTGCTTCTGAAAACTTCCCCACCTTGTCCTCAACATCTGAGATGGGTTGGCCTGCTGTTGGAATGCATCAATGCATTCAATAAATTCTCTGGTAGAATCACTGGGTCCTTTCCCTTTAAACTGCTCATCTGCATAGTGGTGTGAAGAGGATCTCCTAGAGCAGGGATATGCAATTAATGGGCCAGCTGTTGCAAAACTGTTGCAAAACTACAAGTCCCATCATGCCTCTGCCTCTGGGTGTCATGCTTGTGGCTGTCAGAGTCTTGCTATGCCTCATGGGACTTGCAGTTCTGCAACAGCTGGAGGTCAGCTAATTGCATATCCCTGTCCTAGAGCTTGCCTTAACAGGGCTGTTGATACCCCTTTGTGAGGAATCATTAGTGCCTCTGGGAGATGGGGCAGACTGCTGTGCCTGTGACAGAGAGCTTAGGAGAGCGGGTCACTCGATCAGTTTCCTGGGTCCAGAGGAAGTTTTGTATTTCCCCATGGTTTTCCTGAAGTTCTGGGGACCCTGAGGATGTAGTATGTATATGAACCGGTGCCGCCACCTGTGTTGCTATGTGCCGCTGTAGAGTATCCTGGGCTCCAGGAGCTTCTCCTTCAGACGTCCATCTTCCCGGCTGCCGGACACACCCCCAAAAAAATGCTATAAATTTTATTTGGGTACAGCGTTGCATGACTGTGCAATTAAAGTAGTGCAGTGCCGAATAGCAAAAAATACCCTGGTCATGAAGGGGATAAGCCTTTCCGGGCTTAAGTGCATCCTTCCTCAGTGGTAGTGTTTTAAAGGCTAAGTTCATTTTTATAGTAAAAATAATAAAAGCACATATCTTTGCAAAAAAAATGTTTTGTGTATTTAGGAATCTGGTAAGCATTACACCCGCGATCAGTGTATCAGGGGTGCAATGTCAGGCTCTTGTAGACAAGCCCTGTAGCTTTCAGCCTGTACTTCCAAACTGACTTACTGTTTAAAGCTTTTAAATGAACTACCAGAGTCCTCATCAGTGCCCCCTGCCAGTTCATTCAGAACTACCACACAGGGCTCTACAGACAGCAGCAATGTGCCGTTTTTTTCTCCCTGCAAAGCAGAGAGTAAAAACCGTTGCATTGCTCAGTAAAACCAGAATACAGCACACACACCTTTAGTGAAAAAAGATGCACATGATTTTACAGATTGTTTTTTTTTTTTTTTTACACTGGATGATGCAAAGCATTGAACCCATCCATTGAAAATAACAAACTACCTGCCGTAGTGGCTGTAAATAATTGTGAATGAATAACGTGGCTGGGTGGGTGGAGCCAGGGAGTGAAGCCTCATACTGCAACTTTGCAAACACGACTGATACATGAAGTGTTGCAAACCTAACATCAATTTTTGATATTTTGACATAATGCCACAACTGTATATATTTTCCTAAGTATATGATTAATTTGTGAACCTGTTACAAAGTTTCTTATCTGGAAATTTTGCTGCCAACAGCACTTCCTGTTGCAAACTAGCAACCCTAAACCACTGCTGCTATTGTTAATCTACCATATGCACTCCTTCAGTTTACTATTGGGCTGCCTGTCAAGCCTATTAGATAAACAGCCAACGCCCAACTCAAGAAGCTTACATGCGGACTAAAGCTTCGGGTGGCATCAGCCCTTTCAAAAGAAACTGCCCAACATTCGGCCTGTGTGTACTGCAGCCAGTCCGAAAGAAGCCGCTGGGTTGAACGGAAAAAAACTGTGTGCACTAGGCTCAAAAATGTTGCTGCTAATTGCAAGGTCATTCAGGGTATTGTAGGCGTACACATACTAAATTAATGGTAAATACATTTCTTAATCTTGAACTCTAGCACCTCTAATCAGATAAATAAGGGACTGGATTCACGGTGCCTCAATATACACAGACACTGAACTAGGCCATAACAATTTGTTGTAGTTCTGCATACTTATAAAGAGTACCTGCCCACCGAGGTGACTGCAAACTCCCTCATGTATACCATGTGGCTGGCATGGCATAAAATCAGCATGGGCTGTGTGCGGAATAGTTACACATACCTTTTTCCTCTCCTTGTGGAACAACTTGGGCCTCCCAGGGTCCACAAGACTTCCCACACACAATCAATGGCACCACAAAGATCTCCACTACATAAAACTCTTATGCCCCGTACACACGGTCAGAAATTCCGACCACAAAATCCGTAGGATTTTTTCAGACGGATTTTGTCCGACACTGGTGTTGCATACACATGGTCGGACAAAATTGTCGGAAAATCCGATCATCCTGAACGTGGTGACGTTCGTTGCGTACAACGGAACTACGTAGAGGCTAGTAGCCAATAGGTTTGGTCTCTTAATTTGATCTGAGCATGCGTGGCACTTTGTCCATCGGAATTCTCTACACATGATCTGAAAAGGTCTGATTGGATTTTGTCCAATTTTGTCAGTGCATTGCTTGCTGATGATTGGCCAAGCATGCACTGTGACCCCGCATGCTTGGCCAATCATAGAGCCAGCGGCGAGGATGCCTGTGGCCAATTATAGCTCAGGGGGTTTAGTACACGCCCCACGCTATATAAGGCCGGCGGCCTTATGTAGTGTGTTCCGGCGTTAGGAACAGTGACAGACTGTACTGTACTGTACAGTGTCTGCTTGTGCATTATCTGCTTGTGATTCATCTGCATTATCTGCTTGTGATTCATCACCATTATCTCCTTGTGGATTATGGGGATTAGTGTAGGGAAAGAGGAAAAATAGGCAGGGTAGTTTATTCTTCTCAGTGCTGTTCTCAATCTCTACCAATCCAGCCATCTGCAGGAGTAGTTGTGTCTGTGTGCTGTGTTAGTATAGCACAGCAGTAGCACACTAAACCACCTTACACTGTATCTGCCCAGTTGTCACCTAAGACAGCCATCTGCAGGAGTTAGTGTGTTTTGTGTGCCTCCAGCACAGCACAGTATACACCAACAGTCCATACATACATACATACATACAGTATATACCTACAGTCCCTGTCTTGTTTGTAACGCCTGTATACTGCTGTTCAGAGTATATAGGGCTGTAGGTATAGGGTTTTATTTTGGGTGCAGGGTTCCCCTAATATCCATACAAGACCCAAAGGGGCTGGTAATAGGCTGGGGTAGGGGGGGGGTGGGGTAGCCATGCCATTTTTCTCAAAGATTTTCATCCATATTGCCTGGACAAGACATGACATTAAAGCCGCAAGCAGCTTTAAATGGCTTCTTTTTTTCCTTTACAAATGTCATTTTGTGCAGGGACAGTTCTAAACACGGGAAACACATGTCACTTCACAGGCATACTTTAGACACCCCCCAGGTACCATATTAAAAGGAATATTTCACTTTTTTTTTTTTTTTACTTTATGCATCATTAAAATGACTGCTCCCGAAAAAATTTCAGTTTTTAAAACTTCTTTTTGCATTGATACATGTCCCCTGGGGCAGGACCCGGGTCCCAAAACCTGTTTTATGACATTAACATGCATATTGGCCGTTATAATTAGCACTTTAGATTTCAAACGTTCGCGTCCACTGTAACTAATAGGGTTCGAATGTTCGCGCAAACTTTCGGTCCGTTCGCAGGTTCTGGTGCGAACCCGGGTGTGTTCGGCTCATCCCTACTCTTGACACCTGACCTCTGGGAGGTTTTACCCCCTTCATGACTAAAGCAATTTTTGCTATTATGCACTGGCAATTGCTTAGTCATGCAACACTGTATGCACATTTTTTATCATTTTTTTTTACACAAGCTTTCTTTTAGTGGCATTTGTTCATCACTGGGTTATATATATATATATATATATATATATATCTTTTTTTTTTTAAGCAGTAACTTAATCTTTGCCATCCCTGGTCATCTTCGTTTAGAACCTGTGACATTTCTCATTATGTTTGTTTTAATACATTGTATTTATTCCCCTGTGTTTCTTCACCCACTGTAAACTTGCTGGCTGCTATCAACCTTTTCTCCCACCAGGTGGCTCTTTAGCCCCATTTCCAGGCTGTTTTGTCTGTTATGCAGACACCTGGCGGGTAAGCTCGACTGTTGCAGGGCAGACATATGACATTAACTTGTATTTGCCCCGGTCCTATTGCGCCAGGAGGAGCTTATTTACGTTTCTGCCGTTGTTTCTATGACGAGTAGCAAGCGCCCCCTTCGCCGGTGACGCAGCGACATGAGACGTCATCACGCCCTTCTGGGCGTGGTTGCGCCACGCGCCCCCCTGTCAGAGAGATGCTCTGACCTCCGCGATCAGCTGTGATGTATGCAGCTGATTAGACAGAGCAGACTACCTGATTGGCTCATGCCAATCAGATCAGGTATTTATATGCTGACACTTGGCTGGCTTATGTCAGTCTACTGGCTGCCGCCTTGATGTCAGCTGCATACTCCAATTTGAACCTGAGGTATAAAGAATGAGTTGGACCTCTTTAGGATAGGGAGCAAAAATAGACTTGTAGAAACTTGTACCATCATCCAGAAATCAAGTGATATATGAACCTGAGGTAAATAACATTACTCTATTAGGTACTACACAGACATGGCCTTTTGTTCATGTGCCTGCTACAATTTACTCCCTTTTTCCTCCATTAGCTTTTAACAAGAGAAGGCTGATCTAACCGTCCTCCTGTTATAATTGTCCCCACAGTGGCAAGATTTGACCACCGCTGTGAAATCAGGCATCCCTTGTGAATGCGTTTCAGTGAATAGCCTATGGACATATGGACAATTTTTATGTCCTGTATATGTGGACTCATGCAGCCAGCATGTACCTTCTTTTCCTCCTGTTTTTATCCTCTTATTTTCCACGAGTCAATAAAGTACTCTCTATATTGTTACTCTATAATATGATACAATAGGCTCTAAATAACATTTGGATGTTTTTTGCCATAACACTATGCATGAACGGTTATATATAATATATATATATATATATATATATATATATATATATATATATATATATATATATATATATATTTGTGTTACAGATAAAACAATAATATACCCAGCTATAATTTTCCCCTGAAGAAGGAAAAATACATTCCAATACGATTTTCTGAAACATGTCGGGAAAAACGCTGTAAATTTCAAATCGAGCCTAACTCAATCTGAGTAACACTTTGAAACACTAGCTTTGGGTGATATATATTGTATGTTTTATGATGTTTATTCATTGGTGTACCTTTTGTACTGTATAAGTGAATATGTTCAGTTAAAACTTTTTCTACTTTTGCATATGAATAAAGTTGGCACCTTTGTGCCTTTTTATACTTAATCACTCTTTATTTACTTCTCTCTGCCTTTCAAAGTCCAAGGGGGCGCCCCTTTAATGCATCTCCTTGCATGTTTTTTCTACAATAAGTGTATATTAATTGGTTTTCATGAAAGTTATAGTGTCTACAAACTATGGTATATACTGTATAATAGAATTTACACAGCTATAGATGCTATACTGTAATGGCGATGATTAGCGACTTATAGTGTGACTGTGATAGGATGACACGAACTTGGAGGGTGACTGACACCGCTAGTGACACTAATACAGTGATCAGTGGTAATACTGTACACTGACACTGTACTAATGACACTGGCTGGGAAGGGGTTAACATCTAGGGGCCTTCAAGGGGTTAACTGTGTGCCTAACAATGTGTAATGTGTGCTGCTTCTACTTAAAGTGGTTGTAAAGGCAGAAGGTTTTTTATCTTAATGCATTCTATCACCTGTCCAAGACTCTCCCTTCTGATTGGCTGAGATGCAGCAAGTCAGTTTGCCATTGAGGAGAGAGAGGGGGCAGGGCAGATCCGAGGCTCCATGTTTAAATGGATAAAACAAAGCTGCGGCTCGGCTCGGGAAGGGAAAAGAAACAACGTAGATCGATGTTTACAGTACACAGAGTTCTGTGTTTTTGTAAATACAGAACTCTGTGTTGTGTGTGTGATTGACTACAGCTGATTTCAGAATCATTGACTGAAATCAGCTGCCAAACCTGTCCAATCAGCTGCCAAACCTGTCCAATCACAGCACGGATCGACAGGGGGCACACGCATGTGCGTACCAAACCCAGAAGCAAGTCACGCAGACAGGTACGTTGTCCAGGATGCCTGTGCCGTAAATCTACTTTGGGTGGACGGCAAGTAGTTAAAATCATTACATTTATCCAGGAGAATAATCAAAACCACTATGTACCGTGAAATGATACTCCAGTGGGGCCGCGATGCGCGTAGGATGTGAGTGATCGTTGCTCCGCCAGACCCAGAGATAGCAGGCCAGATCCCCAGGGCTACGCTGCACAAATCCTAGAGCAAACACCCAACACCCCTGTGGGAAACATCCGTGCATGCCAGCAGGGAAACACAGGCGCTCTAGCTGCCCTCAACACAACCTGACAAACTTTCTACTAAACAGCAGAGAAAGACAGTGCAGGATGTCTCAAAATGGCGCCGCCCTCGGCTCACAGCGAAAGCCACACAGAACCTCACCTCCTCTCACAAAAACAGTGAGTACAATAACCTCCTTTCTAAAGCAGATCTAGATGCCAGTTTAACAGCTATATTTGACAAGCTGGTCGACAAAATTGAAAGGGAGATCCACAAATCCACTACTGCCCTCTCCCAAGAGATAGCATGTATTGGCAATCGTACTGATGAGCTGGAAATGAAACATGATAAGCTCTCACTAGCTCACAATGATTTAAGAAAGGACTTTGAGACATTGGCAGGTAATTTTGCGTTTATGCAAGCACAAGTTGAAGATCTTGACAACAGAAACCGGCGAAATAACATCAGAGTACGAGGCGTCCCAGAGACAGTTACAGATCTTATGCCTGCCATGTTAAAAATCTTTCATAATCTCCTGCCTGACAAACCTATGTCAGCATTTACCTGCGACAGAATTCATAGAGCACTACGCACTAAGCCAACACCAGATAAACCAACCAGAGACATTATTATGTGCATAAAGGACTTCCTTGTCAAAGAAGATATAATGCGCGCCACAGGGAATACTCACAATATTGAACTGGATGGCAAAAAGCTACAGATATACCCTGATATTTCTCCAGCTACACTGGACAGAAGGCGCAGGATGAAGGAGGTAACCAATAGCCTCCAAACTGCAAGATTAAAATATAGATGCGGTTTTCCTTTTAAACTTACTGTTCCACATAACGGCTCTACCGTCTACAATGTGATAGAAGGCAAGGAGCTACTGGTTAAACTGGGACTACTGGATCCAGAACCTCCCAACCACCTCCCATCAGCCCGAAGATCTTCTCCAATCTGGTCTACACCGTCCTCCCGTCCCAACCAAAGAGACCAAAGGCGTTGGCGTCAATCTTTTCAAGATAAAGCCCCTTAATTGTCTGAACTAATCTCTACTTTTGCAAATATTCTTTTTCTCAAAGGATTCATCTAATAGATCTCCTTAGTAGACCCTGGACAAATACCACCAGGTTCACTTCATCGATGAACCACACAAGTGATCAATCCCTCACTGTTTATGAACAGTATAGTTCCTTCCCAATTGCAACCCACTTTATAACTCTAGACTACGGTCACAGATGGTCTGCCCTTTCATTCCTCCCTCTCCCCTGAGGTGACATTCATTATCGAGACCCATTGGTTGTTTTGGTGACTGAGGGTGAAGGAAGAGGGATGGGGGGGAATGGAGGGAAGTGGCAGTGGGCAGGGGGTGACAATAATAGGAATTGTCTCATGTTCTCCTTCGATCCTTTTGTCTACTAACGTTGAAGACCCATGATGGATACTGTTAAAACTGGTTTGTTTATAAGATGTTCATACTTTACAGACTGAGTATATGGTTTTTGAAATACTCTATCTAATCCCCTGGCTAAAAATAGCACGCTTCTAATATATTATTAGCTTTCAGTAGCCTGCTACATCCATCGTCGCTGGTTTGTCCCCCATCCTGCGCTTACGGCTGACTGCGTCCTCCGCAATTTTGTGGGTGCCGCATCCGGCCAGGCTCGCAGGAACAGGACCCTTTTGTCCTTTTGATCTACATTCATTTTTTAGTGACAAGCTTACTCTTGTCCCAATGATGCTATTTTACATTTTCTGTTGGTTTGTTATTTTAGCCCTTATGGTTAATGTTGCTTCTAATTTGAGCTACGGAAGTCATCGCTATTATATACAGCTATACTGTTTGAAAAAGTGTTATATATATATATATCTCTTTGTTACTACAGGTTATTCACAATATATAATATACAGCCCTTTTTGCAATTACAAACGAAACTACTAATCACACCCCTGGAGTTGCAGGAGGGAAATAGAGAGTCCCATACTGCTGAGTCAAAGCTCCCTCTTTTCTCTATACTTCACAGTATTCTGATTGATATATTTCATAATCACTTTCTTTTGATCCTTATTAATGGGTCTTAAAATAATATCGCATAACGTGCAGGGTTTCAATTCCCCGCACAAAAGAAAGAAAGCATTTCAGCACTATAAAAGAATTGGAGCAGATATCATACTTATGCAAGAGATGCATTTTTCCTCTTCAAACCATCCAAACTACTTAATAAGGCCTACAATCAATATCACTATACCACTTTTGATAACAAATCCCGTGGTGTCGCTATTTTCATCCATAACTCCATTATTCTAGATATTCAAAATATATACAAGGACACAGATAGTCGATTTATTATTATTAAAGGTTCAATCAACAAACGTGATGTAACCATAGCATTGGTTTATGCTCCCAATGAATCTCAGTCAACCTTTTTTACCAAATTCTTCGAGACACTAGACCGATACAGCTCACCCCATATTATTTTAGACAGTGACTTTAACCTAGCTTCACACCCAGCTCTGGATAGAAGCAGGGTGGCCCGCTCTTCCAAGGCTTTTTCAAAAACTCTTAACCGATCCCTTAGCAAATCCCAACTCATTGACACCTGGAGGGCAGGTGCTGATTATGCAGAGTTTAAAGAATAAGAGCACATACCATGAGCAGGTCTAAGCAGAGCAGGTCAGCTGGGACTTGTAGTTCCCTGCTGCAGATGAAGGTAGTTGTTTGCTGGACCTTGTAGTTCACCGCTGCAGATGAGGATAGATGTTAGCTGATGCTTGTAGTTCACCGCTGCAGGTGAAGGTAGATGTTGCTGGACCTTGTAGTTCACCGCAGCAGGTGAAGGTAGATGTTGCTGGACCTTGTAGTTCACCGCTGCAGATGAAAGTACTACAGTAAAATCAGGCAAAGCGTAGTCTAGGCAAGCTGGGTCATACACAGGTAGATCAGAGTCCAAACGGTACCGAATCAGAAGCGAGCAAGCAGGGTCAAACAAGCCAGGTCATACACGAAATACACAGAGAATATATCAGCTGAATCAAACACAAAGGTAAACTCTAACACGAGCACTGACTGAATGCTGATACAGACGATTTAAAGGTGAGCTGGCCAATCACTGTTGTTTCCCAGGCAAAGGTGTCAGGTGAGTTGTGCTGGGTCCTAAAGGGATGACTGACAGTACCACCCCTTTTTCGAGGGGTTGCTCCTGCACCCCCAGGCTTACTTGGAAAACGAAGATGGAACTTCTTCTTAAGTCGATCAGCATGAAGATCACAAGCTGGTACCCAAGATCGATCCTCTGGACGAAACCTTTCCAATGAACGAGATATTGTAAGGAATTGCGCACTCGTCTGGAATCAAGAATAAACGCCACTTCACATTCCTTACTGTCCAACACATCCACAGGTTCTGGTTCATTTACTAGGAGACTGAACAGGTTTCAACAATAAAACATGAAAGACATTTGGAATGTGCATAGATGGGGGCAGTTTTAATCTAAAGGACACAGGATTAACAATCTCCAAAATTTCATAGGGCCCGATAAATTTTGGGCCAAGTTTTTTAGATGGAACATGCAGGGACAGATTCCTAGATGATAACCACACTTTGTCACCAACTTTATATCCTGGTGCCTTTGAGCGCCTCTTGTCAGCCATTTTCTTAAAAGCCTGCACAGAGCAATAAATAGCATGATTAACATCGGACCAGATTTTGGAGAAATTTTCAATCGTGGTGTTGGCATCTGGAACATCAGAGGGTGGAAAATCAAAGGAGCACACACGAGGATGCAACCCTGTAAACACAGAAGAAAGGAGAGGTCCCTGTAGATGTGCTGGCACAATTATTAAAGGCAAACTCTGCCCATGGAAGGATCTTGACCCACTCCACCTCATCATTGACCATCAGACAACGTACCATCTTCTCTAGAGTCTGATTAGTCATTTCTGTTTGGCCATTTGTCTCAGGATGATATGCTGAAGAATACGATAACTTAATACCCAGCTGAGAGCAATGGGCCTTCCAAAACTGGGCTATAAACTGAGAGCCACGGTCTGAGACAATGTTAATTGGTGCCCCATGGAGCCTGAAAACATGTTTAATGAATAAAGATGCCAGTTCTTTAGCAGATGGAAGTTTCGGAAGTGGAACCCAGATCATGGAACATCCCTGGGACGGAGGCAAGTCAGAGATAAAGTCCATAGATAAATGGGTCCAGGGACAGGTAGGTATTGGTAGAGGACGTAGAAGACCGGGGGGCTTAGAGGTACTGCTCTTGCTTCTGGCACAAACTTCACAGGCTTGGACGAAGGCTAACACATCCTGCCTAATCAATGGCCACCAGAGGTTGCGAGAGATAATCTCAAAAGTTTGTCTAAACCCCGGATGTGCTGCAGGTTTTGATGCATGTACCTGCTGCAATACCTGCAAACAAAGAGCCAGGGGCACAAAAAGCATGCCAGAGGAAGTGGAGGGAGGGGCTTCAGCCTGTGCTGGTAACAAGGCCTCAGAGATGTCAGTCTGAGTGAAAGCCAAAATCCTATCCTAAGAAATAATGGGTTGTGGAGGAAGCGGAGGAGGAGACTGATAAAAAGCTGCGAGACAAGGCGTCAGCCTTAATGTTTTTTGGCCCTGGTAAATAAGAAATTGTGAAGTCAAATCTGGAGAAGAAAAATGACCACCTGGCTTGACGCGAGTTCAGTCTTTTAGCAGAACGGATGTATTCAAGGTTGTGGTCAGTCAGAACTATGAATGGATAGCGAGCTCCCTCCAGCCAATGTCTCCATTCCTCCAAAGCTAGCTTTATGGCTAAAAGTTCTCTGTTGCCTATATCATAATTGCGATCTGCTGGGGAATATTTACGGGACAAGAAGGCACAGGGGTGGATGGTAGCATTTACAGGATCCTTTTGTGACAAAAGCGCCCCCACCCCTACTTCAGATGCATCTACCCCCACAAAAAAAGGTAGCTCAGGAACAGGATGGCGCAGAATTGGTGCAGAGGTAAAGGCTTTCTTCAACTTAGTGAAGGCTGCCTGGGCTTCAGTAGTCCAATTAAACGTAGTCAGAGTCTTCCTGGTGAGAGAGGTTATGGGATGTGCAATGGTGGCAAAGTTCTTAATGAATTTTCAATAGAAACTTGCAAAGCCAAGGAAGCGCTGAACTGCCTTCAGGTCTGAAGGTGGTGCCCAGTCTTAAATGGCTTGAATCTTGGCTGGATCCATGGTGAGACCTGTGTCAGAAATTAGGTAGCCCAGGAAAGGTACTTGTTTAACATGGAATAAACATTTTTCAGGCTTTACAAAAAGGGAGTGAGTCTTTAGTCGGGCCAATACCGAGCAGATATGCTTCTGATGTGTTTCAAGATTGGGAGAGTATATCAAAATATCGTCTAAATATACAAGCATGAAGCGACCCAACATGTCACGGAAAATGTCATTCATAAAGTTCTGAAAGACAGCTGGTGCATTCTTGAGACCGAAAGGCATGACAAGACATTCGTAATGACCATCCTTGGTGTTAAAGGCCGTCTTCCATCTGTCGCCTGCACGGATGTGCACCAGATTATAGGCTCCCCTTATGTCCTGTTTGGAGAATATTTTGGCTCCCTGGATTTGAGAGAACAACCCTGTGATGAGAGGAAGAGGATACCGACTGGGAACAGTTATTTTATTTAGACCTCTGTAATCAACACGTCTCAGTCCTGCATCCTTCTTTGGGACAAAGAAGCATCCTGCTCCTGCGGGAGAAGTGGAGGGACGGATGAAACCCTTAGCTAGGTTTTCCTGGATGTATCCTTGCAAAGCAAGATTCTCTGGCTCAGACAGTGGAAAGACTCTCCCTCGAGGAGGTGTAGTGTCTGGCAAGAGGTCAATGGGAAAATCATAACTGCTATGAGGAGGTAAAGTGTCAGCAATCCAAAGGGAAAACACATCCCAAAAGTCCTTATAACAAAGCGGAATCTGTTCCATTTCCACTTGACAGGTAGCAAGTCGAACTGAGTGCTGGATGCAGTTCTTTTTACACTGATTGGACCAAGCCAGAATATTTCCTGTTCGCCAGTCAATTACGGGATTGTGCTTCTGAAGCCAAGGAAGCCCTAGGATCAAAGGAGTGGATGGAGAGTGTGACGGATCCTGTACTCAAGGTGTCCGCCGTAAATGCTTCCTAAGTCCTGGAACATGAGTCCAATGGATCTGGTTATAGGAACCCCCAAGAACTAGACAACACCAGTCTTGGAGTACATCAGGAATAGCTTGTATTTGAGATGTCACACACATATATACAGCCGGATGACTAAAAACCTAACCTAATTACCATGAGCTAATTATCTAAATCAACACTGGACTCCTTCATTCAATTGCAGGGTTAATTAGCACATACAACAATAGGTGAAATACTCTTTAGAATCTGTGTCAAGCCAGACTACTCATTTGCATTATACAAGACAACAGACAGGTGGCTGGAGTTGATGATATTAGCATCTGACATGTCCAGAGTCTATGTGTCTTGGGGGGCCAGCATGGACCTGAATCCAAGTAAAACCAGCTCAGCGGTCCCCGGGCATACAGCTCACAAACAGCACCGTTCCCCCAAATGCCAGGGCCCATAATCGCAAGGCTTGCATTACGTCCCCTCCAACAGCCTCTGTCCCGGCTAGGTCTGTCACATTTCTCCCCTTTCGGCAGGAGACTAACACAGGAGGAGACCCCAGACGGGTTGGCTCCGAAGTTAGTCCATAGTTCCAGTCCTCTAATGCCTGTACCCACACAGTACCCCAAACAAATTGTTTCAAACTGAGCACTACTCACCCAGCCAACCTCTGCCTCTCTCATAGAACATTCTCCCTGCTGGGGGGAAGTGCGGACTGGTCCTTCCTCCTGGAGTCTCTTTAGCGGCAGGAGAGAAGACAGGGTGGTTGGGCTCAGTCCGTCATGCTGTTGGGCATCTGGGCCTACTGCCCAGAAACCCTGAGGTATACAGGTGGAGGCTGAAGTCCCATCCACCTTTACAGGAAATCTGTCCTCTGTTTGTTGTGGGCAGAGGCCAGCTGTGCTCTGTTCCGTTGCTAGCAGTTCAGCTGGGCATAGGAGCTTCCCTACATGATCTGTTCCAGCTAACTGTTGGGGAGAGAGGACGACTGCCCCAGCTCCCTGGAACTCTGCAGCTGTTACCGGTGCTGGGCAGAGGTTGGTAGCACTCTGCCCAGTTGCCAGCACTTCTGCTGGTTTTCTGTTAGTGGAGACCACAGGCCCATCCACCAACACCAGATCAAGCTGCAGTTGTGAGGTGACGACTGCATTCTCTCCTTGGATCCTGATCTGCAACTCATGATAGACTGCCACCTCCTCACCCCGGGCCTCCAAAATTGCTGTAGGCGTGGGGCAGAGGTCTTGGACTCTCTTTCCAGGTTGCCAGCACTTCTGCTGGGGATTCGTTAGGTGGTTCCTCCTCTACAGAAACGTCTATTAAATCTCCAGTCTCTGGAATTGCTAAACGTGTGGGACAGAGGTCTGGGACCCTCTGTTCAGTTACCAGATCTTCACCTGGAGAAGTTTGTTGTAACTCCATAGATGCTGCTGGCAGAAAATCACATGTCCCTGTCAGTGTTGTGGGAGAAAGGCCGACTACCTCTTCTCTTAAGAAGGGCGAAGCCACTGTTGGTGCTGGGCAGAAGTTAGCAGAGCTCTGCCCTGTTGTCAGCCCTTCAGGTTTGGGGACGACAATCTCCGGAGTTTCCACTGCCGATTCTCTGGCATGCTGCTGAACGTGTTCTAGCAGTTTCCTGTATGCCCTTTCCAGATGCTGTTCCTTCCTTAACAAATGGTCCAGATCAGGTTTAAGCTCTGAGACCCCTGCAAGACTGAGCATAGCCTCTCTATATTCTCGCAGGTCCTCAAGGGTAGGTTCCCCTTCATCGCCAAACACAAAACGATCTGTAAGGCTCTCCCACAGCAATCCTGGGCCTCCAAAGTCATATCCCTCCGGAGAGCATTCTGTTGTCTCCCCTAAATATCCCTGCTCTGCGTGCCATTGCAGAGCCCGATAATGATTGTCCAGCTCTATCTCCTGCTGGACCAACTTGTCCAACTCAGTCACCCATTGCTCCTGGGGCCGCTCTCCCAGGAATGCCATCCGCAATGCCCATTGGTCACTGGCCCGTTGCTCTTTGGTTGGAAAGCACTTGCCCTATTTTATACCAGCAAGCTGGAGGGCTCCAATCCACAGCTCCACCTGAATCTGCTGCCTGAGCTCCAGGTATTCACCCTCAGACACAGTCCTGGTGTATGCTGAAAGGATGATCCGCAGCAGCCCCGGGAAATCGGATGCCAGATCCATATCTCCGCTGGGGTGACCGAAGTCTGCTATCCTGATCTTGGATCCCGGTGGAGGTTTGGATGTCCCAGACTGCAGGAAGCACGATCCCACTGCTTGCCAACAATGTGACGGATCCTGTACTCAAGGTGTCCGCCGTAAATGCTTCCTAAGTCCTGGAACATGAGTCCAATGGATCTGGTTATAGGAACCCCCAAGAACTAGACAACACCAGTCTTGGAGTACATCAGGAATAGATTGTATTTGACATGTCACACACATATATACAGCCGGATGACTAAAAACCTAACCTAATTAGCATGAGCTAATTATCTAAATCAACACTGGACTCCTTCATTCAATTATAGGGTTAATTAGCACATACAAAAATAGGTGAAATACTCTTTAGAATCTGTGTCAAGCTAGACTACTCATTTGCATTATACAAGACAACAGACAGGTGGCTGGAGTTGATGATATTAGCATCTGACATGTCCAGAGTCTATGTGTCTTGGGGGGCCAGCATGGACCTGAATCCAAGTAAAACCAGCTCAGCGGTCCCCAGGCAAGAGGCTTGCATTACGTCCCCTCCAAAAGCCTCTGTCCCGGCTAGGTCTGTCACATAGAGTCAATGACAAGACAAAAAATCTTCTCCCAATGCAAAGCGCCCAATTGTAACTGGAAAGGGTTGGTGGATTGGAGCACTAGATCTTGTGCGAGAGGCTGATTATCCACAGAAATCAGGCGGACTGGGCAATCTAGAGCATGAGTTTCCAGGGACAAAGGGGTAATCATAGTCTTATCAATAAAATTCTCAGCGGCTACAAAATCTACCAAGGCCAGCAGTTCATGAGCCCCTGTCCTAAAGTGAATGACAGCGGATAAAAGTATACTATTGTCCCCCTGGGAAGATGAGAGCAGACCTAAGGTGACCTCCCCGCAATCACCTACATCCTGGAGTTTCCTGGACGTGTAGGGCATGAACGGAGCACATGGACCTTGAGGCCACAATATAAGCAGAGTCCCATATTAAGCCGGCATGTGTGTTCCTGGGCAGATAACCGGGTGGAGCCTAACTGCATAGGTTCTTCCTCAGATTTGGCACTGGAGGTGCAATAGTCAGGTGGCAAGGGAGGTATGTAGTTTGCCACAGCCGTAGTTTGTTCTTGCCTCCTCTCTAGCTGGCGGCGGTCAATTCTAATGGCTAGACACATAGCCTCCTCCAGTGAGGCTGGGTAGGAGAAGTTGACCAGAGTGTCCTTAACCACTTCAGCCCCGGACCAATTGTCAGCTTAAGGACCAGAGGTCTTTTTTCAATTTCGCACTGCACTGCTTTAACTGGTAATTGCGCGGTCATGAAATGTTGTAACCAAACAAAATTTGCGTCCTTTTCTTCCCACAAATAGAGCTTTCTTTTGATGGTATTTGATTGCCTCTGTGATTTTTATTTTTTGCGATATAAACAAAAAAATATATATTTTCTACTTTTTGTTATGAGAAAAATCAAATAAACTCAATTTTAGTCAAACATTTGGGCCAAAATGTATTCAGCCACATGTCTTTAGTAAAAAAAATGCCAATAAGCGTATATTTATTGGTTTGCGCAAAAGTTATAGCGTCTACAAACTAGAGTACATTTTCTGGAATTTACACAGCTTTTAATTTATGACTGCCTATCTCATTTCTTGAGGTGCTAAAATGGCAGAGCAGTAAAAAAAAAAAAAAATGACCCCATTTTGGAAAGTAGACACCCCAAGCTATTTGCTGAGAGGCACGTTGAGCCCATTGAATATTTTTATTTTTTTGTCCCAAGTGATTGAATAAAGACAAAAGAAAAAAAATTTTTTTTCAAAAAGTTGTCACTAAATGATATATTGCTCACACATGCCATGGTTATATGTGGAATTGCACCCCAAAATACATTTTGATGCCTCTCCTGAGTATGGGGATACCACATGTGTGGGACTTTTTGGGAGCCTAGCCGCGTACGGGGCCCCGAAAACCAATCACCGCCTTCAGGATTTCTAAGGCCGCGTACACACGAAGGGACTATCCCGCGGGATTATCCGCTGGACCGAAGATAATACCCTCGTGTGTGGGCGCCGGCGGACTTTTTTTGCCCAAAGTCCGGCGGACTAAAGTTTTAAGTTTTGTTTTAAAATTATCCGCTGGACTTGGCAGTCCGGCGGACAATCCGGCCGTGTGTACTATGGTCCGGCGGACCAAAAAGGACGCATGCTCAGTAGCAAGTATTTTTCTAGTATTTTTCTTTTTCTAGTCCCGTCGTACGTGCTGTACGTCATCGCGTGAACCGCCGGACTTTTTGCGTGATCGTGTGTGGTCAAGTCCGTTCGCTTTTTAGTCCAGCGGTCCCAGGCCTGAAGGCGGTGCTTGGTTTTTGGGGTCCCGTACGCAGCTAGGCTCCCAAAAAGTCTCACACATGTGGTATCCCCGTACTCAGGAGAAGCAACAGAATGTATTTTGGGGTGTCTACTTTCCAAAATGGGGTCATTTGGGGGGGGGGGGGGGGGTTTAACTGTCCTGGCATTTTATGCACAACATTTAGAAGCTTATGTCACACATAACCCACTCTTCTAACCACTTGAAGACACAGCCCTTTCTGACACTTTTTGTTTACATGAAAACATATTTTTTTTTTTGCAAGAAAATTACGTTGAACCCCCAAACACTATATTTATTGTTAAAGCAAAGGCCCTACAGATTAAAATGGTGGGTGTTGCATTTTGTTTTCCACACAGTATTTGCGCAGCGATTTTTTAAACACGTTTTTGTGGAAAAAATACACTTTTTTTATTTTAATGCACTAAAACACACTATACAGTGGGGATCGAAAGCAAAAAACTAAAAAATGGTGTCTGCAAAAGTTTGGGCACCCTGCAGAATTTATAGCATGCACTGCCCCCTTTGCAAATCTGAGACCTGCCAGTGTCATGGATTGTTCACAATCATCGTCTGGGAAGACCAGGTGATGTCAATCTCAAAGGTTTTAAATGACCAGACTCATCTGACCTTGCCCCAACAATCAGCACCATGGGTTCTTCTAAGCAGTTGTCTAGAAAACTGAAACTGAAAATAGTTGACGCTCACAAAGCTGGAGAAGGCTATAAGAAGATAGCAAAGAGTTTTCAGATGTCAATATCCTCTGTTTGGAATGTAATTAAGAAATGGCAGTCATCAGGAACAGTGGAAGTTAAAGCAAGATCTGGAAGACCAAGAAAAATATAAGACAGAACAGCAATTCAAAACCCACGTTTGACTGCACAATCTCTCCAGAAAGATCTGGCAGACACTGGAGTTGTGGTACACTATTCCACTATAAAGAGATACTTGTACAAATATGGTCTTCATGGAAGAGTCATCAGAAGAAAACCTCTTCTATGTCCTCACCACAAAAATCAGTGTTTGAACTTTGCAAATGAACATATAGACAAGCCTGAGGCATTTTGGAAACAAGTTCTGTGGACCGATGAGGTTAAAATAGAACTTTTTGTCCGGAATGAGCAAAGGTACGTTTGGAGAAGAAAGGGCACAGAATTTAATGAAAAGAACCTCTGTCCAACTGTTAAGCATGGGGGTGGATCAATCATGATTTGGGGTTGTATTGCAGCCAGTGGCACAGGGAACATTTCACGAGTAGAAGGAAAAATGGATTCAATAAAATTTCAGCAAATTTTGGATGGTAACTTGATGCCATCTGGGAAAAAGCTGAAGTTAAAGAGAGGATGGCTTCTACAAATGGATAATGATCTTAAACACACCTCAAAATCCACGGGGGATTACATCAAGAGGCATAAACTGAAGGTTTTGCCATGGCCTTCACAATCTCCTGACCTCAACATTATTGAAAATCTATGGATAGACCTTAAAAGAGCAGTGCGTGACAGACAGCCCAGAAATCTCAAAAACTGGAAGACTTTTGTAAGGAAGAATGGGCAAAGATACCTCAAACAAGAATTGAAAGACTCTTGGCTGGCTACAAAAAGGGTTTACAAGCTGTGATACTTGCCAAAGGGGGCGTTACAAGATATTAACTCTGCAGGGTGCCCAAACTTTTGCAGACGCCATTTTTTTGTTTTCTGTAATTTTGAAAGTGTAAATGATGGAAATAAAATCTAACTTTTTTTGACATATTATAAGAATGTCTAATCTGTAATTTGATGCCATTTGGAGATTTTTCCATCTTTCCTTGGCTTCGTTATGCACATTAATACACATTTTTACCTGGGGTGCCCAAACTTTCGATCCCCACTGTATTGCTCAAATTTTTGATGAAATAAAAAAGATGATCTTAGGCCGAGTACATGGATACCAAACAACATGCTTTAAAATTGCGCACAAACACGCAGTGGCGACAAACTACATACATTTTTAAAAGCCTTTACAGGTTACCACATTAGATTCACGGAGGAGGTCTACTGCTAAAATTACTGCCCTCAATCTGACCTTCACGGTGATACCTCACATGCATGGTGCAATTGCTGTTTACATAAGACGCCAGACCGACGCTTGTGTTCGCCTTTGCGCAAGAGAAGGGGGGCAGGGGTGCTTTTTTTTTTTATTTCGCTTTTTTATTTTATTTTTAAACTGTTCCTTCCATTTTTTTTTTTTTGTTATAATTTTTATTGTTATCTCAGGGAATGTAAATATCCCCTATGATAGCAATAGGCAGTGACAAGTACTCTTTTTTTGAAAAAATTGGGGTCTATTAGACCCTAGATCTTTCCTCTGCCCTCAAAGCATCCGACCACACCAAGATTGGTGTGATAAATTGCTTTCTCAATGGCGCTGTTTATATCCGGGAGGGGGGGACATTCCCTCCCACTGCTTGTAAAAGCAGTCTAGAGGCTAATTAACCGCTAGAATTGCTTTTACATTAAAGCCGATCACTGGCTGAAAAGAATGATAGCAAGATGATACCTAAACCTGCAGGCATCATTCTGGTATAACCATTCAAAGTCCAGCAACATACTGGACATATATTGTAATCTTTTTTTTTTCATGCAGCCTCTTGGCTGAACGAAAAAAAGAGATTGATCGGTGGGTATGCCCACCTTCAGAATACCTCCCTTCATCCACCCACTTCTAATGATGGGCATACATGCACCATTTATATATGCCGAAGCATGGGGGCATCCTCCCGCAAAAGTTATGCCACGTACACACGGTCGGACTTTTCCACGGGCAAGCCTCCGTCAGAGATTCGACCGTATGTACGCGGCATTAGGAGCCAATCGCTCCTCCACCCCTGCTACCCCCATGCTTCAGCATATATGCTTTTTTTTTTTAACTGTGGTGGTGAAATCACATCCTACAGCGTTGGAGTCACGGCTTTATGTATCGTGGGAGCAAACGCTGTTGCTATCAAGATAAATAAATCCGCGCTGCAACTGAATGGCGTACCTGCTAAGCAAATTATGGTTAACATTAAAACAAAGTAACATTACAGTATAACAGTAAGACCATACCATACCTGCAAAGCAAATACCCAAAAAAAAAAAATAGTAAAAAATAAAAAATTTTTAACGCAACCGTGCCTAAAATATATATATGCCGAAGCATAGGGGCATCCTCCCGCAAAAAAGTTATGCCACGTACACATGGTCGGACTTTTCCACGGGGAAGCCTCCGTCGGAATTTCGACCGTATGTACGTGGCATTAGGAGCAAATCGCTCCTCCGCCCCTGCTGCCCCCATGCTTCAGCATATATGCTCTTTTTTTTAACTGTGGTGGTGAAATCACCTCCGACAGCACTGGAGTCACAGCTTTATGTATCGTGGGAGCAAACGCTGTTGCTGTCAAGATAAATAAATCCGCGCTGCAGCTGAATGGCGCACCTGAAAACAAAAAAATGGTTAACAATAAAACACAGTAAACAGTAAAGTATAACAAAATTACATACCTGAAAAGCAAGCATGATAAAACATAATAAAACATTGCAGAATAGAATACAGTAAAAAAGAGCAACAATAGAGAGAGAGAGAACAATAAAACGACAACTATTTTATTTTATTTTTTTTATATTTTTTGGGGGGGGGGGTTTTTTGTACTTTTTATTTTTATGTTTTACACTTTTTTTTGTAACTATAATTTTAACGGTAACGGTCGGGTCTCAAAATGCGATGGCATTCTTGAGACCCTGTGAAAGTGTATCCTAGCCTGTGAAATGCTGTACCTAACGCTAATACTTCACTAGTGAGTGGTAGCGTTCAAAACATTCACCAATGCAAAGACCAGGATTGTCAGGACAGCGTGGACAATAATAACGAGTGTCATGCCTAAATCCGCGCTTGCTACAGACACGACATCTTCTTTGGGGGCTCGTTGGGTAGGGGTACTCTGGAGGGCATAAGGATAATGCCGCTCATGCAGCCGGCTTACTGCATTTGGTTGGGAATGGTGAGGTGCAGAACCGTCTGGATACAGAAGGTCTGTGACAACCTCTCCCTGGAATTCAATGAAGGGTAAAGTCCCGCCTGAAGCTCCGTATAGCACATGAGCATTCAGCAAAGCCAATTGGAATAAATGAATAGACACTTTTTTGTACCAGCGTCTAGCCTTACGGGCAACTAGATACGGCGTCAACAACTGGTCGTTGAGATCCACCCCTCCCATATTTTGGTTATATTCGTGGACACAGAGGGGTTTCTCCACAACACCAGCCGCCGTACGAATTTGGACTGTCGTGTCTGCATGAAGGGAGGTAAGAACGAAAACATTCTTATTATCCCTCCACTTCACAGCGAGCAAATTATTACACTGAAAGCAGGCTCTCTCCCCCAGCCTAAGAGGGGAATCTACAAGCCGCTGGGGAAAGCCCCGGCGATTAGGTCGCACGGTGCCACATGCTCCAATCTGATGATCAAACAAGTGACTAAACAGTGGCACGCTCATGTAATAATTGTCCACGTACAAGTGGTACCCCTTTTCGAATAAGGGTGACACCAAGTTCCACACTATCTTGCCAGTGCTCCCTATATAATCTAGACAGTTCTCTAGACAGTGACTATCTTTTCCCTCATAAATCAAAAAGCTCCATGTATAGCCTGTTGCCCTGTCACAGAGCTTATAGAGCTTGACCCCGTATCTGGCACGCTTGCTGGGAAGGTACTGTTTGAAACACAAGCGGCTAGAAAACTTAATCAGGGACTCGTCAACGCAGACAACTTGATTGGGAGTAAACAAGGCTGAAAAACGTTGGTTGAAATGGTTTATGAGGGGCCGAATTTTGTAGAGCCGATCAAATTCAGGGTCTCCACGAGGACGACAGAGTTCATTGTCACTGAAGTGCATGAACCGCAAGATCTGTTCGTATCGTGTCCTGGACATGGAGGCAGAGAACACGGGCATATGGTGGACTGGTGAGGTGGACCAATAAGTCCTCAGAGTCGGGAATTTATGTATGCCCATGTTGAGGGAAAGGCCCAGAAAGGACTTAAATTTGGAAACCGTAATTGGTTTCCAATCTCTGGCAAGGGAAGGCAACTGGGGATTAGCGGTGATGTATTGACCAGCATATATATTACTTTGGTCCACAATAGATCTATAGAGATCTTCCGTGAAAAACAGCGCATAAAAATCGGATGGCTTAAAATCAGCGGTTTCCACCTGAATACCGGGTTGGCCAGTGAATGGGGGGAAGTACGGGTTCTGCAGAAGTGGTGGGCACCCAATCAGGATAGGCGAATTCTGCAGGAAGGACACTATGTGATCGACGGGCCTGCCCTTGTCTTCTTCTTGGTGGCAGCGGGACACTACTTGTGCTTGCCAGCTTGAACTGCACTTATGGGACTCGCCACGTCACCAAGTGTTACTGCAGTGCTGGATGTTAGACATGTGCGATTAGTTTCAACGAATTCGTAATTCGTACGAATTTTTCGAAATTCGTACGAATTTACGAATCCGTAGTACGAATTTTTTCGAATACGAATTCCGTACGGAATATGAAATTCCGTTTACGAATTTCGTCGCCGAATTTATTCGAATCCGACTACCAAATATCGAATTTCAACTAATATGAAAGAAATTATTATAGCGGATATAACGAATGATTCGAATGAATTCGAATGGATTCGAATGAATTCGAATGACAAAGGGTCATTTTTGCAGGAAAAATTCCGTTTATGAATTTCAGCTCCAAATTATTCGAATCCAACTACCAATATCGAATTTCAACAAATTCGAAAGAAATTATTATAGCAGATATAACAAATGAATTCGAATGAATTCGAATGATTCGAATGACAAAGTGTCATTTTTGCAGAAAAAAAAGCTATTTAAAATCACTTGCGTCTATTGCCGGCAAATGAATTGTCGGCTCCATAACACAGAGAACAGTCATTCATTGATATAAAAAAAAAAGCGTAGGGGTCCCCCCAAATTCAATAACCAGGCCCTTCAGGTCTGGTATGGATATTAAGGGGGACCCCAGCCAAAAAAAAAAAATGGCGTGGGGCCCCCCCAAATATCCATACCAGACCCTTCAGGTCTGGGATGGATTTTAAGGGGAACCCCGGCCAAAAAAAATGGCGTGGGGTCCCCCTCAAAATCAATACCAGACCCTTTATCCAAGCACGCAACCTGGCAGGCCGCAGGAAAAGAGGGGGGCGAGCGCGGCCCCCCCTCCCGCCTGAACCGTACCAGGCCACATGCCCTCAACATTGGGAGGGTGCTTTGGGGTCCCCCCCAAAGTACCTTGTCCCCATGTTGATGAGGACAAGGGCCTCATCCCCACAACCCTGGCCGGTGGTTGTGGGGGTCTGCGGGCGGGGGGGCTTATCGGAATCTGGAAGCCCCCTTTAACAAGGGGACCCCCAGATCCTGGCCCCCCCCTTTGTGAAATGGTAAGGGGGTACAAAAGTACCCCTACCATTTCACCAAAAAAGTGACAAAAATTGTAAAAATGACAGGAGACGGTCTTTGACAATTCCTTTATTAAAATCTTCTTTCTTCTTTCTTCTGGTCTTCCTTTCTTCATCTTCTCCTTCCGGCATCTTCTTCCATCTTCTTCTTCCTCCGATCCGCTTCTTCTTGCTCCGGTCTTCTCGTCCTTCTCGTCCGGCATCGGCGTCGGCATCTGTTCTCGCAGGCCGCTCCTCGCAATGGGAGGCTCCCGCTCTGTGAGGCTTCACTCCGGCTGACAGGTCTTTTATAACGGAGGGCACCTGGTAACCCCGCCCCCTCTGACGCACGGGGACGTCATGGGGACTTCCCTATGGCTTTCCCCATGACGTCAGAGGGGCGGCGGGGTCACCAGGTGCCTTCGTTATAAAAGACCTGTCAGCCGGAGCGAAGCCTCACAGAGCGGGAGCCTCCCATTGCGAGGAGCGGCCTGCGAGAACAGACGCCGACGCCGGACGAGAAGGACGAGAAGGATGAGAAGACCGGAGCAAGAAGAAGCTGATCGGAGAAAGAAGAAGATGGAAGAAGATGCCGGAAGGAGAAGATGAAGAAAGGAAGACCAGAAGAAAGAAGAAAGAAGATTTTAATAAAGGAATTGTCAAAGACCGGCCCCTGTCATTTTTACAATTTTTGTTACTTTTTTGGTGAAATGGTAGGGGTACTTTTGTACCCCCTTACCATTTCACACAGGGGGGGGCAGGATCTGGGGGTCCCCTTGTTAAAGGGGGCTTCCAGATTCCGATAAGCCCCCCGCCCGCAGACCCCCACAACCACCGGCCAGGGTTGTGGGGATGAGGCCCTTCTCCTCATCAACATGGGGACAAGGTGCTTTGGGGGGACCCCAAAGCATCCTCCCAATGTTGAGGGCATGTGGCCTGGTACGGTTCAGGCGGGAGGGGGGGCGCTCTCGTCCCCCCCTCTTTTCCTGTGGCCTGCCAGGTTGCGTGCTCGGATAAGGGTCTGGTATGGATTTTGAGGGGGACCCCACGCCATTTTTTTTGGCTGGGATTCCCCTTAAAATCCACCCCAGACCTCAATCGTCTGGTATGGATTTTTAGGGGGACCCTACGCCATTTTTTTTTTGCTGGGGTCCCCCTTAATATCCATCCCAGACCTGAAGGGCCTGGTTATTGAATTTGGGGGGACCCCCACGCATTTTTTTATCAATGACTTCAATGAATGACTGTTCTCCGTGTTATGGATCCGACAATTCATTTGCTGGCAATAGCCGCAAGTGATTTTAAATAGCTTTTTTTTCCTGCAAAAATGACACTGTGCAGGAACAGATCTCTATATTAGATATACTGAATCTCGAATCATTCGAAGCATTCGAATCATTCGTTATATCCGCTATAATAATTTCTTTCATATTAGTTGAAATTAGATATTTGTTAGTTGTTGTATTCAAATTGTTCTCTGTGTTACGGGAATCGGCAATTAGCCGCGAGTGATTTTAAATAGCTTTTTTTTCCTGCAAAAATGACACATTGTACAGAGACAGTTCTAAGCACGGGAAACATGCCCCCCCCTTATAGGCATACTATAGAGTATATAGTATATATATATATAGTATGCCTATGAAGAGGGGGGCATGTTTCCCATGCTTAGAACTGTCTCTGTACAATGTGTCATTTTTGCAGGAATTGCCGGCAAATGAATTGTCGGATCCGTAACACAGAGAACAGTCATTCATTGAAGTCATTGATAAAAAAAAGCATGGGGGTCCCCCCAAATTCAATAACCAGGCCCTTCAGGTCTGGGATGGATATTAAGGGGGACCCCAGCCAAAAAAAAAATGGCGTAGGGTCCCCCTCAAAATCCATCCCAGACCCTTGAGGTCTGGGATGGATTTTAAGGGGAACCCTAGCCAAAAAAAACGGCGTGGGGTCCCCCTCAAAATCCATACCAGACCCTTATCCGAGCACGCAACCTGGCAGGCCGCAGGAAAAGAGGGGGGGACGAGAGCGGCCCCCCCTCCCGCCTGAACCGTACCAGGCCACATGCCCTCAACATTGGGAGGGTGCTTTGGGGGTCTGAGACCCCCAAAGCACCTTGTCCCCATGTTGATGAGGACAAGGGCCTCATCCCCACAACCCTGGCCGGTGGTTGTGGGGGTCTGCGGGAGGGGGGGCTTATCGGAATTTGGAAGCCCGCTTTAACAAGGGGCCCCCAGATCCCGCCCCCCCTGTGTGAAATGGTAAGGGGGTACAAAAGTACCCCTACCATTTCACCAAAAAAGTGACAAAAATGGTAAAAATGACAGGAGACGGTCTTTGACAATTCCTTTATTAAAATCTTCTTTCTTCTTTCTTCTGGTCTTCCTTTCTTCATCTTCTCCTTCCGGCATCTTCTTCCATCTTCTTCTTTCTCCGATCCGCTTCTTCTTGCTCCGGTCTTCTCGTCCGGCGTCGGCGTCTGTTCTCGCAGGCCGCTCCTCGCAATGGGAGGCTCCCGCTCTGTGAGGCTTCGCTCTGGCTGACAGGTCTTTTATAACGAAGGCACCTGGTGACCCCGCCCCCCCTCTGACGTCATGGGGAAAGCCATAGGGAAGTCCCCATGACGTCCCTGTGCGTCAGAGGGGGCGGGGTTACCAGGTGCCCTCCGTTATAAAAGACCTGTCAGCCGGAGCGAAGCCTCACAGAGCGGGAGCCTCCCATTGCGAGGAGCGGCCTGCGAGAACAGACGCCGATGCCGGACGAGAAGGACGAGAAGACCGGAGCAAGAAGAAGCGGATCGGAGAAAGAAGATGGAAGAAGATGCCGGAAGGAGAAGATGAAGAAAGGAAGACCAGAAGAAAGAAGATTTTAATAAAGGAATTGTCAAAGACCGTCTCCTGTCATTTTTACAATTTTTGACACTTTTTTGGTGAAATGGTAGGGGTACTTTTGTACCCCCTTACCATTTCACACAGGGGCGGGGCGGGATCTGGGGGTCCCCTTGTTAAAGGGGGCTTCCAGATTCTGATAAGCCCCCCGCCCGCAGACCCCCACAACCACCGGCCAGGGTTGTGGGGATGAGGCCCTTGTCCTCATCAACATGGGGACAAGGTGCTTTGGGGGGGACCCCAAAGCACCCTCCCAATGTTGAGGGCATGTGGCCTGGTACGGTTCAGGCGTGAGGGGGGGCCGCTCTCGTCCCCCCCTCTTTTCCTGCGGCCTGCCAGTTTGCGTGCTCGGATAAAGGGTCTGGTATGGATTTTGAGGGGGACCCCACGCCATTTTTTTTTTTTTTTTTTTGGCAGGGGTTCCCCTTAAAATACATCCCAGACTTGAAGGGCCTGGTTATTGAATTGGGGGGACCCCCACGCTTTTTTTTTTTTTATCAATGAATGACTGTTCTCTGTGTTACGTAGCCGACTTTTTATTAGCCGCAAGTGATTTTAAATAGCTTTTTTTCCTGCAAAAATGACACTTTGTGCAGGAACAGTTCTCTATATTAGATATACTGAATCTCGAATTCATTCGAAGCATTCGAACCATTCCTTATATCCGCTATTATAATTTCTTTCATATTAGTTGAAATTCGATATTTGTAGTTGGATTTACTAACGATTCGTAACTATTCGTAACGATTCGAAACTTGAAATTGAAATTCGATATTTGTAGTTGGATTCGAATTGTTCTCTGTGTTATGAGAACCGACAATTCATTAGCCGCGTTAACGATTCGTAACGATTCGTAACTTTACTAACGATTCGAAAAAAAATTTACGATTCGTCCGAAATTCGTATTTCGTACGAATTTGAACGGAATTTCGTACACGAATTACGAATTACGAATTTTTTTATATACGAAACGGGAACGAAACTAAACAAATTTTTTGACAGTTCCCATGTCTACTGGATGTACGTCCAGGGTGTACTAGGCCGCTGGTGCTTGCCAGTTCACCAGAAGGAATAGCGGCGCTAGTACTTCTCTGCTCCATAAGAGAGACCTGCGGTTCTTCCATCTCAACAACAGCAAAAGATCGGGATCGGGTACGCCTGACCTTAGCAGGGACCACACCTCTGTCGTCAGAGCTATCTGTCATGGAGCCGCTGTCGTCTACTGGATCGTATTCTGAGCCTGATTCTGACAGATGAGTGACCTCCTCTTCACTATCTGTCATTCTCAGAAACGTGTAGGCCTGTTCACTAGTGTACTTTTGATTTGCCATTTTGGGCTCTAAATTTAATAGTACACTAGTGAGATTCACAGGTAAAAAAGCTCCTGACTGTTAGTGACTGAATCAAAACGCTACCAAAAAAACTGTTAGCGATTGCAGGGATCAGGCCTGACTCTGCGAACGCTGCAGTTATGTGTGCTTAGTGTTTTGTAAGTGACAGTGATCGATCGATACTGGTCTTGGGTGGGCTGGGCTGGGCAGAGGGGGAAAACGCAGGTGCTAGCAGGTATCTGGGCTGATCCCGCTAACAATGCGTTTTTTGGAACCCTAAACTGCTGGGACGCTAGTATAGATCTGATCAGATCAGATATTGATCTGTTCAGATACTATACCACTAAGGGAGGTGTATGCTTTGCGCGTGGGTGTTTGCGCTACTGGCACTAACCTGGGGCGACGCAGACCTTATTTGACCCTAAAACCTAATTGATATCACCCGCCGGGCGATCAGGGGGTTAAACCGTTATTGGGTAATAAATGGTGGGTGCCCTGACAGTATAAAAAACAAACTAACTAACCAGCGTCACCCGTAACAGTTATACGGTGATCACTGGTTGAAAGGGTTAACTAGGGGCAATCGGGGTTAAAACCTTTATTAGGTAATATATGGGGGTACCTGACGCTATATAAAAACCTGACGGGGAACCTAAATTACTAACTGGCTAACCAGCGTCACCAGTGACACTTATACGGTGATCACTGGTGAAAGAGTTAACTCTAGGGGCAATCAGGGGGTTAAAACTTTTATTTAGGTTGTAATATGGGGGTACCTAACCTATAAACCTATTTATGAACCTATATAAACCTGGCGGTTAACCTAAAAAAATAACTGGCTACCTAGCGGCAACAGTGACACTAATGCAGCGATCAGAAAAATGATCGCTTAGTGACACTGGCAAAAGGGGGTGAAAGGGTTACCTGGGGGGCAATCAAGGGGTTAAACCTTTATTAGGGGGGGGTAGGGGGCTACCTTAGACCTAAAGCTAACTGCCCTGACAGTTATTACAGTCACAACTGACACTAAATGCAGTGATCAGTAAATAAATGATCACTGCAATCAGTGACACTGTGACTGGGGGGGCAGGGGGTGATCTGGGGGGTGATCGGGGGGTGAGTGGGGGGGGGGGGGTGTGAAATGTGTGCCTACGTGTCCTGGTGTCAGTGTACTGTTTGTGCACTTACTTGGATGTCTTCACTCCTCGGCGTCCCGGTCAGAAAGACCAACACGAGGAGTGTGACATCACTTCCGCCTGCCTGTGTTTACAATTCACAGGCAGGGGAAGCTTCTCATTCGCCAGGAGCGATCGCGAGGGGGTGGTCAGAAATCACTGGCCGCCCCTTCATCTCGGATCGCTCCTGAAGCGAAGCCGACTGTCTCCGCCGGCGGGGGGGGGGGGGTGTCCGATCGGACCCCCACCCGCTGGAAGGCAGGCACGTACAGGTATGGGGTTTTGCCTGTATGTGCCATTTTGCCGACGTATATATACATGAGGCGGTCGGCAAGTGGTTAATTGCATCTGAAAGGCCTATTCTAAACTGGCTGCGGAGAGCTGCATCATTACAGCCAGATTCCGGGGCCCACCTGCGAAACTCTGAGCAATACATTTCAGCTGTGGTAGTTCCTTGCTTTAAGTTACGCAGGGTTGATTCTGCAGTAGCAGCATGATCTTCATATAGCAACCTGAGGGCTTCAAAGAAGGCATCTACTGTTAGCAAAGCTTCTCGCCGGACTCCTCCGCTATCTTCAGCAGAAGCAGACGGCGACAGCGACGGCAACACAAGCCTGGGCCATTGCTCGTAAAAGAGCTGGAAGAAGAAAGCGGAGGCCCGGCAAGAAGAACAGACGAGACCACGAAGACCCCCGAAGCTCGGAACAAGACCCCCAGATGGCGGCGGCGATGAAGAAGAAAGCCGGGCTCCTGCGCTAGTGAAAGAGCTAGTAAAAGAGCAGAAGAGTCTGGCGAGAAGACCCCCCAAGACGGAAGAAGACCCCCGGAGCTGTGCAATAAAATATTTAAAAAAATTGTGTTGTTTTTTTTATTTACACTTTTTTCCTTAGGTGAATAGGTAGGGGTACATCGTACCCCATACTCATTCACATAGGGTGGGGGGCCGGTATCTGGGGCCCCCTTATTAAAGGGGGCTCCCGGATTCCGATAAGCCCCCCACCCGCAGACCTCGACAACCAACGGCCTGGTACGGCTCAGGAGGGGGGGGGGCGCTCGCTCGTCCCCACCCCCTTTCCTGACCGGCCGGGCTGCTTGCTCGGATAAGGGTCTGAGATGGATTTGGGTAGGACCCCCACGCCGTTTTTTCGGGATAGGGATTCCCCTTTAAATACATACCAGGTGACGGGGCTGGGGCGGCGGCATTGACTTCCTTCGCTAGTCCCGTCTACCTGGAGTTACGTTCTAAATGAACAGACTTTCCTCCATGTGTGAGGCAAGTCCGTTCATTTCAAAAGTCCTGTGGACTAGCACACAGACGGAGGAAAGTCCGTTGATAAACCTCTCACATAGGGCTTGCACCTTCCCCATTTAACTGGTGTTTAAACGATTCATTACTAACGGACCCAGCAATATTTCAGTCTATATCTACACACATAGAAAACGACTTTATAGAGAACACGAAGGATGAAACCCCCCCAACGACTCTTTGGGTCATAAACCAGTCCTCCGTGGTCAATTAATAATCTTAGCTGCAAAGAAAAATAAAGAAAGACTCACAGACATTAGATGTCTTACTAATTCTGGCCATACACTAGTCGAAAAATCGGCCTAGTGCGCTTTCGAAAAACGAACATACGTTCGTGAGAGCAAACGATCACGCCATCAGGTAAGTAACGATTTTCGAACAATAAATCGTTTATGAACATCAATGTATCGTTTTTTCGTGCGGTTTTAGCATAGAAAAAGGAAGTGTTCAAAAATTGACAGTTACTTACCGATAACTGTTTTTCTAGGATATCTTCCAGGACGGCATAACATGAGAGATGACTGGTCCACCTGACAGGAAACACAATCAACACCAAGGTTAAAAGGCCCCTCCCTTCCCCCTGCACCTCAGTTCTCCCAAAGTAATAGGTTATCCGGGTGACAGAGAGAAACTCTTCCCGTAGTACTTACATTAAAACATGGGTGGGAAGTAGGCCTGCCGTCCTGGTAGATATCCTAGAAAAACAGTTATCGGTAAGTAACTGTCAATTTTCTCTAGTCATCTTCCAGGACGGCATAACCTGAGAGGATATACAAGAAGTTCAAAACCTACCTCAGGGCGGGACCACCGCTTGTAGCACCTTCCTTCCAAATGTCAGATCCTGAGGCGACAGCAGTTCCACTCTATAGTGCTTCAGAAAGGTATCCTGCTTCGCCCAAGTGGCTGTGCGACAGACCTGTTCTATCGAGGCCCCAGCTCTCTCTGCCCAAGAGGCCGCCAAGGATCTCGTTGAGTGAGCTTTAAGATCCACTGGTACTGGGGAACCTGTCTGTTCATAGGCCAATGCTATTGTCTGCCTAATCCATCTAGCCACCGTAGATTTAGATGCCTGCCCTCCCTTTCTGGGGCCACTAAATAAAATTAAAAGGTGATTAGACTTCCTGTACTCCTTCACCCTATCCAGATATGTCAACAGACATTTCCTAACATCTAATAAATAAAATTTCCTCTCCTTCTCATTTTTTGGATTATCACAGAAGGAAGGCAAAATGATCTCCTGCGATCTATTAAACTTAGATGCGACCTTGGGAAGATACAGTGGATCCTGTCTCAGAACTACTCTATCTTCTAAAACCAACAAAAAAGGCTCCTTAACTGACAGGGCCTGTAGGTCGCTCACCCTTCTGGCCGTGGTTATGGCCAGTAAGAAGGCTAACTTCAGCGTCAAAAACTTAACTGAAATTTCCTGCGCTGGTTCGAAGGGCGCTTTCGTCAGTGCCTCCAAGACCAATGTTAAGTTCCATGGCGGAAAAACATTCACCCTAACAGGGGTCACCCTTTCCCTTGCCAGAATGAATCTCTTAATCAGGCTCTAGTGCGACCCTCTGATCCATAAATACAGATAGTGCTGCTATCTGTACTCTCAGGGTATTTGTGGAGATCCCCTGATCCACCCCTGCTTGTAAGAATTCCAGTACCACCGGTACTGAAAGGATAGACACCTCCTTATTCTGGCACCACTGTGAGAAACGATTCCAAACTTTAGAATAGATTCTCCTGGTGACCAGCTTCCTGCTGCCCAATAGGGTCTCAATTACCCTATCCGAGCAACCTTTACCTCTGAGGATCTCCTCCTCAAGTACCATGCCGTCAGACAGAAGAACCCCGGGTCGGGGTGGAGGACTGGTCCTTGTAAAAGAAGATCCCGTCTGGCTTGAAGACGGAGCGGAGGAGAGATTGACCACTCTTTGAGCGTGGCAAACCACGTCCTCTTTGGCCACCATGGGGCTATCAGAATCAGTCCACAGTTTGATCGGGCCAGCTTTTGTAGCACTCGTGGTATCAACACTAGTGGGGGAAAAGCGTATGGAAGATGGAAGTCCCAGTCCTGAGACAGAGCATCCACTCCCTGAGACCCCCCTCCTCTGTTGAGGGAGAAGAAGTGATCCACCTTTTTGTTTCCTCTGTGGGCAAAGAGATCTATGTCTGGGCACCCAAACCTCTGACTTATTTGCAGAAAGACCTCCTGATTTAGTTCCCATTCCCCCTGGAGGATGGGTTTCCGACTTAGAAAATATGCCACCACATTGGCGGTTCCTCTTATGTGAACCGCCGATATGGATTGAAGATTTTCTTCGGCCCAATTTAAAATGTTCAGGGTTAGATTCAGAAGCTTCCTGGATCTGGTGCCCCCCTGGCGGTTTAGGTAAGAGACTGTCGTCACATTGTCCGACAGAACCTGAACCTCCAACCCCTGAATCCTGTCTCCGAAGGCTCTTAACGCCTGGCCCACTGCCAGAAGTTCCCTGTGGTTGGAGGAGGCCCCCGCCTGTGAAGGAGTCCAGGCCCCTTGTGCCTGAGCTTCCCCCAGGTGAGCTCCCCAACCCCAAGCACTTGCGTCGGTGGTTACTATTGTAGGGTTCCACTGATCCCAGGGTAATCCCAAACTGAGCCTGTCCTGATTCAGCCACCAATCTAGGGAGGCCTCTACTTTTGCTGGGATAGACACCTTCCCGTCCAGTGACTCCTTCCTTTTGTCCCAGGAGGACAGTAGGAAGAACTGCAGCTCCCTTGAATGGAGCTGAGCCCAGGGAACCGCTGGAATACATGAGGTCATCAGACCTAACACCCTCATGATCTGCCTGCGAGAGCACTCCCTGGCTTCCTTTAAAGAAGAGATCGCTGTAATCACTTTCAACCGTTTCTCCTCTGGAAGAAACAGTTTCTGAGCCTCTGTATCCACCAGGTATCCCAGAAACATTTTTATTTGGGATGGTGCCAGAGAAGATTTCTCTCTGTTCACTATCCAACCCAAGGGTAGAGATCACTCTGTCTACATCTACTTCTACCTGTTCTTGAGACTGTCTGTATACCAGTAGATCGTCTAGATAAGGTATAAGGGACACCCCCTGAAGGTGTAGATAAGCTACTACCTCCGCCAGGACTTTTGTAAAGATCCTTGGGCTTGCTGTCAGTCCGAAGGGGAGAGCTCGGAATTGCCAATGTTGGATTCCTCTGTCCTTAAGGACTGCAAACCTTAGCAGGGACTGGTGTTCCTTGGCAATCGGAATGTGGAGATAAGCATCCCTCAGATCTATCGTGGCTAGAAACGCATCTTTTAATAGATGCCTGCGCACCGTATAGATACTCTCCATCCGGAAGGTCTTTTGTCTCAAAAACCTGTTCAGTTTCCTGAGATTTAATATCAGGCGAAATTTCCCTGACGGTTTTTGGACGACAAAAACATGGGAGTAAAATCCCTGGTAGTACTCTTCCGGTGGAACGGGAATGATCACCTCCTGAAACGCCAGTCCCTGCACGCTGTCCACCAGTCCTGCGGCCCTTGAAGGTTCCCTGGGAAGACGGGTCAGAATTTTTTTTTGAGGGGGAGTGGAGAGAAATTCCAGACGATATCCCTCTGTCAAGATCTGTAATATGTAGGGGCTTCCGGAGATCTTGTTCCACTGAGGGACAAAGTGAGCCAATCTCCCCCCTACCTTGACGCTGGCATCACTTGGACTGCTTGGTGGCATCTTTAGGACCGGAAAAGAGCAGGCTACCTTTTTGCGTGCTCTTTCCCTTCCCCAACCTTCTATTTGCGTCTTTTTTACCCTTAAAACTTCCTTGATTAGAGGGGGGACAAAAAAACTTCCTGCTCCTCTCTCTCTTATCTTTGACTGGAAACTTTTTCCCCTTTTCTGCTGACCTTGACAGGACCTGATCCAGGCCTGGTCCAAATAGTTGGGAGCCCTCAAAGGGTAACCCGCATAGTCGAGATCTAGACATATGATCTCCTTCCCATGACTTGACCCAGACAGCCCTTCTTGCCGAGTTAAGGAGAGCAGCAGACTTGGCCGTGTTCCTAACGGATTCTACCGCCGCATCTGCTAGATATGCCACAGCCTTACTGATTAACTCTAAAGACTCAGAGACTTCTTTAGAGTTACTCTCTCTAGAAACATGAGTGGAAAGTCTACCTAACCATGCATCCACGTTCCTAGCCACGCAAGCTGATGCCAAGGCAGGAGCCATGGCTGCTGCATTTGCATCCCACGCTCTTCTCAAGAGCGTTTCGGCCCTTCTGTCCATTTGGTCCTTCAGGTTACCTGAGTCCTCGAAAGATAAATCAGACTTCTTTGAGACCTGTGACAGGGCTGCGTCCAACTTGGGGGTTTTGAATTTGTTCCTCTTCCTCCCCAAAAGGAAACCTCCTCTTCCACGTCTTAAGCCTCAGAACCTTTCTTTCTGGGTCTTTCCACTCTCTCAGTATCACCTCCTTTAGGGCCTGATGGACTGGGAATACCCTGGATTGAGGTTTACCCAATCCCCTGTACATTTTATCCCTGGTAGAGGCCT
This sequence comes from Lithobates sylvaticus, assembly GCA_028564925.1. Taxonomy (NCBI): domain Eukaryota; kingdom Metazoa; phylum Chordata; class Amphibia; order Anura; family Ranidae; genus Lithobates; species Lithobates sylvaticus. Next base: position 147,263,516 of record CM053033.1, read on the forward strand.
GAACCGGAGGTTCCGGGATATCTTCAGAGACATAAATTGCCCTGAGTAACTGCCCCATATCCTCTAAGGGAAAGAGGTGGCTACTAGCTCTAGGACCTTCACTATCCTGGCTATCAGCATCTGAATTTTCCCCCTCTTCTAGAGAGTCTTCCTCTGACTCCTCCAAGTCCTCCAATTCCTCAATACCTGAGGTAACAGAGGATGGGTTTTTCTGTGAGGTTTTATGGCCCGTCTGAAAAACCCTCCTGAGAGGAAATATCGTCTCTAGAGGACAGGCCTGCTTTGTCATCCGTCCTCTGAACTTCCCTAGGTGCTATGGCTGTCTTAAGAGATTGTAGTGTAGAAAGCATCTCGGATTGTACTACCAGGAAATCCTTCATAACCTGTGATGTTTCCTTACTCGACAGCTTATGAATGCACCTAAAACAAAAAGGTTTAGAATGGTCTGGTGGGAGCTTTTATTACAGTTCCCACACCTTTTTGTTCTGGGGGGAGGGGGATTTTTACCCCTAGCCTTGTGAACCCCTTGAGCAGAGCCGCTAGGTTCTAAAGGAGACAGAAGAAAGACATAACACCCTTAAAATACTTTCTCACTCTCCTGTGCCTCCCCCCCCTCATGGTGTAAGTAAGACCCCTCTTACCCCACCACTCACAAACAGAAGAGGACTCACCACCTGTAGCCTCTTCTTGTGTTAAGGGTGTGACTATGTCCCCCTCTCTTTCCATCCTGTTCCTTGCTGAGACCGTCCAGGAGGCGACCGGGAGGAAGAAGAGGGACAGTCGTGAGGCCTCTGCCTGCCTCTCCAGAGTCTTTGAGAAACTGCTCCTCAGATGCCGGTGCTCGGCGCCATTTTGTTGAGGGCCCGCCGCCCAAAGGATGGGATTTGGCCTCTAGTGTTTCCGGATCTGCCATTTTGGCGTAGACCGGAAACCGGAAGTGCCGACAACCGGAACCGGAAACGGCGCCATCTTGCTCCACCCGGAATGCTTACTCCTTAGCCAGGAGTATTACAGCGTTCAGAGAGATGGAAACCTTCCCAAAAGAACCCTGCCCAGCACCACTGGACACCATGGGCTCTCACCAACTCCTTCTGCAGCTCGAGCTCCAGTCTCAGACTCTGGTACCTTCAACACCCCTGTACCTGACCGGGTGGAAGAACAATGGCATGAGGTATGTGCTCACAGGAGCTCCGGAATACCCCTCTGTACCCGGGAGGCTCCTTGCCGGGGAGTAACTTCTGCCCTGGCCGTTGGGGGACCCCCTGGGAAGGGACTAAACTCTGGCTAGATCCGCCACCCTCCCCGGCTTTGGAATCCACCCCCCAGAGGGGGGACCATCCGCTACTAGCTTCAGGTCTATAGACAAAAATAACAAACGTTTCGCTGCCGGTGTTGATTGTGTTTCCTGTCAGGTGGACCAGTCATCTCTCAGGTTATGCCGTCCTGGAAGATGACTAGAGAAAAGTGTGTTTGACCTCTGCTCTGTGGCTTCCTGTGTTTCACGTATACGCCCAGAGGATCAACGTACGTTCGTCATTGTGCATAGTAGAGATCTACATAACTAACCCTGTGCGTAGTAGAGATCTACTGCGCAACCTTCAACGTACGTTCGTCATAATGTAACGAACCCTGTGCGTAGTAGAGATCTACTGCCCAACCTTCAATATAGATGTGGATGAGAGGAGCATTGCCATAGTAATGCTTGGAGTGATGGCTATACAACAAGCAGAGGAGCCTAGAGGTAAAAGGCGAAGGTTATGGAGTAAAGAGTGGCTGAAGAACCGTGATAATTTCTCTCATATGAGATTGGTTCAAGAGCTGAAGGAAAACAATCCCGATGATTATCGGAACTATCTGAGGATGCCTGATGAGTCTTTTCAGCTACTACTCAGTAAAGTGTCACCCCTCATAACAAAAAAGGACAGTCTTAAGATCTAGCATCACAGCGGAGCAGAGACTGGTAGCAACACTTTGTTTTGTCGCAACTGGACGACGTTTTGAAGACCTCAAATTTACAACTGGAATCTCTGCCCAGTCGCCTGGCCGCATCATACCTGAGACCTGCCGAGCCATCATAACAAGCATGCAAGACGAATACTTAAAAGGTAATGACCCAGTGCTTTTAGTTTTCTATCTCAAACACTGTACAGCTTGCTTTGCTAAACTTAGAATTTATTAACTATAAACATATAAATAAACTGAAAATAGTTCATAACATGTCAAACTGACAAAGATAACATATTTACAACAAAATGTACATATTTACAACAAAATGTATGTGGTTCACAAAGATGTGTACTGATAATCCTGTCCCCAGTTGCTTGGTGGTCGATCCTGCTGTGTGTATGGTCCGTGCCACTGATGCATTTGTTGATGTAGTTGTGATGATTGGGTGTGTGTGGGTCTGTGCTCAGCTAAGTGGGTATTTGTGGTCAGCTCACCCCTTAGCCCTTTATTAAGAAGCTGAATAAGTAATGGTTCCAGTAATTGTTTTTGGTCTTCTGACATCCTGCGCATTTTCTTAGCAGCAAATGAACCCAGGTCATCACATTCATCCCTCTTCTGATTTAATGCTGCAGATGCTTGGAGTAGAAAGTTGCCTGTAGAATCTTGCCTTGTTTTTCTCTTTTTGCTCCTGCTTACTGGTGGTGATGTGCCAGTTTGGGTTTCACTGCCAAATAGATCCTGTATAATAAAGCCAATAAAAAAATTAGTCTTTCAAATTAAGCCTTATATCGTTTTTAACAATATCTTTTTACCTTTGCACAGCTACCGGCATCTGTGGAGGAATGGAAAGCAAAAGCAAAACAATTTCATGACCAGTGATGTAAGTAACTGAGTTAAAATAAACTGAGTTACCTAACGCAGTTACTTTAGAGGGTAACGAGTAATCTAACTGATTACTTTTCCCCTCATGGTAACTCAGTTCCCATTACTTTGGCTTAGTTACCCCAATTACATCTACCGCCACTAGATGGCAGTAGTGTAATTCCGGTGTCCTGCCGAAAAAGTTCCCCCGCCGGATAAGGACCCCCTGTACTGCGCAGGCGCAGGGCTTGCGCAGTACGAAGGACTGCGGAGCTTCCGAAAATTGCCAAACCTAAACAGCTCTGAGTGAACTCTACACCGCGCAGGTGCAGTTAACATGTAATTGTACGAGGCGATGCCGCACGCTCCTGATGCTCGTGCTACTCTGCAAGGGGCGTCTATCGTGCAAGTAAGGGGCGGGTCTAGTATTACTGTAACCAAGGGGCGCATTTATTATTATTGTTATATTTCGTGCTCTGCCCATTAATTTAACATTCGCCCTCTTCTGTAGCCATCTGCCCCTTACACGATATAATAATAATAGACCCGCCCCTTACATGATATAATAATAATAGACCAGCCCCTTGCTTACACGCTATAACAGATCTGCCCCTTGGTTAGAGTAATAATAGAGCAGTCCCTTGGTTACACGATATATAACAATAATAATAAATGCGCCCCTTGGTTACAGTAATACTAGACCCGCCCCTTAGTTACACGTATAGAATATTTAAAAAAAAAAGTCAGTTACTTTGCTGCGTAACTAATTACTTTTCCAATGTAGTAACTGAGTTACTAACGTAATTACTTTTTGGGAGAAGTAATTTGTAACTTAACTAATTACTTTTTTAAAGTAAGATGACCAACACTGTTCATGACTATTGGAATTTCCCCAACTGTGGTGGTGCCATAGACGGCAAACATGTTCGCATAACGCCACCAGCAAAATCTGGCTCCTTCTATTATAATTATAAAGGCTACTTTAGCATCGTACTAATGGCAATCGTGAACGCAAAGTATGAGTTTATCTTTGTGGACATTGGCAAAAATGGAAGAAATTCCGATGGGGGAGTAATTGAGAAAACCATTTTTTTTCACCGTTTAAAAAATGGACTACTAAATCTACCATCCCAAGAGGACACAGTGGAAGGGATAAATTTCATATTTGTTGCAGATGACGCATTTGCATTATCTGAGCATCTGTTGAAACCATTCGCCCTTAAAAACCTTACACCTGATCAAAAAATCTTTAATTACAGGTTATCTCGTGCTAGACGAGTTGTGGAAAATGCTTTTGGTATTATGGCCAACCGCTTTTGTATCTTCCATACAGCAATAAATGTAGCCCCCCACAAAATTGACACTATAGTTCATTGCTGCTGTGTGTTACATAATTTCTTAAGGCGTACTAGCTCCATCTACATGCCACAATCCCTGGTGGACCGTGAGGATACTCTGTCTATTGGTGTTATGCCTGGTGAGTGGTGTAATGATACAGAAGGCCTATTAAACCTAGGCCGTGTGTCACGTTCTGGGTACGGCGGGGAACAGGAGGTGGATCCCCTATGCCAATGAGGCAATAGCACGGGTTGTATTGGAGGACCGGTTCTAATGTTGCTACTGGTTTTCACCAGAGCCCGCCGCAAGGCGGGATGGACGTGTAGCGGCGGTAGCAACCAGGTCGTGTCTTCCAATAGCAACTCGACCCCACTGACAGCTGAGACAGGCGCGGTACACAAGGATTAAGCAGAGGCGAGGTCAAACGTAGCAAAAGGTCAAGGCAGGTGGCAAAGGTTCGTAGTCAGGGGCAACAGCAAAGATCTGGATACACTAGTAGGAGCAAAACACAAAACGCTTTCACTGGGCACTAAAGGCAACTCAAGATCCGGCCCGGACAGGAAGGGGAAGTGGGTTTATAAAGGATGGGGCGAACGGTAATTGGGCCAGGCACAAATCAATTGTGCGCTGGCCCTTTAAGAGAGAGCAGAGTAGCGCGCGCGCCTAGGGAGCGGGGGCGTGCGTGTGCCGGAAGGAGCCGGCGGAGGCAGGAGAAGAGAGCGGGATGCGATCCCCGGGCGGGCCGTGGGTCGCATCCCGGAGACAGGGCAGCGCCTGCGGTCAGGGGAGCTGACCGAGGCGTTGCAGGGCAGAGGACGCCGTGAGCGCTCCGGGAAGGATGGGGCACCCGGATCGCTCGGCGTTACACCGTGCCCCACCACGTCTCTCCAGTCAACTTGCTCGTCATAATCGCCAGGATTATATGGACTATTTTCTTGGTTGTGGAGCAATAGATTGGCAAAATAATCTCTAAATGATATATGTATATTTGCGTGGCTGCATTTATATCTTATTTATGTATTAAACACAGTTGTAAATTAATTGTTTATGTTTGAAAATTATCAAAAGTACAAAGGTACATGTGCTTTTGATGTGTTTAGCATTTTTTTGGTTAATCTCTTAATAATTTAATTTTTGATCTGTACATATAAAAGTGTATTTGAATAAATAATATGCTGACTTACCTGACTGCTTGGCATTTCATCAAATGTTCCTTCTTCTTCATCGCCTAAAGGATTTACAGTGATACTGTCTAAACTTGACACAGAGGGTTATGCTTCCTCCTGGTCAGTTAGAAAACGAAGACTCTCAAAATACCACAGGTGTGGCACGTATACTTCATCTGCACCTTTACCAGATTTTTTGGAATCAGCAATTTTATTTAATTCTTTTTTGAAAATAGTACGCAAATTAGCAATTTTTTGTTTGACATAGGATACGTCTGCTTTGGCATACACAACCGTGCATAGTCCTGCTAATTTTGTATATGCTTCTAGACGTTTTGGACGGTCTGAATAGTCTTTGGAACGTACTTTCCATAGGCATGGAAGATCTCGGTACATTTCGAGGAATTGTGGCAGGAAATGTGGTGAGGTAAATTTGTCCACCATTGCACATGTAAAAACAAAAAATGCATCAATGTTCAGTTGACAAACTACACCTAACAATTAATACCCAACACAGGTGTCAAACACAAGGGCTGCGTGCCGAATCGTGCCCTCCAGACCAGAGCCGGTACAAGGGGTGGGCAGGAGGAAAGGGTGCCCTGGGCGGAGTCTGAGAGGGGGTGGGTTGTTAGCACGCCTAAAAAAGAGTATCATTATCCTAATCCTTATCCTATGCTGGCCATCACTAAATGGCCAGCCGCATTCAGACTGAGCTGCTGCTCTCTTTCTGGACTGCTGCGATCACGCCATTTAATCACCTCTTTTGTCCCCAGAGTAGAGAGGGGCAGATGGAGGGAGGCGGGACAATTCTGCACTGGGGGTGGGACCAACAATGTGTGGAGAGCAGTAGCTGGCTGTCACATTAATCGGGAGGTGATTGGCTGCTAGGAGGCGGTCCTATAAGCCAAACACCAGTTCACTAATATGAAAAGGAAACCCAGCAGTTCCCATGCCCCGCCTTCAGTTTAGGATTGTCCTGCGGCTCCCACCTCCTGCTCTCTGCTCTGTGAAAGTTGGGAGAGTGAAGGGAGAAAAATATATGGAACTGTGAAGGATGTGAAGCAGGGGAATGGGGGGCAATACTGTGTGGGTTAACTCTGTCTCTATTGCATAAAAACTCATTGAATTTGTATTGTTTTAAGTACCGTATTTCTTGGCGTATAACACGCACCCCAAGTTGAGGAGGGCATTTTAATTACAAACATTTTTAGGAGGGAAGTTTAGGCAATTCCAAAAATACCTTTAAACGTCATTTGCAGCCTTGCCCACGTTTAAATTTCCCGCCGCCGAAAAAGACAGAGCCGACCGTTCGGGTCCGCACGCTGTTCCGCCTCCCTGCTGTTTCGGGAGCGAGCACAGGGAGGCGGGACTGCGACCGGAGCCGAACGTTCGGCTCGATCTTTTTCGGCGCCGCTCGATTTTTTGGTCACTTTTTTGGGGGATCAGCGTATAACACGCACCCACGACTTTCGCCAGATTTTAAGGGGGAAAAAGTGCATGTTATACGCCGAAATATGGTATATTCTTGTTTTGAAACGACATTGAATCTTTAATAAAAAGGGGGGGGGCAGTTTGCTCTCTTTGCCCTGGGCACCAAATGGCCTTGTCCCAGCACTGCTCCAGGCCATTTCATGTGGCCCTCACACCTCTCCTGCAGCTGCTCGAGAGCTCTAGCCCTCCTCTGGTCCTCCTCCAGACCCCTACTTTCTGCTTTCCAGCAATACATTCAGCTTCTTCCCAGCAGCAGCATAAGGAAGGGGCAGGGCCGGCCCTACCTATAGACAAGGTAGGCGCCGGCCTAGAGTACACAACAGTCAGGGGCCCTGTAACAATGCCCCCCACCACCCCCAAGCTCAGTGAATGACTCCACCCCCCAAAATGTTAGCAATATCTAAAAAGGTGGCGTATACATGGGCAGGGCAAAGGAGGTGTAGTCAGGGGTGTAGCCATAGGGGCACACAAAATGTGGTTTTGCCTAGGGTGTAAAAAAAACCTTGCACCAGCCCTACTGACATGTATGTTATGTAAGGGAGAGTGGGGGACTCAACTTCTAAAGGTGGGGTGACTCAGGAAATATAATGTAAGGGGGGCATGTAATCTTACAGATACAACCGGCCCTTTGGAGGGCAATTATAATGCTGATTTGGCACACAATGACATTGAAATTGGCACCCCTGCCCTATAAATATTATAATGGTTTGCTTACCTTCAGTTGTAACGAATCTGCGAGGGTACAGTCTGTGTTCGTACATCACAACGGTCTGTGTGGCGAGAAAGAGTGAAGCACGGTGCTTTATGGGAGTTTAGAAGCTCCGCCCCTCTTCATTCGTAGAAGCTCCGCCCCTCTTACTTCTGCGCCATCTTTACCAACAGAACTATGTTTAAAGAAAACGCCCATGCCGTTCCAGAACCATTTAACCTGGATAGTTTTAAAAAAAAAGGCAACACCTATGTCCCCGGATGAGATGAAAACTATGGTGAAGATTCTTGAAAAGAATGATTATAATGGGAGGCGCAAAAACTACCCCAGGCCTAATACAAGAAAAAAAAAAAAAAACATCATGGAGAAGGTTGTCCATGTGCTGGAGAAGAAGTATGGTGTGCATCGAACAAAGGACCAGCTGTGCAAGAGATGGTCTGACTTGAAGCATAGGGAGGAAGACCAGTTGCATAAAATACACAGAATTATCCAAAAAGGTATTGTAGATTATTTTCTGACATTTCTTCTCTTTTAGCTAGGCATGCAATCCATGCAGTCTCTCTGTAATGTCTTCATCAATGCAAACTATATTCTTTAGCATGCATGCTTAACCACTTCAGCCCCGGACCAATTGTCAGCTTAAGGACCAGAGGTCTTTTTTCAATTTCGCACTGCACTGCTTTAACTGGTAATTGCGCGGTCATGCAATGTTGTAACCATACGAAATTTGCGTCCTTTTCTTCCCACAAATAGAGCTTTCTTTTGATGGTATTTGATTGCCTCTGTGATTTTTATTTGTTGCGCTATAAACGTCAAAAGATCGCAAATTTTGAAAAAAAAATATATTTTCTACTTTTTGTTATAAGAAAAATCTAATAAACTCAATTTTAGTCAAACATTTGGGCCAAAATGTATTCAGCCACATGTCTTTAGTAAAAAAAATGCCAATAAGCGTATATTTATTGGTTTGCGCAAAAGTTATAGCGTCTACAAACTAGAGTACATTTTCTGGAATTTACACCGCTTTTAATTTATGACTGCCCATCTCATTTCTTGAGGTGCTAAAATGGCAGGGAAGTACAAAACCCCCCAAATGACCCCATTTTGGAAAGTAGACACCCCAAGCTATTTGCTGAGAGGCATGTTGAGCCCATTGAATATTTTTTTTTTTTAGTCCCAAGTGATTGAATAAAGACAAAAAAAAAAAAAGTTGTCACTAAATGATATATTGCTCACACATGCCATGGTTATATGTGGAATTGCACCCCAAAATACATTTTTCTGCTTCTCCTGAGTATGGGGATACCACATGTGTGGGACTTTTTGGGAGCCTACCCGCGTACGGGGCCCCAAAACCCAAGCACCGCCTTCAGGATTTCTAAGGGTGCAAATTTTTGATTTCACTCCTCACTACCTATCACAGTTTCGAAGGCCATAAAATGCCAAAATAGCACAAAACCCCCCCAAATGACCCCATTTTGGAAAGTAGACACCCCAAGCTATTTGCTGAGAGGCATGTTGAGTCCATGGAATATTTTATATTTTGCCACAAGTTGCGGGAATATTACAAACATTATTTTTTTGCCCAAAGTTGTCACTAAATTATATATTGCCCACACATGCCATGGGCATATGTGGAATTACACCCCAAAATACATTCTGCTGCTTCTCCCGAGTACGGTGATACCACATGTGTGGAACTTTTTGGGAGCCTATCCGCATACGGGCCCCCGAAAACCAAGCACCGCCTTCAAGATTTCTAAGGGCATAACTTTTTGATTTCACTCCTCACTACCTATCACTACCTATCACAGTTTTGAAGGCCATAAAATGCCAAGATGGCACAAAACCCCCCCAAATGACCCCATTTTGGAAAGTAGATACCCCAAGCTATTTGCTGAGAGGCATGTTGAGCCCATTGAATATTTTTTTTTTTGTCCCAAGTGATTGAATAAAGACAAAAAAAAAAAAATGTTTTACAAAAAGTTGTCGCTAAATGATATATTGCTCACACATGCCATGGTTATATGTGGAATTGCACCCCAAAATACATTTTCCTGCTGCTCCTGAGTACGGGGATACCACATGTGTGGGACTTTTTGGCAGCCTAGCCGTGTACGGCACCCCGAAAACCAATCACCGCCTTCAGGATTTCTAAGGGTGCAAATTTTTGATTTCACTCCTCACTACCTATCACAGTTTCGAAGGCCATAAAATGCCAAAATAGCACAAAACCCCCCCAAATGACCCCATTTTGGAAAGTAGACACCCCAAGCTATTTGTTGAGAGGCATGGTGAGTATTTTACAGCTCTCATGTGTTTTTGAAAATGAAGAAAGTAAACAAAAAAATTTTTTTTTTTTCAATTTTCCAAACTTTGTGACAAAAAGCGAGATCTGCAAAATAATCACCATACCTCTCAGCAAATAGTTTGGGGTGTCTACTTTCCAAAATGGGGTCATTTGGGGGTAGTTTGTGCCATCTGGGCATTCCATGGCCTCCGAAACTGTGATTGGCAGTGAGGAGTGAAATAAAAAAATTACACCCTTAGAAAGCCTGAAGGCGGTGCTTGGTTTTTGGGGTCCCGTATGCAGTTAGGCTCCCAAAAAGTCCCACACATGTGGTATCCCCATACTCAGGAGAAGCAACAATGTATTTTGGGGTGTATTTCCACATATGCCCATGACATGTTTGAGCCATGTTTTGTAAAACGCTTTCCCAATTTCCCAATGGCGCGGTTTATATCCGGGAGGGGGGACATTCCCTCCCACTGCTTGTAAAAGCAGTCTAGAGGCTAATTACCCGCTAGAATTGCTTTTACATGAAAGCCGATCACTGGCTGAAAAGAATGATACCAAGATGATACCAAGATGATACCTAAACCTGCAGGCATCATTCTGGTATAACATACTGGACATATATTGTAATCTTTTTTTTTCATGCAGCCTCTTGGCTGAACGAAAAAAAAGAGATTGATTGGTGGGTATGCCCACCATTAGAATACCTCCCTTCATCCACCCTACATCCACCCACTTCTAATGATGGGCATACATGCACCATTTATATATGCCGAAGCATGGGGGCATCCTCCCGCAAAAAAGTTATGCCACGTACACATGGTCGGAATTTTCCACGGGCCTCCGTCAGAATTTCGACCGTATGTACGTGGCATTAGGAGCAAATCGCTCCTCCGCCCCTGCTGCCCCCATGCTTCGGCATATATGCTCTTTTTTTTAACTGTGGTGGTGAAATCACCTCCTACAGCGTTGGAGTCGCGGCTTTATGTATCGTGGGAGCAAACGCTGTTGCTGTCAAGATAAATAAATCCGCGCTGCAACTGAATGGCGTACCTGCTAAGCAAATAATGGTTAACATTAAAACAAAGTAACATTACAGTATAACAGTAATACCTTACCATACCATACCTGCAAAGCAAATACCAAAAAAAAACATAGTAAAAAATAAAACATTTTGTTAACGGAACCGGTGCTTAAAATATATATATGCCGAAGCATGGGGGCATCCTCCCGCAAAAAAGTTATGCCACGTACACATGGTCGGACTTTTCCACGGGTAAGCCTCCGTCGGAATTTCGACCGTATGTACGTGGCATTAGGAGCAAAATGGCTCCTCCGCCCCTGCTGCCCCCATGCTTCGGCATATATGCTCTTTTTTTTTAACTGTGGTGGTGAAATCACCTCCTACAGAGTTGGAGTCGCGGCTTTATGTATCGTGGGAGCAAACGCTGTTGCTGTCAAGATAAATAAATCCGCGCTGCAACTGAATGGCGCACCTGAAAACAAAAAAAATGGTTAACAATAAAACACAGTAAACAAAATTACATACCTGAAAAGCAAGCATGATAAAACATAATAAAAAACATTGCAGAATAGAATAGAGTAAAAAAGAGCAACAATAGAGAGAGAATAGAGAGAGAGAGAGAGAACAATAAAACGACACATATTTTTGCTTTTTTTATTTTATATTTTTTGGGGTTTTTTATTTTTTTGTACTTTTTTTTATTTTTATTTTTTACACTTTTTTTTAAACTTTTAAACTTTTTTTTTAAACTATAACTGTAACGGTCGGGTCTCAAAATGCGATGGCATTCTTGAGACCCTGTAACTATAATTTTAACGGTCGGGTCTCAAAATGCGATGGCATTCTTGAGACCCTGTGAAAGTGTATCCTAGCCTGTGAAATGCTGTACCCTACGCTAATACCTCACTAGTGAGTGGTAGCGTTCAAAACATTCACCAATGCAGAGACCAGGATTGTCAGGACAGCGTGGACAATAATAACGGGTGTCACGCCTACATCCGCGCTTGGTACAGACACGACATCTTCTTTGGGGGGCTCGTTGGGTAGGGGTACTCTGGAGGGCATAAGCAAAATGCCTCTCATGCAGCCGGCTTACTGCATTTGGTAGGGGATGTTTAGGTGCAGAACCGCCTGGATACAGGAGTTCTGTGACAACCTCTTCCTGGAATTCAAGGAAGGGTAAAGTCCCGCCTGAAGCTCCGTATAGCACATGAGCGTTCAGCAAAGCCAATTGGAACAAATAAATAGACACTTTTTTGTACCAGCGTCTAGCCTTACGGGCAACTAGGTACGGCACCAACAACTGGTCGTTGAGGTCCACCCCTCCCATATTAAGGTTATACTCGTGGACACAGAGGGGTTTCGTCACAACACCAGCCACCGTACGAATTTGGACTGTCGTGTCTGCATGAAGGGAGGTAAGAACGAAAACATTATTATTATCCCTCCACTTCACAGCGAGCAAATTATTACACTGAAAGCAGGCTCTCTCCCCCAACCTAAGAGGGGAATATACAAGCCACTGTGGAAAGCCCCGGCGATTAGGTCGCACGGTGCCACATGCTCCAATCTGCTGATCAAACAAGTGACTAAACAGTGGCACGCTCGTGTAATAATTGTCCACGTACAAGTGGTACCCCTTTCCGAATAAGGGTGACACCAAGTTCCACACTATCTTGCCAGCGCTCCCTATGTAATCTGGACAGTTCTCCGGCTCTACGTAACTATCTTTTCCCTCATAAACCGAAAAGCTCCACGTATAGCTTGTTGCCCTGTCACAGAGCTTGTAGAGCTTGACCCCGTATCTGGCACGCTTGCTGGGAAGGTACTGTTTGAGAGACAAGCGGCCAGAAAACTTAATCAGGGACTCGTCAATGCAGACAACTTGATTGGGCGTAAACAAGGCTGCAAAACATTGGTTGAAGTGGTTTATGAGGGGCCAAATTTTGTAGAGCCGATCAAATTCAGGGTCTCCACGAGGACGACAAAGTTCATTGTCACTGAAGTGCATGAACCGCAAGATATGTTCATATCGTGCCCTGGACATGGAGCAAGAGAACACGGGCATTTGGTGGACTGGTGAGGTCGACCAATAAGTCCTCAGAGTCGGGAATTTATGTATGCCCATGTTGAGGGAAAGGCCCAGAAAGGACTTAAATTCGGAAACCGTAATTGGTTTCCAATCTCTGGCAAGGGAAAGCAACTGGGGATTAGCGGCGATGTATTGACCAGCGTATATATTACATTGGTCCACAATAGATCTATAGAGATCTTCCGTGAAAAACAGCAAATAAAAATCGGATGGCTTAAAATCAGCTGTTTCCACCTGAATACCGGTGAATGGGGGAAGTACGGGTTCTGCAGAAGTGGTGGGCACCCAATCAGGATTGGCGGATTCTGCAGGAAGGGCACTATGTGATTGACAGGCCTGCCTTTGTCTTCTTCTTGGTGGCAGCGGGACACTACTTGTGCTTGCCACCTCGCCAGCTTGAACTGCACTTATGGGACTTGCCACGTCACCACGTGTTACTGCAGTGCTGGATGTACATCCAGGGTGTACTAGGCCGCTGGTGCTTGCCAGTTCACCAGAAGGAATAGCGGCGCTAGTACTTCTCTGCTCCATACGAGAGACCTGCGGTTCTTGCACCTCAACAACAGCAGAAGATCGGGATCGGGTACGCCTGACCTTAGCAGGGACCACACCTCTGTCGCCAGAGCTATCTGTCATGGAGCCGCTGTCGTCTACTGGATCGTATTCTGAGCCTGATTCTGACAGATGAGTGACCTCCTCTTCACTATCTGTCATACTCAGAAACAAGTAGGCCTGTTCACTAGTGTACTTTCGATTTGCCATTTTGGGCTCTAAATTTAGTAGTACACTAGTGAGATTCACAGGTAAAAAAGCTCCTAGGCTGTTAGCGACTGAATCAAAACGCTACCAAAAAAACTGTTAGCGATCGCAGGGATCAGGCCTGACTCTGCGAACGCTGCAGTTATGTGTTTAGTGTTTTGTAAGTGACAGTGATCGATCGATACTGCACTTGGGTGGGCTGGGCGGAGGGGGAAAACGCAGGTGCTATCAGGTATCTGGGCTGATTACGCTAACAATGCGTTTTTTGGAACCCTAAACTGCTGGGACGCTAGTATAGATCTGATCAGATATTGATCTGTTCAGATACTATACCACTAAGGGAGGTGTATGCTTTGCGTGTGGGTGTTTGCGGTACTGGCACTAACCTGGGGCGACGCAGACCTTATTTGACCCTAAAACCTAATTGATATCACCCGCCGGGCGATCAGGGGGTTAAACCGTTATTGGGTAATAAATGGCGGGTGCCCTGACAGTATAAAAAACAAACTAACTAACCAGCGTCACCCGTAACAGTTATACGGTGATCACTGGTGAAAGGGTTAACTAGGGGCAATCAGGGGGTTAAAACCTTTATTAGGTAATATATGGGGGTACCTGACACTATATAAAAACCTGACGGGGAACCTAAATAACTAAATAACTAACTGGCTAACCAGCGTCCCCAGTGACACTTATACGGTGATCACTGGTGAAAGGGTTAACTCTAGGGGCAATCAAGGGGTTAAAACCTTTATTTAGGTTGTAATATGGGGGTACCTGACCTATAAACCTATTTATGAACCTATATAAACCTGGCGGTTAACCTAAAAAAAAACTGGCTACCTAGCGGCACCAGTTACACTAATGCAGCGATCAGAAAAACGATTGCTTAGTGACACTGGCAAAAGGGGGTGAAAGGGTTACCTGGGGGCAATCAAGGGGTTAAACCTTTATTGGGGGGGTAGTGGGCTACCTTAGACCTAAAGGGGCCTAAAACTAACTGCCCTGACAGTTATTGCAGTCACAACTGACACTAAATGCAGTGATCAGTAAATAAATGATCACTGCAATCAGTGACACTGTGACTGGGGGGGCAGGGGTGATCTGGGGGGTGATCAGGGGGTGCCAGGGGGGTGAAATATGTGCCTATGTGTGCCTGGTGTCAGTGTAGTGTTTGTGCACTAACCTGATGTCTTCACAGCTCGGCGTCCCGGTCAGAAAGACCGGCACGAGGAGCGTGACATCACTTCCTCTTGCCTGTGTTTACAATACGCAGGCAAGGGAAGCATCTGATTCGCCAGGAGCGATCGCGAGGGGGTGGCCAGAAACCACTGGCCAGACCCTCGTCTCTGATCGCTCCTGAAGCGATGCCGACTGTCCCGATCGGACCCCCCACCCACCGAAAGAATGGCACGTACAGGTATGTGGTTTTGCCTGTACGTGCCATTCTGCCGACGTATATGTACATGGGGCGGTCGGCAAGTGGTTAATACATGATTTTTTGTTTTTACCACCTAGAAAGACCCAAGAAAACACACTTTCAAAGCAGAACAGTGACAACAGAATTGGATATTGTTGTGGTTGATGACCCAGCTCCAGCTACTGCTATAGGACCAGATGATGATGATGCAGAACCATCCCAAACTATAACAGATGTTGAAGCAGACCAGGCTCAGCATTCCTCTGAGACCATCACAAGCAGCACAGGTAATCCACTACACATACACTTTAACATCATCTCCATTTCCCAAACAGTTTACTGATTTTACTTTTTTCTTCTTATCTTCAACAGCACATCATCTGTCTCAGGAACAGGGATTAAATTCCCTCACTGCCCAAAGATTGGTAGCTGATATTCTGAAGTGCTCATCAGAATTAGAGAAACTCAAAGATCTCTTGACCTCTGTCCAAAAAAGCTTTCTGGTTGTAGTTGACACACTATGTAAAATTTAACACGTGTCACTTTTGTACATGTTTTGGTGTTCCTTCATGTTTGTCTAGTTCACTTCATGTGGTCATTGTTTGTACAAATTCAGCTAGTTCTACTGTTGAGGACAAGCACTTTATTGTTGAAATACACATGGGCTAACTGCCTGTATACCTCTGACCTGAGGTCACATGGCCTAACCCCTATAGGCCATGTGACCTCACCTCAGTGCACTTTAGCTAACAAGGCACCTGTGTGACTTATTCACACAGGAGGGGGGAGCCTTGAAACTGCCTCCTTCCATGCAGGTCAAAAAAACAAAACTAATGATTATTAAACTAAAAAAATTTGACAAAAAAAAGTTTGTAACAATATTTGTGTACTTTTACAAAAAAAAATTACATTTGCAATAAAGTTTATATATTGCATATTCGGTTTGTTGTGTTATTTTTTACAAGATGGGTATATTACAATTGACCAGGTTGCAGGTTATATAGTTGTTGGTGTGGATGATTTGTCATGACATTTTGACGTGAACGTTCTTTGCCATGAATATTAACCTTCCGGGTTAAATTTTTTTCACACATGCGCAGTAGCAAACATTCGTTTTTTAACGGACGAATAACGCATTAACCTTGCAATTTATCGATCGTTCGGCAGAAGTTTGCGGTTCGATTTTTTTACACAAAAACGCCACCAACGATTAACGATTTGTGCCCACTAACTTGCCGAAAACCGAACGAAGTGTGTGCATGATCGAATTTCGGCTGATTTTTCGTATAGTGTAAATTACAACAAACCCCATCCCAAGAACTTACCAGACAAATCCAAGATAAGTGCCAGGCCTTAGACATTATTCTTTCAGCAAACACAGAAAAATCCCTTAGATTTTCGAAAGCAGAATTCTTGCTTCATAATAATTCTCCTTCAGCTATATTTGCCAGGAAATTCAATCAAGAACACAAACCACCTAATTTATACAAAATTAGAAACCAAGCCGGCAATCTTGTCACGCACCCACAGGAAGTTTTGAGCATTTTCTCTTCTTTTTACAAGGACCTCCTTTCCGGCCCACAACCTCAACGCAACCAAACCTCTAAAACTTGGCTAGACGATATTCTATTACCCTCTCTCAGTGAACAAAAAATAGAGTCTCTTAACCTCTCTGGCGGTATGATTATTTCTGATTTTAGGTGCTGAAAGCGGTACAATCACTTTGCATGGAAATTTGGCCTGCAATTCTTAGTAATAACTCACTTAAATCCGTCCAAACAAGAGTCTAGTAGACATCACGGGTATGATAAACTCAAAATCATAAATTATAATATAATAAATAACTATAAAAATGATTCAATAATATAATCAAATCAAAAACACTGAAATTTGCTCAGTTGTAGAATTGTCGCTGTCATTAGATTTAGGTTTTGATGACAAATTTCCCCAAAAATCGCTATCGCTCAATTCTGCAAATGAGTGAAATTTATTATCGCTGTTTTCTAGCTGGTCTAAAATCACTTTTGACATAAAGGGACACTTTTGGTTGCTATGGACAATCTCCAAATTCCAGGCAGAAAAAAATGTATTTATAATATAAAAGTACATGCAGGGCACTGGACAGACTACTAGGGACAAATGGGATGTGTAATTTTTTTTATACAGTACTGTAATCTGTAAGATTACAGTACTGTATGTGTTTTGTGTGTCTTTACTTTTTTGAATTTGGCGCCGATCTCCGCTCCCGTGCGTTGTAACGTCACAGGGAACAGAGCTCAGCGGCACTCGGGCACTGCGTGAATCAAGCGGAGGCGCTCGCAAACACAGCGGGGAGACATCACAGGATCCAGGGGACAAGGTAAGTAAGTCTCCCTGTACCCTGCAATGCGGGAGTCTGGCTCAGGGTTACCGCTTATGGTACTGAAGTTCCACATCGAGCCAGACTCTGGAATACCGCCAGGGGGGTTAATGCACCTTGCACAGACTCTGATATAATCAAAATAATCAAATCTCTCAAAGCCTCCACAGCCCCAGGACCAGATGGTTTCTCCTCCACATATTACCAAAAATATGCTTCTCTTCTAGCTCCAAATTTAACTAAACTTTTCAATCATATTCTTAAAGGTAATCACTTCCCAGATGAGATGCTCCTAGCCAACTTATCTTTAATTCCAAAGCCAGGTAAGGATCACTCCCTCCCTCAGAACTATCGCCCCATTTCATTTCCCCATATCAACGATCTAAACATTTTTGGGAGTCTATTAGCAGATAGATTGGCAGCTGTCATCACAAATCTTATACACATTGATCAGACAGGTTTCATTCCTAGTCATCAAATAGTTGACAACATAAGATTGGTCACTAATATTATCCAAGATGCTAACCTATATTCTCGTCAACTATGCTTCTAAGCTTAGACATTCATAAGGCCTTCGACAGCGTCAGCTGGTCCTATTTCAATCACCTTTTACCAAAATTTGGCATCCCCACTAATTTCCTAAAAGGCTTTAATGCATTATATCATTCCCCCCAGATTAGAATTAGACTTCCTGGGTATAATTCAGGTTTCTTCCCTCTTAGCAGAGGAACTAGACAGGGCTGCCCCTTATCCCCACTTCTATTTCGCTAGCAATCGAACCCCTGGCTCAAAAAATCAGGAATAGTATAGACATAAAGGGTTACTCCAAGGGTGATGGAGAGTTTAAAATTAGCCTTTATGCTGATGATGCACTCATATTTCTTACTGAACCTCTCATTTCTATCCCATCCCTCCTCAAAGAACTTAGTATTTTCCATGACATTTCTGGCCTTAAAATCAACTTGAATCAATGTTCCGCCTTACCGATTAATTACACTCAACAAACATGAGACCACCTTTCCAAAGATTTCCCATTTATATGGTGCCCTCATTAATTTAAATATCTAGGCATCATGGTCACATCTTCCCATAACCTCCTATATAAGTCCAATTACCTCCCTCTATTCTCCCACATCACTTCCATTCTCAAAATTTGGTCAACTTTCCACATCTCTTTCCTGGGTAGAATATGTGCCATAAAAATGGCGATCCTTCCTAAACTTCTATATTATTTCCGTGCTCTCCCCATCAATATATCAAAAACTAAACTAGCTTCCCTTCAAAGGGAACTCAACTAATTTATTTGGGCTGAGAGGAAACCCAGATGCAGTTATGCCCTTATGCATAGATCTCAACCTTTGGGTGGAATGGGCCTCTCAAACATCTGGCTTTATTTTCTCTCCGCAAGGCTAGTGCAACTTTCTCAATGGTTCACACCTACCCAGGAAACCCCTTGGAAAAAATTTGAGACCTACTCAATTTCCCCACTATACTTACAGAGTATACTCTGGTCTAATTCCATCTCCTATAACAAACTTATTAAAAACTTAACACAATTGTAGCACACTTCTATCAACTATGGCTCAAAACCAACAAAACCTACAATTTATCCTCATAAACTTCCCCACTAACCACTTTCTTAGGTGATCCCAGATTCATATTGGCCTATAATAACATTGATTCTTTTTCCCATTGGAGCAATCACAACCTAACCACACTGAAATCTTAATTGATTAAGGGAGAATTTACTCAATTCTCTACTTTACAAACCAGACATGATCTCCCCTCCTCTGAGTTACAACATTACCTTCAAATTAAAGCCTTTTTTTGCAAATTATTCGCTCTCCATCCATTCCCCCAATACTTTCTTTAAGGGTATATGTATTTTCTCAACTAGGGACAGAGGCCTCATATCTAGATTATTTGGCTACCTCAATAATTATGACTTACCAGACAAATCTGAACCAATGCTCCATTGGTAATCGGATCTAGACTGCTCTTTTACAGCTGATACATGGCGCACTATGTCCGATAACCTACGTAAAAGCAATAAAGCCATTTCATTGAGAGAAACCCCTACAAAAATGTTCTCCAGATGGTACCTAACCCACTCCAAACTACATACCTTTTATCCCTCAGATTCTCCAAACTGCCTTAGGGGCTGTCCAGAACCTGGCACAATCCTACACACATTCTGAAACTGTAAACACCTTGATAATATTTGGCGCATTGCTGTCGAAAGGGTTGAAAACTCTTCCAAACAAAAGATCACTCCCACCCCCCAGATATGTCTACTATATGCAAACATACCTAACATTCCAATACCATGTATGAAACTCTTCCATTCACTGTGTAGCTCCATCCAATGGATGATCGCTTACAGGGCCGATCCTAGGGTCACAGACGCCTGGGTGCAGAAATATTTCTGGCGCCCCCACGTGGGCGTGGTCATCTTACCAACTCCTCCCCTTTACAAATGTTTCTATGACAATGACTTCAACACAGAGATGTTCCCGTAAGAAGTCTTCGTTACCCTGGGATCCTCCCATGATCTTTTACCAATAAAGAAAATACAGGAAAAGCGTACACTAATGAGACCTGGAGGGGAGTCTCTCTGATGCACACAGAGGGGGCTTCTGTTAGAGAGTCTATTAGAAAGAGCCCCCAGGCATAGTACAGGAGATGGTCAGAGACTGTAGACATGATACTTGGAGACGGTCAGAGACTGTAGACATGATACTAGAGATGGTCAGAGACTGCAATCATAGTACAGAAGATGGTCAGACTGCACACATAATACAGGAGATGGTCAGAGACTGCAGACATGTTACAAGAGATGGTCAGAGACTGCAGACATGTTACAAGAGATGGTCAGAGACTGCAGACATGTTACAAGAGGTGGTCAGAGACTGCAGACATGTTACAAGAGATGGTAGTAAATAATGGCCGATCGGCCCTCTCACCTGACCCAGCGATACAGCAACAACGGTTCCTCTGATCAGGAGTCAGCCCACTCTGAATTGCCCGTGGCGGCTCCGCTGGGTAGAGCCCAGATCTGTATTCCTGCAATGACTCCATTCCTTTCTCCACCATGGATGGTGCCAGGCTGTGTGGCTTTCTCTCTCTGATGGTGTTCTCTCAGCACTGTCCTCTCC
Source organism: Lithobates sylvaticus (assembly GCA_028564925.1). Taxonomy (NCBI): domain Eukaryota; kingdom Metazoa; phylum Chordata; class Amphibia; order Anura; family Ranidae; genus Lithobates; species Lithobates sylvaticus. The sequence goes on from CM053033.1 coordinate 147,284,133, forward strand.
CTCTGGAGTCCTGGGTATACTTCCCTGAAAGCTTTCCCGGACTCCTGGCTTTCTCTCTCCCATTCAGCTGAGCATGCTGTGTGGGCCGCAGTTTCCGTGTTACAGTGGGGCTGCCAGTCCTTGGGACAGCATGTCCCACAATCCTCTTCTTTGCTCCTTTGTTTTTTCTTCCCTGGCCGATATGAAGGCGGGGGAAGAAACAGTGCGCTGCTCATTAGTACAGCAGCGCACGAGGAGAACAGTATAGACGAAGGGGGGTAATGGACTAGGGATTATAGCGGTGCAAAAATAATATAGAATAGTCGGGGTTGACTCACAGTTCAATGCTCAGGAAACTTTCTTTTTTAGTACAAAATAATTTTATTACATATAAATACAATCATATAGACAATTACATAGAAAAAGGAAAAAATTGTTGATAAACATTGGACAGTACTTATTCATATAAGATCTTGACAAAGGTTAAATAATTGAATTTATCCTGAATGGCACATGGCCATTTATACAAAGATCAAACCAGAATTACCGATCATTTCAGAGATACACATAAGGTTTAAGGAAAAGTTCAAGATTACTGTAAATGGGATGACCTGAAGTAGGCTAGACGAGCCTTAGTAGACAATTCCGACATGTTTCGCCATAACAATGGCTTCCTCAGGGTGGGTCTACTGTATAAGGTAAGTGTATCTAATATAGAAGAAATTGTCAGAATTAATTAAATTTACTATTAGATTAGGTAGAGAATAGCCCTTGCCGGTTAAAAAAGGGGGTTTCGAAAAAGATAACCAGGGAGGGAACCCAATGATTGGAATCCGGAAGGGATCACCCCCACACTCAATCCCCTGGTGATGGAAACAGAGGTATCCCCTTAAATCGATCAGAACTTACCCAGGTCGGTGTAGATGGTAAAAAAGATCGGACACAGGTCAAGTTGTGGAGTGAAGTGGTCCTAAGGGGTGCCTTCAATGCATAGCAGAAGGTGAGTCACGCCGGGCCAGAAAAGGGAATTTTCTAGTCAGAGAAGGATATCAATGAGAAGGGTTGATAAATTTGTGTGAAAGTCAAGTAATATAGTGTTGTTAGTCCATGGTAAATTAATTCATGGACATGAAGCCACACACTATATAAAGTGGACACATGTCTCAAGTATTTACTTACTTCAACAATTAGTTAAAAGAATACTGGTAATGGGGATGGAGGAACCTTGTAATTTGGAAAGAGATGGTCAAAGACGGGAGGCACCTGAAATGTATTAATATAGGTAAGGGTCTAGAGCTTAAACGTAAGAAGGTAAGTTGAGTGTAAATGCAAGTTTAAAGTTTAGTACCTGTTTCAATCTGTGAATTGGGAGATAATTCAGCACAAATGAAAGCGTGAGTAGGCACCTTTAGATGGGAACGGTGTCCACAGTAGCCGAAGGTCCCTGGTGGAATTGAGATAGTGGATAGTAAGGGCAATCTAAATTGGATTTGGCGAAGAGCCAGTTTGAAAATCAAAGGGTAGGTATAAAGGTAAACTGAAGTAGCTTACTTGATTCTGGAAGAATTAGATGCGTCAGGTGCCTCCAAGGTCCCGTGGTGGACTGAGCTACAAGCCGGCTTTTAAACTCACCTTCCAGTCTGAGGAGGCGTGAGGAACGCCCCTCAGTCAGCGGATGTAGGAGCCTCTGCGCAGGCGCATTACACGCGCCTCGGTCAGGGGCCTACAAGGGCCATAATTCCTGGCGGTGCGCGTGTCGAGGACGTGATGACGTTATCGTCACAGTGTGCCGATTCGCTGCAGAGGCTGAGGTGGGCGGGCTTCGATGCACCGCCCTTGGGTGTCCATACTAGGCATAGAGGCACTGACCAAGTGGACACATTAACAAACCAATCAACAGCCGTGTCAGGGAAACCGAAGAATGGAATTGGTGGGATGGTCGTGAGAGAAGGAAAGGGGAAGCTGGGCCGGGGGGTGGAGGTGGGGGCGTCCCGCGGATCCCATAGTACAGAAGGTGTCCTGCCTGATCCAAAAAGCTCCTACCGGGGAAACAGAAAGTGGGCATACTGAAATAATGACAATTTGGACATACATAAAGATTAATGCTGACATTGTGTAGTTAGATATATTAGAGGGATGAACACAGACAATTGGAAAAAGATTAATATGATTTAATATTAATCAATTGCCTGTTTTTGAGTCAATTATCAAAACATGTTGATAGATGCGACAGGGGCAATTGAAAGCTGAATAGGGATAATAGGATGGGAAAAGGATACGGTTGAGTTCCCATACAGTGTATTTAGCAAAGTTTTTCAATAGATTTAATTATTTTGGGTATGTGTTAGGGAGTATCGTTGAATTTTTAGAAAATTAATAAAGTAGGAAAGGGGGGGGGGCGGGCTTTAGCGCATATTGGGAAGGAGCTCAGCGGGCAGGGGCATGGAAGAGGGATGTAGAAAAAGTATGTAAAATGGGGGGGGGGGGGAAGAAGGGAAGGGAAAGAAAAGGGGGGGGAGGTGGGAGGGGAGGGGCAAGGAAAGGCGAAGGGAGGGAGTGAGGGGGGATGGGGAGGGGGAAAGGGGTGGACTGGGGGGGGGGGTGGGGGGGGGGGGAGGGGGAGGGAGGGGGAATAGAATTGGTAATTAGAGGGTTATAAGAATGATTTAAAACTAATATATTCGTTCATACCAGGGTGCCTGGTGGCGTCTAAAGTGTATATCCACCTGGTCTCAAGTTGGAGCAGGCGAGTATCAATATCCCCTCCACGTATATTAAGGGGTATATGTTCCAAGGCAGAAAACAAGATTGCAGTGGCATCAAAGTTATGTTTTTGGGCAATATGACGATTGACTGCTGTCGAAATTTTCTTTTTAAATAAGGGTTTAATGTGGTCCTGTATACGGATGGAGAATGCTCTCTTTGTTTTGCCGACGTAGAAGCCTCCACAGCGGCAGGTGGCTAAATAAATGACTCCTATAGTATTACATGTGACCCGGTGTTTGAGTGTGTGTAAATTGCCATTGGGTAGTAAGGTAGTGTTAGAGTTGGATAGAAATACACAAGAGTCACAGTGACCACAGGCAAATGTGCCTGGGTGGTCCGTTTTTATGTCATTAGGGGCATGAAAATGACTGGAGGTTAATTTGTCGCTGAGGGAGGGTGGTCGCCGATAAGTGATTTCCGGATATGTTTTCACATATTGTCCTACTATAGGATCAGTTGAAAGTAGGGGCCAAAATTTATTCAGAGTATCCCTTATTTGGGTAGATTGGTTTGAATATTGGGTAATAAGGCGTACAGGTTGCATTGATTGAAGATTTTTGTCTCTAAAGATTAATTCCTTTCGCTCTAAACGTTTAACTCTATTAAATGATTGTTTGAGTAAATTGTGGCTGTAGCCTCTTAGTCTCAATCTCTGATATAGTTGAAAAGAGGATTGGTAAAAATCTTTTTCATTAGTACAATTTCTTCTTATGCGTAGATATTGCCTGTACGGTATACTCTTTTAGAAGAGTTTTAGGGTGGGAACTGGATGCAATATGGTATTGCCAGCCGAGGCTTTTCTATATAACGAGGAATATAGTTTTCCCTCGTTGTCAATGGTTATGGTAAGATCAAGAAAAGTGATCATTTGTTGGCTGCAATCCAAGGTAAATTTTAAATTGTATGCATTAATAGAGATTTTTTTGAAAAATTGTTGTAGGTCCAGATAGGTACCGGTCCAAAAAATCAAAATATCATCGATATATCTCAGCCAGGAGAAGACGTGTTGAGTGAAACACCTCATCTCGGGGTCCGAGAGAATTTCCTTTTCCCACCCCCCCAGATACAGATTGGCGTAGGAAGGGGCACATTTAGTGCCCATTGCTAGGCCCTGTATCTGGAGGTAGTGGGAGGATCCAAAAGTGAAGTAATTCTTGGTTAGAATAAACTGAAGTAGTGATAGAACAAAATTATTATAGGGTTGTGCATTAGGGCCACGTATTTCCAGTTGTTTGGCTATAACTTCCACACCTCTTGCATGTGGTATGGCGTTATAGAGGCATTCAACATCTAGCGCAACAAGATATGAGTTTTTGGGTAGCTGTTTGTTTTCGAGAATGCGTAGTAGATGAATGGTATCTTTAATGTGGGAAGGAAGTGCAAGAACATGGGGGGCGAGGTGTTTGTCTACAAGCTCACTAGCTTTTTCTGTGAGTCCTTCGCAGCCAGACACAATAGGCCGGCCAGGGGGTTTATCCATAGATTTATGGAGTTTGGGTAGTGCATAAAAGGTCGGGGTTTTAGGTTGAGTTACATGTAGGAATTTCCAGGTATTGGTATCTATGATTCCCTTTCTAGTTGCATGAAAGATTAAATTTTGGTATTCTAGTATATATGATTTAATTCGAGTGGGACAGATGGGTCTGTACCAATCGTGGTTGTCAAGGATGTCATGGCACATAGTCATGTAAGCCGGGACATCCATGACAACCACGTTCCCTCCTTTGTCAGAGGGTTTAATAACTATATCTTGGTTAGATTGAAGTGACTTGAGAGCTTTTTGTTGAGCTTTGGTTAGGTTTGTCATACCTGATTCATTCAAGTTAAGTTTTTTTAGTTCCTTTGTGGTTTGTTCCACAAAGGCCCAAATAGAGGGATTGGTGGTTACTTCACTTTTGGATCCTCCCACTACCTCCAGATACAGGGCGTAGCAATGGGCACTAAATGTGCCCCTTCCTACGCCAATCTGTATCTGGGGGGGTGGGAAAAGGAAATTCTCTCGGACCCCGAGATGAGGTGTTTCACTCAACACGTCTTCTCCTGGCTGAGATATATCGATGATATTTTGATTTTTTGGACCGGTACCTATCTGGATCTACAACAATTTTTCAAAAAAATCTCTATTAATGCATACAATTTAAAATTTACCTTGGATTGCAGCCAACAAATGATCACTTTTCTTGATCTTACCATAACCATTGACAACGAGGGAAAACTATATTCCTCGTTATATAGAAAAGCCTCGGCTGGCAATACCATATTGCATGCATCCAGTTCCCACCCTAAAACTCTTCTAAAGAGTATACCGTACAGGCAATATCTACGCATAAGAAGAAATTGTACTAATGAAAAAGATTTTTACCAATCCTCTTTTCAACTATATCAGAGATTGAGACTAAGAGGCTACAGCCACAATTTACTCAAACAATCATTTAATAGAGTTAAACGTTTAGAGCGAAAGGAATTCATCTTTAGAGACAAAAATCTTCAATCAATGCAACCTGTACGCCTTATTACCCAATATTCAAACCAATCTACCCAAATAAGGGATACTCTGAATAAATTTTGGCCCCTACTTTCAACTGATCCTATAGTAGGACAATATGTGAAAACATATCCGGAAATCACTTATCGGCGACCACCCTCCCTCAGCGACAAATTAACCTCCAGTCATTTTCATGCCCCTAATGACATAAAAACAGACCACCCAGGCACATTTGCCTGTGGTCACTGTGACTCTTGTGTATTTCTATCCAACTCTAACACTACCTTACTACCCAATGGCAATTTACACAAACTCAAACACCGGGTCACATGTAATACTATAGGAGTCATTTATTTAGCCACCTGCCGCTGTGGAGGCTTCTACGTCGGCAAAACAAAGAGAGCATTCTCCATCCGTATACAGGACCACATTAAACCCTTATTTAAAAAGAAAATTTCGACAGCAGTCAATCGTCATATTGCCCAAAAACATAACTTTGATGCCACTGCAATCTTGTTTTCTGCCTTGGAACATATACCCCTTAATATACGTGGAGGGGATATTGATACTCGCCTGCTCCAACTTGAGACCAGGTGGATATACACTTTAGACGCCACCAGGCACCCTGGTATGAACGAATATATTAGTTTTAAATCATTCTTATAACCCTCTAATTACCAATTCTATTCCCCCTCCCTCCCCCTCTTTTCCCCCCCCACCTCCCCCCCAGTCCACCCCTTTCCCCCTCCCCATCCCCCCCCATCCCCCCTCACTCCCTCCCTTCGCCTTTCCTTGCCCCTCCCCTCCCACCTCCCCCCCTTTTCTTTCCCTTCCCTTCTCCCCCCCCCCCATTTTACATACTTTTTCTACATCCCTCTTCCATGCCCCTGCCCGCTGAGCTCCTTCCCAATATGCGCTAAAGCCCGCCCCCCCCCTTTCCTACTTTATTAATTTTCTAAAAATTCAACGATACTCCCTAACACATACCCAAAATAATTTAATCTATTGAAAAACTTTGCTAAATACACTGTATGGGAACTCAATCGTATCCTTTTCCCATCCTATTATCCCTATCCAGCTTTCAATTGCCCCTGTCGCATCTATCAACATGTTTTGATAATTGACTCAAAAACAGGCAATTGATTAATATTAAATCATATTAATCTTTTTCCAATTGTCTGTGTTCATCCCTCTAATATATCTAACTACACAATGTCAGCATTAATCTTTATGTATGTCCAAATTGTCATTATTTCAGTATGCCCACTTTCTGTTTCCCCGGTAGGAGCTTTTTGGATCAGGCAGGACACCTTCTGTACTATGGGATCCGCGGGACGCCCCCACCTCCACCCCCCGGACCAGCTTCCCCTTTCCTTCTCTCACGACCATCCCACCAATTCCATTCTTCGGTTTCCCTGACACGGCTGTTGATTGGTTTGTTAATGTGTCCACTTGGTCAGTGCCTCTATGCCTAGTATGGACACCCAAGGGCGGTGCATCGAAGCCCGCCCACCTCAGCCTCTGCAGCGAATCGGCACACTGTGACGATAACGTCATCACGTCCTCCACACGCGCACCGCCAGGAATTATGGCCCTTGTAGGCCCCTGACCGAGGCGCGTGTAATGCGCCTGCGCAGAGGCTCCTACGTCCGCTGACTGAGGGGCGTTCCTCACGCCTCCTCAGACTGGAAGGTGAGTTTAAAAGCCGGCTTGTAGCTCAGTCCACCACAGGACCTTGGAGGCACCTGACGCATCTAATTCTTCCAGAATCAAGTAAGCTACTCCAGTTTACCTTTATACCTACCCTTTGATTTTCAAACTGGCTCTTCGCCAAATCCAATTTAGATTGCCCTTACTATCCACTCTCTCAATTCCACCAGGGACCTTCGGCTACTGTGGACACCGTTCCCATCTAAAGGTGCCTACTCACGCTTTCATTTGTGCTGAATTAGCTCCCAATTCACAGATTGAAACAGGTACTAAACTTTAAACTTGCATTTACACTCAACTTACCTTCTTACGTTTAAGCTCTAGACCCTTACCTATATTAATACATTTCAGGTGCCTCCCGTCTTTGACCATCTCTTTCCAAATTACAAGGTTCCTCCATCCCCATTACCAGTATTCTTTTAACTAATTGTTGAAGTAAGTAAATACTTGAGACATGTGTCCACTTTATATAGTGTGTGGCTTCATGTCCATGAATTAATTTACCATGGACTAACAACACTATATTACTTGACTTTCACACAAATTTATCAACCCTTCTCATTGATATCCTTCTCTGACTAGAAAATTCCCTTTTCTGGCCCGGCGTGACTCACCTTCTGCTATGCATTGAAGGCACCCCTTAGGACCACTTCACTCCACAACTTGACCTGTGTCCGATCTTTTTTACCATCTACACCGACCTGGGTAAGTTCTGATCGATTTAAGGGGATACCTCTGTTTCCATCACCAGGGGATTGAGGGTGGGGGTGATCCCTTCCGGATTCCAATCATTGGGTTCCCTCCCTGGTTATCTTTTTCCAAACCCCCTTTTTTAACCGGCAAGGGCTATTCTCTACCTAATCTAATAGTAAATTTAATTAATTCTGACAATTTCTTCTATATTAGATACACTTACCTTGTACAGTAGACCCACCCTGAGGAAGCCATTGTTATGGCGAAACATGTCGGAATTGTCTACTAAGGCTCGTCTAGCCTACTTCAGGTCATCCCATTTACAGTAATCTTGAACTTTTCCTTAAACCTTATGTGTATCTCTGAAATGATCGGTAATTCTGGTTTGATCTTTGTATAAATGGCCATGTGCCATTCAGGATAAATTCAATTATTTAACCTTTGTCAAGATCTTATATGAATAAGTACTGTCCAATGTTTATCAACAATTTTTTCCTTTTTCTATGTAATTGTCTATATGATTGTATTTATATGTAATAAAATTATTTTGTACTAAAAAAGAAAGTTTCCTGAGCATTGAACTGTGAGTCAACCCCGACTATTCTATATTATTTTGCACCGCTATAATCCCTAGTCCATTACCCCCCTTCGTCTATACTCTAATACCAAGGGATGAGGTGCTGTATAACTTAGCGTATCCTCTCTGTCCTTTTTATACGCTAATAAACAGTGTTCAGCGGCAGTGACACAGTGTTTAGGCACCAATGCTTTACAAGGCAATTACTTTCAGATTACAGAGAATTGTAAGTTGAAGTTTAGCAAATTCATTGTGACTACAATTGCTGGTTATGGAAAAACATAAATATGCAGACCATGTATAACACCCAAAAAAAAGCTTGATAGCAATACAAGCATCAAGCTATGTTGTTGAGGCTAAATTCAGGTATGATTTTCATTGCATAGTTACATCGGTCCAGCTTGAGCTTTTAGTATGCATATGCTACACCTGTGAGATCCCTGTAGAAGCTTGAAATCACTGTAGTAGTCTGCTACTACAGTGATTGCTGATGTGTTCCGGGTTGCATGCTGTGCCATTGAATGCAAGCAATTCTCAAGTTAGGGGAGGTGGAAAGACAAGGCATTGATGTCAAAATTTCCACCTAGTCCAATCAGAACTACTTGCATTAATTTTTTTTTTTTATTCTATATTTAAACATTGTGCATTTACAAAATGTTGTGCCAGTACTACAATAGATGTGAGCAGAAACCCCACAAATAACCAAGCAGTAATTTTCCAAAACCAGTTAACTATTTCAACTGTAGAGGTCTTCAGAATGACCGTAAAACCAATGTTCACTGTACCTATCTTTCTCTCTGCCTCTATAGATGAGATACAAAATGTATATGTGAAAGACTGGTAAGATACGATATGGTTAATCTGCAAATCTGTTTTTTTTTTTCATAAACTGCATAAGCTATGAATTTTAATGTTTTACTATTGTAAACCATCTCATTCCCTTTCCCCAATGGAAAGAAGGGGAAAGGTGAAGACGGTGCCGGAAGCAGATTCAAGGGGTGGGAAAGGTGAGGAAGCGCAATGTTCCTCCACTCCATCCACTTCCCTCCCCCACCTCCAGGAAACAGTCCAGAGACAGACTAACACCTGATATACAATGCCAAAAAAAGGGTGCAAGCGTGCCCAGGGGTAGAAGGCATTAAGTCCAGGCACTGCATGGAGCACGTGACTGGAGTCAAGCCATCAGACAGTTGCAAATCAGTGGTCTTGCTATCAGACAAGTTTTTTTGGTAGAACATTTAACACAGAAAAACTAAATATAACAATGTAATATATAAAATAATGATTACACAGAGTTGTCACACATACATCACCCTCTCTAACATTTACAATATGGTATGATTTTACTTTGGAAATTTAAAGATACAGGGCCCCAAATATCAACCCATTGGCTATAAACTGACATTTTCGCAATACTTCAAAATGAGTCAAAAACAAAATCTCCCATTGGACCAACACGTTTACAATGCAGATGTGTCCTACACACCCCCCTCTATGATATCTTACAATACGGTATGATTTTACTGTGGAAATTTAAAGATACAGAGCCCCAAATATGAACCTATTGGTTAAACAGTGACATTTTTCCAATACTTCAAAATGGGTCAAAAACAAAATCTCCCATTGGACCAATATGTTTACAATGCAGATGTGTCCTACACACCTCCCTCTATGATATCTTACAATACCGTATGATTTTACTTTGTAAATTTAAAGATACAGGGCCCCAAATATCAACCCATTGGCTACAAACTGACATTTTCGCAATACTTCAAAATGAGTCAAAAACAAAATCTCCCATTGGACCAACACGTTTACAATGCAGATGTGTCATACACACCCCCCTCTATGATATCTTACAATACGGTATGATTTTACTGTGGAAATTTAAAGATACAGAGCCCCAAATATCAACCCATTGGCTACAAACTGACATTTTCGCAATAGTTCAAAATGAGTCAAAAACAAAATCTCCCATTGGACCAACACGTTTACAATGCAGATGTGTCCTACACACGCCCCTCTATGATATCTTACAATACGGTATGATTTTACTGTGGAAATTTAAAAATACAGGGCCCCAAATATCAACCCATTGCCTACAAACTGACATTTTCGCAATAGTTCAAAATGAGTCAAAAACAAAATCTCCCATTGGACCTAAATGTTTACAATGCAGATGTGTCATACACACCCCCCTCTATGATATCTTACAATACGGTATGATTTTACTGTGGAAAAGTAAAGATACAGGGCCTCAAATATCAACCCATTGGCTACAAACTGACATTTTCGCAATAGTTCAAAATGAGTCAAAAACAAAATCTCCCATTGGACCAACACGTTTACAATGCAGATGTGTCATACACACCCCCCTCTATGATATCTTACAATACGGTATGATTTTACTGTGGAAATTTTAAGATACAGAGCCCCAAATATGAACCTATTGGTTAAACAGTGACATTTTTCCAATACTTCAAAATGGGTCAAAAACAAAATCTTCCATTGGACCAATATGTTTACAATGCAGATGTGTCATACACACCTCCCTCTATGATATCTTACAATACGGTATGATTTTACTGTGGAAATTTAAAGATACAGGGCCCCAAATATCAACCCATTGCCTACAAACTGACATTTTCGCAATAGTTCAAAATAAGTCAAAAACAAAATCTCCCATTGGACCAACACGTTTACAATGCAGATGTGTCCTACACACCCCCCTCTATGATATCTTACAATACAGTATGATTTTACTGTGGAAGTGTAAAGATACAGGGCTCCAAATATCAACCCATTGGCTACAAACTGACATTTTCGCAATACTTCAAAATAAGTCAAAAACAAAATCTCCCATTGGACCAACACGTTTACAATGCAGATGTGTCCTACACACCCCCCTCTATGATATCTTACAATACGGTATGATTTTACTGTGGAAATTTAAAGATACAGAGCCCCAAATATGAACCCATTGGCTACAAACTGACATTTTCGCAATAGTTCAAAATTAGTCAAAAATAAAATCTCCCATTGGACCTAAATGTTTACAATGCAGATGTGTCCTACACATCCCCCTCTATGATATCTTACAATACGGTATGATTTTACTGTGGAAATTTAAAGATACAGAGCCCCAAATATCAACCCATTGGCTACAAACTGACATTTTCGCAATAGTTCAAAATGAGTCAAAAACAAAATCTCCCATTGGACCAACACGTTTACAATGCAGATGTGTTCTACACACGCCCCTCTATGATATCTTACAATACGGTATGATTTTACTGTGGAAATTTAAAGATACAGAGCCCCAAATATCAACCCATTGGCTACAAACTGACATTTTCGCAATAGTTCAAAATGAGTCAAAAACAAAATCTCCCATTGGACCTAAATGTTTACAATGCAGATGTGTCATACACACCCCCCTCTATGATATCTTACAATACGGTATGATTTTACTGTGGAAATGTAAAGATACAGGGCCCCAAATATCAACCCATTGGCTACAAACTGACATTTTCGCAATAGTTCAAAATGAGTCAAAAACAAAATCTCCCATTGGACCAACACGTTTACAATGCAGATGTGTCCTACACACCCCCCTCTATGATATCTTACAATACGGTATGATTTTACTGAGGAAATTTAAAGATACAGAGCCCCAAATATGAACCCATTGGCTACAAACTGCCATTTTCGCAATAGTTCAAAATTAGTCAAAAATAAAATCTCCCATTGGACCAATATGTTTACAATGCAGATGTGTCATACACACCCCCCTCTATGATATCTTACAATACGGTATGATTTTACTGTGGAAATTTAAAGATACAGAGCCCCAAATATGAACCTATTGGTTAAACAGTGACATTTTTCCAATACTTCTAAATGGGTCAAAAACAAAATCTCCCATTGGACCAATATGTTTACAATGCAGATGTGTCATACACACCCCCCTCTATGATATCTTACAATACGGTATGATTTTACTGTGGAAATTTTAAGATACAGAGCCCCAAATATGAACCTATTGGTTAAACAGTGACATTTTTCCAATAATTCTAAATGGGTCAAAAACAAAATCTTCCATTGGACCAATATGTTTACAATGCAGATGTGTCATACACACCTCCCTCTATGATATCTTACAATACGGTATGATTTTACTGTGGAAATTTAAAGATACAGGGCCCCAAATATCAACCCATTGCCTACAAACTGACATTTTCGCAATAGTTCAAAATAAGTCAAAAACAAAATCTCCCATTGGACCAACACGTTTACAATGCAGATGTGTCTTACACACCCCCCTCTATGATATCTTACAATACAGTATGATTTTACTGTGGAAGTGTAAAGATACAGGGCCCCAAATATCAACCCATTGGCTACAAACTGACATTTTCGCAATACTTCAAAATGAGTCAAAAACAAAATCTCCCATTGGACCAACACGTTTACAATGCAGATGTGTCATACACACCCCCCTCTATGATATCTTACAATACGGTATGATTTTACTGTGGAAATTTAAAGATACAGAGCCCCAAATATGAACCTATTGGTTAAACAGTGACATTTTTCCAATACTTCTAAATGGGTCAAAAACAAAATCTCCCATTGGACCAATATGTTTACAATGCAGATGTGTCATACACACCCCCCTCTATGATATCTTACAATACGGTATGATTTTACTGTGGAAATTTAAAGATACAGAGCCCCAAATATCAACCCATTGGCTACAAACTGACATTTTCGCAATAGTTCAAAATGAGTCAAAAACAAAATCTCCCATTGGACCAACACGTTTACAATGCAGATGTGTCCTACACACCCCCCTCTATGATATCTTACAATACGGTATGATTTTACTGTGGAAATTTAAAGATACAGAGCCCCAAATATCAACCCATTGGCTACAAACTGACATTTTCGCAATAGTTCAAAATGAGTCAAAAACAAAATCTCCCATTGGACCTAAATGTTTACAATGCAGATGTGTCATACACACCCCCCTCTATGATATCTTACAATACGGTTTGATTTTACTGTGGAAATGTAAAGATACAGGGCCCCAAATATCAACCCATTGGCTACAAACTGACATTTTCGCAATAGTTCAAAATGAGTCAAAAACAAAATCTCCCATTGGACCAACACGTTTACAATGCAGATGTGTCCTACACACCTCCCTCTATGATATCTTACAATACGGTATGATTTTACTGTGGAAATTTAAAGATACAGAGCCCCAAATATGAACCCATTGGCTACAAACTGACATTTTCGCAATAGTTCAAAATTAGTCAAAAATAAAATCTCCCATTGGACCAATATGTTTACAATGCAGATGTGTCATACACACCCCCCTCTATGATATCTTACAATACGGTATGATTTTACTGTGGAAATTTAAAGATACAGAGCCCCAAATATGAACCTATTGGTTAAACAGTGACATTTTTCCAATACTTCAAAATGGGTCAAAAACAAAATCTCCCATTGGACCAATATGTTTACAATGCAGATGTGTCATACACACCCCCCTCTATGATATCTTACAATACGGTATGATTTTACTGTGGAAATTTTAAGATACAGAGCCCCAAATATGAACCTATTGGTTAAACAGTGACATTTTTCCAGTACTTCTAAATGGGTCAAAAACAAAATCTTCCATTGGACCAATATGTTTACAATGCAGATGTGTCATACACACCTCCCTCTATGATATCTTACAATACGGTATGATTTTACTGTGGAAATTTAAAGATACAGAGCCCCAAATATGAACCTATTGGTTAAACAGTGACATTTTTCCAATACTTCTAAATGGGTCAGAAACAAAATGTCTGCACTGTAAACGTATTGGTCCAATAGGAGATTTTGTTTCTGACTAATTTTGAAGTATTGCGAAAATGTCAGTTTGTAGCCAATGGGTTGATATTTGGGGCTCTGTATCTTTAATTCTCCACTGTAAAATCATACCGTATTGTAAGATATCATAGAGGGGGGTGTGTAGGACACATCTGCATTGTAAACATTTAGGTCCAATGGGAGATTTTGTTTTTGACTCATTTTGAAGTATTGCGAAAATGTCTTTTTGTAGCCAATGGGTTGATATTTGGGGCCCTGTATCTTTAAATTTCCACAGTAAAATCATACCGTATTGTAAGATATCATAGAGGGGGGTGTGTATGACACATCTGCATTGTAAACATATTGGTCCAATGGAAGATTTTGTTTTTGCCTCATTTTGAACTATTGCGAAAATGTCAGTTTGTAGCCAATGGGTTCATATTTGGGGCTCTGTATCTTTACATTTCTACAGTAAAATCATACCGTATTGTAAGATATCATAGAGGGGGGTGTGTAGGACACATCTGCATTGTAAACATATTGGTCCAATGGGAGATTTTGTTTTTGACCCATTTAGAAGTATTGGAAAAATGTCACTATTTAACCAATAGGTTCATATTTGGGGCTCTGTATCTTTAAATTTCCACAGTAAAATCATACCATATTGTAAGATATCATAGAGGGGGGTGTGTAGGACACATCTGCATTGTAAACATTTAGGTCCAATGGGAGATTTAGTTTTTGACTAATTTTGAACTATTGCGAAAATGTCAGTTTGTAGCCAATGGGTTCATATTTGGGGCTCTGTATCTTTAAATTTCCACAGTAAAATCATACCGTATTGTAAGATATCATAGAGGGGGGTGTGTAGGACACATCTGCATTGTAAACGTGTTGGTCCAATGGGAGATTTTGTTTTTGACTCATTTTAAAGTATTGCGAAAATGTCAGTTTGTAGCCAATGGGTTGATATTTGGGGCCCTGTATCTTTAAATTTCCACAGTAAAATCATACCGTATTGTAATATATCATAGAGGGGGGTGTGTATGACACATCTGCATTGTAAACGTGTTGGTCCAATGGGAGATTTTGTTTTTGACTCATTTTGAACTGTTGCGAAAATGTCAGTTTATAGCCAATGGGTTCATATTTGGGGCTCTGTATCTTTAAACTTCCACAGTAAAATCATACCGTATTGTAAGATATCATAGAGGGGGGTGTGTAGGACACATCTGCATTGTAAACATTTAGGTCCAATGGGAGATTTAGTTTTTGACTCATTTTGAACTATTGCGAAAATGTCAGTTTGTAGCCAATGGGTTCATATTTGGGGCCCTGTATCTTTAAATTTCCACAGTAAAATCATACCGTATTGTAAGATATCATAGAGGGGGGTGTGTATGACACATCTGCATTGTAAACGTGTTGGTCCAATGGGAGATTTTGTTTTTGACTCATTTTGAAGTATTGCGAAAATGTCAGTTTGTAGCCAATGGGTTGATATTTGGGGCCCTGTATCGTTACATATCCACAGTAAAATCATACCGTATTGTAAGATATCATAGAGGGGGGTGTGTATGACACATCTGCATTGTAAACGTGTTGGTCCAATGGGAGATTTTGTTTTTGACCCATTTTGAAGTATTGGAAAAATGTCACTATTTAACCAATATGTTCATATTTGGGGCCCTGTATCTTTAAATTTCCACAGTAAAATCATACCGTATTGTAAGATATCATAGAGGGGGTTGTGTATGACACATCTGCATTGTAAACGTGTTGGTCCAATGGGAGATTTTGTTTTTGACTCATTTTGAACTATTGCGAAAATGTCAGTTTATAGCCAATGGGTTCATATTTGGTGCTCTGTATCTTTAAATTTCCACAGTAAAATCATACCGTATTGTAAGATATCATAGAGAGGGGTGTGTAGGACACATCTGCATTGTAAACGTGTTGATCCAATGGGAGATTTTGTTTTTGACTCATTTTGAACTATTGCGAAAATGTCAGTTTGTAGCCAATGGGTTGATATTTGGGGCCCTGTATCTTTAAATTTCCACAGTAAAATCATACCATATTGTAAGATATCATAGAGGGGGGTGTGTATGACATATCTGCATTGTAAACATTTAGGTCCAATGGGAGATTTTGTTTTTGACTCATTTTGAACTATTGCGAAAATGTCAGTTTGTAGCCAATGGGTTCATATTTGGGGCTCTGTATCTTTAAATTTCCACAGTAAAATCATACCATATTGTAAGATATCATAGAGGGGGGTGTGTATGACACATCTGCATTGTAAACGTGTTGGTCCAATGGGAGATTTTGTTTTTGACTCATTTTGAACTATTGCGAAAATGTCAGTTTGCAACCAATGGGTTCATATTTGGGGCTCTGTATCTTTAAATTTCCACAGTAAAATCATACCGTATTGTAAGATATCATAGAGGGGGGTGTGTATGACATATCTGCATTGTAAACGTGTTGGTCCAATGGGAGATTTTGTTTTTGACTCATTTTAAAGTATTGCGAAAATGTCAGTTTGTAGCCAATGGGTTCATATTTGGGGCTCTGTATCTTTAAATTTCCACAGTAAAATCATACCGTATTGTAAGATATCATAGAGGGGGGTGTGTATGACATATCTGCATTGTAAACGTGTTGGTCCAATGGGAGATTTTGTTTTTGACTCATTTTAAAGTATTGCGAAAATGTCAGTTTGTAGCCAATGGGTTGATATTTGGGGCCCTGTATCTTTAAATTTCCACAGTAAAATCATACCGTATTGTAAGATATCATAGAGGGGGGTGTGTAGGACACATCTGCATTGTAAACATTTAGGTCCAATGGGAGATTTTGTTTTTGACTAATTTTGAACTATTGCGAAAATGTCAGTTTGCAACCAATGGGTTCATATTTGGGGCTCTGTATCTTTAAATTTCCACAGTAAAATCATACCGTATTGTAAGATATCATAGAGGGGGGTGTGTATGACACATCTGCATTGTAAACGTGTTGGTCCAATGGGAGATTTTGTTTTTGACTCATTTTGAACTATTGCGAAAATGTCAGTTTGCAACCAATGGGTTCATATTTGGGGCTCTGTATCTTTAAATTTCCACAGTAAAATCATACTGTATTGTAAGATATCATAGAGGGGGTGTGTATGACACATCTGCATTGTAAACATATTGGTCCAATGGAAGATTTTGTTTTTGACCCATTTAGAATTATTGGAAAAATGTCACTGTTTAACCAATAGGTTCATATTTGGGGCTCTGTATCTTTAAATGTGTACAGTAAAATCATACAATATTGTAAATGTTAGAGAGGGTAATGTATGTGTGACAACTCTGTGTAATCATTATTTTATATATTACATTGTTATATTTAGTTTTACTGTGTTGAATGTTCTACCAAAAAAACTTGTCTGATAGCAGATTTGCAACTGTCTGATGGCTTGACTCCAGTAGCACGTGTACACTGTCCAAGGCCGCCACATCTCCGAAAGTGCATCTTCCCTATTATTAAGTGAGGCTGTCTGACTTTCCAAAGATTTAACCTTGCGAATCAGTGGCTCATAGCTGGAGAAGAGGTTTGCTTCCACAAGAGGGAGGCAATGCCAAAAACTATGTAACAGTGTGCCTGGTTCTTTATGGCACCACCAACACATCTTGGAGTCAGGAGGATAATATTTGTTTAATAGCACCGGGACCCTGTATCACCTGGTCAGTACTTTGTATCCCTGCTCGAACGGTCCTACACCCTACTACATTGTACTCTTCTATGTCCTTCTTGGGATGAGTGACTGGCTGACCTGTCTTGGACCGCCTGACCCTCTTACCTGCGGGAACACTTCTACAATGGTTATCTTCCTATAGCCTGAAATGTCTGGATCCCGCCGTCACTTGCTTTCAATTCTTCCCCGAAGAGATCAGGATGTTTTCCCCCCAGCTGCGCTAGCGTGGATGTTGCGGGTGCCGAGCAAGCTGAGGGACTACACTGCTCCTGATGTGCACTTGATATGAAGGAAAAGTGCCGTAGACGCAACCCGGCTGGTATGTACTGTATAGCTGCATATATGTGTGCTATTTGACTCCCTCCGGCCGGCGGTGGGTCAACCATTCTGTGTAGTGCTGAGTGCTCACAGTATGTACTCTATCCTGCTTCGCACATCCCGACCCCGGTAATGCCTATGCAGCGAGGAGGGGACAGACATACTCTGGTCTGCACCTGGGGGGGGGGGGGGGGGGGGGGGGGTGAGCCCCACCAGGCTTATACTACTTTTGGGATTACCATTCCTTGCTGTTTTCTACTTCGCCTCCTGATGGTCCACTTACTGGAGGGCCACTGGACTGTAAGAGGATGGTGAGTTCGGGCGCAAGGAACCTACAGCTATGCTATGACAGACACTGATATGCTAGTACCTGTTTAAAGCGGTTCTGCACTGGGGTTTTTTTTTTTTTTTTGGGGAATATGCTAAGGGGTAATAGGAAAATTGGGGGACTCACCTGTTCCATCTTCATTCGTGATCGCTGCCGGTTTTCGTCCGATGAAGTTCTTTTTATTCTGCTTGTCTGCTGGGGGCCATCTTGCCTGTGGGCATGTGAAACCCCACAGGCACTTTAGATGGCCCAGCATGCACCGCCGTTACTGCGCTGAGCTCGCGCGCGCGCGCGCAGTAACGGCAAAGTGCAGCTCACGTTCTCCGAAATCTCGCGAGATGTCGGCACATCTGCCGCCATCTTGCGAGATTTCGGAAGATGTGGCCGAAATCTCGCGAGATTTCGGAAGATGTGCCCGAAATCTCGCGAGATTTCGGAAGATGCCCGCACAGACTCCTGGGATCAATGACACCAGATCCCAGGAGACAGTGCGTCGTGATGAGAATCCCCGCACAGACCCCGCCCACCCCCGCAGAGACAGAGGACCGGAAGTCATCGATCACAAGGTAAGTGAAAAAAAACAAAAAAAAACACATTTCATTTAGTACTCTTTGCCTGATTTGGAAGGCAAAGAGACTTACTAAATAAAATGTGTGCAGAACCGCTTTAAATCATAACGGAATAGTGGGGGTGGGTTCCGCCTGCAGCGGGCCGCAGCTTGCTAACTTAACCTGGCTCCCTCGTGGCGCCATTGTGTGTTTTTTTTTCTTTTTGCAGCCGATTTTTGCTTTTCCCTTTTTCTTGTTTTTTACACCCAAGCACTGTACCCCTGGGATCATCTAGGAGACCACGAATGCACTTATCACCAGCATCTCTGCTGATCTGCTTTACAGCACCTCTCGCTATATGCGAGCTCCCTCTGTAACTTACTGTTCATGTTGGGGGTTTGGGGTTTCATTCACCTTCAGACACTTCTGGGGGAGGGGGGTTGTTCTCTGCCATTGCAGAGTTTTAGGAACGGTTTGGTTTTTGATGTTAGTTTGGAGTTGCTTCCTAGAAATTGGTACACTGACATATAATAAAATACGGTCTTACTGACATTCTGATGCACAATGTACAATTGCAATATGTGGACTAGGGATGAGCCCGGTGTTAGATTCGAACCCATGTTCGAATCGAACATCGGGCGTTCGCCCACTCGGCGAGCCCAGAACTATTTGGGCCGCTCGCATCAAATTTGTGTGATGCGAGCGGCCCGCAATGCACTGCACCAGTTGCAGTGCATTGCTGGCTGATGATTGGCCAAGCATGCACTGTGACCCGCATGCTTGGCCAATCAAAGAGCCAGCGGCGAGGAGAGCAATAATTGGCCACAGGCATGATGCCTGTGGCCAATTATAGCTCAGGGGGTTTAGTACATGCCCCACAGTATAAAAGGCCGCCGCGCCGGCGGCCTCGCATATTGTGTTGTCAGTGTCAGCGTTTCAGTGTGTTATGTGCTGCTGACTGCTGACATTATGTGCTATGATTCTGGGGATTAGTGTGTGCGTGCTGTTAGTACAGCATTGCAGTATCACATCTGGGGGGTGTCTATAGTATGCCTGTGAAGGGGCGCATGTTTCCTGTGCTTAGAACTGTCCCTGCAAAAAGTGTAATTTTTGCAGGAAAAAAAGCTATTTAAAATCACTCGCGGCTAATGAATTGACGGCTCCCGTAACACAGAGAACAGTCATTCATTGAAAGCCATTCATAAAAAAAAAAGTCATTGATAAAAAATAAAAAAAATGTAAAAAAAAAAGCGTGGGCCCCCCCCCCAAATTCAATAACCAGGCCCTTCATGTCTGCTATGGATATTAAGGGGGACCCCAGCCAAAAAGCACCTTGTCCCCATGTTGAGGACAAGGGCCTCGTTCCCACAACCCTGGCCATTGGTTGTGGGGGGTCTGCGGGCGGGGGGCTTATCGGAATCTGGAAGCCCCCTTTAACAAGGGGACCCCCAGATCCCGCCCCCCCCTGTGTGAAATGGTAAGGGGGTACTTCTAACATTTCACCAAAAAAATGTCAAAAATTGTAAAAATGACAGGAGACGGTCTTTGACAATTCCTTTATTAAAATCTTCTTTCTTCTGGTCTTCCTTCTTCCTTTCTTCATCCTTCGGTTTCTTCATCTTCTCCTTCCGGCATCTTCTTCCATCATCTTCTTCCTCCGATCCGCTTCTTCTTGCTCTGGTCTTCTCGTCCGGCATCTTCTTCCATGGCGTCGGTGTCTCTTCTGGGCTGCTCCGGGCAATGGGAGGCTCCCGCTGTGTGAGGCTTCGCTGCGTCTGACAGGTCTTTTATAAGTGAGGGCGGGGCCAACTGGTAACCCCGCCCCCTCTGACGCACGGGGACGTCATGGGGAATTCCTTATGGCTTTCCCCATGACGTCAGAGGGGGGCAGGGTCACCACGTTATAAAAGACCTGTCAGACGCAGCGAAGCCTCACACAACGGGAGCCTCCCATTGCGTAGAGCAGCCCAGAAGAGACGCCGACGCCATGGGAGAAGATGCCGGACGAGAAGACCAGAGCAAGAAGAAGCGGAGCAGAGGAAGAAGATGATGGAAGAAGAAGTTGGAAGAAGATGCCGGAAGGAGAAGATGAAGAAACCGAAGGATGAAGAGAGGAAGAAGGAAGACCAGAAGAAAGAAGATTTTAATAAAGGAATTGTCAAAGACCGTCTCCTGTCATTTTTACCACTTTTGACACTTTTTTTGGTGAAATGGTAGGGGTACTTTTGTACCCCCTTACCATTTCACACAGGGGGGGGGGCAGGATCTGGAGGTCCCCTTGTTAAAGGGGGCTTCCAGATTCCGATAAGCCCCCCGCCCGCAGACCCCCACAACCAATGGCCAGGGTTGTGGGGAAGAGGCCCTTGTCCTTATCAACATGGAGACAAGGTGCTTTGGGGGTCTCAGACCCCCAAAGCACCCTCCCAATGTTGAGGGCATGTGGCCTGGTACGGTTCAGGGGGGGGGGCGCTCTCGTCCCCCCCTCTTTTCCTGCGGCCTGCCAGGTTGCGTGCTTGGATAAGGGTCTGGTATGGATTTTGAGGGGGACCCCACGCCATTTTTTTTTTGGCTGGGGTCCCCCTTAATATCCATAGCAGACCTGAAGGGCCTGGTTATTGAATGTGGGGGGACCCCCATGCTTTTTTTTTTATTTTTTTTATTTTTTATCAATGACTTTTTTTTTATGAATGGCTTTCAATGAATGACTGTTCTCTGTGTTACGGGAGCCGTCAATTCATTAGCCGCGAGTGATTTTAAATAGCTTTTTTTCCTGCAAAAATGACACTTTTTGCAGGGACAGTTCTAAGCACAGGAAACATGCGCCCCTTCACAGGCATACTATAGACACCCCCCAGGTACGAAATTTAAAGGAATATTACACTTTTATTGTTTCACATTAAGCATTATTAACCACTTGACCACTGGGCACTTAAACACCCTTAATAACCAGACCAATTTTCAGCTTTCGGTGCTCTCACATAGGGATGAGCCGAACACCCCCGGGTTCGGTTCGAACCAGAACCTTCGAACGGACCGAAAGTTCGCGCGAATTTTCGAACCCTATACGTTATAATGGACGCGAACGTTCGAAATCAAAAGTGCTAATTACAACGGCCAATATGCATGTTAATGTCATAAAACAGGTTTGGGGACCCGGGTCCTGCCCCAGGGGACATATATCAATGCAAAAAGAACTTTTAAAAACTAACGTTTTTTCGGGAGCAGTCATTTTAATGATGCATAAAGTGAAAAAAAAAAAGTGACATTTTCCTTTAAATATGGTACCTGGGGGGTGTCCAAAGTATGCCTGTGAAGTGGCATGTGTTTCCCGTGTTTAGAACTGTCCTTGCACAAAATGACATTTGTAAAGGAAAAAAAGAAGCCATTTAAAACCACTTGCGGCTTTAGGTTTGATCTTAAGTAGAATCTGAACAGGTACATTATGAAGTGTAGCTCCATCCCAAAAAAATCTATTTTTAAGCTTTTTGGAGAACATAGGGAGGGGTTATCACCCCTGTAACATTTGCTGTCTTTGCACATCTGTTCAGAACATGTCACCTCACTTTCCGTCCCAATGACAAATGTTTTTGGAAAAGTGGGGTTTTAATTGAAACAAGGATTGGTGATAAAGTATCAGTAGAGAGGAGATACCTTTTTTCCCAAATTAAATCTAACAGGATAGAATTTCCCTTCCTAGGGGTAGATTTCCTCTCACTTCCTGTTTTCTCTTCCATTTGCAAGTAGGAGTCGTTTGTAAGTTGGATGTTTGAAAGTAGGGGCCTGGCGTATATACTCTGCAGAAATTTGCCCTATTAGATGTTGGTGTAGCCACAAGACTGGTGGGCACAGGAATGGGCCCTGCTGTGAGTTAATAGATCAAGATTTGTAATTGCATGCACCTGTTGAACAGGGCAGAAAAATTGGGGGTGGTGGTGGTGGTGGTGGTGGACGGTTTTGCCACAAGACTGTAAGCTCTCACAGTTACTCTTGGTGGGCGCAGGAATGGGCCCTGCTGTGAGTTATTAGATCAAGATTTGTAATTGCAAGCACCTGATGAACAGGGCAGAAAAATTGGGCCTTTGGCGGTGGTGGTGGACGGTGTTGCCACAAGACTGTAGGCCCTCATAGTTACTCTTGGTGGGCGCAGGAATGGGCCCTGCTGTGAGTTATTAGATCAAGATTTGTAATTGCAAGCACCTGATGAACAGGGCAGAAAAATTGGGCCTTTGGCGGTGGTGGTGGACGGTGTTGCCACAAGACTGCAGGCCCTCATAGTTACTCTTGGTGGGCGCAGGAATGGGCCCTGCTGTGAACTATTAGATCAAGATTTGTAATTACCCGCCCCTGTTAAACAGGGGCTGAAAAATTGTGCCTTAGGCACTGGTGCTGGTGCCACAACACTGCAACCCCTCACAGAGACTGTACTTGGAGCACAGCAGTCACACGTGTTGCGAAGCATTTTTTCAAAAAATTGTAAGTACACGCCCCTGTTAAACAGGGGCTGAAAAATTGTGCCTTAGGCACTGGTGCTGGTGCCACAACACTGCAACACGGCCCTCACAGAGACTGTACTTGGAGCACAGCAGTCACACGTGTTGCGAAGCATTTTTTTAAAAAATTGTAAGTACACGCCCCTGTTAAACAGGGGCTGAAAAATTGTGCCTTAGGCACTGGTGCTGGTGCCACAACACTGCAACACGGCCCTCACAGAGACTGTACTTGGAGCACAGCAGTCACACGTGTTGCGAAGCATTTTTTTAAAAAATTGTAAGTACACGCCCCTGTTAAACAGGGGCTGAAAAATTGTGCCTTAGGCACTGGTGCTGGTGCCACAACACTGCAACACGGCCCTCACAGAGACTGTACTTGGAGCACAGCAGTCACACGTGTTGCGAAGCATTTTTTTAAAAAATTGTAAGTACACGCCCCTGTTAAACAGGGGCTGAAAAATTGTGCCTTAGGCACTGGTGCTGGTGCCACAACACTGCAACACGGCCCTCACAGAGACTGTACTTGGAGCACAGCAGTCACACGTGTTGCGAAGCATTTTTTTAAAAAATTGTAAGTACACGCCCCTGTTAAACAGGGGCTGAAAAATTGTGCCTTAGGCACTGGTGCTGGTGCCACAACACTGCAACACGGCCCTCACAGAGACTGTACTTGGAGCACAGCAGTCACACGTGTTGCGAAGCATTTTTTTAAAAAATTGTAAGTACACGCCCCTGTTAAACAGGGGCTGAAAAATTGTGCCTTAGGCACTGGTGCTGTGGCATGGATCATTGAGGAGGAGGAAGAGGATAGTCAGTGAACATAAGAGGACAGTCACTCAGCATCAGCATAGGCAGTCTTGAAGGGATGTGACATTAAAAATTATTCGGTTATATCCGCCTCAGGTGCCTGGTAGCTGGTGGTGATCCAAGACTGATTCATTTTGATGAATGTCAGTCGATCAACCGAGGCGGTGGACAGGCGCACCCTATGATCAGTCACAAATCCTCCAGCAGCACTGAATGTGCGTTCGGAAAGAACGCTGGAGGCAGGACAGGCCAGTAGCTCAATTGCATACTGTGCAAGCTCTGGCCAGTGATCCATCCTCAGGACCCAGTAAGCCAGAGGATTTTCGGTGGGAAAGGTGTCCAAGTCTGACCTTGCCCCAAGGTATTCCTGCACCATGTATATCAGACGCTGGCGATGGTTGCTGGAACCGATCATACCTTGGGGCTGCGGACTAAAAAATTGTCTGAACGCATCGGTCAGACGTCCACCTTCCCCACCGCTCCTTCTGCCACTGACCGAAGCCTCAGCAACTCGTCGCCCAGGACCAGGAGTTTGTAGCCTCCCAGTTTCTGGGAACGCGTTGCACAGACCTTTCTGCAAGGCCTCCCTGAGATGTCTCATCCTCTGCTCCCTCTGCGACGGCAAGATAAGGTCCGCAACCTTACCCTTGTACCGCGGATCAAGGAGAGTGGCCAGCCAGTAATGGTCCCTCTCCTTGATCCGAAGAACACGAGGATCCTTCCGCAGGCTTTGCAGGATCAGGGAGGCCATGCAGCGTAGGTTAGCTGAGGCATTCGGTCCGGAGTCTTCTGGGTCACTGAGGATGACATGATCGCCAGCCACCTCCTCCCAGCCACGTACAAGTCCACTGGCTTGTTGGGACTGTACATCATCCCTAAAAGACTGCTGCTGCTGATGCTGAGTGCCAGGCTCCACCTCCATGCTCACACAATCCTCCTCCTCCTCCTCCTCCTCCTCCTCCTCATCCTCTTCCTGTGTGATGGGTGGGACAGAAGGAACACTGTCCGGATAAAGGGGGCCTTGAGAGGCAAGGAAGTCCTCCTCTTCCTGCCTCTGTTCTGCCTCAAGTGCCCTGTCCATTATCCCACGCAGCGTATGCTCCAACAGGTGGACAAGAGGGACAGTGTCACTGATGCATGCACTGTCACTGCTCACCATCCTCGTGGCCTCCTCAAATGGTGAGAGGACAGTGCATGCATCCCTGATCATGCTCCACTGACGTGGGGAAAAAAAACCAAGCTCCCCTGACCCTGTCCTGGTGCCGTAGTCGCAAAGGTACTCATTGATGGCCCTCTGCTGCGTGTGCAGTCGCTGCAGCATGGCCAACGTTGAGTTCCACCTGGTGGGCATGTCAGATATTAGGCGGTTCTTGGGCAGGTTCAGCTCCTTTTGCAGCTCAGTCAGCCGAGCACTGGCATTATAAGATCGGCGGAAATGCACACAGACTTTCCTGGCCTGCCTCAGGACATCCTGTAAGCCTGGGAACCTGCCCAAGGACCGCTGCACCACCAGGTTGAGGACGTGAGCCATGCAGGGCACATGGGTGAGCTGCCCCTGTCGCAGGGCGGAGAGGAGGTTGGTGCCATTGTCAGAAACGACCATTCCTGGCTTAAGCTGACGTGGCGTCAACCACCTCTCGGCCTGCCCCTGCAGAGCTGCCAGAACCTCTGGCCCAGTGTGGCTCCTGTCCCCCAAACACACCAGCGCAAGCACGGCATGGCATCTTTTTGCCTGCGTACTTGCGTAGCCCCTTGTACGCCTACGGAGCACCGCTGGTTCCAAGGACAGAGCACTGGAGGAAGAAGAAGAGGAGGGGGTGGAGGAGAGAGGTGTGTCACAACCAGTAGCAGTAGTCGCGTTTTGGAGGCGTGGTGGCGGAACAACCTCCAACACTACTGCACCTTGTCCTGCATCCCTCCCAGCTGCCAATAGAGTGACCCAATGGGCCGTGAAAGAAAGGTACCGTCCCTGTCCATGCCTGCTGGACCATGAGTCAGCGGTAATATGCACCTTACCGCTGACCGCCCTGTCCAGCGAGGCATGGACATTGCCCTCCACATGCCGGTAGAGAGACGGAATCGCCTTCCGCGAGAAAAAGTGGCGTTTGGGAACCTGCCACTGAGGAACCGCACATTGAACAAACTCACGGAAGGGGGCCGAGTCTACCAACTGAAAAGGCAGCAGTTGAAGTGCTAGCAATTTAGCAAGGCTAGCATTCAACCGCTGGGCATGTGGATGGCTGGGAGTGTACTTCTTTCTACGGTCCAGCAGCTGGGGCAGGGAAATTTGCCTGCTGCATTCGGACGTCGGTGTACTGCAAGTACTTGGTTGTGACACACCGAATTCTACACCTTCAGTCCTCTCAGAGCAGCTTTCAGAGAGGACTGAAGGTGTAGTGGGGATGGAGATCCCAGCTGAGGAGGAGCAAGGAGAGGTCCGCTTAGTTCTTTGGTGTGGGTCTTTTATGTGTGCCTGCCAACGAGCTGCATGGCAGGTCGCCATATGTCTGGTCATGCTTGTCGTGCCCAAGCGGCTGATGTTTTGGCCACGCGAGATACGCTTGAGACAAATATTGCAAATAGCAGTGGTGCGATCTGCTGCACTCGTCTCAAAAAAGGCCCACACCAAAGAACTTTTCTGATAACGTGCAGAGGCAGCGCCCTGCACAGGCGGAGCTCTGCGGTGTTGTACAGTTGCTGTGCTGGCCTCTACCTGGCCTCCAGGGGGCATCCTGCCTCGTTGGACATGTGACGCCGCATCCTCCTCCTCCTCGTCCTCCTCCTCATCCTCTCTCCCTTGAGGCACCCACGTGGAGTCAGTGACCTCATCATCCCCTCCCTCTTCACCACTAGAGCAAACCTGGCAGTAAGCTGCAGCTGGTGGAACTGTACTGCCAGATTCCTCAAGCTGGGTATCGTCATCCGAGCCTTCGAATCGTTGGGCATCCTCCTGGAGCATGTACCCAACACTGTGCTCAAAGAGTTCGGGGGACTCCTCAGGAGGACATGGTGGGTCTAGGGAAGGGGTGGCTGATGATGCTCTGTCAGTACCCTGAGCCTGGGTGAGAGAGGATGAGGAGGATGAGGAGGGCTTGGTCATCCATTCTACCAAGCCTTCAGCATGATGCGGCTCCACATGTCCAGCTGCCGAAAACAAAGACGCGCGTGTCCCATGGCCACGTGCTGATGACGATGCACGACCACGTCCACGTCCACGGCCACGTCCACTAGAAACAGAGCCTGCCTGCCCTGTGTTCTTGGCTCTGCACGCTCTGCCTCCCCTTGGCGGTCTTCCAGCCATTGTAGTCGGTAGTCCTGTGGGTGCTGCTGAGAAGAAAATATAGGAGCTCTGTGTGATGCCACTAACACACTAGAAGTCCTATAGGTGCTTCTGCAAAGAAAATATAGGAGCTCTGTGTGATGCCACTAACACACTAGAAGTCCTGTGGGTGCTGCTGAGAAGAAAATATAGGAGCTCTGTGTGATGCCACTAACACACTAGAAGTCCTATGGGTGCTTCTGCAAAGAAAATATAGGAGCTCTGTGTGATGCCACTAACACACTAGAAGTCCTGTGGGTGCTGCTGAGAAGAATATATAGGAGCTCTGTGTGATGCCACTAACACACTAGAAGTCCTATGGGTGCTTCTGCAAAGAAAATAGAGGAGCTCTGTGTGATGCCACTAACACACTAGAAGTCCTGTGGGTGCTTCTGCAAAGAAAATAGAGGAGCTCTGTGTGATGCCACTAACACACTAGAAGTCCTGTGGGTGCTGCTGAGAAGAATATATAGGAGCTCTGTGTGATGCCACTAACACACTAGAAGTCCTATGGGTGCTTCTGCAAAGAAAATATAGGAGCTCTGTGTGATGCCACTAACACACTAGAAGTCCTGTGGGTGCTGCTGAGAAGAAAATATAGGAGCTCTGTGTGATGCCACTAACACACTAGAAGTCCTATGGGTGCTTCTGCAAAGAAAATATAGGAGCTCTGTGTGATGCCACTAACACACTAGAAGTCCTATAGGTGCTTCTGCAAAGAAAATATAGGAGCTCTGTGTGATGCCACTAACACACTAGAAGTCCTGTGGGTGCTGCTGAGAAGAAAATATAGGAGCTCTGTGTGATGCCACTAACACACTAGAAGTCCTATGGGTGCTTCTGCAAAGAAAATATAGGAGCTCTGTGTGATGCCACTAACACACTAGAAGTCCTATAGGTGCTTCTGCAAAGAAAATATAGGAGCTCTGTGTGATGCCACTAACACACTAGAAGTCCTGTGGGTGCTGCTGAGAAGAATATATAGGAGCTCTGTGTGATGCCACTAACACACTAGAAGTCCTATGGGTGCTTCTGCAAAGAAAATAGAGGAGCTCTGTGTGATGCCACTAACACACTAGAAGTCCTGTGGGTGCTTCTGCAAAGAAAATAGAGGAGCTCTGTGTGATGCCACTAACACACTAGAAGTCCTGTGGGTGCTGCTGAGAAGAATATATAGGAGCTCTGTGTGATGCCACTAACACACTAGAAGTCCTATGGGTGCTTCTGCAAAGAAAATATAGGAGCTCTGTGTGATGCCACTAACACACTAGAAGTCCTGTGGGTGCTGCTGAGAAGAAAATATAGGAGCTCTGTGTGATGCCACTAACACACTAGAAGTCCTATGGGTGCTTCTGCAAAGAAAATATAGGAGCTCTGTGTGATGCCACTAACACACTAGAAGTCCTATAGGTGCTTCTGCAAAGAAAATATAGGAGCTCTGTGTGATGCCACTAACACACTAGAAGTCCTGTGGGTGCTGCTGAGAAGAAAATATAGGAGCTCTGTGTGATGCCACTGACACACTAGAAGTCCTATGGGTGCTTCTGCAAAGAAAATATAGGAGCTCTGTGTGATGCCACTAACACACTAGAAGTCCTATAGGTGCTTCTGCAAAGAAAATATAGGAGCTCTGTGTGATGCCACTAACACACTAGAAGTCCTGTGGGTGCTGCTGAGAAGAATATATAGGAGCTCTGTGTGATGCCACTAACACACTAGAAGTCCTATGGGTGCTTCTGCAAAGAAAATAGAGGAGCTCTGTGTGATGCCACTAACACACTAGAAGTCCTGTGGGTGCTTCTGCAAAGAAAATAGAGGAGCTCTGTGTGATGCCACTAACACACTAGAAGTCCTGTGGGTGCTGCTGAGAAGAATATATAGGAGCTCTGTGTGATGCCACTAACACACTAGAAGTCCTATGGGTGCTTCTGCAAAGAAAATATAGGAGCTCTGTGTGATGCCACTAACACACTAGAAGTCCTGTGGGTGCTGCTGAGAAGAAAATATAGGAGCTCTGTGTGATGCCACTAACACACTAGAAGTCCTATGGGTGCTTCTGCAAAGAAAATATAGGAGCTCTGTGTGATGCCACTAACACACTAGAAGTCCTATAGGTGCTTCTGCAAAGAAAATATAGGAGCTCTGTGTGATGCCACTAACACACTAGAAGTCCTGTGGGTGCTGCTGAGAAGAAAATATAGGAGCTCTGTGTGATGCCACTAACACACTAGAAGTCCTATGGGTGCTTCTGCAAAGAAAATATAGGAGCTCTGTGTGATGCCACTAACACACTAGAAGTCCTGTGGGTGCTTCTGCAAAGAAAATATAGGAGCTCTGTGTGATGCCACTAACACACTAGAAGTCCTGTGGGTGCTGCTGAGAAGAATATATAGGAGCTCTGTGTGATGCCACTAACACACTAGAAGTCCTATGGGTGCTTCTGCAAAGAAAATAGAGGAGCTCTGTGTGATGCCACTAACACACTAGAAGTCCTGTGGGTGCTTCTGCAAAGAAAATAGAGGAGCTCTGTGTGATGCCACTAACACACTTCAAGTCCTATAGGTGCTTCTGGGAAGAAAATATAGCTCTGTGTGTGTGATGGGACTAACACACTTCAAGTCCTATAGGTGCTTCTGGGAAGAAAATATTGCTCTGTGTGTGTAATGGGACTAACACACTTCAAGTCCTATAGGTGCTTCTGGGAAGAAAATATAGCTCTGTGTGTGTAATGGGACTAACACACTTCAAGTCCTATAGGTGCTTCTGGGAAGAAAATATAGCTCTGTGTGTGTAATGGGACTAACACACTTCAAGTCCTATAGGTGCTTCTGGGAAGAAAATATAGCTCTGTGTGTGTAATGGGACTAACACACTTCAAGTCCTATAGGTGCTTCTGGGAACAAAATATAGCTCTGTGTGTGTAATGGGACTAACACACTTCAAGTCCTATAGGTGCCTCTGGGAACAAAATATAGGAGCTCTGCCTGCCTGCCACGAACACACTACAAGTCCTATAGGTGCTTCTGGTAACAAAATATAGGAGCTCTGCCTGCCTGCCACTAACACACTACAAGTCCTATAGGTGCTTCTGGGAAGAAAATATAGCTCTGTGTGTGTAATGGACTAACACACTTCAAGTCCTATAAGTGCTTCTGGGAACAAAATATAGGAGCTCTGCCTGCCTGCCACGAACACACTACAAGTCCTATAGGTGCTTCTGGTAACAAAATATAGGAGCTCTGCCTGCCTGCCACTAACACACTACAAGTCCTATAGGTGCTTCTGGGAAGAAAATATAGCTCTGTGTGTGTAATGGGACTAACACACTTCAAGTCCTATAGGTGCTTCTGGGAAGAAAATATAGCTCTGTGTGTGTAATGGGACTAACACACTTCAAGTCCTATAGGTGCTTCTGGGAAGAAAATATAGCTCTGTGTGTGTAATGGGACTAACACACTTCAAGTCCTATAGGTGCTTCTGGGAAGAAAATATAGCTCTGTGTGTGTAATGGGACTAACACACTTCAAGTCCTATAGGTGCTTCTGGGAACAAAATATAGCTCTGTGTGTGTAATGGGACTAACACACTTCAAGTCCTATAGGTGCTTCTGGGAACAAAGTATAGCTCTTTGTGTGTAATGGGACTAACACACTTCAAGTCCTATAGGTGCTTCTGGGAAGAAAATATAGCTCTGTGTGTGTGATGGGACTAACACACTTCAAGTCCTATAGGTGCTTCTGGGAACAAAATATAGGAGCTCTGCCTGCCTGCCACGAACACACTACAAGTCCTATAGGTGCTTCTGGTAACAAAATATAGGAGCTCTGCCTGCCTGCCACTAACACACTACAAGTCCTATAGGTGCTTCTGGTAACAAAATATAGGAGCTCTGCCTGCCTGTCACTAACACACTACAAGTCCTATAGGTGCTTCTGGTAACAAAATATAGGAGCTCTGCCTGCCTGCCACTAACACACTACAAGTCCTATAGGTGCTTCTGGTAACAAAATATAGGAGCTCTGCCTGCCTGTCACTAACACACTACAAGTCCTATAGGTGCTTCTGGTAACAAAATATAGGAGCTCTGCCTGCCTGCCACTAACACACTACAAGTCCTATAGGTGCTTCTGGTAACAAAATATAGGAGCTCTGCCTGCCTGCCACGAACACACTACAAGTCCTATAGGTGCTTCTGGTAACAAAATATAGGAGCTCTGCCTGCCTGCCACGAGCACACTACAAGCCCCTCTTTGTCAATCAATCTTTGTAACTGAATCTATCTAACTCAATCTCTGCAAGTGAATCTCTCTCTCTACCTATCTAAATGCAGCAGAGTGTCACAGGAACAGCCTGCTCAATCTGCGCCGGAACAGCATGTGACCGGCGCAGACGGCGTGGCGGCGTTTTATAGGGGGGGGCGTGTACTACAGCCCCTGAGCTGTAATTGGCTACAGGCGTCCTGCCTGTAGCCAATTATGGCTCTTCGAGTTTCCGGGGCTGTGATTGGCCAAGCATGCGGGGTCACAGTGCATGCTTGGCCAATCATCAGCCAGCAATGCACTGCGTCGGCCGCGCCGGCCGCAATGCATTGCGGGGCCGCTCGCATCACACGAACGTGATGCGCGCGGCCAAAATAGTTCTGGGCTCGCCGAGCGAGCGAACGCCCGGTGCTCGATGCGAACGTGGGTTCGCATCGAGCACCGGGCCCATCCTTACTCTCACATTTTGAATGACAATTACTCAGTCATACAACACTGTACCCATATGAAATTTTTGTCCTTTTTTTCACACAAATAGAGCTTTCTTTTGGTGGTATTTAATCACCGTTGGGTTTTTTTTTTTTTTTTTTTGCGCTATAAAAGAAAAAAAGACAGAAAATTCGTTAAAAAAATGAATTTTTCTTCGTTTCTGTTATAAAATTTAGCAAATTTGTAATTTTTCTTGATAAATTTTGGCCAAAATTTATACTGCTACATATCCTTGGTAAAAATAAGTACAAATTGGGGTATATTATTTGGTCTTTGTGAAAGTTATAGAGTCCACAAGCTATGGTGCCAATATCTGAAAATTGATCACATCTGAAGTACTGACGGCCTATCTCATTTCTTGAGACCCTAACATGCCAGAAAAGTCCAAATACCCCCCAAATGACCCCTTCTTTAAAATAAGACATTCCAAGGTATTTGGAAAGAGGCATGGTGAGTTTTTTGAAGTTGTAATTTTTTCCCACAATTCTTTGCAAAATCAAGATTTTTTTTATCTTTTTTATTTTTTTCACAAAATTGTCATATTAGCAGGTTATTTCTCACACACAGCATATGCATACCACAAATTACACCCCAAAACACATTCTGCTATTACTCCCGAGTATGGCGATACCACATGTGTGAGACTTTTACACAGCGTGGCCACATACAGAGGCCCAACATGCAGGGAGCACCATCAGGTGTTCTGGAGCACCCAGGACAATTCTGACATTTCTCTCCTACATGTAAAAATCATCATTTATTTGCTAAAAAATTACATAGAACCCAAAAACATTATATATGTTTTTTTAGCAAAGACCCTAGAGAATACAATGACGGTCATTGCAACTTTTTATCTAGCACGGTACTTGCGCAGCAATTTTTCGAACGCGTTTTTTTGGGGAAAAATACGTTTTGTGCTTTACAAAAAACAAAACTGTAAATTTAGCACAATGTTTTTGCATAATGTGAAAGATGAAGTTACGCCGAGTAAATAGATACCTAGCATGTCACCCTTCAAAATTGCAGACGCTCGTGGAATGGCGCCAAACGTCGCTACTTAAAAATCCCCATAGGCGGCGCTTTAAAAATTTTTTACTGGTTACATATTTTGAGTTACAGAGGAAGTCTAGGGCCAAAATTATTGTTCTCGCGCCAACGTTCGCAGCGATACCTCACATGTGTGGTTTGAACACCGTTTTCATATGTGGGCGGGACTTACGTATGCGTTCGCTTCTGCATGCGAGCACACGGGGACAGGGGCGCTTTAAATGTTTTTTTTTTTTTTTATTGTTCATTTTACTTTATTTATTTTAGTTTGACACTTTTTTTCCCCCCAAAAATTTTTTTGATCACTTTTATTCCCATTACAAGGAATGTAAACATCCCATTAATAGGAATATGGCATTACAGGTCCTCTTTACAGTGAGATATGGGGTCAATAAGACCCCACATCTCACCTATAGGCTGAAAAGCCTGAAATAAAATTAAAAAACGATCCTGGCTTCGATCGTAGCGAGCATTGCATGGTATTGCAGGGTATCGCATGGTATCGCAGGGTATTGCAGGGTATGGCAGAGTATCGCAGGGTATGGCAGAGTATCGCTGGGTATGGCAGAGTATCGCTGGGTATGGCAGAGTATGGCTGGGTATGGCAGAGTATTGCTGGGTATCGCAGGGTATGGCAGAGTATCGCAGGGTATGGCAGAGTATCGCAGGGTATGGCAGAGTATCGCAGGGTATGGCAGAGTATCGCAGGGTATGGCAGGGTATCGCAGGGTATGGCAGGGTATCGCAGGGTATCGCAGGGTATGGCAGAGTATCGCAGGGTATGGCAGAGTATCGCAGGGTATGGCAGAGTATTGCTGGGTATGGCAGAGTATGGCAGAGTATTGCTGGGTATGGCAGGGTATTGCTGGGTATGGCAGGGTATCGCTGGGTATGGCAGAGTATCGCAGGGTATGGCAGAGTATCGCAGGGTATGGCAGAGTATCGCAGGGTATGGCAGAGTATTGCAGGGTATCGCAGGGTATCGCATGGTATCGCAGGGTATGGCAGAGTATCGCAGGGTATTGCATGGTATCGCATGGTATGGCAGAGTATCGCAGGGTATCGCAGGGTATGGCAGAGTATCGCAGGGTATGGCAGAGTATGGCAGGGAATGGCAGGGAATGGCAGGGTATGGCAGAGTATGGCAGGGAATGGCAGGGTATGGCAGAGTATCGCCGGGTATGGCAGAGTATCGCAGGGTATGGCAGAGTATCCATCCATCCATGCTCAGCCATCCCTCCATACCCTGCAATACACTGCAGGCTATTGCTGTGTATTGCAGGGTATGGAGGGATGGCTGAGCATGGATGGATGGATCGGTGGCATGCAGAGCAGGCTGTGGGCACTACAGATCCCGCCCACAGCACTGCTGCCACCGATCCCTCCCCCTCTCCTCTCACACTGTACCGATTGGTACAGAGAGAGGAGGGGAGAACAACCGGCGTCATCAAATGACGCCGGTTTGCTTACATGTGATCGCTCCGTCATTTGACGGAGCGATCACGTGGTAAACGGCCGCGATGAACGCCCGTTTACCGTGATCCGTGATCCCGGATGTTCTCGAGTGCGCGCCCCAGGGGGCGCGCAAGAGAGGAATTCTGTAAGGACGTCATATGACGCCCTCCCAGAGTTAAGCAACCGGCCTGTAGCCGTCTTTTGGCTATGGGCCGGTTGTAAAGTGGTTAAATCACTGCTCCTGAAAAAACGTCCGTTTTAAAAAAAAAAATTTGCATTGATACATGTCCCCTGGGGCAGGACCCAGGTCCCCGAACACTTTTTATGACAATAACATGCATATTAGCCTTTAAAATTAGCACTTTTGATTTCGAACGTTCGCATCCATTGTAACTAATAGGGTTCTTATGCTCGCACGGACTTTAGGTCCGTTCGCGGGTTCTGGTGCAAGCCGAACCCGGGGGGTGTTCCGCTCATCCCTAATGTGGACAATATGTTTTGCTTTAATGTCTCTACGCATGTGTCTTGGTTGATGGGGGGAGGGGATCTGGGGACCGCGCTCATTTATTTCAGCTCATCACCCCATGGCTAATCTATCCATAATTTCTTGGAACGTCCGGGGCTTGAATTCAGCTACGGTACCAAAAGGTCTCTGGTATTCAAGTACCTACAAAAATACAATCCCCACATCTGTGTCCTTCAGGAAACCCACTTGGTGGGCTCGCGGATACTAGGGCTCCGGAGGGCATGGGTTGGAGTGCACCAGCACTCCACATATTCTAACTACGCCAGGGGTGTGAGTGTTCTGGTCCGCAGGTCCCTTTCAATCCAGATACTAGATGTCCGAACTGACCCTGGGGGCAGATATGTGCTTATACATGCCTCACTATATGACAGGACTATGGTGTTGGTTGGCCTATATCTCCCCCTCCTGCCAGGGTACAATTATTATATGACATTATGCATATTGTGATGGAATATAATACAAGGGAGGTCTTTCTATTTGGAGATTTTAATATGGAACCACAGGGCCTGGACAGATTACATGCACAAGCCCGACCTCCGCCGGACTTGCAAAATTGGGCGGACACGTTTACTCTCACTGACCTATGGCGGCATTTTCACCCATTTGATAGGGAGTACACGTGTCACTCATCCTCTTATAGGACCCTTTCCCGCATTGATCTAGCATATGCGTCCTCCGGGGCTCTAAGCCGGACTAGGGAGGCAAAACATCTACCTCGGGGCATCTCTGATCATGCCCCAGTACACATCACGATCTCTTTGGCCAATCCCCCGGGTTTGAAGTTGTGGCGTCTGTCCAGGTTCTGGGCGACTGATGAGCGATTGCAGGAACATGTGATGGAGGCTATCTGCAAATTTTGGATGATGAATGGGGGCATGTCTAGAGCTGCTTTAATGTGGGATGCTTTTAAATCATGGATAAGGGGAGAGTATATTTCCTGCATATCCTCCTTGTAGAGAGAGGCCTCCCGGTCCTCGGAGATTCTAAAGGAGGTAGCAACGAGTAAGGAAGCGAACTATGTTCAAACTCCTACTGATGCAAATCATAGGGAATGGCAAGGAGCTCTTCGAGACCTCTCCCTGCATAATGTTGAACAGACTAAAAAATCCATGCTCCAATCTAAACAACGGATTTTCGAACACAGCAATAGAAATGGTAGGTTATTGGCATGGCTAGCAAGGGATCAGACCACTTCCACCCATATAGCTAGTGTCGTGGACACTCAGGGAAATATCTTGTCTTCTCCGGAGGACATAAACTCTAGGTTTTTGGAATTTTTTCAGGAATTGTACACCTCTAGAGCTGACTTCTCTCTGTCAGAGCTGGAGGAATAGAAAGAGTGTCTCCTTCCCGGTTTTATCCCAAGAAAACAAAATGGTACTAGATGAGGCCATCACTCTTGAGGAGGTTCAAAGTCTGCAAAGTGGTAAGACCCCTGGGGCAGAAGGCCTGCGTACGGAGTTTTACTCCCAACACGCAGACCTACTGGCACCCAGATTAGCAGCTCTCTTTGCGGACCTGGCTGAGACAGAGGCTCTGCTGGAATCCATTTAGGAAGCCGTGATCGTCCTGATCCCCAAGCCCGGCAAGGACCCTCGAGAATGCGGGTCCTACAGACCCATCTCGCTGCTCAATGTGGATGCAAAAGTTTTGGCCAAGATACTGGCTATTCGCCTGGCCTCAGTGATCTCCACTTTGATCCACACTGACCAGACTGGATTTATGCCGGGCAAGGGCACGGACATAAATATTAGGCGCCTATTCTTAAACCTGTCCCTAAATCATGATAACACTGGTACCCGGGTCATTGCATTCGACTCGGTCGAGTGGGAATACTTGTGGGAAGCCCTAAGACGTTTTGGCTTTGGCCCCAATTTTATAAGCTCAATACAACTACTGTGCAGGTCACCAAGGGCTAGGGTACGTACCAACAACTTGGTATCTAACTCATTCGCTCTGCATAGAGGCACCCATCAGGGGTGTCCGCTATCCCCTAGTCTTTTTGCCCTGGCTTTGGTGACCCTAGCGATTCTGGTCAGGGAACCACAGCAGGTCCGTGGATTGCAACTTGGTAGCTTGGAGGAAAAAATATCCCTCTATGCGGATGACACCCTGCTTTTTCTGAATTACGCTGGCCCGTCCCTGTCAGCAGCGTTAGAACTGTTTGACAGGTTTGGCATAATGTCTGGCGTTCGCATCAATTGGACAAAATCGGTGCTATTCCCGATGGATGACTGAGCCCGGGCCACCCTGTATCCCGTACCACTGATATGGGTGACAGAATTTAAGTACCTTGGGATCAGGGTGGCCAGGGAGGTTGCCCAATACTATGCCCTAAACATAGCCCCACAGCTCCGACTTCTTAAAGATAAGTGTCAATCCTGGTCCAGTCTCCCGCTGAACTTACTGGGCCGTGTAATTATCCTTAAGATGATTGTTACCCAAGCTGAATTATTTCTTTAGAAACAGCCCAGTTTGGATACCAGCAACCTTCTTCAAGGAAGTAGATAAATGTATTCTATCCTTTTTATGGAATGGATCTGTCCCAAGATTAGCTAAGTCAACATTACAGTTACCTACCCAATTTGGGGGGCTAGCCCTCCCAAATTTCCAAATATACTACTGGGTGGCGATGTTGTTCACGACGCACTGGTGGCTTGAGGCAAGACGCACGAATCCGGCGGTTTGCACTGAGGCGACCAGTGTGGGCTCCATGCAGGACTTGCAGAACTTTGTGCACAGGGGGACAAGGGTATGTAGGGATCTACCTGCCCCAACTAAAGCTACTGTTAAGGTATGGACTATGGCCAGGCGTAGATTCTCCCAGCCAGACCGTTGGTCTCCAGACCAACCTCTCTGGGGAAACCCGAATCTGCCTCACTTTAAAATGGTACCTGACCCGCAGATATGGACTAGGTTTGGCATTAGGACTCTGAGGGATATTATGCCCTTAGGGACTTTACTGACATTCCCCCAACTAACTAGAGACTATGATCTACTGGGTTGGATGTACTTTCGTTATATCCAACTTCGACATGCAACCAGGGCCCAATTTCCCTCCCCTCCGTTGATACAGCGTGATCCGGTGGTGGACCTCCTGTCCTCCGACGACCTGAAGAAGCCTCTCCGCACTATATCCTCTTGCCCAAGGACTTCCAAAAGCTGGATAGATTGTGGGACAAATGGAAAACTGATATACCTACATTAGAGAAAGAGGATTGGGAGGACTGTTTGGAACAGGGACCCAAGTTGGTCATTTCAGCAGCAGATAAACTTGCGCAAACAAAATTTCTCCACAGGGTGTATTTTACCCCAGGAACGGTTATCCAGAATATATCCTGGCAGAGACTCTCACTGCCCCCGATGCCTGACACACCTGGGTACCTACATTCATATGTTCTGGGATTGCCCCCGGTTATCCACATATTGGGCCGGTATCTTTGAACAACTGAATGTTCGCCTCGACTTGTCAGTGCCTGTGACACCTGAGTTGGCCCTGTTGGGGATACATGATGACGATCAAAGGTCACATCATAGCAAACTGCTGATTTCTTATCTCCTCTTTTATGCTAAAAAATAAATACTATGCCAGTGGACCTCATTAACCCCCCGACTGTTGGCACCTGGGAGGCTAAAGTTAATGCTGCCCTCCCCTTGTACAAATTGACTTACATTAGTCGCGGATGTCCCTGGAAATTTGACAAGGTGTGGCTGCCATGGACTGGTGTATAGATACTAACTGGACTAGACTGTGGTCCCCCTCCTCCCCCCCTTCCCCTCGTTCACTTCTCCCTTCCGCCCCCCCCCCCTTCTTTCCTGCGTTCCTCTTCTCCTCCTAGTGTGCTCCTCACCTTCCCCCCCCTTCTTTCCTTCCCTCTACACCCCTCTATCCCCTTTTCTTGCAGCTTTCTCCTCATCTTAGTCAAGGAATAGAAAGGTTGACTCATAGCTTTATTGCCGAATTGAGTATTATCTTCTGGACTGTACCATCTAATGTGTTGAATGTAGGTTGAACATCCTGAATCCTGTAACACGCGTACACTAACATTCTGAATTGTTTGTACTGACTGTATTTATTGTGTCAAACTGAATTTGCATTTTTGTACTGTATACCTTCCTTCAATAAAGCACTCCTGTTTGTTAAAGATTTATGCAATCCTGGCAACTCTTGAATAATCCCGGCACATTGTTACTTAGTGAGGGAGACCTACAAATTACTACACTGACCTATACTCCTCTACCTCTGTTCATGATCCAGAGAGTCTGGTTTCCTTTTTGGAGAGTATTGAGCTCCCTGTTCTTGCAGACCAAGCGGATGCTTGATGCCCCGATGAAAGTTTGCTAGTACTGGGATAACGGACCAAAAAATGCAAAGAAAATTGATAAACAAACATAAGTACTGGCAGATGAAGGAAAAATAAAAATAAAATAAAGATCTAGATAATTTTTCTTTAGTTTTGCTCTTTGAGCTGCTTTTTGTCTTGTTTTTTTTTTTTTAGATACACATTTTTATTTTAAATTTTTCCATTTATCTGACACGTTTTCTTGAAATGAATGGCAGCCCATTGGAGAAAGAAAGTCCTGAAAATTGCACATCACAGAAAAATCCTTTAAGGAGGTTTGCCTCCGCCTGGTCTCCAACTAGGCCATGCCCCCAACGTGTTTTGCGCCACCCCAAGGGTTTAATTATGGGGATAGAGATCCCATGTGTAGGGATGAATAAATACATGCATCATTATGCATAATGATGCATGTATTTATTCCTCCCTACACATGGGATCTCTATCCCCATATTATGCATCATTATGCACAGAAGATGAGGTCCAATGAAATGGGTATAATTACTGTAAGCACATCACACTATCCTGAGCATGTGTGATATTCAAAGCCACTGGTTTGGAAAACTTGACAGAGAAATTGGAAAGTTGCCCATACTGTGAAAAAATAGTAAGCAAGTATAGAGGTCACGGGATTGGTAGGGAAGAACAAGAGATCATCAGTGTATGCTATGATCTTGTGTTCATTATGGGAAAGCTGGAGACCTGAAAATCGCTGGATCAGATCTTACCTTGCACAAGAAAGGATCAAGCGTCAATATGAAAATAACAGAGAAAGGAGGCAGCCCTGTTGGGTTCCATGATTCAATGGGAAGTAGTCAGAATGAGTTTCATTAATGTTCACTGTGACTGTGGGGTGAGGGTACAATGCAGAGATCCACGCTGCCATATGATTTAAGGTCCATGTTCAGAAGGGCAAACGATCTATAATTGCTGCATAAGATATGATCCCTTTCCAGTTTCGGAATGACAGTTATATGGGCCCTCAGTATGCCCGGCAGGATAAGATAGCTGAAAGCAAATTGAAAACCCGAAAGAAATGAGGAGAGAGGGTCTCTCTAAATGTTTTATAATAATTCAGTCAATCCATTGGGCTTTGGTGAAGGAAAGGGCGAGGTCAAACTCCTCTGTAATGATCTCCATCTCCTCGCAAGTCTGTAAAGGGAGGGAGAGCATGCCAGAGGATGCCAAAAAGGAGGGCTATCAGAATCTCTGAGATGGGAGTTTGGATGCATGACTATAAGGTTATAAAGATTATGGCAAAATCTCTCAAATGGCATAGCTTTTGAAGCTGAGTCTGTAACCCCGGTATGAGTAATGATCTCAGAAAGCAGGGGTTTTGATTGAGATTCTCAGAGAACTCTTGCTAAGAGTTCCAGGCTTATTCCCAAATTCGTAAAATGTCCATCTACATCTATGAAGTTTGTCTTGGCTCTGTCAATAGCAGTAATTCCTTTTGTGTAGATAAGGACAGGGAATTTTTATGGGAAATCTCCAGTTGCTTAATGCGATTGTAAAGGGCAATCATCTCCATAGTCCTCTCTTTCTTTAATCTGACCACATGTTTAACAAAAATCCCCCGAATGGTGCATTTGGGAACCTCCAGAGTTAAAGGCCCCCTCTCCTGGACATCATTTGCTTGAAAATAGTATGTAAGTGCTTGGGATACCTCTGTCAAGGTGGCAGGGTCCTTCAACAGTGCTTCATTTAATCTCCAGGAGGAGATTTTGTGCACTGTAAATGACAGTTCCAAACTCCAGATGTATGATCAGACAGAAGCATCGGGTCAAAAAGTATTACAAACGGTGTGAGATGCCGACCCAAGCAGACGTGTGTTGAGCTTTGCTCTCCCCTCCCCAGGCAATCAGCTGCAAACCCTAAATGAATTGATGAGAGCGGTTGAGAAGCGCTGGCAATTCTCAGCATGAAGCTTTAGTTTCTATGGAAAAGCAGAGAGAGCAGACAGCTTCTGACGCTGGTGGATCTCACCCTGCAGAAACCTAATGCTGACCATACCATAACCTTTTCTTATACCGGCGGAATCCAGCAAATCTACATGACTGGTGGCAGTGAATCTACACAGGATTAAAGAGGAGAAATAGTACCTGTCCGGATTGATCTGTGTTCCTGCCTGGTGGGGTGGACGGGCTTCCCCGGACGGAGCTGAGGGAAGTGTTGGCGTAAGACGCCGGCTCCGAAGGCGCTCGTTTATTTATTTATTTATTTTTCCACTTCAGATAGAGCTTCATGAGGGAGTGTCAGCTGTGCCCGCATCTCCTTCCCCCTTTTGTCTTAGCATCATTTGTGGATTATTTTATACTTCTTTTTGGCCTCTAGGGCCGTTTATATCTTTTTCCCCCCTTTTTTTTTTTTTTTTTTTTAATTAAGTTGGATGATATTCAAATATACACGGCGAGGGTTGCAGAACAGATAACAAAGAACAGGTGCCCGACTAAAGCTCGTCTTCCCTACTTGGTTCCCATCTTGGGCTCCCTTCCGTCTCTGTTCAGCCTTCCCACCCTGTGTGTCTTAATATATTCCCTGTACCCCCCTGGACCCCCCCCCCCCCCCCTCCTCCGCCGCTTAGGCACAACCTCTTTTTTTTTTTTTTCCTTTTATTATTATTCTTTTTTTTATTATTTGTTATATACCCGTTGGGCCTGTTGACTCAGAGCCGGAATTCCAAGGGGCCTCTTTCACCCGAGGTTATCAGGGCTGAGATCTCAGAACCTCCGTATAGCTCCAGGTTTTCTTAAATTTTTTCCAGCCCTCCCATTTTGCTTTCGTGGAATCCCTATCTTTCTCTCTGCAGTTTAGTACACATTCCATTATATATGTAGACTCTACCTCATCTACCCATTCCCATAGGGGAGGGCTTTCCTGGTCCTTCCACCTCCTCGGGATCACCCTTTTGGCCGCATTGAGCAGGTGGGGAATCAAAGAGCCTTTATATTGCTTAGTTCCACTCGTGGTTGCGTGCATCAATACGACCCAGGGGTCATTTTTCACCTCGATAGCTGTTATTTCTTTTATATATTTTAGAATGGTCTCCCAGAATTTTTTTATTTTGTGACACTCCCACCATAAGTGACCCATTGTACCTCTTTGATCGCACCCCCTCCAGCAATTGGCCGGGGTATCCGCCTGAAATTTGCTTACCTTGTCAGGGGTCCTATACCACCTGGCCATGCACTTAAAGTTCATTTCTGCCGTCTTGGAATCTACGGCGGAACCGTGGGCTAATTTTAAGATTCTCTTACTTGTGCCTACTTCTAAATGTGTTCCCAATTCGCTCTCCCATTTGATAAGGTATGGCGGTATCTCCGGTCTATCTTTTTCCAATAATAATTTATATATTTTTGATATTCTTTTCTTAGAATTTTCTGCCGTAAAAATTTTCTCTAACTTCGTTAGGTCCTCTGCCTCCCTTATTGGGCAAGGAGAGAGGAGAGAGCCCACGAAGTGAGTTAACTGTCGGTACCGCCAACCATCAATGGAGAACGCCTCGTTATTCTGTAAATCGTGCAGTGCCAAAACTTTCCCCTTACTAATAACTTCCCCTAAACAAATGCTGTCCTTTCTAATCCATTCGCCCCCTATCTCTTTTATCCCTGGCGGGAAGAGGGGGTTGTCTTTTAGTGCAATTAATGGTGAATTGTATGTTTTGTTAAATGATTTGTTAATCTTGTCCCAAATTTTAAAAGTAGTGAGTGTGATTATGTGCGTTTTCTCACCCAGTGACCGAAATTTCGGGGGGTTCCAAACAATCCTCCCCAGTTTTACTTCGCTAAGTGTTTCTTCCAAGCTGACCCATCTTTTAGTATTGAGTGTTTTGCCCCATTCTGCAATTCTTAATAATGCTATGGCGTGGTAATAACTCTCTATATCTGGGACCGCTAGGCCACCCAGACTTTTGTCTTGTTTTAATATTTGGAGGGAGATTCTGTGTTTTTTATATTTCAATATAAAGTTCATTATAATAGCTCTTAATTTTCCTAAGTAATGTTTTGGGAGAGGGAGAGGGAGCATCTGGAATTTATAGGTGATGACTGGTAGTATCATAATTTTTACCGTGTTGATCCTGCCTATCCATGACAGGGTTTTTCCCTTATACTCTTGGCATTTTTTTTTTATTTCCTCTAATAATGGGATGTAGTTTATTTTGTACATTTTCCTGGGGTTATTGGCCAGGTCTATTCCCAGATATTTTATCTGTTTCTTCCAGGCAAAACTGACTGTTTTCTGAAGGTTCTGTTTCTCTACTTTGTTAGGGTTAATATTAAGGATAAAGGTTTTTGTGGGGTTGATTCTAAAATTTGTTAGTTCGCCGTAGTCGGCTAAGATTTTTAGGAGGTTGGGTACTGACTTCTGGGGGGACCTGACGTAAAAAAGGACATCGTCTGCAAAGGCCGTGAGCTTGTGATCCTCACTCCCGACTCTGCATCCCTCTACCTCTGGATTTCCTCGGATTGTGGACAACAAAGGTTCCAGGGACAAAACAAAAAGAAGGGGGGAGAGTGGACACCCCTGCCTGGTCCCGTTAAACATCTCAAACGCAGAGGAGACTATTCCGTTAATCTTAATGTTTGCTTTCGGGTGGGCATATAGGGTTTTAATTTTTTGGATAATCCTTGGTCCAAATCCCATCCTTTGCAGGGTTTTAAACATGAACCCCCAGTCCACCC
The DNA here is from genome assembly GCA_028564925.1 of Lithobates sylvaticus. Classification (NCBI taxonomy): domain Eukaryota; kingdom Metazoa; phylum Chordata; class Amphibia; order Anura; family Ranidae; genus Lithobates; species Lithobates sylvaticus. The sequence goes on from CM053033.1 coordinate 147,328,567, forward strand.
TATCAAAAGCTTTTTCAGCATCTATTGAAAGAAGTAGACTGGGGGCTCGCGAATCCCTCATCCTCTGAATGGCCAGCAGTGTCCGGATCCCATTGTCTCTCCCCTCTCTACCCGGAACAAAGCCCACTTGGTCCGGATGGATCAGTGTGCCCAGATGCCCCTTTATTCGTTCAGCCAAAATCTTGGCGTATAATTTTGTGTCAAAATTTAACAAAGAGATGGGTCTGTAATTTGAGCACACTGATCCATCCTTCCCTTCCTTCCTCAGGACAGTAATCGTTGCCAAAAGGGCCTCCTCGCTCATGTCATAATCTATCCCCAATCCATTCATGTAGCGCTGGAGTCTCGGAATAAGGATTTCTTTAAATGTTTTGTAGTATAAAGCCGTGAACCCATCCGGGCCCGGGCTCTTCCCTGTTGGCGAATTATTTAGTGCTATAAGGATCTCCTCCTCTGATATTGGTCTCTCTAACTCCTCTCTCTCTTCCCAGCCCAACGAGGTTAACTTTGCCCTCCCAAAGAAGTCATTAGTTTTCGTACTGTTTTCGTCCCTGTTGTTACTTCCCCTGGTCTTCACAGCGTATAGTTTTTTGTAGTATTCTCTAAATGTGGATGCTATTTCTCTAGAGACGTACTTCGTCCCTCCGTTTCCTGTTTGGATTTTTTCGATAAAATTTCTAGATTTCTTTTTTTGCAATTTCCTGGCTAAGAATTTCCCTGGCTTATTACCCCAAGCGTACTGTTCCTTGGTCATCTTATTGTATGCCTGTCTTGCTTCCTGCTCGGCTAATTCTTTTAGTTCCTCCCTCTTGTCAATCAGCTCTGTGTAAATTCCCTGAGCGAGTGCCCCACCGATCTTATGTCTATGCTCTAGTGTGTTGATCTCGGCCGTCAGTACCTGGGTTTTTCTTATCCTCTCCCTTTTTTTCCAGGATGCTTTTGCTATCAAGAGCCCCCTTACAAACGCTTTATGGGCGTCCCAGATTTGAGCTTCTGATACCTCCGCATTATCGTTGATTTGAAAGAACCATTCCAGTTCCTTTCTGATGTGGTCCCGAATCTCTTTATCATATAGTAATTCTGAGTTTAATTTCCAACCGCTCGAGGGTTGTTTATGTTCGGGAAACCTTAGCCTCATGGAAACCGGAGAATGGTCTGAAAGGGAGGTTATTCCTATGTCTGAATTAGTAATTCTTTCGAGTAGGCCATGTTCTACCAGAATGTGGTCCAAGCGGGAATATGACTGGTGGGCGAAGGAGAAGAACGTATAGTCTCTTGTCTGCGGATGCTGGATCCTCCAGATATCCAGCAGTTGGTCCTCCAAGAGTCTTTTTTTAATCCGTTTTAACTGTACGTTCCCCGTCCCCGGCGCACCAGACGTACTGTCTAGGGCGGGGTCCATTACAAAATTGAGGTCCCCCATCAGAATCAAAAACCCCTTTTTAAATGCCCTCAATTTCAGCAGGATCGATTCCAGATATGAAATAGGTTTTGTGTTAGGGGCATAGATGTTCGCTAAGGTAAGTCCTACCCCCATGAGGGATCCCCTGATAAACAGGAATCTCCCCTCCGGGTCCGTCTTTCTCTCATCCAGAATAAAATTTATATCTCTCGCAATCCCAATGGCCACTCCTCTTGCCCTGCTTGAGATGGTATCTCCATAGTACCATGTTGGGAAAGCTGGTGAGAATAATCTGATGTTGGATGTAAGCGACAGGTGGGTCTCTTGTAGAAAAACTGTTCCAGCCCTGTATCTCTTGATTTCCTCTAACACCTTAAAACGCTTGCTGGGGGAGTTTAGACCTTTTACATTGTAGGATAGAAATTTGATTTCAGTATCCATCACTCTGTTGGGTTTTTGTGTACGGGTTTATATTTTTCTTTTTATCCTTATGTTTCTCTCTTTTTTTTTTTTTTTTTTTTTTTTTTTTTTTTGAGGTTTTAAAGTTGTTGCTTGCCTAGCAGCGGAGGGGGTCCCCCTCCCGTGTTCTCCCCCATACCCCCTTCCCTCCCTCCCTCCCCCTTCCCTTTTTCCATCCCCTCTCTGACCCCATCCTGGGTCTCTAAGTCCGTGGGGGCCATCTCTTGTGGCTTCCCTCAGACACTAGATTCCTGGTGAGGTGGAGTTTGTTCTGCCCTCCTCTCCTCCCTCACGGCCCGGAGACCCGGACCATGAGGGGAGAAAAGGGGTCGATTCGACCAAGCTTGCTTTAAAGTGTTGATTGTGACCCCCCCTCTCCTCCCCCACTCCTCAACGTGAGATCTCCTAGACCCTCCATTTCGTTCCAGCCCTGTAAATCCGGGACTGGTATCTCAAGTTTCGCACAGAAGCCCTGCAACTCTTCCGGGTATTTCAGCCTGGCCGAGCGCCCCTGTTTTACACCTATTAAACACGATGGAAAACCCCAGTTATATTTTATATTTTCTTTTCTGAGAATTTCCAGTAAGGGTTTTTGATATCTTCTTCTTTCCAAAGTACGGGCCGATAAGTCTGCATAGACTTGAATTTCCGAGCCCTCGAACATCAAGGGTGACTTATTTCTTATTTTTATCCACAGGTCCTCTTTTTCTTTAAAGTGGCTAAATCTGATAATTATATCCCGCGATCTCTCAGAGTCGGGCCTTTCTATTCTTCCCACTCGGTGTGCCCTTTCAATTCCAGGGAACTGTTCTTGGTTTTTGCCACTTGTCGGGCCCAGGATTGCCCAGATTTTTTTTTCTAAGTCTTCCCCTCTTTGTTCCGGTACTGCACGCAACCTCAGGTTTTGCCTCCTGTCCCTATTCTCTTGATCCTCAATCTTGTAGAGGGTGTCTCTCTGAGTAAGGGATGCTTTTTTCAGTTGAGATTTTAAAAGCGTAATTTCCTGGTCTATGGTGTCTGCTCTACCTTCAACCACTTCCACTCTAGACAGCAGGTGGCCCATGTCCTCTCGGAGAGAGTTGATTTCTAATTTAATTGCATTTTCGAGGCGTAGTAGCATCGCCTCCATTTCGGATTTGTTGGGGACATGGGCTCCTGCCTGTTGGTCCTCGACCCGACTCAAGTCAGTCTCACTTTCCGTGGTGCAGTCCGCTCTTGAGTTATTATTTTCCCCTTCAGCCCCCCTGCTTCTCTCCGAACTGGCTCCAGCATGGGAATCATTTCCCGATGTTTTTGGGCTAGCACCCTGTCGTAGGTAGTGCTTAATTGTACTTGTTTCCCCTTTAATTCCTTTAGTGGTTGCTTTCTTTGTCTGTTTAGCTATGTCTTTGCTCATGATGCCCTTCTTGATGGGTCTTATTCTTTTCCCCAGTTTTATTGTGGATCAGGGCCGCCTTAGCCCTTTTTCCTCTACTTTGACTTTTAAATGTCTCTTGCTTTGGGGTTAGCCTTAGCCTTTGGTGATTTGTAGCCTTATAGAGTCAAGATCTGTGATGTAGTCCGTCTGAATCTCTCCTGCTGTACCCTACCCGCTACTGTCTCCCCGGCTTACCATCCCTGTCCATGTTACCCCCGAGGTATTTCCTATCTTCACCACGGGTGTAAGCAGGGGGGTTGCTCTATCTTTCTGTCCCCCTTTTTATTGTTTTTGTTGTGGGTCCTTTCCCCTTTTTCCCTTCTCTCCTCCCTCTCCCTCCCCAGTAAAATATCCTTTTGGACGGAAGGGATACCTAGGGGGACAGAGTGAAAGTCAGGGGGGGATGGGGGAGGAAAAAAACAAATTCCCCCAGTTGGGGCGCAAAAAAAAACTTTTCCTCCTGCTATACTTCCTCCGGTGTTAACCTATGGTCTCTCGGGGTTAAAGGAAGCTTATTTGGGGAGTACTCGCTTCAAAATGGTCGGGTTAGCCCAGTCATCTATTTCTGGTTATCCGGTTACCCCTAAAATACCGTCTTGCGCTCCCTCGTGCCCTGGGGGGGTCTTGCGAAGTCTAACCCCAGAAAGGCCCTCTGTTGTACCTTTCCGCAGAGTTTGTCTCCTTGTTATTTTTAGATTCACCCACACCTTCCTATGTTTTGCTTATGCTGGTTTATGCAGGGTTACACCTTAGGTTTCTGCTTCCCTGGCATTGACGGAGATTTTCTCAGCAGCTTGTTTTTATTTTTTGTACCTTAATTGTCTCTCTGGTCGCCTTCAATGCCTTTGAGGTGTCTTTGCAAAATGTACTATGCTAGGCCCCGGGGCCTAGGAGGTCTGTCTGGGGGACCGAATAGAGAGGGTTTTCCGCTTAGGGGGGGAGTTTTCTGTCTAAGGGGCCTTTTGGATTATGGACTACGTGTTTTTGCTGGATTTCTCTGCTTAAACGATAAATGTTGCGTATATCGCTCAGGACAGGGGGGGGAGGGCAACCGTCCAATCCCAGAGTTACGCCATCATGGCCACAATACAAAACATTAGTCGCCGAAGTTTGGTTGCTCGGTCCCCTATTTAATTGCACTAGTTTCCACCTGGACGGATCCTAATGGGGGGACATACATCTGCAAGGCATTGAGAGGTTTCCCTTTATAGGGGTTTATAAGTTATGGGCTATGTGTTTTAACAGGGTTTCTCTATCTAAGGAGTGATTTTTTATGCGCTTTGAGCGGGAAAGAAGACAGCGGCAGTCCGGTCTAAGAGTTAAACGTTCGTAGCCACATTACTGACATTGATCACAAGGGTTTGATTGCACAGTTCCCTGTTTGTTATCCTCAGATCCTAGACCCGAGCTGGTTTCCACCTAAAAGGTTCCTGGAGAGGGCACAAACATTTCCTAAGCATTCAAAACAAGTCACTGCCTGCTGGTTACTCCCGCCATGGGGGCCCTTTATCTAGCGCCGTAAACTGCTAGTCCGGTATTGAAGGCTAATGGCTTCCTTACACAAAGTTCATACAAAGGAAAACAAGCATCCCGGCGAGTCTAAGGTTGCTGTGGTCTTACCTCCGGATGTAGAGGGCTTCAAGGTGGTTATGTTGTATACTCACAGATGGCGTCTTGTCAGACCTGCTTACCCTGCCTTCTCTGAAGCTTCGTATGGTCCCGTCCCGCTGTGTGGGAGGTAGTGGGTTGGAGGAGGGGGGTGTAGTGGCGGAGCTGGTACATGAAGTCCAGGTCAGGGCCGCCGTTTCTCTGGTCGAGTTGCTTTCCCGAAACGGGAGGACCCCTGCATCCTGGTTTCCTTGTCCCGGGGAGTCATGCGAGCGTCCGCGGCGTCTCTCACTCGGAGCGGTCCCGCGTCCTCCCTGGCTGTTCGCCTGCTCTCCTCGGCCCTCGGGCTCAAACTCCTCCCTCCGTGCGGACGCTACGTCAGCACGTCCATCCTCGCTCCATGCGAAGGCGCTCGTTTAGTGACGGGAAAAACCGAAGCTCGGACATCAGTTCCGAGTGCAGCCGAACACGTATCAGGCACTTTACGGCCGGCCGGAAATAGCCGAAGGAGGACACGAGACCACTGCCGGAGATAAGCTCTCCCACACAGCCATACAGAGGCCTCGGGGCCTCCGGACAAGCAACGACAGGAGAAAAGGGGGTAGCGTTAACGACACCCCACGACCCTCTGGGCATGCCTGGATCCCCCCACTGTGTAGGGGCTACATAGGACAGCGGGAAGAGAGGCCAAAGAGACCGAGATATTCTGCAATAAGGTCGGACTGTGAGTTACACTTGTTGGCTTCCTCTAATGTCTTCTTCTCCTATATCTCCCTGACTATCTTATATATCTTGCTCCAATATAATAAGGGTATGAACAGGCTCATATATGATAGTAAAATCCATTAAACCCTAAAAATTCCCTTAAACCATCTTAAAGGGACTTGTAAACACGGCAGAGTCTATCGGCTATTGGCTATATAGAATAGAGGAAAAATTATCTGAAAAGCAGCTGTAGCCATTTAGATATATATTAAAGGACACACTACTACAGAGCTATTCCTCCCTGATTTGCTTATCCTGGCCATGCGGAAATGCCAACCAAAAACACTCACTCACAGAAAGCAAAAAGGGGATCAACAGGGAGAACTACAAAAAACCCTCCAAATCCTGGAAAACCTAGCCCTGTCCAAAAATAGATATAAAGGGATTTTTTGAAAACCCGAACTCACAAATACAACTTGAAAATTCTATGATGTCCGAGCTGGATTTTGCGATTCCACATAATGACACAGAGTTTGTAATAATAACAAATGATAGCTCGGAGGATAGTATACAACACAGGATAACACACATGGAAGGAATTACAGAAGGACAGAACTGGGATATGCAGTCTTATATAATATTACTACCCACAAGAGAAGTCATGGATAAGTATGTATACAGGTTAGAGACTTCTTATAAGACTGAAATACAAACAATAAAAGCATCTGTAATAGACACGCAAAATAAAGTGGAAACCATAAGTACTAAAATAGAGGCTATAAATCAGAAAATTCTTGATCTGGAAGAAAAAAAAACTGGAATCGGGTAGACATCTGGTTCAATTAATGAATTTAAATGATGAAATGGAAAATAGAACCAGAAGAAACAATATAAGGATCAGAGGTCTGCCAGAAACAAAAGCACCAGAAGAGTTGAAAAATATATTACAAGAAATATTTAATATATTGTTAAAACGACCGAATACAACTGCTATTGAAATAGATCGAGCTCATAGAGCACAGGGACTCAAAGATAAGGACCCAGCAAAACCCAGAGATGTGATATGTAGGATACATTTTTATCAGGTCAAAGAGAGTATTATGGCAGAAGCAAGAAAACAAAGACATTTTGAATTTGAAGGCACCCCATTGATTTTTTTGCAAGATTTGTCCAAATATACTTTGATTAAGAGGAAAGCATTGAAACCGTTATTGGACGCATTAAGAGAAAAAAATATCCTATATAAATGGGGATTCCCGTTTCAGATTATAGTCCATCAAAACGGACATAAGAACACATTCCGGGACTTGAGGGACCTTCCAGATTTTCTGAAGAATCTTAACCTGCCCCCAAATTTATTTACCAACTTGGCCACAATCATATCTGGACATCTTAAAGGGACTATACAGAAGAAGATAGAAAGGATCGGAGAGGAATGGAGGGATGGGGGGGGAGGGGGGTATAGGGAGACTTTAAAATACATTTTTTACTTTTTTTTTTCTCTTCACATAATCACCGGTTTATGATTATAATAATATTAGAATGATAAATGATTTAGTACAATACGTACGCAATATATATATATATAAATACACTAAGAGACGGGTGGGGGAGGGAGGGGTAAGGAGGGAGGGGGAGAGAGGGGAGGAGAAGAGGGGGGAAGATATCCCCGGGCCTTCTCTTCGACCCCGCACTTACAATGCACATGATTATGGGATTAGTATTCATCTAAAGGATATACGATGGATATTTCTTTTTTTTTTTTTTCTCTCTCACATAATCACTGGTTTATGATTACAATAATATGAGAATGATAAATGATCTGACATAATATACACGTAACATTATATATGTAATAAAGGGAGGGAAGGAGTGGGAAGGAGGGAGGTAGGGGGAGGGAGGGAGGGAGGATATCCCCCACTTATACTACACAAGGTCACTGGATTCGACCTTATTTGAAGGTCATAATAAGGGAAATTTTCACTATTTAATCACATATATGATAAGTTTTAATGGGGGAGGGAGAGAAGGGAAGAGAAAAGAGAGGGGAAAATAAATATTTTTTTTTCTTCTCTCTTTTCCTCCCTTCTCCCCAGGTGTTGTGGGGTTTTTTCCCCCTCCACCCCCCAGGACAGCTCCTAGTTTCCAGGTTTTTTTCTTCCGCTCTTTTTAGAAAGCACTGTAATAAGGGAATATATATCATGTAGCTGGATGCCTGGGGACGGCACCGTCTTGCCAGGGAAAGCTCTTAAATACCCTAGTTAGGGACCTTGTATGTAAGGGTAGACGTAATTAGTCAATTAGATAGAGGATGTTAGTGAATGTGGTAAGAATGATGTGAATGTGAGTATGAGATATATAAGAATAAGAGGAATAGTGACATTTGTAGAAGGTACAATCTCCAAAAAAAGGAATTTGGATTTCGGTATCCTTTTTTCTTTTTTTTCTTGGAGTAGAGTGTTTGAAACCCCCCCCCCCTTTTTTTTTTTTCTCTTCCCTCGTTCCCTCTTTCTCTTTCTCTCTTCTGAATTTATATTATGATAAAATGTAATATGCTCATATAATGTTAGAGGGTTAAATGTATCCTCCAAAAGATCTCAGATCCTATACTCTCCTTATAGACAAAATGTGGGTATCATTATGTTTCAGGAAACACACTTTCGTTCAGATCACATACCCAATACACAAACGGGATATTATCCAACATGGTATCATGATTCTTTTGCATACTCAAAATCAAGGGGAGTCTCCATTGCAATACATAAATCAGTACCACATCAAGTCCTAGAACTTCATAGGAATAAAGATGGAAGAGGACTTCTATTGAAGGTCTCTAATTATGGTAAGAAATATACTTTTATTAATATATATCTGCCTAATCAGGATCAGATTGAATTTGGGACACAACTTATATCAGAGCTAATGGAAAGGGCAGAAGGGGTCACGGTAATAGGTGGTGATTTCAATGTTGTCTTTGATCGGGAAATAGATACAACAGCCCCCCCCAATTAAAGAAAAGAAATACATAAGAAAAAAATTTAAAGAAATGATGAATAGATATCAACTAATAGACATATGGAGAATCGATCATCCCCTTGAAAAGGACTACACGTTCCTCTCAAAAGTCCATGGAACTTACCATCGACTTAATTATTTCCTGATAAACCAACTAGGAATGGCCGAGATCTCTTCCCCCGAAATTGGAAGTGCAATATGGTCAGACCATGCACCCATTTACATAACATTAACGATAGATAAAGTAAGAAAAGCTCATACCGAAACCCGAAAAGGACCACACCATTTGTGGAAATTACCATCCTATTTCGTTAACAATTGTGGACCTTAGAATATATTCGAAGGTCATAGCAAACAGACTTACCCCTATACTTCCAAGTTGTATCCACTTAGATCAAACAGGATTCGTAAAAGGTAGGGAGGCCAGAGATAATACTCTAAAGACAGTAACACTCATTGAATATGCTCAGAGACACACCATCCCATCCTGTCTCTTGGCCGTAGATGCTGAAAAAGCATTCGACAGGGTGGGATGGTGTTTTCTCGAAGAGACACTAAAACAATGGGGTGTAGGCCCAGTTTTATTAGAAAAAAATCATGGTGTTGTATCGAAAACCTATCGCCAGAATAAGAATGGCTGGAGAAGTATCCGAGCCTATAAATAAATGTCCCTGGTCTCCCTTATTGTATGTATTGGTTATGGAACATCTGGCGATGGCTATTCGAAATAATCAAAACATACAAGGATTAAAAATACAACAGGTAGAATATAAGATATCCATTTATGCGGATGATCTATTAGTCTATATAACAAATCCTATAACAACACTCCCTAATTTAATACAAGAGTTTTAGAGGTTTGCTAGGGTAAGCTTTTTTAAGGTAAATTATAATAAATCTGAGATGATGGACATCTCACTTTCTTCAGATAAAGTGGAATTAATTAAGACTAATTTTCCCTTTAAATGGCAATCAACAGCAATCAAATACCTTGGAATATATATTCCTAAGGAATTGGATAAACTATACGAACTCAACTATCTTCCAATTACAACTAAGATAATAAAGACATTACAACAATAAACATCCACCAGATTCAGGAGGTGGAGTGTAATTTTTAACCATTTCAAATAGGAGTAAGAGAAATGGGAGGGCCCCCTGGACACATTTAGTAAAGGGTCATATGCAGTTAAAGTCGTCCTCTAAAACCAATACCCCTTCACTGTGTTTTAGAATGAGCAGGAACAGCTTTTTAACCACTTGCCGACTGCCGCACGACGATATACGTCGACAGAATGGCACGTACAGGCAGGAGGGCGTATATATAAATCCCTACCTGCCTGCGGGTGGGGGGCCCGATCGGGCCCCCCCCGGTGCCTGTGGCGGTCGGCATCGTTGGGGGAGCGATCGGAGATGAGGGGGAGGCCACTCATTCGTGGCCCCCCCCCTCGCGATCGCTCCCAGCCAATGAAACGCTTCCTCTAGCCCCGTCATGTAAACAGGGCTAGAGGAAGTGATGTCATCCCTAACAGACGCGGGTGGGGGACCGATTTTTGGTAGCGTTTTGATTCAGTCGCTAACAGTCAGGAGCTTTTTTTTTTCCTGTGAGTCTCACTAGTGTACTACTAAATTTAGAGCCCAAAATGGCAAGTCAAACGTACACTAGTGAACAGGCCTACTTGTTTTTGAGTATGACAGATAGTGAAGAGGAGGTCACTCATCTGTCAGAATCAGGCTCAGAATACGACCCAGTAGACGACAGCGGCTCCATGACAGATAGCTCTGACAGCGGACTTGTGGTCCCTGCTAAGGTCAGGCGTACCAGACCCCAAACTCCTTCTTCTGTTGTTGAGGTGCAGGAACCGCAGGTCGCTCGTAGGAGGCACAGACGTACTAGAGCCGCTATTCCTTCTGGTGAACAGGCAAGCACCAGCGGCCTAGTACACCCTGGACGTAGTCAAACCAGCACTGCAGTATCACGTGGTGACGTGGCGAGTCCCATAAGTGCAGTTTCAGCTGGCGAGGTGGCAAGCACAAGTAGTGTCCCGCTGCCACCAAGAAGACGACAAAGACAGGCCCGTCGTGCCCATAGTGCCCTTCCTGCAGAATTCACCAATCCTGATTGGGTGCCCACCACTTCTGCAGAACCCATACTTCCCCCATTCACTGGCCAACCCGGTATTCAGGTGGAAACAGCTGATTTTACGTCACTTGATTTTTTTTCGCTGTTTTTCACCGAAGATCTCTATAGATCTATTGTGGACCAAACCAATTTGCACGCTGGTCAACACATCGCTGCTAATCCCCAGTTGTCCACCCTTGCCAGAGATTGGAGACCAATTACGGTCCCCGAATTTAAGATCTTTCTGGGCCTTTCCCTCATCATGGGCGTAGTTAAAATGGGTACATTGCGTTCATATTGGTCCACTGAGCCAATGTACCATATGCCCGTGTTCTCTGCCTCCATGTCCAGGGCACGATACGAACAGATTTTGCGGTTCATGCACTTCAACGACAATGAACTCTGTCGTCCTCGTGGAGACCCTGCATACGATCGGCTCTATAAAATTCGGCCCCTCATAAACCATTTCAACCAACGTTTTGCAGACTTGTTTACTCCCCATCAAGTTGTCTGCGTTGACGAGTCCCTGATTAAGTTTACTGGCCGCTTGTCATTCAAACAATACCTTCCCAGCAAGCGTGCCAGATACGGGGTCAAGATGTATAAGCTCTGTGACAGGGCCACAGGCTATACATGTAAATTTATGGTTTATGAGGGCAAAGATAGCCACATAGAGCCGACAAACTGCCCTGACTACATAGGGAGCGCTGGCAAGATTGTGTGGGACTTGGTGTCACCCTTATTCGGAAAGGGGTACCACTTGTACGTGGACAATTATTACACGAGCGTGCCACTGTTTAGTCATTTGTTTGATCATCAGATTGGAGCATGTGGCACCGTGCGACCTAATCGCCGGGGCTTTCCCCAGCGGCTTGTAGAGTCCCGTCTTAGGCTGGGGGAGAGAGCCTGCTTGAAGTGTAATAACTTGCTCGCTATGAAGTGGAGGGATAATAATAATGTTTTCGTTCTTACCTCCCTTCATGCAGACACGACGGTCCAAATTACTACGGCGGCTGGTGTTGTGACGAAACCCCTCTGTGTCCACGAGTACAACCAAAACATGGGAGGGGTGGACCTCAACGACCAGTTGTTGGCGCCGTACCTAGTTGCCCGTAAGGCTAGACGCTGGTACAAAAAAGTGTCTATTTACCTTTTCCAATTGGCTTTGCTGAACGCTCATGTGCTATACGGAGCTTCAGGACGTACTGGATCCTTCCTTAAATTCCAGGAAGAGATCATCGGAGCCCTTCTGTTTCCAGACGGTGCTCCACCTCACATTCCCCAACCAAATGCAGTTAGCCGGCTGCATGACCGGCATTTTATTTATGTCCTCCCGAGTACCCCTACCCAACGAGCCCCCCAAAGAAAATGTCGTGTCTGCAGAAAGCGCGGATTTAGGCGTGACACCCGCTATTATTGTCCCCGCTGTCCTGACAATCCTGGTCTTTGCATCGGTGAATGTTTCGAACGCTACCATACACTAGTTGAGTATTAGCGTAGGGTACAGCATTGCACAGACTAGGCACACGTTCTCAAGAATGCCATCGCATTTTGAGACCAAAACCGTTAGAACTGTTACAGTTACAAACAAAAGTTAAAAAAAAAAAGTAAAAAATAAAAAAACAAAAAAAATATAAAATAAAAAAACAAAAAATAGTTGTTGTTTTATTGTTCTCTCTCTCTATTCTCTCTCTATTGTTCTCTTTTTTACTGTATTCTATTCTGCAATGTTTTATTGTTAACCATTTTTTTTGTTTTCAGGTACGCCATTCAGTTGCAGCGCGGATTTATCTATCTTGACAGCAACCGTGTTTGCTCCCACGATACATAAAGCCGTGACTCCAACGCTGTAGGAGGTGAGTTCACCACCACAGTTAAAAAAAAAAAAGAGCATATATGCCGAAGCATAGGGGCAGCAGAGGGCGGAGGAGCGATTTGCTCCTAATGCCGCCTACATACGGTTGAAATTTCGACGGAGGCTTGCGCGTGGAAAATTCCGACCGTGTGTACGCGGCATAACTTTTTTGCGGGAGGATGCCCCCATGCTTCGGCATGTATATATTTTAGGCACAGGTTGCGTTAAAAAATGTTTTATTTTTTACTATGTTTTTTTTGGTATTTGCTTTGCAGGTATGGTAAATCTTACTGTTATACTGTAATGTTACTTTGTTTTATTGTTAACCATAATTTGCTTAGCAGGTACGCCATTCAGCTGCAGCGCGGATTTATTTATCTTGACAGCAACAGCGTTTGCTCCCACGATACATAAATCCGTGACTCCAGCGCTGTTGGAGGTGATTTCACCACCACAGTTAAAAACAAAATGGTGCATGTATGCCCATCATTAGAAGTGGGTGGATGAAGGGAGGTATTCTAATGGTGGGCATACCCACCGATCAATCTTTTTTTTTCGTTCAGCCCACAGGCTGCATGAAAAAAAGATTACAATATATGCCAAACAAGGGCCAGCAACGTACTGGTATGTTGCTGGACTTTGAGTGGTTATACCAGAATGATGCCAGCAGGATAAGGCATTATCTTGGTATCATTCTTTTCAGCCAGCGGTCGGCTTTCATGTAAAAGCAATCCTAGTGGCTAATTTGTCTCTAGACTGCTTTTACAAGCAGTGGGAGGGAATGCCCCCCCCCTCCCACCGTCTTCCATGGTTTTCTCTGGCTCCCCTGTCCCAACAGGGAACCTGAGAATGCAGCCGGTGGTTCCGCCAGCTGACCATAGAGCTGATCAGAGACCAGAATGGCTCCAATCATCTCTATGGCCTAAGAAACCGGAAGCTACGAGCATTTCATGACTTATATTTCGCCGGATATAAACAGCGCCATTGGGAAATTGGGAAAGTATTTTATCACACCGATCTTGGTGTGGTCAGATGCTTTGAGGGCAGAGGACAGATCTAGGGTCTAATGGACCCCAATTTTTTCAAAAAAGAGTACCTGTCACTACCTATTGCTATCATAGGGGATATTTACATTCCCTGAGATAGCAATAAAAATGATAAAAAAATATATATAAATGAAAGGAACAGTTGAAAAATAAAATAAAAAAGCAAAATCAATAATAATAATAAAAAAAAAAAGCACCCCTTTCCCCCCCTGCTCTCGCGCAAAGGCGAACGCAAGCGTCGGTCTGGCGTCATATGTAAACAGCAATTGCACCATGCATGTGAGGTATCACTGCGAAGGTCAGATCGAGGGCAGTAATTTTAGCAGTAGACCTCCTCCATACATCTAAAGTGGTAACCTGTAAAGGCGTTTAAATGCTTTTAAAAATGTATGTAGTTTGTCACCGCTGCACGTTTCTGCGCAATTTTAAAGCATGTCGTGTTTGGTATCCATGTACTCGGCCTAAGATCTAATTTTTTATTTCATCAAATATTTGGGCAAGATAGTGTGTTTTAGTGCATTAAAATCTAAAAAAGTGTGTTTTTTCCCAAAAAAATGCGTTTGAAAAATCGCTGCGCAAATACTGAGTGAAAAAAAAAATGAAACACCCACCATTTTAATCTGTAGGGCCTTTGCTTTAAAAAAATATATATGTTTGGGGGTTCAACGTAATTTTCTTGCAAAAAAAAAATTATTTTCTCATGTAAATGAAAAGTGTCAGAAAGGGCTTTGTCTTCAAGTGGTTAGAAGAGTGGGTAATGTGTGACATAAGCGTCTAAATGTTGTGCATAAAATGCCAGGACAGTTCAAAACCCCCCCAAATGACCCCATTTTGGAAAGTAGACACCCCAAGCTTTTTGCTGAGAGGCATGTCGAGTCCATGGAATATTTTATATTTTGACACAAGTTGCGGGAAAAATAATAATTTTTTTTTTTTTGCACAAAGTTATCACTAAATGATATATTGCTCAAACATGCCATGGGCATATGTCGAATTACACCCCAAAATACATTCTGCTGCTTCTCCTGAGTACGGGGATACCACATACGTGAGACATTTTGGGAGCCTAGCCACGCACGGGACCCCAAAAACCAAGCACCACCTTCAGGATTTCTAAGGGTGTGAATTTTTGAATTCACTCCTCACTGCCTATCACAGTTTCAGAGGCCATGGAATGCCCAGATGGCACAAAATACCCCCAAATGACCCCATTTTGGAAAGTAGACACCCCAAGCTATTTGCTGAGAGGTATGGTGAGTATTTTGCAGATCTCGCTTTTTGTCACAAAGTTTTGAAAATTGAAAAAAGAAAAAAAAAATATTTTTCTTTTCTTTCTTCATTTTCAAAAAAAAATGAGAGCTGCAAAATACTCACCATGCCTCTCATAAAATAGCTTGGGGTGTCTACTTTCCAAAATGGGGTCATTTGGGGGGGTTTTGTGCCATCTGGGCATTTTATGGCCTTCAAAACTGTGATAGGTAGTGAGGAGTGAAATCAAAAATTTACGCCCTTAGAAATCCTGAAGGCGGTGCTTGGTTTTCGGGGTCCCGTACACGGATAGGCTCCCAAAAATTCCCACACATGTGGTATCCCCGTACTCAGGAGAAGCAGCAGAATATATTTTGGGGTGTAATTCCATATATGCCCATGGCATGTGTGAGCAATATATAATTTAGTGACAACTTTGGGCAAAAAAAAAAAAAAAAGTTTGTAATTTTTCCCGCTACTTGTGGCAAAATATAAAATATTCCATGGACTCAACATGCCTCTCAGCAAATAGCTTGGGGTGTCTACTTTCCAAAATGGGGTCATTTGGGGGGGGGGGGGGGGGTTTGTGCCATTTTGGCATTTTATGGCCTTCAAAACTGTGATAGGTAGTGATAGGTAGTGAGGAGTGAAATCAAAAATTTACGCCCTTAGAAATCCTGAAGGCGGTGCTTGGATTTCGGGGTCCCGTACACGGATAGGCTCCCAAAAAGTCCCACACATGTGGTGTCCCCTTACTCAGGAGAAGCAGCAGAATTTATTTTGGGGTGTAATTCCACATATGCCCATGGCATGTGTGAGAAATATATCATTTAGTGACAACTTTTTGTAAACATTTTTTTTTTTTGTCATTATTCAATCACTTGGGACAAAAAAATAAAATATTCAATGGGCTCAACATGCCTCTTAGCAATTTCCTTAGGGTGTCTACTTTCCAAAATGGGGTCATTTGGGGGGGTTTTGTACTTCCCTGCCATTTTAGCACCTCAGGAAATGAGATAGGCAGTCATAAACTAAAAGCTGCGTAAATTCCAGAAAATGTACCCTAGTTTGTAGACGCTATAACTTTTGCGCAAACCAATAAATTTACGCTTATTGACATTTTTTTTTTTACCAAAGACATGTGGCTGAATACATTTTGGCTTAAAAGTATGACTAAAATTGAGTTTATTGGATTTTTCTTATAACAAAAAGTAGAAAATATCATTTTTTTTCAAAATTTTCGGTCTTTTTCCGATTATAGCGCAAAAAATAAAAATCGCAGAGGCAATCAAATACCATCAAAATAAAGCTCTATTTGTGGGAAGAAAAGGACGCAAATTTCGTTTGGGTACAACATTGCATGACCGCGTAATTACCAGTTAAACCAGTGCAGTGCGAAATTGTAAAAAGTCCTCTGGTCTTTAGGCTGCATAATGGTCCGGTCTGAAAGTGGTTAAGGAAGCGCCCCACAAATCCCAGCAAAGTAACAGAAATTTGCAGCCTATCATCACTAATTATAGCAGCATAAAATGTATAACATCATTCTGAGTAGCTGAGCACAAAAAATTGCAAGCAGGTTATCAACATCTAGACATGCTGATACAAGTAGGTTTTAATAGCAACTTCTCTGAGTCAGTCACGAGGAGCAGATATATCATGCCACCCCAACCACCAGCGCCCTTTGAAGAAGTGATAGAAGAGATAAAAGGTAAGGGGAGGTAGGTGTGGAAAGCCTCGTATGGAGAGTCATACCAAAGGAGACCAAGCCCAACGGGGGTTACATCTAAATTTAGGTCCCCAAAGGGGGGAAATTGTAAAAGTATACAGTGGGACCCTGTTCACTGGTCAACCAAGACCTATAACAACGGATGCAAAAAAAAACAAAACCACTAAGCAGTAAGGCATAAAAAAATGAACTGCATTCACAGTGTGAGGACACCAAGTAATACCAGCAATCACAGTGTCAGCAGAAAGAGCTTGAGAATCTTCAGGCCATTACAGCCAGTCAGGAACCTCCACTGGGGCAGAGTCCAGGAATTGAAAGAGGTCTGGAAACTGGGATGGGGTATGCAGGGTGAAAGACCGGTTTGCCTTCTGATAGAATGTGAAATCTTTAAGTTGCCCCGGCAGCCTAAATCACCTACAACAGAGGTCCCCTGCATTCGTAGGGTATGTTAAGAGAAGTCAGGCAGAATCTGGATCTGCTCACCATCAAAGTCCAAGGGTCCCTTCTGCCAAGCCCTGCATCGTATTTCCTCTTTTTCTTTTTTTTTTTTTTAATTTTATTCTTTATTAGAATTTTTTTTTTTTTTTTACAAACATTATTACAGTACATTAATTGTTCTTTTTGTATACCCATCTTCCTTTACCTCATAGCTTTTACCCTTCTATATCCTCGGTTAAAGTGGTGGGACACCCTGAAAAAAAAAACTTTAAAAAAATGTTAATAACAATTTAAAATGAAAAAAAATATATATATTTTTTTTACTTACCAGAAATGGCTGTTGCTAGGCAGATCATCCTAATCTGCCTCTTCCAGCGCCACAGTGATCTTCTCTACTTCCGTCTTCTAGTGAATGGGGCGCGGTGTGTTATGGGAACTGTGTCCCACAACACATTGCGTTCCCCATTCACAAATTAGACTCGCACATGCTCAGTAGGCCGCGCGCCAACTCGCGCATGCGCAGTAGGAAATGGGAAGCCGTTTCCCTTACTGAGGATGGCGGTGCTCGATCCGGATCGCTGAGGGACATCTCGGCCTCCATGACCGGCATCGCGGGCGCCCTGAGAGGGTAAGTGTACTTATTAAAAGTCAGCAGCGACTTTTTTTTTAGCTGCTGACTCTTAAAAAAAAATTTTTTTAAGGTGAAACACCGCTTTAATACAGTCACATACATATTTTTAGCTTATCCCTATCTTAGGCGAATACAGTGGTCTAAAGAGAGTTTAAAGTAACTCAGTGAGGAGTCGTTTCAGTAGATCTCAGTACCGGATCCCCGCTTTCGCCTACTCCCCTTATCCCCCTTACCCCTAGTTACTGCTATTAACTCCTCTCCCTCCCCCCACCCTCCACCAGTATTTAGCCGATCTTCTATACCTAGCAACTTATACTATTTTCCCTTCGTCCATGGATTCCACATCCTGTCAAACTCTATAAGGTTACGTCTGTTCACATAAGCTACCCTCTGTTTAGAAAGGGTTTCATTTACTGCATCTATCCAGTTTTCTACTGTCAGGGGGTATTTTGATTGCCACTTCTGAGCAATTAGCTTCCTAGCTTGGAACATACCCCTCAAAATAGCCACCGTTGTACTCCTCTTTTCCCTTTGTTCCTGTCTGAATCCCAGAATACACACTACCACCTCTTTTTTCAGCTCAGTTGTAAATCTTTTATTCAGTACCCTTATCACTCCCTCCCAATAACGAAATAATTTGGGGCATCTCCACACCATGTGTAGGAGATCCCCTGAACCCTGGAACCTAGGACATCTATCATCCACTCTTTTACCAAAATTAAACAAACGCTTTGGGGTATAATATGCTCTATTTAAAAGCATTAAGTGTGATATTTTCTGCGAGGGCAACACTGATACCAATGGACTCAACTCTAGGATTCTTTTCCACTGCTCTTGAGGTATCATCCCTATGTCCTGTTTCCATTTAGCTTTTACTAAGTCCAGTTTCTCCTTCCCATTAGCCATTTTACTTATTTGCCCATATATTTCTGAAATGAGGCCCTTCGTGGGGCCCAGCCGGGATATATGTTGCATCAGGGGGATTTCTTCCCATTGTAGGGGGTGAATTCTAAACTGGACTCTCAATGCATGCATTATCTGGAGGTATGTATAGTATGTATTCTGGGGTATTTTAAATTCCCTTTTTAATTCATCACATTTTTTAAGAGTATTTCCCACATATAGTTGCTGCAGTTGTGCCGCCAAATAATAATACTCAGGGTTAGGTAGCGCTACTCCCCCTTCCCCAACTGGGAGCTGTAATGTACATAGGCGTATCCTAGCTTGTCCCCCCTCCCATATCAATTCCCTAAACAAACTCTCAATTTTACTAAACCACTTTTTTGATATCCACACTGGTGAGTTATATAATACGTACATCAATTGTGGCAACCACAACATTTTTATCAGGCTACATCTACCTGCCGCTGAGAGTGGTAATCGCTTCCAAATATAAATTTTTTCCCTACATTTTTTCAAAAGGGGTACAAGATTTTTATTTATATATTGATTAGGGTCTTTTGTTATAACTATCCCCAAGTACTTCAAAGCGTCTATCACTGCCAGCTGAGGTTTCCCTGTTATTATTTCTTCCCCCGTTGGATCTATAGGAAATAACTCAGATTTCGACCAATTAATCTCCAGCCCAGTGAAGCTGCCAAATGTCTCCACTAAGCTCATTGCTCCAGCCAATGAATGTCCCGTATCTCCCAGGAACAAAATAATATCGTCCGCATATAGTGCATTTCTTCTTTCCTCCCCTGAGCTTCTCTGAAATCCAATTATTTCTGGACTTTTTCTTATAGAAATAGCCAATGGCTCCATTGCCAGAGCAAAGAGCAAGGGAGACAATGGGCATCTCTGCCTTGTTCCCCTTTCCAATACTATCCTGTCTGACAGTTTATTATTCATTTTTAATCTTGCCGTAGGCTTATCATATAACATTTTAATCCAGCCTATCAATAGGGGGCCAAATCCAAATTTCTCCAACACTTTCCAAATATATTCCCATTCTATAGTATCAAAAGCTTTAGTCACATCTAGTGACAATATAGCTCTTGCACCTTTATATTTTACTGGTGATTGTAGATTTAAAAAAGTCCTTCTAATATTTGTACTAGTGGATCTGTTGGATATGAATCTCCCCTGATCGGGGTGGACCAATTTATGCATCAACCTATTCAGCCTAGTTGCCAGTACTTTAGCTAGAATTTTTGCGTCTGAACATAGGAGGGAGATTGGCCTGTATGCCACTACATCCAGTGGGTCCTTCCCTTCTTTATGAAGTACAATAATTGTTGCCTCAGGCATTGAAGTAGGGAGGTGTCCCAATTCAATTGCCCCTCCCAGTGTTTTTAATAGTTCCGGGATCAATATCTCTCCATAATATTTGTAAGTTTCGATTGGCAACCCATCTGGGCCCAGAGCTTTCTGGTTGGCCATTCCCACTACTGCATGCTGTAATTCCTCAAGCATTATCGGGGTTTCCAATACCTCTCTCTCTTCCTGTGAAATAACTGGTATTTCTAGTCTAGCCAGAAAATCCTCCATTATTCCCTCTACTCCTTTTTTTGAGCTGTATATAATTTTTGATAGTATTCCTTAAAAGTCTGAACTATCTGTATAGGGTTTGATATTTTTTCCCCTCCTGTAGACCCAATCGCCGTAATCATAGATGAAGGGGAATTGGCTTTTACCAATTGTGCCAGCATCCTTCCCACTGTTTCACCCTCCATAAAAGAGGCCTGATGCTGTAGGATGAGTTTTGTCTCCTCCCTCTGCATATTTACTAGTTTATACTCTTGCTGTTTAGCCATCCAAACAGTTTTCCTTTCCGGAGTCGGATCTATTATATATTTATTCTCCGCTGTAATTACCTCCCTTCTACCATTTTCCTCTCTATGGTCCCTGTCTCGTTCCTTAAAGGGAATCTATCAATCTTGCCATCCAGGACCTCATTGAAATCTCCGACTATTATGGTTGGGATATCTTGCTTATCTATCAAGAATTCATTTAATTTTAGCATAACATCTATTTTGAAGGGCGGGGGGATATAAATATTTGCTACCACTATCACTTTATTATTGATTAGACAGAATAAAAAAACATACAGACCCTGTTCATCTATACTAGTTTGCCTGCAGGAGAAATTTACACCCGTCTTCACCAGCACACTTACCCTTCTGCCATAGGAGCTATAGACTGAATGATACTGTATCTGATATTTTTTTCTCCCCTGAATTTGCTGGGTTGTATCCTTAGTTAGGTGTGTCTCCTGCAGGCAAACCAGATCTGCACTGTACTTCTCCATCATAGAAAATACCACCGCTCTTTTTACCGTTGTACCCAGACCTCTTAAGCCCCATACACACGCGCGGATTATCCGAGGACCAGGTCGGTCGGATCCTGTCCGTCGTACTTTGTCCGATGTTGGTGTTGCGTACACACGGTCGGACAACGTTGTCGGAATATCCGGTCTGCTAGAACGTCGTGACGTAAGTCGTCTTCCACGAGACTAGAAAAGGGAAGTTCAGCACCATGTCAGGCACCCGTTGGGCTCCTTCTGCTGATCCCGTGTTTATCGCAAGTTAGTTGAAGTTTGGGGACTTACGATTCGCGCTTCTCAGTTTTCTGACTCAGATCGTTACTGCTCTTCAGTTTGTGCTTGTCGTGCGTATCTGTTTATTAGTGCGTGTAGTCAGTTCGCATTTGTTGGTCATTGCGGCCTATATCTTGATATAGGACGCTTTGATTTGCACTGCTTATTGTCTGCTCGTTTCTGGTATTCATTTCGTTCTTTCAGGCCTTGCTGTTTATCGGTGCTTTCTGTTTGTTCGTTCTGACCAGCCGACCGTTTGTGAGCTTGTGAGCGATGTTTCCCGTGCGTACTCGTCGCCGAGTTCGTGCTTTACGCGGAATTGGTGTCGGGCTTTTAGCTTTGAGCCAAGACCCGTCCATGAACAGAGTGACGAGGAGTATGTGGACCAAGAATTGGTTGCTTCAGCGTGATCAGTTCTCGCACATGCCTTTGATTCGTGAGATCCGGGAGAATAATCCTGATGATTTCAGGAACTTTCTCCAGATGACGGACCCCGATTTTCACCGTCTTTTGGCTTTGCTGACCCCTTTTATCAGCCGGCAGGATACCTGCATGAGACAAGCCATTACTCCGGAGCAGAGGCTTGTTGCCACGTTGAGGTACTTGGCGACAGGGAGAAGTCTTCAGGATTTGAAGTTCTCTTCAGGTATCTCTCCCCAGGCCCTGGGAATCATTATTCCAGAGACCTGTTCTGCCATCATCAAGGTCCTGCAGGAGGACTATATTAAGGTAACATTTCTACTTTACTATTCCATTCTATGTATGCTCTGTTTGCTAATGTCTTGTATTTTTGACCTCCTTCCCTAATTACCATGATTGCAATATGTTCTAATATGCTGTGTCCCTTTTCTCCTTCATGCATTTTTCCCTTCACTTACCTCACCAGCATGCTCTTCTGCCCCAATAGACACCTATGGCCTAGTCACTTAAGCAATGTCTTTTGTCTGCTGCATAGTATTGTTTGCCCCCAAACACCCCCTAAAATATGCACAAATGTTTGCTGTGTGGTTTACTTCATGTAGAGCCCCTTTTTTTTTTTTTTGTGGGGGGGGGGGGGGGCAAACTCATTAGGAACCCCCTCCCCCAACTGCTCTGTCAGATGGTACCAATCCTCTATCTGCTGGCTTTCCCAAGGTCAATACACACTATATACCTACCTCTTTATAGTGGGCATCTTTAGGGATGAATTCAGCAAAGCATGTAGTGCAAGGGGCTGGCTCCATACTTTCCATTTCCTCTTTTTTTGTGTTCTTTCCCTCCTATTAGCTTGCTTGGTAATTTCAGAATGTCACAATGTGCTTTCCTTTTTTTGGGGGGGGGGGGGGGGGGGGGTGGGGGGTGGTTTGAAATGTTATTTTAGCTTTCCTGGGGGCTGCCAATAGTGTTAAGTAGGGAGGGTCTTGCCAAACTAGCACACATTATTGAGCCATTTGGCAATCAATGAAGTGCAGAGGGTTACCTGTCCAACCCCCCCCCCCAAACCCTAGTTATTGGCAATGGCCCATCAGAAGTGGGGGGATTGATGGGGGGTGATTAATCTGTGAAGGGGAGCCTCTACTTTTCTGTGCAAATACTTTCCAGCCTCAAATTTTAAAGAATGCTCTTGTTCCAAGATGTTGATTGTCTAATCTGCTTGCAATGTTTATGTGCAAAGTGACTATTTTTTTTTTCTTGTTTCACTCCACAGTTCCCTTCCACGCCACAGGAATGGCAGACTGTGGCCTCCCACTTTGCCAGCCGTTGGGACTTTCCTAACTGCGGAGGGGCAATTGATGGGAAACACATCCGCATCGTCCCACCGCCCAACTCGGGGTCCTACTATTATAATTATAAGGGGTTTAATAGTGTAGTGATGTTGGCGGTGGTGTCGGCGACATACGAGTTTATGTATGTGGACGTGGGGATGAACGGCCGGATCTCGGATGGTGGTGCCATTGCGCACACGGAGTTCTACTGGCGTCTCCAAAGTGGCAGTCTGTGCTTGCCACCTCCAGAGGAGAATGCTGAAGGACTCCCCTTCGTCTTTGTCGCAGATAAAGCGTTTGCGTTGACTCCCCATCTGATGAGGCCGTTCCCGATGAGGACCCTCACCCCAGACCAGAGGGTCTTCAACTACAGGCTGTCCAGAGCCCGAAGAGTTGTGGAGAACACTTTTGGCATCCTGGCCAGCCACTTCCGCCTGTTCTTGATGGCTATTAACTTGGCGGAATACAAACTGAACCACATAGTTCTTGCCTGTTGCATATTGCACAACTTCCTCAAAAGACATAACAGGAACTATGTGGTGCCCGTTGGCCCAGATGTGGAGGGCCCTCCAAATGCTGACCTCACAGCCCTTCAAGTGGCACGTCCAGGCTTGCCCCCTCTAAATGCCCGCGCGGTCCGCGGCAATATATGGACTACTTTGTGGGTAGGGGGGCCATTGCTCTGCCTGACGATGTGTGAGAGGCATTTTTAATTAAATATTTTTTTTCAAACAACCTATGATTTCTTGTCATTTCCGTATTATAGCTTATTTGACCTTGAATTTTTTTCCCTTTGCCTTCGACAGTGGGAATGCACTTTCTGGGCAAAAGGAGGTAACAGTCTCTTCTTCCCAAAAAGATTATTCTCATGTTGTGTGTTTGATACCTAATCTTTGGTTTAGAGAAGGTTTGTAGTGCATAACTGACACCCAAAATACTCCTTTTCATCACCTGGTCATACATGTGTGTATTCACAAAAATGCTGTGCTCCGTGTTTTCGTACAAAGCACTGTGGGTGTCATTTACATAAGTCAAATCCACTATGCTCTACAAGTGCAGTGAAAAAGTGCCCTGGAAAAGAAACTTGCAGTGCAAACTGGACTTGCCTTTAGTAAATAACACCCATTGCCCCCCAAATCCTTTACATTTGACATACATAATGCATTTTGTTTTTTAAATAAGGAAGCCACACATTTAGAAAAGTAAAAAAGTTTACTTGCAAAACATTCACAAGTGCGTTTACAAACTTCTTGCCCAAACTGACAACATCTTGGTTATTTACAACATTGTTTACAAACATTCCGCATTTGGTAAAACCAGGCATGGAGCAAAACAGAACCTAGGAACTAGGAAAGTTCAACTTTCTAAAGTGAAGACAAGATCAGACATGACTATATGTTCAAAGTGTGTTTGATCTTGCCTTCATCACATGGGGGGGCACCCCTGGAAAGTGGAAATTTAGAACATGCACACAATTTGGGTCTGAAAATGGTCATTATATGGTAAAACACATGCCTCGAATCTTCCAAAGTGCCATTTTCCATCATGGGGATGAATGGACGTTTTTTGGGGGTGCAACCCCTTCACCACAACCACTTTAGTAGTTCGTAAAGTGGTTGCACCCCCAAAAAAACGTTGTCATTCATCCACCATGATGGGAGCTAGCACATGTGGACACAATGTGTGCATGTTCCAAATTTAACACAGTTCTTAAGTTGCAAATGTGTTCAGAAGCAGCCACAAATGTGTGTTAATTACTTGGTGCGTTTTCAGATTTTTCCTAAAACATCAATGATGTTCTTCAATTTTTGTTGAACATCATTGATGTTTTGCTTTATGTAATCTAGATCTCTATTGCAGACCATTATCTCCCCGATGAGTACGTGGGCACTCTCTGTGGTAAAGTGCGATTTTTCTTCCACAACATCCACGTCACCTAAAAACCAAAAACAAAAAAAAATAGGGTCTTGGAAATGAGGCAGCCATACATTGATTAGCTTACCAGTAGCTGTGTTCTCCCACACTCACCTGTTGTGGTGACAAGTTCTCCAATTTCTATGATCTCTCCTTCCTCCTCCTCCTCCTCCTCTGCTTCTGCTCTTTCCCCTTTTTTGGGAGGTGTTGGTTTTGGGGTTTCCTCAGACGTCCCAAGTTTTCGCTCCCCTATGAGAATGTACAAAAGGAAGATTTAGCAACACAATCTATTGAGGGCAGAAATAGGAAATGAAAAACATTGCTTGAAAGTGAGGGACAATATTTTTGGGTGTCCAGTTACAAATGACACCAACATGAATGTAGTCACTTTGTAAAGGTCCTAAACTTATAGCTTTTTGGTCGACGTTTGGATGATGGAGACCCCCCTCTAGTATCCACTGGAGCACATGTGTGGAAAAGCCTAATAAAAAGGGGGTTTGGGTGTCCCAGCACTAGTGCTCTAGAGTCCAGATGGGTAAACAGCTACTGGGTGACGTCTCCTTTACATTGAATAAATTGGCTGGACAGTCTTGATGACATTTCTAGAGAGAACAAACTTCCTTTCCCCCAAAAAACAACAAACATCGTATTATAAGTGGCCGAACGATCGAGGTTGAGTACGATCGAATGGACACACACACGAACATGACAGTGGCAGAAAGATCGAGGTTGAGTACGATCGAATGCACAGACGAACCTGAAAGTGGCCATTTTGGAATGTACAACTTTGTAAAAATCCAAACACATGGAGCAGTATGCAAGCAAGAAATCTAACACAAAACACAACTACTTACTTTTTTGAAGAACTCGCTTGATCTTTCTGTACTGATCGGGCTCCCTCAGTTTCAGGTCTGACCAGCGTTTCCTCAGTTGCTCCTTGGATCGTTGTACCCCAAAATGATTGTACAGCCTCCTCACAACTTTAGACATGATCTTGGCCTTGCGGACATTGGGGTTGAGGTAAGGCCCATACTTCCCATCATAGTCGCTCCTCTTTAATATGTCCACCATCTCCAAATGACATATTGGAGGCCTTGAATTTCAGGCTCCGGGATCGGGACGTTTCTGCCTCCGGCCTTTCCTCGTCCTCCTCCTCGTTGGTGGGATATTTCGGGCGCACCTGCTGTGTCCCCGCCATGTGCTCTCCCCACTGCGCCGTAAAGAGAAGGGGTGGGGAATAGACGAGAAAGATCATCAGGGGCGGGCGGAGTTTGACGCATGCGCACTGTATATAAAACGTCACACGCCTGTGTCGTAGCCACGATCTGTGAGACGAGGGGAGAGAAAGCTCACGCACGAGACGATCGCTATAACGAAGGTACAATTTGACGTTGGTACATAACTAGCCTAGACAGATTAGACCTTGAGGCTTCTTTATGGAGAAGATTAGGAGAGTTTTGCCTGACATAATTTATAGTGTTTTGTGTGGTGTTGTGTCTTGCAGAGATTATGCAGGGATTCAACGACGTGAGTTTTCTCCCCCTCTTCATTGATAAATACAGGGAATTTCCCCTTTTATGGCAGGCCAAACACCCCTATTACGGCATCAAAACAAAGAGGTACGCAGCCCTGCTGGAACTTGTGGAATTTGTAAAGCCAAGGTTCCCCACGGCAACTGTTGGTGATATAAGAAAGAAAATTGGCAGCCTGAGAAGTGCGTATATCAGGGAGCGCAAGAAGTTCCTGAAGTCGGAAGAAACTGCAACTGCAGCAGATGAGGTCTATGCCCCCAAGCTCTGGTACTATGACAGTCTCCATTTTCTCAAAGACCAGGCTGATGTCACGGAGTCACTCTCGACTCCTCCTTCCACGCTTCCTTGCGTGCAGGCCACCCCTGATGAGGCTTCCGAGGAGCAACCTGAACAAATAACTGAAACTATGTCCTTTTTTCATACACAGGAAGACCTCAGCCAGGAGGTGGCTGTGGAATGTGGCAGTCAGGAGGAGGCAGGGGTTAGTGGCAGCCACGAGGTGGGTAGTGGCAGCCAAGAGGGGGGTAGGCCTCGGAGCCTGACTGTCTCCCAAGTCCCTCCCCTCCGCCTTCCCTACAAAAGGGCGAGAAGGGGGGGTGAGGCGGGAGAGTCAGCGCTCCGGATGATCAAAGAGGCTTCAGCCTCCCTACATGCCACACCCACTGACGAGGAGACCTTTGGCTCCGTGGTTGTCACTAAAATGAAGGGTATGGAGGTGAGGCAACGCAACATGTGTGAGGGGCTCATCCTCCATGTCCTAAATAAGGGGATGGCTGGGGAGATGACCCCACTCACACATGTTTGCCATAGTGACCATGCTCCGCCTCCAACTCCTCCTTCTGCCACCCCACCAGCACGACAGCCACAGCGTGCAAGGAAGCGTGGAAGGAAGACCTGAGAGTGACGACCTGGATTCAGTCTGGTCTGAGAGAAGATGGAGCCGCTCGTAGTACCAGAGCCTGGGGACCTAGATGGCATCTGCTGCAGTTCCGGATGTTTTGGACTTCAGGACCAGATTGCACTCCCCTTAATATACGTACTCCTCAGGCCCCCAATTTTCTAAGCTTGAAAAATGATGGTTGCCGTGGGGGTCCAAGGCTTTGCAAATTCCCCAAGTTTCACCATGGCTGCGTTCCTCTTTGTTTTGTTGCTGAGACCGAAATAAAGGTATTTTTGATTTGAAATAATCATTGCCTATTGTGTTTGACTTTTCTACAATGACAGTTTATTTGGGAGTATGCAGGTACATTTCACTAATCATAAAGTATAATTAACAAGGGGCACCAACAAACAAACTCCTAGTAAATTTAAGCAACAAATACAAATGTTAATAATGTGGTTTTGCCAAGTTGAGACACACAACCCCCCTCCAAAAAAAAAATATAAAAATCTCCTTGAAATATGTATTCCAACAAAAAAAAAATAAAAAAGACAAATCATGCTAAAAATATAACAAAGATTCTTTTACGATCTGAGTAAAAATAAACATGTAGTGTAGAAATCCTGAAAAGTAATAAAGAACTAAGTTTGTGAGAAGTGCGGGTGAATAGGAGCAGCTAAAACATGTCATTCTTCTTGCATTGTAAAGAAAAAGAGAATGCGCTGCATTAAAGACATTTTAACATTGCAGCGTGACGAATGTGCTGTGTCGATTAGGAAAGGTAGTTTTACCTGACCGAGCGCTTCTGTCACAGAATTTCTTCTGAGCATGCGTAGCACTTTGTCCGTCGGACAACGGTACACACGGTCGGATTTGGTGTGATCGGACCTTGTTGTCAAAAAATCTATCCAGCAGGAGATAGGACTTTGTCCGTCGGACAATCCGACGTACACTGTCCGATGGTGCATACACACGGTCTGATTTTTCGACAACATTGTCCGATCGGACAGAATCCATGCGAAAATCCGACCGTGTGTATGGGGCTTTACATTCCATGATCCTATTCTCAATATTTTATCCTGCATCAGGAGTACTCTCTATTACATGATTCTGCAGGTGACTAGCCAAAACAGATTTAATATCTAATTCGTCACTAATTTTCTTCACCATTGTGTATCTTTAATATGATTTGCGTTCCCTTCCTCTTCTTAAGAAAAACGTGACAATAAATATTCTTACATTGTGTTATTACTAACTTCCCTCCATTATAATTACTATTAGTGCCTTTATCCCTTTTCTCCATTATTAATTCTTGAAATATACTGGTGTACCCTCCCCCTCCCTTTTCCCTCCCTCGTGTCCTCCCTCTTCCCTCCCTCCCCCACCTTCCCAGGTGACCCCCTAGGGGGCACACAGTGACCTTTTTCCACACCTCTTGCTCCACCTTTCTACCCACACATTCATTCCCTTCCATCACCTTCCTCCCATTCGCTGTGCAAAAACTGCCCTCCGCTCCTATTTATATTAATCGTTTTCTATATGGTATTTGTGTTTCACAGCACTTCGATGTATGACTACCACCACGATTGAGTTTTTTGCACTTGTCACTTTAAATATATAATAATTATTTATTCATTTTTTTTGTTAGTCACAATCACGTGCCACATTATTAGCCACATAAGTATTGTATTGAATAATTTATTACCCCTTACCAGTAACAGCACTTATTACTGGCCAATCCTTATATTGCACCTTTTTTCATCCTTTAGCTATTTATTGCGCGAAATTCTTTTATATATATGTCTGAAAATGTTCCTTGTTTTCATCTATCCACTTTTCCACCCCAGCCGGGGATTCAAAGATCTGATTGGATCCTAATGCAGTCACTCGTAACCTTGCTGGGTAAAGAAGAGCATAAGACACTTTACATTGTTGTAGAGTTCGTTTAACCTGGATAAATTCAGTTCAACGCTTCTGAAGGTCCAATGAGAAATCTGAATAGAAGGAAATTCTTATGCCATTATAAAAAATACTTCCTGCCTCTCTGCTTTTACGTAACAACGAGATCTTGTCCTTATAGTTCAGGAATTTCATTAGTAAAGTCCTGGGGTAACCTCCTGCTGGGGGGGGGGGGGGGTCTAAAGGGAACAGTTGAAAATGTCTCTCTCCCAAAGAGCTCAATTAACCATTTTTCTAAAAACTCGATGGGATTAGGGCTCTCACTTTTTTCAGGTAGTCCCACCACTCGTACATTATCCCTCCGGTTCCTGTTTTCCAATTCCTCCATCTTGAACTCTTGCCTAAGCAACTGCCCTTTCATATTTTTTAACTCTTTTATTAACGGTAGTATCTCATCTTCCATCTGGGGGACCCTACCTTCCAGCGCAGTAGTTCTTTCAGCTGTTTTTTGCACATCCAGCCTGACCATATTTAAATCCTCTTTAACCCCTTTCATTTGTTCGCATAGATCTTTAAGTGATTCATTACATGCTCTTACAGCTAGAAATACATCCATCAGTGTGGGCTCTTTCACTAGGGGTGTGTTGGGCCCGGCTACCCCATCTGTTGTTTCTGTATTATTATTTGTATTATGTTTAGGAGGGCCTAAGGTCTTGTTGCTCTGTACTTTATTGGTCTGGGCCCGTGGGGTTGAAAGAGTAGCTTGACTTTGACCTTTCCTATCCGATGTCGCTCCCTGCTGTGTTTTAAACTGCTCTGTTCCCCTTTTTGTGGGAGATTGTGAGGAGATATGTGCATACTGCTCTAGTTTTGCTGCCGCAGCCATACCCGTTTGTTGGGGGTTTTTGTCTTTAGCTGAGCGGAGCTGCTGTTGCATTTTATAAGAGAAAAGGATGAAAAAAAAAAGGGGGGGTTTGTACTTTCCTGGGTTGCTCCCGCTCCACCCCTCTTAGACCATCCGGTAGGGCCCTAAGCACCTTCTTTTCTTTCTTTTCCCTTCCCCTTCCCAGGGCAAGTCCGAAGCACGTCCAAGAGTATTTTAAGCAGGTACCTCTTAAGACCAATTGGAAGGGGAAGAAAGAACCAAAAATAAGAAACAAAGCAAGCACCCCAAATATGCCTTTTTACAGTATCTTCTCCTCGGGTGTACGGTTTTGCATAGAGCAAAGCATAAGATCCTGTCAGCCTGATCACCTGTACACCACACAGCCTTTCACAGTCCTTTTGTATTTCAGACTAAAAAGAAAATCCTCGGTAAAAAAAAAAAGAAAGAAAACTATGGGGTAAGAGAGGAGGCGAAAAAGGGCATATGTATAACTGTTGTACTGTACGGCACAGACTCTGATATCTCCGTCAGTAATATTAGTACCACCAAGCACACTGTCCCCAGTATCACTTCCAACAGCCTTTACAAATACACTCCATGTACTGCAGCAGTTGCTATCACATTAACAATAGTTGTTTCTTTCTACTCAGAGACAGTCTTCTTCTTTATACTGGGCTTACTGGGGAAAGTTTCTATGTTTCTTTAAAATGCCATATAGAGTCATATGCAGATATGCAGATCAAATGAGCACAGTGAGTTTATATTCGTATTAGCATTGCTTTACATTTATATTTGCATTTGCTGTGTCTCTTTTACTCACGCGTCCCGCTTCACCAGCAGCCAGGCCTTATACCACAGTCCAGTGTATTACATAGGATGCCTCCAAAAGTGTCTCCGGGGTTGATAACAACAAAATGCTCAGAGTATTCATGGGGGGAGTATTCCCGGGGTACCACGGGCTTTCACAGGCTTCCTCTGGTCTGTGTAACTAGCCCAGCAAGCACCGGCTTCCCCTTCCCCTCTGGTCGCGCCTCGCCGGCGCCGCGCTTAGCGTGTGACGTCACCCTCGGAGGTTCTCGGCTCCGCTCGGCACTGTGCGGGCTAACCGCCGGACTTCTGTACGAGCCTATTTGGGTCCAGGTAAGCTTTTAGAATCCGTCCGAAGAAACCACTCGTCACGCTTCCTCTCTATCCCCGTACTGTGCTGCGCTGTTAGAAAGAGGGTTACAGCTGACTTCACTCAGCTCCCATCACACCTGTCTCACACGTCCGGTCACGCCCCCCCCGTATTTCCTCTTTAACCACTTCAATACCAGGCACTTAGACAACTTCCTGCCCAAGACAATTTTCAGCTTTCAGCGCTGTAGCAATTTGAATGACAATTGCGTGGTCTTACAACACTGTACCCAAACAAATTTTTTATCATTTTGTTCCCACAAATGGAGCTCTCTTTTGGTGGTATTTGATCACCTCTGCGATTCTGATTTTTTGCGCAACAAATAAAAAAAGGCCGAACATTTTGAAAAAAAACAAATTTTTCTTTGTTTCTGTTAAATTTTTTGTAAATAAGTGCGTTTTTGTGACAGACCTAGCCGGGACACAGGCTTTTTGAGAGGACTGAATGCGAGCCTCTTGCCGACTGATTATGGGCCCTGGATTTTAAGGGGCACAGGGTGAACGAGAACCCCACTATAATCTGTGCTAGTCAGATTCAATGCTGTATATATGTATATATAATGTGTGTTGTCTCATGCTGTTGGGACACACACTGTCAGATGCTAATGTCATGATCTCCAGCCACCTGTCTGTTGTCTTGTATAATGTAAATGAGTCTAGTCTGGCTTGTAAGAGTATTCCACACATTGTTGTTTGTGCTACTTAACCCTGTGTTGATGTTTATGGTAATGTGTATTGAATAGTTAGTGAGCTAGGAGCCGCAAAGTCTTACCCTGAAAAGTCTTATCTCTCAGTCAACTAGTCTGAGTGTTGATTTAGATAATTAGCTCAGGTTAATTCTGTTTCTGGCTACAGTTGTATTGTTAGAATAAATGAGCAGGAGGGGGGACCTCCTCTTCTACTTTATTATAAATACTTGTCATTTTGGTTCTAATAAATCAGTCCATGTTAGTACTAAGCAAGTGTCATCTTGTTTTATGCTTGGGTGCAGTTGGAATATCTGATATCCTATATTCAGACTGGGAGGAAGTGGTATATGACAAAAGCACTCAATCGGAGTGTAGGGAGGCTTCGTCCCAGTTTTCTTCTTCAATAATGGGCACTGATATGGCTGCACTGACAGGCACTGATAAGGCAGCACTGATGGGCGCCATTGAGGTGGCGTCACTTATGTGGCACTGATAGGTGGCACTGATGGGCACTTATAGGCGGCACTGATGGGCTGATGGGCACACGTAGGCAGAACTTATGGGTACTTATGGGTGGCCCTGATGTATACTTATGGGTGGTACTGATAGGTGGCACTGATGGGTGGCACTGATGACACTGATGGGTGGCATTGCTGGGCATTACTGATGTAATTTGTTACATAATGGTGCCAGTCAGTGCTCATTTGTGGGCACTGATGGGCACTCGTAGGCGGCACTGATGGGTACTTATGGGTGGCACTGATGTATACTTATGTGTGGCACTGATAGGTGGCACTGATGTCACTGATGGCTGGCATTGCTGGGCATTACTGATGTCATGTGTTACATAATGGTGCCAGTCAGTGCCCATTTGTGGGCACTGATTGAAACAAATTGGGCATTCATTTACACATGTGGATGGCCATCCACATGTTGCCCCCTTCCCTGGTGGTCCAGTGTTGGCATCGGCGGGGGGGCTGCGCTGATTGTTTACCCCCGCCAGGAGAGTGAGGAAAAGCCAATCAAAGAAGGAGGCTCTTTACCACTGATCGCCGCGATGCACGCACCCACACCCTGTTATCCTGAAGGACGTCATATAGCGCCCAGTCAGAATAACTGAACCACCGCCTGGCCGTCATTTTGCTATAGGCTGGGTGGGAAGTGGTTACTAGTATAAAAATTAACCTGGTATAATACATCCCTGGGTGAATTCGAGGTGCCTGTTCTCAGCAATGGGACACAATGTACTTTGTCTAATTTGAGTTTGGCTTCCTGGGATTTGTCTAGGATGGTGTTACAAATTGCCCAAGCTGTGGTTTTAAGGATAGCTTCAGCTTCTGGAAGACCCTTGATCCTTAGGCTTTTTCTCTGGCTGCAATTTTCCACATCTTCCAAGCGAAGAAAAATTGAGGTAAAGCTTTTGCAGGAAGAGGCACAGTATTCCTCTTGGCCCCCGTACACATGGTCGGAAATTCCGACCACAAAATCGGTCAGATTTTTTTAGACGGATTTTGTCCGAAACTGGTGTTGCATACACACGGTCGGACAAAGTTGTCAGAAAATCTGATTTTTCCGAATGTGGTGACGTTCGTTGGGTACTACGGAACTATGTAGAGGCTAGTAGCCAATAGCTTTGGTCTCGTAATTTGATCTGAGCATGCGTGGCACTTCCCTACGCATGATCAGAAAAAGTCAGATCGGATTTTGTTGTCGGAAAATTTGAGATCCTGCTCAACGACGGAAAAAGTCTGCTAGAGCCCACACTTAATTGGATTTTCTGACAACATAATCCGATCGGACTTTTTCCACCGGAATATCCGACCGTGTGTACGGGGCATAATGCTGTTAGATGAGAGTTAACAGCAACTAGACATGTGCGATTAGTTTCGTACGAATTCGTAATTCGTACGAATTTTTCGAAATTCGTACGAATTTACGAATCCGTAGCACAAATTTTTTCTAATATGAATTCCGTACGGAATACAAAATTCCATTTACGAATTTAGTCGCCGAATTTATTCGAATCCGACTACCAAATATCGAATTTCAACTAATATGAAAGAAATTATTATAGCGGATATAACGAATGATTCGAATGAATTCGAATGATTCGAATGACAAAGTGTCATTTTTGCAGGAAAAATTCCGTTTACGAATTTCAGCTCCAAATTGTTCAAATCCAACTACCAATATCGAATTTCAACTAATTCAAAAGAAATTATTATAGCGGATATAACGAATGAATTCGAATGAATTTGAATGATTCGAATGACAAAGTGTCATTTTTGCAGGAAAAAAAGCTATTTAAAATCACTTGCGGCTATTGCCGGCAAATGAGTCCCGTAACACTCCGTAATCACTGATATAAAAAAAAAAAAGTAGGGGTCCCCCCAAATTCCATAACCAGGCCCTTCAGGTCTGCTATGGATATTAAGGGGAACCCCAGCCAAAAAAAAAAAAATGGCGTGGGGTCCCCCCCAAATATCCATACCAGACCCTTCAGGTCTGGGATGGATTTTAAGGGGAACCCTGGCCAAAAAAAATAAAATAAATGGCGGGTCCCCCTCAAAATCCATACCAGACCCTTTATCCGAGCACGCAACCTGGCAGGCCGCAGTAAAAGAGGGGGGACGAGAGCGCCCCCCCTCCCGCCTGAACCGTACCAGGCCACATGCCCTCAACATTGGGAGGATGCTTTGGGGGTCTGAGACCCCCAAAGCACCTTGTCCCCATGTTGATCAGGACAAGGGCCTCATCCCTACAACCCTGGCCGGTGGTTGTGGGGGTCTGCGGGTGGGGGGCTTATCGGAATCTGGAAGCCCCCTTTAACAAGGGAACCCCCAGATCCTGCCCCCCCTGTGTGAAATGGTAAGGGGGTACAAAAGTACCCCTACCCATTTCACCAAAAAAGGTGACAAAAATTGTAAAAATTACAGGAGACGGTCTTTGACAATTCCTTTATTAAAATCTTCTTTCTTCTGCTCTTCCTTTCTTCATCCTTCGGTTTCTTCATCTTCTCCTTCCGGCATCTTCTTCCATCTTCTTCTTCCATCATCTTCTTCCTCTGATCCGCTTCTTCTTCCTCCGGTCTTCTCGTCCTTCTTGTCCGGCATCTTCTTCCATGGCGTCGGCGTCTGTTCTCGAGCCGCTCCGCGCAATGGGAGGCTCCCGCTCTGTGAGGCTTCGCTGCGTCTGACAGGTCTTTTATAATGGAGCGCACCTGGTGACCCCGCCCCCCTCTGACGCACGGGGACGTCATGGGGACTTCCCTATGGCTTTCCCCATGACGTCAGAGGGGGGCGGGGTCACCAGGTGCCCTCCGTTATAAAAGACCTGTCAGACGCAGCGAAGCCTCACACAGCGGGAGCCTCCCATTGCGAGGAGCGGCCCGAGAACAGACGCTGTCGCCGACGCCATGGAAGAAGAAGCCGGACGAGAAGACCGGTGCAAGAAGAAGTGGATCGGAGGAAGAAGATGATGGAAGAAGAAGATGGAAGGAGAAGATGAAGAAACCGAAGGATGAAGAAAGGAAGAAGGAAGAGCAGAAAAAAGAAGATTTTAATAAAGGAATTGTCAAAGACCGTCTCCTGTCATTTTTACCATTTTGTCACCTTTTTTGGTGAAATGGTAGGGGTACAAGTACCCCCTTACCATTTCACACAGGGGGGGCGGGATCTGGGGGTCCCCTTGTTAAAGAGGGCTTCCAGATTCCGATAAGCCCCCCGCCCGCAGACCCCCACAACCACCGGCCAGGGTTGTGGGGATGAGGCCCTTGTCCTCATCAACATGGGGACAAGGTGCTTTGGGGGTCTCAGACCCCCAAAGCATCCTCCCAATGTTGAGGGCATGTGGCCTGGTACGGTTCAGGAGGGAGGGGGGCCGCTCTCGTCCCCCCCTCTTTTCCTGCGGCCTACCAGGTTGCGTGCTCGGATAAGGGTCTGGTATGGATTTTGAGGGGCCATTTTTTTTGGCTGGGGTTCCCCTTAAAATCCATCCCAGACCTCAAGGGTCTGGTATGCATATTTAGGGGGACCCCACGCCATTTTTTTTTTGGCTGGGGTTACCCTTAATATCCATAGCAGACCTGAAGGGCCTGATTATTGAATTTGGGGGACCCCCACGCTTTTTTTTATCAATGACTTCAATGAATGACTGTTCTCTGTGTTACGGATCCAACAATTCATTTGCCAGCAATAGCTGCGAGTGATTTTAAATAGCTTTTTTCCCCTGCAAAAATGACATTGTGCAGGAACAGTTCTCTATATTAGATATACTGAATCTCGAATGCATTCGTTATATCTGCTATTATAATTTCTTTCATATTAGTTGAAATTAGATATTTGGTAGTTGTTGGATTTGAATTGTTCTCTGTGTTACGGGAACCGGCATGCCTGTGAAGGGGGTCATGTTTCCTGTGCTTAGAACTGTCTCTGTACAAGGTGTCATTTTTGCAGGAAAAAAAAGCTATTTAAAATCACTCGCGGCTAATTGCCGGTTCCCATAACACAGAAAGCAATTCGAATCCAACAACTACCAAATATCTAATTTCAACTAATATGAAAGAAATTATAATAGCGGATATAACAAATGATTCGAATGAATTCGAGATTCAGTATATCTAATATAGAGAACTGTTCCCGCACAGTGTAATTTTTGCAGGAGAAAAAAGCTATTTAAAATCACTCGCGGCTAATGAATTGTCGGCTCCGTAACACAGAGAACAGTCATTCATTGAAGTCATTGATAAAAAAAAAGTGTGGGGGTCCCCCCAAATTCAATAACCAGGCCCTTCAGGTCTGCTATGGATATTAAGGGGAACCCCAGCCAAATAAAAAAAAAAATGGCGTGGGGTCCCCTAAATATCCATACCAGACCCTTGAGGTCTGGGATGGATTTTAAGGGGAACCCCAGCCAAAAAAAAATGACTTGGGGTCCCCCTCAAAATCCATACCAGACCCTTATCCGAGCACGCAACCTGGCAGGCCGCAGGAAAAGAGGTGGGGGCCCTTCCTCCTGAACCGTACCAGGCCACATGCCCTCAACATTGGGAGGGTGCTTTGGGGTCCCCCCAAAGCACCTTGTCCCCATGTTGATGAGGACAAGGGCCTCATGCCCACAACCCTGGCCGGTGGTTGTGGGGGTCTGCGGGCGGGGGGCTTATCGGAATCTGGAAGCCCCCTTTAACAAGGGGACCCCCAGATCGCGCCCCCCCTGTGTGAAATGGTAAGGGGGTACAAAAGTACCCCTACCATTTCACCAAAAAAGGTGACAAAAATGGTAAAAATTACAGGAGACAGTCTTTGACAATTCCTTTATTAAAATCTTCTTTCTTCTGCTCTTCCTTCTTAACTTTCTTCATCCTTCGGTTTCTTCATCTTCTCCTTCCGGCATCTTCTTCCATCTTCTTCTTCCTCCGATCCGCTTCTTCTTCCTCCGGTCTTCTCGTCCTTCTTGTCCGGCATCTTCTTCCATGGCGTCGGCATCTGTTCTTCTGTCGGGCCGCTCCTCGCAATGGGAGGCTCCCGCTGTGTGAGGCTTCGCTCTGGCTGACAGGTCTTTTATAATGGAGGGCACCTGGTGACCCCGCCCTCCTCTGACGTCATGGGGAAAGCCATAGGGAAGTCCCCATGACGTCCCCGTGCGTCAGAGGGGGGGGGGGGGTAACCAGGTGCCCTCCGTTATAAAAGACCTGTCAGCCGGAGCGAAGCCTCACACAGCGGGAGCCTACCATTGCGAGGAGCGGCCCGAGAACAGACGTCGACGCCATGGAAGAAGATGCCGGACGAGAAGGACGAGAAGACCAGAGCAAGAAGAAGCGGATCGGAGGAAGAAGATGATGGAAGAAGAAGATGGAAGAAGATGCCGGAAGGAGAAGATGAAGAAACCGAAGGATGAAGAAAGGAAGAAGGAAGAAGACCAGAAGAAAGAAGAAAGAAGATTTTAATAAAGGAATTGTCAAAGACCGTCTCCTGTCATTTTTAAAATTTTTGACACTTTTTTGGTGAAATGGTAGGGGTACTTTTGTACCCCCTTACCATTTCACACAGGGGGGGTGCGGGATCTGGGGGTCCCCTTTGTTAAAGGGGGCTTCCAGATTCCGATAAGCCCCCCGCAGACCCCCACAACCACCAGCCAGAGTTGTGGGGATGAGGCCCTTGTGCTCATCAACATGGGGACAAGGTGCTTTGGGGGGTCTCAGACCCCCAAAGCACCCTCCCAATGTTGAGGGCATGTAGCCTGGTACGGTTCAGGCGGGAGGGGGGCCGCTCTCGTCCCCCCTCTTTTCCTGCAGCCTGCCAGGTTGCGTGCTCGGATAAAGGGTCTGGTATGGATTTTGAGGGGGACCCCACGCCATTTTTTTTTTTTTTGGCTGGGGTTCCCCTTAATATCCATACCAGACCTGAAGGGCCTGTTTATTGAATTTGGGGGGACCCCTACGCTTTTTTTTTTTATCAATGAATGACTGTTCTCTGTGTTACGGAGCCGACATTTCATTAGCCGCGAGTGATTTTAAATAGCTTTTTTCCTGCAAAAATTACACTTTGTGCAGGAACAGTTCTCTATATTAGATATACTGAATCTCGAATTCATTCGAATCATTCGTTATATCCACTATTATAATTTCTTTCACATTAGTTGAAATTCAATATTTGTAGTTGGATTTATTAACGATTCATAAAGATTCGTAACTTGAAATTGAAAATCGATATTTGTAGTTGGATTCGAATTGTTCTCTGTGTTACGAGAACCGACAATTCATTAGCCGCGTTAACGATTCGTAACTTTACTAACGATTCGGGAAAAAATTACGATTCGTACGAAATTCGTATTTTGTACGAATTCGAACGGAATTTCGTACACGAATTATGAATTACGAATTTTTTTATATACGAAACGGGACGAAACGAAACAAATTTTTTGTCAGTTCCCATGTCTAACAGCAACGCGATACCAGCTATTGTGTCTGTGTTACTTAGTTTTATGCAAGCGCGATTTCCCGAATTATACGAAAGAGCTGTAATTGTGCTTATTAGCGCAGCAGAATTTTTTGCTTATAGGCGAAGCTCATAATTTCAGTTTTGGCGAGCCATTGTTCAGGAGCCAACAGAACTTCCTAAACCAGCGGACCTCCAGGGGGAAAAAGGATCCAGAACCAGACCAACAAAATCATACTTCAAGTTTTTTGAACATTTTTGCTGTTCTGGGATTGGGCTCTTAATCCTCTGTCCGCTGCATTAGGTAAATTCTGCTTAGCAAAAAAAAACCTTTTGTTTTTTCTTTCTTTCTGTATAAACGGTGGGATTTTAATTGTATGTCATAGTTTTTTTTTTGGTGGAGTAATATCGGAAGCAGACCGGTAAGGCCGTGTAAAATAGTCGGAAGTCCGGTGGCCGGTTATAGTGATAAAGGCGAAAACAATAACTGCTCCGAAGGTAGGTGCAATAGGTCTCTGAACGCAGTCCGACAAAAGCGTTTTGAATTGTATGGGCAATGGGCCGTCCATGGTGGGGGGGAATCAGGCCTCCCAGTCAGACAGCTTCATAGTACATGAAATCTGGGTATGGGGCTAAGGACATTAGACCCCTTAGAAGTTGGCCTGGAAGGTCAGAGGGTACAGCATGATGTACTCCTTTGGAAGGTAATTTTGATGTCCGGAGGTGGGAAAAACTCATCACTGAGTTCAAAACGAGACTCCAGACTAGATAAGACCTAAGACGTAGCTCGGCTATGGCTTCAGAAATCTATAATGATGAGTGGGCAGGGTATACAAAAGGCAATTTCAGTTCGGAAAAATCGCATAATGTACTGTATACTTGGCCCGAAGGGATAGACGAATCCGGTGAGCCAGTTAGGGAAGCAGACGAAGCCCTCTCTAGGCTCACTCTGTTACACTAGGCAAGATCAGCTGGGGAGGGTTGGATGTGTGGTACATGTTTTTTTTAAAGTTCTTTGGCATAATTTAGGATTTAGCTACTGCTCTCAAAGATTTGGCCTCGGTATATGGGACATTGAGGACCTTCATGGATTTTTGTGCTTTAAGGATAAGCCTTCATGATTTGGTACATCACGTGTGTATCATTTTAGCCCACCGGAAAGAACATTGCTGGGTAAAGCCTAAGCTAGCAACGGAAACTATTTTTGTTTTTGCTAAGAGTTGCCATTGACATGATAATGTCAAGGAAGGATGATTGCTAGGAGCCCCATTCATAGGTGCAAAGAAAGAAACAAAAAGAAAAGGAAACCTGTTTTTCAACGTTGTGTGTGGTCCATGCAATATTTGGTGTTGCTCTTGTGGTTTTCTTTTTGTATTTTTTCTTTCAATAGGTTTTATTTCTTTTGTAGCGTAAACATACAATAAGATGTAGAAAATAGTACGCTATAACGATGAACAAGGTATGGATATCTGCGGTTATATTAAAAGATCCTGCTGAGGACATTCTAGTAGAGTTTAACATAGTAAAGTTGAAATTTGTGATGAATGCTATTAAACTTGTTTTATCTGATAACCTTGGATCGGAAGGGTAATTTACAAGTTAGGATAAATCCACAAAGATCCGTCCTGGTAGAGGGATATTGAACAACCCAACAACCTAACCTCGGACTTCAACATACCATTAGTCCTGGGGAGCCATGCGATATATGGTCCTGGAGTTCGTTGTGACATACTCAATATCGAAAGTGATACCGTAAAGTGAAAGAGAAAATTAGGAGTAGAAGGAAAGTAGGTACGAAAGAGGAGAAGAGAGAGGAGAAAATGAAGTGTTCCCGTCTTTCCATCCCCGATGACCCCAGTCTGCCACAACCTATCTAGAATCGGTTATCGGAAATTCCTACATATGTGGCCCATGGTTCCCAAACCGATTCAAATTTAGCCACGGTGTCTTTCAATGAGCACCATTGTTTCTTGGGCCATTATCCAGGATATTTTCCTTTTTGTAGCTGTAAAGGATATACGTGATGTTGTTTCCAAGCCTTAGCTATGGTCAATTTGGTTCCCAGGAGGATGAAAGGATGGAAGAAAATTAATGATTGGGTTGCTTTGGATACACCCGGAATCCCCTCATTGAGTAAAGCAATGGCTGGGTTCTTGGGGACTTGGTTACCTGTAACTTTGCGTATCAAATAGAAAATTCTGTTGCAGTATCCCCTGATTTTCAGACACTCACACCATATGTGTATCATGGAGCCATAGTTGTCACAGTTCCTAAAGCCTAAAGGTGAGGCAGAAGGAAAGATCGCTGCCAATCTCGCTGGAACAAGGTACCATCTTGTGATCAGTTTAATGTTTGCTTTGCTCCAGCTGATCCTAGTCTCTTTTTCCCACGTCAGCATATATGGGAGCTTGGAGTTGTCTGAGGCAAGTGACAGATAAACTACCGAGATGCCCTCCCTCAGTGGCCTGGCCATGGATGGTGGCATGGGCTTAGTGCGCCACAGCTTAGTTAGAAAGTGGGATATCTGCAGGTATCTGTAGCTTTCGATTATGGCATTTCCAGTTTGCTTTTTCAGTAGCTGAGTGAGAGTGGGCCCTGGGGAGTTAGGAAGTGTCCAATGCGGTATAATCCTTTGTCCAACCACCAACTAAATGTCCATTCCCGGTGGGAATTTGGGGTTGTGAAAAATATGTGCAAGTGGTGTCATCTCCGATGATATGGAGGGGTGTTTTTTTAGGCCATCCCAGAGGGATATGGAATTAGTACTGGGGACATAATTGGTGAGCAATATTTTGGTGGACACCAGAGGAGGAAGTCAAGTGTGTGCGTTGGTACCGCTTGTCTCTGCACCCAATCAGGCTGTATAAATGATAGATAAGTGTGAAAGCCTAGCTGCTTGATAATACCATAGAAGGTTGGATGCACCCAGTCCTCCCTGTTTTCGTAGGTCTGCATAGGACTTTATTGGAAAGGTGGTGACCTGCAGAGCCCCAAATGAATTTTGTTATGCTTTGAAATTTTTTCAGGTGGTCTTTTCTGATTGGGATTGGAAGAGATTGAAAGAGATGGAGCAGTGCCATTTTAGTTGTGTTCAGTCTCCCTAACTGAGAGAAGTCGTGAAGTGCCCAGTTTTTAAGGTCTGTATTAAGTCTGTCGTACATGGGGGGGGGGGGGAGTTGGCCTCGTATAGTAGCTCTACCCTCGGGGGGAGTTCACCACCCAAGTATCTGATGGTGGAGCTCCACTCAAATTGAAAGGAGCTTTTTAGGTTGTCTGCAACTACAGTGGGTACATTCACGTTCAAGATTTGGGATTTTGAGAAATTAACCGTCAGGCCCGAGGCCCTGGAGAATTGGTCCAGCAGTTTACATATATTTGGGTGAGAAGTGGTTGGTGACATTACGAAGAGCAAAAGGTCATCCGCAAACAGAGCGCTTTTGTGGGCCACATGACACCCCCCTTATATCCGTGTTAGTGCGAATGGCAATTGCTAAGGTTTCTATGGCTATCCCAAATATAAGGGGTGACAGGGGGCAACCCTGTCTGGTCCCTCTGGCTATTTTTATGTTGTCAGAATAATAACCCTGCAATCTTATTTGTGCTACTGGGTTGGAGTATAATGCTGACCATAAAATTCTGCCCGAATCCCCAGCGTTGCAAGATATTAAACAAGTAGGGCCAGGAGACCAAGTCAAACGCCTTTTGGAGGTCGAGTGAGTCTTGGTGTGTTCCCTGGGTCCAACCCGACTGTAAAATGGAAATGATATCTATCGCTCTGCGAATTTGCTCTGGGCTCTATCTGCCTGGGATAAATCTCACTTGATCCTTGTGGATGTATGGACTTATAAAGGAGGTCATATGATCCGCAAGGATTTTTGTTAAAATTTTCACATCGTTATTTATTATCGATATGGGCCTATAGTTTCCCACCTCTCCTTGGTCCTTGTGGGCTTTGGGGATTACAGATATGTAGGCCGAATTGAAGTGTCTATCTAGGGGATCCCTGTTTGTTTTAGCATTAAAGAAGCATGTAATGGGTGGAGCTAGCATCTGTGCAAACGTTTTATAATATGGTATGGAAAATCCATCTGGGCCAGGGGCGGAGTCTCTCTTTAGATGTTTGATGCCATCTAGCACTTCCTCTTTTGTGATCAGGGATTCTAAGATGTCGCAGTGTCTAGATTCTAACCTCGGGATTGATAGTGAGTCCAAGAAGGAGGTCATGTAGGACTCGTCATCGTTGTTTCCTGCGCTGTATAACTTCTCATAGAAACGGTGAAAGGTTTCCATGATGCGTTGTGGGTTGGCAGTGTGGTGATTACCCGTGACGCGGATTTTGGGTAGATTTCGTTGTCTTGGTTGGGGTGTCAGTTTGGCCACTAACATCAAGTCGATTGTGTCCCTCTGGTGGTAGAATTTAGCTCTGCTCCATCGGTTGTGTTTTTCAGCTTTAGATGTGAGAGCAAGATTTAGGGATAGACTTGACGCGTCTAGTGTGGCTATGGGGACCTGTTTGGGGTCTCGCTTGTGGAGTTTTCACAGGCGATTAAGTTCTGTTTCTAGTCTTTCTATATCAATCATGTGTTTCTTTTTCACCTGGGTGGACAGTTGGATCAAATTTGCCACGGATGGCGGCCTTATGAACTGCCCAAAGAGTTTCAGCCGATACCTCTGCTGACGAGTTGAACTGAAAATATTCTTTAATGGCCTTTTCAATTTCTGTGGCCCTGACTTGGTCGCTAAGTAGGGATTCGTTTAGTCGCTATTGCATAAGATTTGGCCGGTTGGAACTTCTTTTTAGTGAGAGGAGAACCATGGAGTGGTCAGACCAAGCCATGTCCCTTATGGTTGACTTGACCATATCCGGGGTGTTGGCTGTAGAAATAAAGATATGGTCAGTCCTACCATATGATTGATGTGGGTGGGAATAGTGTGTGTAGTCCCGTTTGTTCGGATTTAGTTCCCTCCAAGCATCTGCTAGGCTGTGCTGGTGTATAAATTTGGCAATTTTAAGGCTTCGCTTAGGTGGGCGAATGAGCTGGGAGCCTGGGGGTCTGGTCTTGTCTAAGCCCGGATCGAGGGCGGTTTTGGAGTCCCCCCAAATAGGACAGTCCCACCTACCATAGGGGCCAGTTTTTAAAGCATAGCCTGAAAGAACTTTGCTCGCCCCTGATTGGGTGCATAATAGATGAGAGTATAGTTGGTTGTCTATTGTACCTTTTAAGAGAATGAACCTGCCCTCTGGGTCCCTGTGTTCTAGTTGTGGTGTGAACTTACAGTTCTTGGATAATAGGATCACCACTGCTTTGGTTTTGTCCTCAGCGTTAGCTAAGAAAAACACTGGGAATCTGGCATGGAGGAAGGAAGGATTATATCGCCTTGGAAAATGGATCTCCTGAAGTAGTACTATGTCAATTTTTTGGGAATGCATATACTGTAAGATTTTGCGGAACTTGACCAGGGAATTCATCCCCTGCGTGTTATGTGAAGCAACCTGCAGGGGAGGAGAGGGTATA
This sequence comes from Lithobates sylvaticus, assembly GCA_028564925.1. Taxonomy (NCBI): domain Eukaryota; kingdom Metazoa; phylum Chordata; class Amphibia; order Anura; family Ranidae; genus Lithobates; species Lithobates sylvaticus. Next base: position 147,372,949 of record CM053033.1, read on the forward strand.
GTGTGATCAGCCATTGAGCATGGGTAGAAGGCCCTCTGCCATTACCATGTCACCTACATCATCTCATCAGGTATCCGTTACAGCGAGGATTGCGTTCCCTGGTCTGAGCAGCGGGAGCAGTAGGGTCCTGAAGTCTGGCAAAATGGGAAGAGAAGATAAGATTAGTAGAGGAAAGGAGAAGTAGAAGAGACAGGAGAAGAGGGAAAGAGTCTTCTAGAGGCTCAGGTGGACAGAAGTAGTGCACTAACTTTCTGTCCATACAGTAGAATCAGCCTACTAGAGAGGTTGAAGTCCTACCGAATGGCCTCGGGAAAGCCAAAGCCATTGGGTAGGTGGGGCGCAACATCGTATCACCCCGACCAAGGCACACCTAAACCAATAACTGAAAACTTTAAAGAGAAAAACTTCCGGCTATGACTCAAATATTGCATAAGGTAAATTACGTTGGACCCTTGTGATGGTAAGTAGGTGGTGGCGGAGGTGCCATTGTAACAAAGCATGTAAGTTAGGGGGGGAGGGAGCGGGGAATAGGGTTGTTCAGGGGGAGTACAAAGTGGAAGACCCAGAGTCATTAGTATGGGAGTTCTTGTGGCCTTTTGGATTTAAGTTCCACCACTATGATGTGGGCCTTTGTTTATGAAATGGGGTCAGGTTTGGGGTATAGATAGTCTTAGGTTCGGTAATGCATCTATGAGAAAAATGCCCAAAAATTATGCAAAAAAACTGTCAAAAACAGTTCAAACTGATAAGCTTGTGATAAGAAAAACTTGAATTAAGGTTTAGGGGATGTTTCAGAAAGGCACACTGTGCATCACAGCTTCAAACCAAGCCTGATCAGGCCTGGATAAAAAGAGATGTGTGTAAAGACAGTCCTCTTGCAGTTTCAGGGGGGTCTTCCTTCCTTGGGGCGCCTGAAATTGGACTTGTTCTATACCGGCGAGATGGGGCTGGAGGGCGTTTCGTGGCTCCCGAGTGGAGATTCGGTGGGGTCTGTGGTGGGCCCAAGGTGATCAATTTCAGTCCAAACAGTTGTTTCTCACCTTCCTGGAGGTTGGAGAAGGAGAATGTCTTGGATTTAAAGATAAACCTGAGGGCAAATGGGAATGCCCACCAGTATTTAATTTCTTTCTGAGAAAGGACTGCCAGTAGTGGTTTCAGCGTCCGTCTTCTTTGAATGGTTGATGGGGAGATATCCGCGAACATTTGAAGTGGATGATTTAGGCATAGGAGAGGTGTTTGCTTGCGAGATTTTTTCATGATCTCTTCTTTTATCATGTAAAAATGAGGCTTCACCACTATGTCTTAAGGTGCTCCATCTTTCCTCGGGGGTCCCAGTGCTCTATGAGCTCTGTCCAACTCCATTTTATGTAGGCCCTTAATGAGATCTTGTACTGCTGCTATGTCGGTAACTGACTCCGGGAGCCCCCTTATTCTGAAGTTATACCTTCTTGAACGATTTTGGAGATCGTTGATTTTGAACAGGGCAACGTCCAGTTGTTCCTTTAAGACCTGAATGTGGTCAGAGTTTTGGTTGGTCCTGGCCACTGTGTCTTCCAACTTGTGTTCCATAGCCTCCATCATGTCTCCTAATCTTTGAAAGTCCTTCTTAATGTCCCCTGTGATTTTGTCTGCTATGGTGGTTAGCCCCCTGTCCAGCAGTTCTGCCAGTTTATTGAAAAGGTCAGCTGTATTAATGAGGGTGTCTGAATTGCCCTGCGTGGGGTGGTGTGGAGAGGCAGGGTAGGCCTCATGGGTGAGAGCAGGTATTCCTCCATTGTGTGTCCTATGAATGACTCCATGGAGGCAGGGGAGGGTGCCACATCTTGTCTGTTACTCACTGTGTGCTCCGTAGGCATCTGCAGAGAGACGCTCCGATAACCCCCCAACCACTATGTCCCCCTCCTTTGCAATACTCCTATTGCATACCTCAGGGCAGGTGCTGTAGCATGGTTGGTGTCCCTCCACCCCCCTTCGGCTCTCCCTCCTGACCTGTGTACACGTCAGAGCCAAGGAGAAAGCGGCAGTGAGTGCAGCCGGCAGGGACAGAGATCTGATTGCAGCCGCGCCGTGTGGAGGTGTGTGTGGGGACGGTCGGACCCCAGGCACCCAGTCTGTCTCTGCCTCACTCCCTCCTCCCCCACTCTTCCCATACATCCCATGGAGCAGAGGAGAGGAGATCCCAGAAGGGAAGGAGGGAGACGCGGCGCCTCTCTCAATGCGGCGCCGGTGCCAGTCTGGGCGGGGTATCACCGTCTGGCAGGTGTGACCCAGGTACAGGCCGCACCCCCATGCTAATTTTGCAGCAGCCTACCTGATTTGGCATTGCACAACCCAGGTAGGATGGTACCAGTACCCAAATGACATTCTCCCCGACCAGAATATCCATTTCAACGCATCCAGATAGACTACAATACATTGCCAGGGAGTGGGTTATACGAACATGTCTTGGTCGGTGTATATATGTTTTCAGGTTGACCGGAGGCATGGCCCACTCAGAAAGCCAAGAAGATCCTGTCTGAAATGGTGTGTCTCTGGGGCCTACACAAAACTATTGAGTCGGAATGAGGCTCCCACTTTACTTGTCATATATTTGCAGAAGTGTGTAAAGTGTATTAATCAGGGATTACACACCCCTTCGAATCCCCAAAGTAGTGGCAAGGTTGAAAAGTTTAACGAAATACTTAAAAACTAAATCTCAAAAATAATAGCAGATACTGGAAAACCCTGGCACGAATGTCTCCCCATAGATCTCCACTCCATCAAAAATGCCCCTAGATGACCTCATGTGTTATTTCCATATGAGGTTTTGTTCGGAAGTCAACCAAAAACAGGGTTGTACTTTCCTCAGTAGCTGTCATCTTTACATTGCCAGCTGACGGGGTATGTGCAGTCCCTGCAAGTGAGCTCCAAAAAGTCCATCACAGGGTTCACAAGTCCCTTCCAGACCCTGACTCGATAACTGGTTTAAATTCTATCTGTGACAAAAGGTCCCTACACTCCTCTTGAGTGCGTTCGTCATATACCACTTCCTCCCAGTCTGAATATAGATCTCAGATATTCCAACCGCTCCCAAGCACCAAACGAGACAAAACTTGCTTAGTGCTAGCATGGACTGATTTATTAAAACCAAAATGACAGTATTTATAATAAAGTAGAAGAGGAGATCCCCCCTCCTGCTCATTTTACTCGAACAATACACCTGTAACAAATTAACATAAACTAATTAACTAATCCCTTTAAGCAGCCGATGTGACTCTGTGCCCATCATGATTTCACTACAGGTCAGACTTGTTGTCACCGAGCTTCACACATGTTAGATGCTAATATCATCAACTCCAGCTCAGCGGTTCCCAGGCATACAGCTCACAAAATTAAATATACGCTGCGCTGGAAACAGCACCGTTCCCCCAAATGCCAGGACCCAGAATTGCAAGGCAAGAGGCTTGCATTACGTCCCCTCCAACAGCCTCTGTCCCGGCTAGGTCTGTCACACTATCCAACCAGGTGACTGGGTCAATGTAAAGAAACATCAGAAGATGGGACTAGAGTCAAGATACCTCGGGCCATTCCAGGTTCAGCTGACCACACTGACCTCTCTAAATCTAGAGGAATTGGACAACTGGATCCATGCCAGCCACTGCAAGAAGGTGCTCAACTACATCAAAGAATGAGGAGTATATTTCTTACTTATATATTTAACTTAGTGTATTTTAGCAAGGTGACGACGAAAAGCATCCCAACTTATTGTTTAAAATGCTATAGCATGTACTGCTCCCATTGCCGGGGTATTAGGGCTCGGTGGGGGTTTAGAGCATACTCAGCAGTTGGTCCTGTTTACCGTTTTAGCCAGTTGGAGGTGCATTTTAAACAATAGGTTGGGATGCTTTTCATCGTCACCCTTGCTAAAATACACTAAGTTAAAGATATAAATAAAGAAGATACTCCTCATTCTTTGGTGTAGTTGAGCAGCTTCTTGCAGTGGCTGGCGTATGATTTCCGTATTGGTATGAGGAAATTTGAAAAACTAGTAAAGACCCCAGACACTTGTCAATAGAACTTAATGATACATTTGTAGTGGGTAAGATCCCATACACACTATTACATTTTTTGCAGATTTTTGTCTTCAGATTTACCAAAATCATATAATATGAGGTCAAATCTTAAGAGTTTCAATTTGTATGCAATCAGGCAGGCCCTTGCACTACATGGTTTTGGTAAATCTGAAGACAAAAATCTGCAGAAAATCTAATAGTGTGTATGGGGCTTAAAATTAGTTATAGTTTGAACATTAGCTCTGGTTCTTGCCCCTCCCTCACAAAACCAGTATGGGTATCGGGACAACTAGATAGCCCACAAGTGTGCTTCAACTTTAGTTTTGATAAAGGGGATAACTTTGTAGGAACAACCACCTGTAAGGAAGGTATAACAGTAATTTACCAATGAAACCCCCTGCCTTATTAATAACACCAATAGACCAGATTACATCTGTTGGAAGGAAGGGTGTGAGGTTCAGACCGAGGGAGCAATCCCCCAGTCTCTCCTGTTACTACTCAATGCACGTGACCATCAGAGTGATTCCCCCTATGTGACTCTGACTGGCCCCTACTACTTCTTATGCAGTTCTACAGCTTATAAGGTAATTCCCTCTAATGCAAGAGGTTCATGCGTCTTGGTGAAACTCGTCCCAGCATCTTACGTCGTGGCCGATCGTGAGGCTCTGATGGGGTGAGAGAAGGTAAAAACTTCAGGAAGACCTAGAAGGGTATTGTTCACCAACTCCGACCAGGTCTGGGCATGGTTTCCTGCTTGGACAGGGTGGGGGATTGAACTTATGAAACGATTGAACAATTTCTCATCCATTGTGGATTGGATGTTTAATGAAATTGTTGAAGTTGTAAGGGAGATCTCACAGGAACGACGACAGATGAAGACCCTCCTATTACAGGAAAAGATGGCCCTTGATTATCTGTTGCCATCCGAGGGGGGTTTCTGTGAATTCATACAAGAAGACAGTTGTACCTGGATCGAGGATACTAGTGACAAAGTTCAAGCCTATTTGGATAACCTTAGATCCCTGCAAGGCAAAGGACTATAGCTAGTGGAAGTTGGAATCCTTTTAAGGGTGTGGGAAACTTTGGGGATTTTTTATTTTCCATCAAATCATGGTTGAAGGAAGTAGGGGTATATATACACACGTTTGTGTTTCTATTCCTTCTATATGCCATGATGATATGCTCTTGTTGCCCGATTGGTCGAGTCAACAGAGCCTGAGCAGATGACCACATCTTCCTCGCTAAGATGAGACGCCCCGTAGTCCAACCCACGTACCAGACGCAGAGGATCCCAGAACGACCGGTGATCACTACAGCTCCCCATTTCATGTCCTCCCTTTGAGTCATCCCTCCTGAAGAACAGAGTCAAGCCGTGTTTTTCTTTTTATAGACTCATATGGACTGTAAAGACGGATTAATTTCAGGTATAAGAAAAAGATTTGTTGAGGGTCACATGGGAGCATATGACAAAGAGGAGGGCCTGTTGTGGAAATTTTTATTAATGTATTGTGGTAGTGAGGTACCCCACCAGTGTTTGGACAGAGGATTCTCAACCAGGCAGGTTGAGGGGCTCCAGTTTATTTGCTTATTTGGGAGGAAACTGGCTTTTCAGTTTCCTCATTGTTTACTAAAATCCGTTTGGGGATCTGGAGCCCGGGGATTTCGTAGCGATCCGGGTGGGATGAAATCCCCAGTCCTGGGTCCAGATCTTGGGATCCACCAGCATACTGACTGGTCAGGTGTGTGTGTGTGCTGGGCTATTTGTACACACCTGACCATGGTTCTGGGCTCCACCCTCCCGAGGAGTCCAGGCAAGCAAGGGAGAAGTGTGCATGTCTGCACAGGTCTGTCTGTCAGAGCAGACAGAGGGTCCAAGCCTGTGGGCTGGAAAAGGAAGCTGGAAAAGAGTGCTGAGGTACTGGGTGTACAGGAACTCTGTTAAAGAGCCGAGAGGGCTGAAGCACAATTAGCAGTGCTGCTAAAGAGAGCCAGGTGGCTTGGTATTTTTTGTTTGACTTACATTGTTGCTGTGGAAAGCTGAAACCCCTGTGTGGGCAACTCTTCTGTTTTATGGAAATTTTCTTTCTTTAATAAAAGTGGGCCTACAAGCCCTTAAAACGGCATATCTGGCATGGACTCAGCTCACTGGTAAGCTCTACTCTTGAGCTAAAACATCCCCCGATGTTACAGTATATTATTAGATGTCTCCCAGTGTCAGTTTTGCTGCAGTACGCTCATGCAAGCGTGTCCACACATACAGACACCATTGAAAGACCCTTGGTTGTGGAAACCTTCCCGTGGAAGAAGAGATCTGTTTGTTGTTTAAAGAGGATGGCCACCTGCACAAAAAATATTAAAAGTCAGCAGCTACAAATACTGCAGCTGCTGACTTTTAATAAATGGACACTTACCTGTTCCAGGTTCCAGCGATGTCGGCAGAAGATGACGAGCAATCGCTCGTCTCTCGGCTGCCCCGCCGCCATCCTCTGTCAGGGAATCAGGAAGTGAAGCGTTGCGGCTTCACTGCCCGGTTCCCTACTGCACATGCGTGAGTCGTGCTGCGCGTCTTTACTGGTCCCTGTTGTGTCCTGGGAACTGTGCGTTTCCCAGGACACAATGGGGGGGGGGGTATCTGCGGCTAGGGGCGGGGCATCTGTGGCTAGCTAGTCCCGGAAGTGAGTGCAGATACCTGGATTATACAGATATCTGCACCCCCCTCCCCCTGAAAGGTGCCAATTGTGGCACCGGAGGGGGGGGGGATCCGATAAGCGGAAGTTTCACTTTAGGGTGGAGCTCCGCTTTAAGGGATGTTCTCGTATGCCTCACCAAGAGACTGGCCACCTCATGGCAACTGCATCTACGGTCCCAGCAAACAGAGCCGTGCACATGTGAACAATAGTATAATCGTACAAAACATGGCTCGCTTAGCCATTAGGGATGGGCCCGGTGTTCGATTCGATTCGCCCAGAACTATTTGGGCCACTCGCATCAAATTTGTGTGTTTTTAGCGGCCCGCAATGCACTGCGCCAGTCGCAGTGCATTGCTGGCTGATGATTGGCCAAGCATGCACTGTGACCCGCATGCTTGGCCAATCATAGAGCCAGCGGCGAGGAGAGCAATAATTGGCCACAGGCAGGATGCCTGTGGGCAATTATAGCTCAGGGGTTTTAGTACACGCCCCACATTATAAAAGGCCGCCGCGCCGGCGGCCTCGTATATTGTGTTCCAGTGTCAGTGTTATTATGTGCTGCTAAAATTATCTGCTGTGATTCTGGGGATTAGTGTGTGCGTGCTGTTAGTACAGCATTGCAGTATCACATCTGGGGGGTGTCTATAGTATGCCTGTGAAGGGGCGCATGTTTCCTGTGCTTAGAACTGTCCCTGCTGCACAAAGTGTCATTTTTGCAGGAAAAAAAGCTATTTAAAATCACTCGCGGCTAATGAATTGACGGCTCCCGTAACACAGAACAGTCATTCATTGAAAGTCATTGATTAAAAAAAAGTCATTGATAAAAAAAAAAAAAAGCATGGGGGTCCCCCCAAATTCAATTACCAGGCCCTTCAGGTCTGCTATGGATATTAAGGGTAACCCCAGCCAAAAAAAAAATAAAAATTGCGTGGGGTCCCCCTCAAAATCCATACCAGACCCTTGAGGTCTGGGGTGGATTTTAAGGGGAACCCCGGCCAAAAAAAAAATAAATAAATGGCGTGGAGTCCCCCTCAAAATCCATACCAGACCCTTATCCGAGCACGCAACCTGGCAGGCCGCAGGAAAAGAGGGGGGACAAGAGCGCCCCCCCTCCCTCCTGAACCGTACCAGGCCACATGTCCTCAACATTGGGAGGGTGCTTGGTTGCCTGATTGGTCCTTTTTAGAGGTATACAAGTGTCTGATTGGCTGATTGTGAACCTTTTTTTGTTATCACTATAAATAAACGGGACCATCCTAGGTAACTAGGGTGATATACTGACCTCCCAAGGTGATACCAGCCTTTGTGTCTGTTATTTGGTTTTATGCAAGCGTGCTTTCCCGGATTATACGAAAGAGCTGTAATTGAGCTTATTAGCACAGCAGAATTATTTGCTTATAGGCGAAGCTCATAATTTCCACAACATAAGTCAAAAGAAATTTAAATTACAAACAGGTCCACGTGTAACAGTTACTAACCTGTAAAGCACAAAACTCATAATGTGGCTTTTGTACACTGGAAAGATAAATCCTTCACATCTAGGAATATTTGTCACATGTATGTCACAAATAAGTCCCCATTATACTGTGCTGAGAATAGTAGAAGAATAATCTAACTAGGTCTATTCTATTTCAGTGCAAATATCTCAAATGGGCTCATGAATATCTTCTAAATCCTCTGGTTTACATATATATTTCTGCAGAGAAAAGTTAAAAGACTACCCCACACAGATTATTTCATTTTTAGGGGACTCCCCACAGAAGAGACTTTCTCCACAGTCATAGCCATGACATGCATTATTTGGTTTTATACTAAGCAACTGTATCACTCAGCCAAAGCTATCGCTAATTAATAATCTAGCTGGGGTTTAAATGCACTGCTGCTTAGTACACAGCATAGAAAATGGCCATAGCCACAAAGGGCTCTTGGGACAGATAATCATAACATCCTGAAATACGGCAATGAAACTGGAATAACTATTTCATGTAGAGTTACTTTAAAAGCTGAATCTACACACATAAAAGTGGCTTTACACACCAAAGGATTTTTACTTCTGCAAATTCATTCCTAAGGTTTACACAGCTCTGCAAAACAGCACAGCTAGTCAGAAGACCCGCCATTTCTCTATTGTAATTTATACAGCTATGTCATGTCTCTTTCCCCTGCCTGAGTTGTAGTAGAGAAGTAGCAGACTGATGAGCAATTTTTTTCAGACATTCTAGCTCTCTCCTTGTCAGCACATGAGCCCTGCAGCTCAACGATTGGCTCTTTGGGCTATCCTTCTCTCTCCCAGTCTGAGCTCTGTTATACAGGAGAGTCCAAGAGGCTGAGATCAATATGAACAGGAGGATGATATTTACATTTGTTTTAAAAAATATTAATATTCTATGAACATATACAGGAATGAAATGATGTTTATCTGCCTGGAGTTCCGATTTAATTAAATCGTATCTATGGTCACAAATTAAAACTATATTTTCATTTCCACATTGTATTTCAATTGTTAATAGCCTACTTCTATGATTCTGAGCTATCTTGAAGTTAGTAAACTTACTTTGTGAAGATTACCACACATTTACTTCCTGAATTCTGTGACACATTCACTATGCCCTGTGAGTAGGCACTGTTGTGTCACACATTTCATAGAGCCTGCCTTCTGAACTACAGAGTTTTAGGAGGTGGAGTCAGTACGAGAATCACAGCTTGCAGGGTGCAAGGTACCATGGTTATAATTATTATAAATTCTAAGTTAACAGCAAAAAAGGGAATCCAGGAAGTTGTGGAAGGAGATGGCCAGCAAAGAGGCAGCACTCACAACATGAAAGCAGTGTTAATTGTGACATCAAATTTCAATTTAGTTTTAGTCATAGCCTTTTGACTAAAATTACATTTTAGTTTTAGTCGTACTACAGTCATCTGAATTGTTTTAGTTTTAATTGGATTTTAGTCTACTAAAATCTCCAGTATCATAAAAAAACAAAAATATTGCTTTTTGACAAACAGAAGTGCAACTTTAAAATATAAAAAAAGCAAAAAAATGTAAACTCATTACCTGAATATAAAAAACTTTAACAATTCTCTGTTAATAATGAAAATAATTATCAAGCATCTTTATACATAAAACCGTGTTTCATAAACAAACAAGAATATTGATTTTTTACCACTGTTAATTTTGACATCAAATTTCAATTTAGTTTTAGTCATAGTCTGTTGACTAAAATACCATTTTAGTTGTATTTTACTCATCTGAACTGAAAACATACAGCTGATGAAAACTGGAGCGCTGTTATTTTTGCCTACTAATGCAAAACAATGTTAATCTATAGCAGTGTTATAACTTAGTATGTGGCACCATCTAGTGGCCAATACAGGAAATTGACTCAAATTATTTTCTTTTCCAGAGTATTAACAATATAACAGGAAGTGACTGTCTTTTTTACATTCTGCTATGACCTACCTACCCAGAATGCCAAGTGAGCTACCCATGATCACTCAGTACTGAACTGCATGCTGGGTAGGCTATATAAGAGCTTGCAGGGCCATATTCTTTCTCTTCTGGACGCGTGGTCTGCCTGCAAGGACCTGTGAGGAGGTCTCCAGAGAGCGCGGCCTACAGTCACTGCGGAGCGGAACAATTAGAGATTCTGCCTTGTACCTGATCGCTGGAAAGACTGTGTGATCGGATCGGGAAGGATCCAGAGACACCTGTCGGAGCCATCAGAGGATCCCGGTTCATCTTGCGGAGTGGAGCGGTGTGGCAACGGAAAGCAGGACTGAGTGCACCGGAGCGGAGCTGTTCTATTCTCCAAGCCTATGTTGGGTGAGAGGGCTGCAGCCCACAGTTTCTTAACGCACTTTTATACACCTGGACTCTAACACAGTGTTGCTGGGACCTGTAGTCCCACGGAAGAGAATCCAAAAAGACTGAGTTTAAGCAGGCCTCAAGCCTACCTTTCACTGTACTATTGGCACTGTGTTATTCAAAGCCAATTACACCAGAGGCAGCTACAGGTGTATCACACTACAGGAACAGTTCTAACACCCACTTTAAGTTCACCCTTGTTTGTTTCCACTGTTGGATTACAATTTCTACAATACAGATAGCTAGCAGAAGAAAGAAGACTAAAACTGCATCTCTCATTGCAAGGCCTTGCATACTATTAAAGTAGGGGGAGCTCCCTGGTAATTGTGTTGTACTTTATTATTAACCCTGCATTCCTGTAGCTACCAGAGTGTGCTGGAAGTGGGAAGGTGCCCAGAGTAAGGCGTATTCACTCTGAGCACTAACCCCAATTGGAGATGCACTCTAAGGGACCATCTAAGACAACTTTATGTGTTATAAATTGTGTTGAAAACCTATTGTGCTGTCACATTATGTTTGTGTGACAGTGCGAACACTGTAATTACTATTTTACACCCATTTCCAGTAAAAATAAGTTTCTGGTTAAGTACAATTGGTGTTGAGTGTTGTTCCTTTTTCAGCAGGTGGAACATTGGATACCCAGGTAATTACAAAGGTAAACTGTTGTTATATTGCACATTGTGGGGTTATCCTTTACCATTAGCTTCACACCAACATTGCTCCACAGCTGTGTCAAGGGGATTGAGCAAAGTCAGTAGGGGTTTAATAGAGTACAGGCCCAATCAAATTCAGCAGCTCCTTCTGGGGTCATTGCTACATCTACAAAATTAACACTGCACGAAAGGAGATTTTTCAAGTAATCTCATATTGGATTGTCAATAATAACTATTGTTTGTGTTGCTATTACATGCCAATGCTATCAAATGAAAGTTTATCCTGTAACCATAGATTTAATTTATATATTTCTATAACACATTTAATATATCGCTAATTTATTTAATTTGATTGTTCACTGCATCAAAACATCAGCAATCCCTTCAGCAGTGTTATACATATAGGATTTATTTTCTTCTTTTTTATCCTGTGTATTTTGGTAAACAAAAAATCTTGAATCATGTGGCCATAGACTGATGTAATTAGTTAGTTGCACAGTATCTCCTTTTGCCTTATGAGTGACCTTTTGTTTCAGGATCTAATGGTCACATTACATGTGCTATTATTATTAGCATTAAGCTCTATATAACAGAGACCAACTGGAAAGGGCGAAAAAGCATCCTTTTACAAGATAACAGTCTGGAGTTTCCCATTAGGTAGCAGAGAATGTAAAAATGCTTATTGACATGCATTAATAATGAAACAACTGTGGTGTCAGCTCTGTAATAGAGTGTCTAATTTAATTTAAACCATTTGGGAACAGTTCTTACAGTTATATTTTAAACCATACCTGCCCTCATGTTTAATACCCTAACACATGGGTTTCAAATTATCATCATAAACAAATATCAACAGCTCAACAGAATATGTAAACTTGTGCCAGCATTTACTGCTTCGGGATGGCAATAAGTCAAGTGTGAAAATGGACAGTTAATTTCATGAAGATGAGATCTTATTCAATGTGCTTAGACACTTCTCTTACTTTTTAAAACAAATGGTTTCTTCATGCTGCAGGGGGAGAGGACACATTTTCATTGCAGGACAGAACACCTAAAACATGCACACAAAAGCTAGCATCAACCTGCAAGCAGAAATACAAGCACTACTAATGACCATACAGAAGGGAAAAAGGCAGGGAAAGAGCTCCTCGGCACCTTTCTCACAAAAGTGCTTCCTCTAGAACCAAACCTTGGTATTTACAATGTAAAAGGTCACATACTTTATTTGAAAGCTTTGCCTTACAAAATGTGTGGCATCAAAGCCATAAATGTTCGAGTAATATTGGTGTTCTGTTTAATATTCATCCATGGTTGTTTCAAGAAATAGGTTCCTTACATCCAATATGGAAGCCAACTCTAAAATCTGTTTTTGCAGGTGAAGGTTCTCCACCAGTTCATCCCGAGGCAGAGGAGGGTAGGTTTCAGGGTAGTTCCTAGTTTCCTGGAAGACAAGAGCACTTGTAAATTACTTTACCTACATAATAACACAGAGAAATATAACACTGTAAAAAAAAAGCCACTTTAGAAACAGTATGCTGAAAGCAAATCTTTCGTAGGCAGCTATGACTTTCATTTATCAATCTTTATTAAACCAGATGTGGGGAAGATTTTAGGGGTGTCACATTCAACATGTAGTCTTTTTTTAATTGTGCACATACTTCCAATATTACTAGCAATTGGGGCGTGGCTTAGCGATAGCAGCCACGTGAAGATGCATGAATCCCAAGCATTGCACCCACCGCTGATAATTGAGGAACCTGTGCTTTCTAGTCTCACTGTTCCTGAATGCCAAAATGTGGCATCCTGAGAGGGGGTTCTCCCTGCTACAATTCACCGCTTCCTTGCTCCCACTGCTCCTAGTACTAGGTCAGCTTCCCGGGACAACATGGCACCTACTAACACAGTGAGGGACTACAAGGTACCCTCAGCCATTGGACAGGATCACCTGATATGACAGCCTTCTTCCTGCATTCCTTCCTCCATCTCCCACCTTACTGGTATCCCATCTGCATTCAGAGATGATTTGCCTCCAGCTAAGATATGAACAGTCTGCCTTTGGACACTCTAAACTCATTGCTATCACCCAAACGCTACAAACAATTGCTTATGATTCAACATCTTATTGCCGCCAAGGCCTATATTCTACTGTTCAGTGTTTGGCTATAGGAATGAGCCGAACACCCCCCAGTTCGGTTCGCACCAGAACCTGCAAACAGACCGAAAATTAGCACAAACTTTAGAACCCCATTAAAGTCTATGGGACGCGAATGCTCGAAATCAAAAGTGCTAAATTTAAAGGCTAATTTGAAAGTTATTGTCCTAAAAAGGGTTTGGGGACCCGGCTCCTGCCTCAGGGGACATGTATCAATGCAAAAAAAAGTTCGGGAGCACTGATTTTAATGACGCTTAAATTGAAAAAAAGGTGAAATATTCTTTTAAATATCATGCCTGGGGGGTGTCTATAGTATGCCTGTGAAGTGGCCCATGTTTCCTGTGTTTAGAACAGTCCCTGCCCAAAATGACATTTCTAACGGAAAAAAAGTCATTTAAAACTGCTTGCGGTTTTAATGAAATGTCTGGTTCCGCCAATATGGATGAAAATCATTGAGAAAAATGGCATGGGTAGCCCCCCCCCCCCCTGCCCATTACCAGCCCCTTTGGGTCTTGTAGGGATATTAAGGGGAACTTCGTACCCAAATTAAAAAAAGGAAAGGTGTGGGGCCCCCAGGCCCTATATATTTAGAACAGCGGTATACAGGCGGAGCAAACAAGACAGGGACTGTGTAGGTTTGTTGTTAAGTAGAATATGTTTGTAATTTTGAACTGGTACATTTTTAAAGTGTAGCTCCAGTCAAAAAATCTATTTTTAAGCTTTTTGGAAAACATAGGGAAGGGTTATCACCCCTGTAATATTTTTTTTTCCATCTGTGCACCTCTTCAGAAGATTTCACCTCACTTTCTGTCCAAATGACAAATGTTTTTTGAAAAATGTGGGTTTTGTAGTAAAACAAGGATTGGGATAAAGCATCAATGGAGAGAGGAGACACTTTTTTCCCATATCAACTCTTACAGGAGAGAATTTCCCTTCCTAGGGGTAGATTTCATCTCACTTCCCGTTGTCTCCTTCCGTTTGCAAGTAGGAGACGTTTGTAAGTTGGATGTTTGAAAGTAGGGGCCTGCCCTATATGCTATGCAGAAATTTGGGCCCAAGGTGTTGGTGTTGCCACAACACTGTAAGCCCTCAAAGTGACTCTTGGTGGGCGCTGAAACGCCCTGCTTTGAACTATTATATCAAGAATTGTAATTACATGACATTGTTGAACAGTGGTAAAAAAATTGGGCCTTTGGTGGTGCTGTACCACTGTAAGTCCTCACAGTTAATCTTGGTGGGTGCAGGAACGGGCCCTGCTGTGAAATAGTATATCAAGAATTGTAATTACATGCACCTGTTGAACAGGTGCAGAACAATTGGGCCTTAGGCACTGGTGCTGGTGCCACGACACTGTAACCCCTCACAGATACTCTAGTTGGAGCGCAGGAATGAGCCCTGCTGCAAAGTATTGCATCAAAAATTGTAATTACACGCCCCTGTCAAACAGGGGCTGAAAAATTGGGCCTTAGCCACTGGTGTTCTTCCAAGCTATCAGAAGGATCATTGAGGAGGAGGAGAATCAGTCAGCATAACAGGATAGTCACTCAGCATCAGCATAGGCAGTGTTGAAGGGATCTGACATTTCCAAAATAATTATTCGGGTTACATCAGCTTCAGGTGCTTGGTAGCTGGTGGAGATCCAAGACTGATTCATCTTTATGAAGGTCAGTCGATCAACTGAGTCGGTGGACAGGCGCACCCTATGATCGGTTAAAAAGCCTCCAGCAGCACTGAATGTGCGTTCCGAAAGAACGCTGGATGCAGGACAGGCCAGTAGCTCAATTGCATACTATGCAAGCTCTGGCCAGTGATCCATCCCCAAGACCAAGTAACCCAGAGGATTTTCGGTGGGAAAGGTGTCCAAGTCTGACCTTGCCCCTAGGTATTCATGCACCATGTAAATCAGACGCTGGCGATGGTTGCTGGAACCGATCTTACCTTGGGGCTGCAGACTAAAAAATTGTCTGAACGCATCGGTCAGACGGCCACCTTCTCCACCGCTCATTCTGTTACTGACCGAAGCCTCAGCAACACGTTGTCCAGGACCAGGAATTTGTAACCTCCCAGTCTCTAGGAACGCGTTGCACAGACCTTTCTGCAAGGCCTCCCGGAGATGTCTCATCCTCTGCGACGGCAAGATAAGGTCTGCAGCCTTACCCCTGTACCGTGGATCAAGAAGAGTTGCCAGCCAGTAATGATCCCTCTCCTTTATCCGCTGAATACGAGGATCCTTCCGCAGGCTTTGCAGGATCAGGGAGGCCATGCAGTGTAGGTTAGCTGAGGAATTCGGTCCGGAGTCCTCTGGGTCACTAAGGACGACATGATCAGCAGCCACCTCCTCCCAGTCACGTACAAGTCCACAGGTTTCTTGGGACTGTAAATGATACCTAAAAGACTGCTGCTGATGCTGAGTGCCAGGCTCCACCTCCATGCTGAAACAAACCTCCTCCCCCCCTCCTCTTCCTGTGTGATTGGTGGGCCAGCAGGAACACTATCTGGATAAAGGGGGCCTTGAGAGGCAAGGAAGTCCTCCTCTTCCTGCCTCTGTTCTGCCTCAAGCGCCCTGTCCATTATTCCACGCAGAGTGTGCTCCAACAGGTGGACAAGAGGTACAGTGTCACTGATTCATGCACTGTCACTGCTCATCATCCTCCTGGCCTCCTCAAATGGTGACAGGACAGTGCATGCATCCCTGATCATGGCCCACTGGTGTGGGGAAAAAAACTGAGCTCCCATGACCCTGTCCTGGTGCCATAGTCGCACAGGTACTCATTGATGGCCCTCTGCTGCGTGTGCAGCCGCTGCAGCATGGCCAACATTGAGTTCCACCTGGGGGCATGTCACAGATTAGGCGGTTCTTGGGCAGGTTCAATTCCTTTTAGAGCTCAGCCAGCCTAGCACTGGCATTATATGGCGGAAATGCACACAGACTTTCCTGGCCTGCCTCAGGACATCCTGTAAGCCCGGGTACCTGCCCAAGAACCGCTGCACCACCAAGTTAAGGACATGAGCCACACAGGGCACATGGGTCAGTTGTCCCTGTCGGAGGGCGGAGAGGAGGTTGGTGCCATTGTCGCAAACCACTATTCCTGACTTAAGCTGGCGTGGCGTCAACCCCCTCTCAGCCTGCCCCTGCAGAGCTGACAGAACCTCTGTCCCAGTGTGGCTCCTGTCCTCCAAGCACACCAGCGCAAGCAATGCATGGTATCTTTTTGCCTGCGTACTTGTGTAGCCTCTTGAACGCCTACAGAGCACCGCTGGTTCCGAGGACAAAGCACAGGAAGAGGCCATGGAGGAAGAAGAAGAGGAGGAGTGGAGGAGAGAGGTGTGTCACAATCCCCAGTAGTAACATTTTGGAGGCATGGTGGCGGAACAACCTCCAACACTACTTCACCTTGTCCTGCATACTTCCCAGCTGCCGGAAGAGTCACCCAATGCGCCGTGAAAGATAGGTAACGTCCCTGTCCATGCCTGCTGGACCATGAGTCAGCAGTAATATGCACCTTACCGCTGACCGCCCTGGCATGGACATTGCCTTCCACATGCCAGTAGAGAGCCGGAATCACATTCCGTGGGAAAAAAGTGGTGTTTGGGAACCTGCCACTGAGGAACCGCACATTGCACAAACTCATGGAAGGGGGCCAAGTCTACCAACTGAAAAGGCAGCAGTTGAAGTGCTAGCAATTTAGCCAAGCTAGCATTTAACTGCTGGGCATGTGGATGGCTGGGAGTAAACTTATTTTGACGGTCCAGCAGCTGGGGCAGGGAAATTTGCCTGCTACAATCGGACGTCGGTGTACTGCTAGCAGATTGCCCGCATGTACTTGGCTGTAACACACCTAATTCTACACCTTCATTCCTCTCAGTGCAGGTTTCAGAGAGAACTGAAGGTATAGTGGGGTTGGAGATCCCAGCTGATGAGGAGCAAGGAGAGGTCTGCTTTGTTCTTTGGTGTGGGTCTTTAAGGTACGCTTGCCAACGAACTGCATGGCAGGTCAAAATATGTCTGGTCAAGCATGTGGTGCCCAAGCGGCTGATGTTTTGGCCACGCGAGATACGCTTGAGACATATGTTGCAAATAGCAGCGGTGCGATATGATGCACCCGTCTCAAAAAAGGCCCACACCAAAGAACTTTTGGAATAACGCACAGAGGCAGCGCCCTGCACAGGCAGAGCTCTGCGGTGTGATTCAGTCAGTGTGTTGCCCTTAAGCTGGCCCCTGGAGAGCATCCTGCCTCATAGGAGATGTGCCTCCTCCTCTCTCCTATCAGGCACCCATGTGGAGTCAGTGACCTCATCATCCCCTCCCTCCTCATCACTGGAGCAAATCTGGCAGTATGCTGCAGCTGGTGGAACATGACTGCCAGATTGCTGTCCTTGGGCATCCCCTCTCTCTCTGGGTTCACGCTACTGCCTTCCTCTAGCTGGGTATCCTCATCAGAGCCTTCAAAACGCTGGGCATCCTCCTGGAGCATGTACCCAACACTGTGCTCAAACAGTTCGGGGGACACCGCAGGAGGACATGGTGGGTCTAGGGAAGGAGTGACTGATGCCATTGAGACGAGGGAAGAGGCCGCGTTGGCAGCTGCTTTGCCAGTACCCTGACCCTGGGTGAGAGAGGATGAGGAGGGCTTGGTCATCCACTCTACCAAGTCTTCAGCATGCTGCGGTTCAATGCGTCCAGCTGACGAAAATAAGGACAAGCGTGTCCCATGGCAACATGCTGATGAGGATGCACCGCGTCCACGACCAGCACTGTTGCCTCTAGACACAGAGCCTGCTTGCCCTCTTTTATTGCCTCGTGACTGTCTGCCTCTCCTTGTTGGCCTTCCCGATATACTAATGGTCTGCAGGAGATGAGAACACCAGCAATTGGGTTCGTTTCAGGTGTACACTGTGCAGGTGGCACAATACAGCGACTGTAACTGCAACAGCTGCCTGAGGTATAGGACCAGAACAACACAAGCAATTGGTGTAGCTTCAGGTGTACACTGTGCAGGTGGCACAATACACTGACTGTAACTGCTACAGCTGCCTGTGGTATAGGACCAGAAGAACACGAGCAATTGGGGTAGCTTAAGGTGTACACTGTGCAGCTGGCACAATACAGCGACTGTAACTGCTACAGCTGCCTGTGGTATAGGACCAGAACAACGCGAGCGATTGGGGTAGCTTCAGGTGTACAATGTGCAGGTGGCACAATACACTGACTAACTGCTACAGCTGCCTGTGGTATAGGACCAGAACACCAGCAATTGGGGTAGCTTCAGGTGTACACTGTGTAGGTGGCACAATACACCGACTGTAACTGCAATAGCTTTAAAGGAAATTAAGACATTGTCTCTCCGTCTATCTCTATGAGCTGCAACACACTACGCAAGGCCTCCGCGCAGGCGGCCTTATATAGTGTGGGGCATGTACTAAACCCTCTGAGCCATAATTGGCCACAGGCAATTATGGCTCTCTTCGCTGATGGCGCTGTGATTGGCCAAGCATGCGGATCATAGTGCATGCTTGGCCAATCATCAGCCAGCAATGCACTGTAATGCCGCAGTGAATTATGGGCCGTGACGCACCACTCAAATTTGGCACCAACGGCCCATAATGTTCGGATTTCGCCGGACGCTTAGCTCATCCCTATTTGGCTACATAAAATCAAAGAAATTTATAGAATGGAAGACATTCTTGCCTCACAGAGAAGAAAAGTTTTGCAGTTTTGATTTAATAGACAGAGTACACTTTCTCCTCCAGCTACATTGCAGACCTTGCTACCCAATTTCAGTTTATGCCCCTTACCCTGTTTGATTATGAGCCTTGGTTCCTGAAGCACTGGCATACCCACTGTTGTGGAAATTTTATGAAGATGTATTTTAATATGTATTGTTATAGTGTCTCTCAGTGTTAGTTCTCCCGCAGCCCGCTCTAAAGAGCTGACTGGGGCAGACTGACGCTGGTTGAGATCCGTTTGGTAGTGGAAAGCTCCTTGAGGGTGTAGAGAAGTGTTTGGAGAGTGGGGATATGTCTGCCAGCAAAGGGCCCCTGTGCGATGCACAGAACGATTGTCTGGGGGGGATGTGTTCGCTCTGCAAAGACATTATCGGTTTAGCGGATGTGCGCTCGTGTCACCCCTGTATGCCTGATCAAAATATTTGGGGTGTCATGGCTTATACCTGCAGATAATCTCCCATCCACAGACACAGTAGTATAGTCCGGGTATGTTTTGTTCTCTGAACAAAGCAGAAGAAGGATTCATGAACAAACGGTAAAAACGGGAGCCTTTGAATCGTTGTGGTCGGGAGCATTAGACTGAGAGGGCGCATATTAGCGCAGGTGAGATTGATTACCTATAGCGGAATCTCCACGTCACCCACCAGGAGAACATGTCCTTTTAGCCCCAAATCCAATCACTGTCCAAATCTTGTAGACTTCACCTCCTTAGCATCTCCAAAATACATCCCTTTTTAACTGTTGAAACCACTAAGCAACTTATTCACTCCCTCGTTATCTCTTGCCTTGGCTATTGTAACTCCCTTCTCATTGGCCTAGCTATTCGCAGGCTATCCCCTCTTCAGTCTATCATGAATTCTCCTGACAGGCTCATCCACCTTATTAACCATTCAGTGTCCACCACCCCTCTCTGCCAATCTCTCCCCTGGCTTCCCATTGCCCACCGAATAAAATTCAAAACACTAACAATAACATACAAAGCTATTTACGATTCTGCCTCGAGCTACATGACCAATCTTGTCTCCAAATATCACTATTCTCTCCGGTCCTCCCAAGACCTCCTGCTCTCTAAGCTCCCTTGTCTCCTCCTCCCATGCTCGTCTCCAGGACTACTCCAGAGCCTCTCTCTATCTCTCTCTCATCCTCTGGAACTCACTATTAGGGATGGGCCCGGTGCTCGATGCGAACCCATGTTCGCATCGAGCACCGGGTGTTCGCTCGCTCGGCGAGCCCAGAACTATTTTGGCCGCTCGCATCACATTCGTGTGATGCGAGCGGCCCCGCAATGCATTGCGGCCGGCGCGGCCGGCGCAGTGCATTGCTGGCTGATGATTGGCCAAGCATGCACTGTGACCCCGCATGCTTGGCCAATCACAGCGCTGGAAACTCGGAGAGCCATAATTGGCTACAGGCAGGACGCCTGTAGCCAATTACAGCTCAGGGGCTTTAGTACACGCCCCCTCATTTAAAAGGCCGCCACGCCGTCGGCGCCGGTCACATGAGTTCCCGCTTTAGGAGAGATCAGGCTGATTCTGTGTCACTCTTTCCTAGATTCATATAGAAAGATTTGCTCTACTTTGCTAAACCATTGGCTATTTATTTGCTAAACCATTGCTACCTGTCATTGATCGTCCATTGCTGCTGCTGGTTAGTGTGTTTTTAGCTGCTGCTGGGGGTTAGTCTGGTACGTGTCTTACTGTTAGTACAGTATTTCAGTAGTACCAACCGCAGTGCTGTTAGTACAGCACTGCACCCCAAAAGCACCCATAGGACTTCTAGTGTGTTAGTGGCAGCAAACAGAGCTCCTATATTTTCTTCCCAGAAGCACCCATAGGACTTGTACTGTGTTAGTGGCATCACACAGAGTTCCTATATTGTCTTCCCAGAAGCACCCATAGGACTTGTACTGTGTTAGTGGCATCACACAGAGTTCCTATATTTTCTTCCCAGAAGCACCCATAGGACTTGTACTGTGTTAGTGGCATCACACAGAGTTCCTATATTTTCTTCCCAGAAGCACCCATAGGACTTGTACTGTGTTAGTGGCATCACACAGAGTTCCTATATTTTCTTCCCAGAAGCACCCATAGGACTTGTAGTGTGTTAGTCCCATCACACAGAGCTCCTATATTTTCTTCCCAGAAGCACCCATAGGACTTGTAGTGTGTTAGTCCCATCACACAGAGTTCCTATATTTTCTTCCCAGAAGCACCCATAGGACTTGTAGTGTGTTAGTCCCATCACACAGAGCTCCTATATTTTCTTCCCAGAAGCACCCATAGGACTTGTACTGTGTTAGTGGCATCACACAGAGTTCCTATATTTTCTTCCCAGAAGCACCCATAGGACTTGTACTGTGTTAGTGGCATCACACAGAGTTCCTATATTTTCTTCCCAGAAGCACCCATAGGACTTGTAGTGTGTTAGTCCCATCACACAGAGCTCCTATATTTTCTTCCCAGAAGCACCCATAGGACTTGTAGTGTGTTAGTCCCATCACACAGAGTTCCTATATTTTCTTCCCAGAAGCACCCATAGGACTTGTAGTGTGTTAGTCCCATCACACAGAGCTCCTATATTTTCTTCCCAGAAGCACCCATAGGACTTGTAGTGTGTTAGTCCCATCACACAGAGCTCCTATATTTTCTTCCCAGAAGCACCCATAGGACTTCAATTGTGTGTTAGTGCCATCACACAGAGCTCCTATATTTTCTTCCCAGAAGCACCCATAGGACTTCAATTGTGTGTTAGTGCCATCACACAGAGCTCCTATATTTTCTTCCCAGAAGCACCCATAGGACTTGTAGTGTGTTAGTCCCATCACACAGAGCGCCTATATTTTCTTCCCAGAAGCACCCATAGTACTTGTAGTGTGTTAGTCCCATCACACAGAGTTCCTATATTTTCTTCCCAGAAGCACCCATAGGACTTGTAGTGTGTTAGTCCCATCACACAGAGCTCCTATATTTTCTTCCCAGAAGCACCCATAGGACTTGTAGTGTGTTAGTCCCATCACACAGAGCTCCTATATTTTCTTCCCAGAAGCACCCATAGGACTTGTAATGTGTTAGTGGCATCACACAGAGTTCCTATATTTTCTTCCCAGAAGCACCCATAGGACTTGTACTGTGTTAGTGGCATCACACAGAGTTCCTATATTTTCTTCCCAGAAGCACCCATAGGACTTGTAGTGTGTTAGTACAATCACACAGAGCTCCTATATTTTCTTCCCAGAAGCACCCATAGGACTTGTACTGTGTTAGTGGCATCACACAGAGTTCCTATATTTTCTTCCCAGAAGCACCCATAGGACTTGTACTGTGTTAGTGGCATCACACAGAGTTCCTATATTTTCTTCCCAGAAGCACCCATAGGACTTGTAGTGTGTTAGTCCCATCACACAGAGCTCCTATATTTTCTTCCCAGAAGCACCCATAGGACTTCAATTGTGTGTTAGTGCCATCACACAGAGCTCCTATATTTTCTTCCCAGAAGCACCCATAGGACTTCAATTGTGTGTTAGTGCCATCACACAGAGCTCCTATATTTTCTTCCCAGAAGCACCCATAAGACTTGTAGTGTGTTAGTCCCATCACACAGAGCTCCTATATTTTCTTCCCAGAAGCACCCATAGGACTTGTAGTGTGTTAGTCCCATCACACAGAGCTCCTATATTTTCTTCCCAGAAGCACCCATAGGACTTCAATTGTGTGTTAGTGCCATCACACAGAGCTCCTATATTTTATTCCCAGAAGCACCCATAGGACTTCAATTGTGTGTTAGTGCCATCACACATAGCTCCTATATTTTCTTCCCAGAAGCACCCATAGGACTTCAATTGTGTGTTAGTGCCATCACACAGAGCTCCTATATTTTCTTCCCAGAAGCACCCATAGGACTTGTAGTGTGTTAGTGCCATCACACAGAGCTCCTATATTTTCTTCCCAGAAGCACCCATAGGACTTGTAGTGTGTTAGTCCCATCACACAGAGCTCCTATATTTTCTTCCCAGAAGCACCCATAGGACTTCAATTGTGTGTTAGTGCCATCACACAGAGCTCCAATATTTTCTTCCCAGAAGCACCCATAGGACTTCAATTGTGTGTTAGTGCCATCACACAGAGCTCCTATATTTTCTTCCCAGAAGCACCCATAGGACTTGTAGTGTGTTAGTCCCATCACACAGAGCTCCTATATTTTCTTCCCAGAAGCACCCATAGGACTTGTAGTGTGTTAGTCCCATCACACAGAGCTCCTATATTTTCTTCCCAGAAGCACCCATAGGACTTCAATTGTGTGTTAGTGCCATCAGACAGAGCTCCTATATTTTCTTCCCAGAAGCACCCATAGGACTTGTAGTGTGTTAGTCCCATCACACAGAGCTCCTATATTTTCTTCCCAGAAGCACCCATAGGACTTGTAGTGTGTTAGTCCCATCACACAGAGCTCCTATATTTTCTTCCCAGAAGCACCCATAGGACTTCAATTGTGTGTTAGTGCCATCACACAGAGCTCCTATATTTTCTTCCCAGAAGCACCCATAGGACTTGTAGTGTGTTAGTCCCATCACACAGAGCTCCTATATTTTCTTCCCAGAAGCACCCATAGGACTTGTAGTGTGTTAGTCCCATCACACAGAGCTCCTATATTTTCTTCCCAGAAGCACCCATAGGACTTCAATTGTGTGTTAGTGGCATCACACAGAGCTCCTATATTTTCTTTGCAGAAGCACGCATAGGACTTCTAGTGTGTTAGTGGCATCACACAGAGCTCCTATATTTTCTTCTCGGCAGCACCCACAGAACTTCTAGTGTGTTAGTGGCATCACACAGAGCTCCTATATTTTCTTTGCAGAAGCACCCATAGGACTTCTAGTGTGTTAGTGGCATCACACAGAGCTCCTATATTTTCTTTGCAGAAGCACCCATAGGACTTCTAGTGTGTTAGTGGCATCACACAGAGCTCCTATATTTTCTTCTCAGCAGCACCCACAGGACTTCCAGTGTGTTAGTCCCATCACACAGAGCTCCTATATTTTCTTCCCAGAAGCACCCATAGGACTTGTAGTGTGTTAGTCCCATCACACAGAGCTCCTATATTTTCTTCCCAGAAGCACCCATAGGACTTCAATTGTGTGTTAGTGCCATCACACAGAGCTCCTATATTTTCTTCCCAGAAGCACCCATAGGACTTCAATTGTGTGTTAGTGCCATCACACAGAGCTCCTATATTTTCTTCCCAGAAGCACCCATAGGACTTGTAGTGTGTTAGTCCCATCACACAGAGCTCCTATATTTTCTTCCCAGAAGCACCCATAGGACTTGTAGTGCGTTAGTCCCATCACACAGAGCTCCTATATTTTCTTCCCAGAAGCACCCATAGGACTTCAATTGTGTGTTAGTGCCATCACACAGAGCTCCTATATTTTCTTCCCAGAAGCACCCATAAGACTTGTAGTGTGTTAGTCCCATCACACAGAGCTCCTATATTTTCTTCCCAGAAGCACCCATAGGACTTGTAGTGTGTTAGTCCCATCACACAGAGCTCCTATATTTTCTTCCCAGAAGCACCCATAGGACTTCAATTGTGTGTTAGTGCCATCACACAGAGCTCCTATATTTTCTTCCCAGAAGCACCCATAGGACTTCAATTGTGTGTTAGTGCCATCACACAGAGCTCCTATATTTTCTTCCCAGAAGCACCCATAGGACTTGTAGTGTGTTAGTCCCATCACACA
Source organism: Lithobates sylvaticus (assembly GCA_028564925.1). Lineage (NCBI taxonomy): Eukaryota > Metazoa > Chordata > Amphibia > Anura > Ranidae > Lithobates > Lithobates sylvaticus. Next base: position 147,397,822 of record CM053033.1, read on the forward strand.
GAGCTCCTATATTTTCTTCCCAGAAGCACCCATAGGACTTGTAGTGTGTTAGTCCCATCACACAGAGCTCCTATATTTTCTTCCCAGAAGCACCCATAGGACTTGTAATGTGTTAGTGGCATCACACAGAGTTCCTATATTTTCTTCCCAGAAGCACCCATAGGACTTGTACTGTGTTAGTGGCATCACACAGAGTTCCTATATTTTCTTCCCAGAAGCACCCATAGGACTTGTAGTGTGTTAGTACAATCACACAGAGCTCCTATATTTTCTTCCCAGAAGCACCCATAGGACTTGTACTGTGTTAGTGGCATCACACAGAGTTCCTATATTTTCTTCCCAGAAGCACCCATAGGACTTGTACTGTGTTAGTGGCATCACACAGAGTTCCTATATTTTCTTCCCAGAAGCACCCATAGGACTTGTAGTGTGTTAGTCCCATCACACAGAGCTCCTATATTTTCTTCCCAGAAGCACCCATAGGACTTCAATTGTGTGTTAGTGCCATCACACAGAGCTCCTATATTTTCTTCCCAGAAGCACCCATAGGACTTCAATTGTGTGTTAGTGCCATCACACAGAGCTCCTATATTTTCTTCCCAGAAGCACCCATAAGACTTGTAGTGTGTTAGTCCCATCACACAGAGCTCCTATATTTTCTTCCCAGAAGCACCCATAGGACTTGTAGTGTGTTAGTCCCATCACACAGAGCTCCTATATTTTCTTCCCAGAAGCACCCATAGGACTTCAATTGTGTGTTAGTGCCATCACACAGAGCTCCTATATTTTATTCCCAGAAGCACCCATAGGACTTCAATTGTGTGTTAGTGCCATCACACAGAGCTCCTATATTTTCTTCCCAGAAGCACCCATAGGACTTCAATTGTGTGTTAGTGCCATCACACAGAGCTCCTATATTTTCTTCCCAGAAGCACCCATAGGACTTGTAGTGTGTTAGTGCCATCACACAGAGCTCCTATATTTTCTTCCCAGAAGCACCCATAGGACTTGTAGTGTGTTAGTCCCATCACACAGAGCTCCTATATTTTCTTCCCAGAAGCACCCATAGGACTTCAATTGTGTGTTAGTGCCATCACACAGAGCTCCAATATTTTCTTCCCAGAAGCACCCATAGGACTTCAATTGTGTGTTAGTGCCATCACACAGAGCTCCTATATTTTCTTCCCAGAAGCACCCATAGGACTTGTAGTGTGTTAGTCCCATCACACAGAGCTCCTATATTTTCTTCCCAGAAGCACCCATAGGACTTGTAGTGTGTTAGTCCCATCACACAGAGCTCCTATATTTTCTTCCCAGAAGCACCCATAGGACTTCAATTGTGTGTTAGTGCCATCAGACAGAGCTCCTATATTTTCTTCCCAGAAGCACCCATAGGACTTGTAGTGTGTTAGTGCCATCACACAGAGCTCCTATATTTTCTTCCCAGAAGCACCCATAGGACTTGTAGTGTGTTAGTCCCATCACACAGAGCTCCTATATTTTCTTCCCAGAAGCACCCATAGGACTTGTAGTGTGTTAGTCCCATCACACAGAGCTCCTATATTTTCTTCCCAGAAGCACCCATAGGACTTCAATTGTGTGTTAGTGGCATCACACAGAGCTCCTATATTTTCTTTGCAGAAGCACGCATAGGACTTCTAGTGTGTTAGTGGCATCACACAGAGCTCCTATATTTTCTTCTCGGCAGCACCCACAGAACTTCTAGTGTGTTAGTGGCATCACACAGAGCTCCTATATTTTCTTTGCAGAAGCACCCATAGGACTTCTAGTGTGTTAGTGGCATCACACAGAGCTCCTATATTTTCTTTGCAGAAGCACCCATAGGACTTCTAGTGTGTTAGTGGCATCACACAGAGCTCCTATATTTTCTTCTCAGCAGCACCCACAGGACTTCTAGTGTGTTAGTCCCATCACACAGAGCTCCTATATTTTCTTCCCAGAAGCACCCATAGGACTTGTAGTGTGTTAGTCCCATCACACAGAGCTCCTATATTTTCTTCCCAGAAGCACCCATAGGACTTCAATTGTGTGTTAGTGCCATCACACAGAGCTCCTATATTTTCTTCCCAGAAGCACCCATAGGACTTCAATTGTGTGTTAGTGCCATCACACAGAGCTCCTATATTTTCTTCCCAGAAGCACCCATAGGACTTGTAGTGTGTTAGTCCCATCACACAGAGCTCCTATATTTTCTTCCCAGAAGCACCCATAGGACTTGTAGTGCGTTAGTCCCATCACACAGAGCTCCTATATTTTCTTCCCAGAAGCACCCATAGGACTTCAATTGTGTGTTAGTGCCATCACACAGAGCTCCTATATTTTCTTCCCAGAAGCACCCATAGGACTTCAATTGTGTGTTAGTGCCATCACACAGAGCTCCTATATTTTCTTCCCAGAAGCACCCATAAGACTTGTAGTGTGTTAGTCCCATCACACAGAGCTCCTATATTTTCTTCCCAGAAGCACCCATAGGACTTGTAGTGTGTTAGTCCCATCACACAGAGCTCCTATATTTTCTTCCCAGAAGCACCCATAGGACTTCAATTGTGTGTTAGTGCCATCACACAGAGCTCCTATATTTTCTTCCCAGAAGCACCCATAGGACTTCAATTGTGTGTTAGTGCCATCACACAGAGCTCCTATATTTTCTTCCCAGAAGCACCCATAGGACTTGTAGTGTGTTAGTCCCATCACACAGAGCTCCTATATTTTCTTCCCAGAAGCACCCACAGGACTTGTAGTGTGTTAGTCCCATCACACAGAGGTCCTATATTTTCTTCCCAGAAGCACCCATAGGACTTCAATTGTGTGTTAGTGGCATCACACAGAGCTCCTATATTTTCTTTGCAGAAGCACCCATAGGACTTCTAGTGTGTTAGTGGCATCACACAGAGCTGCTATATTTTCTTCTCGGCAGCACCCACAGAACTTCTAGTGTGTTAGTGGCATCACACAGAGCTCCTATATTTTCTTTGCAGAAGCACCCATAGGACTTCTAGTGTGTTAGTGGCATCACACAGAGCTCCTATATTTTCTTCTCAGCAGCACCCACAGGACTTCTAGTGTGTTAGTGGCATCACACAGAGCTCCTATATTTTCTTTGCAGAAGCACCCATAGGACTTCTAGTGTGTTAGTGGCATCACACAGAGCTCCTATATTTTCTTCTCAGCAGCACCCACAGGACTTCTAGTGTGTTAGTGGCATCACACAGAGCTCCTATATTTTCTTTGCAGAAGCACCCATAGGACTTCTAGTGTGTTAGTGGCATCACACAGAGCTCCTATATTTTCTTCTCAGCAGCACCCACAGGACTTCTAGTGTGTTAGTGGCATCACACAGAGCTCCTATATTTTCTTTGCAGAAGCACCCATAGGACTTCTAGTGTGTTAGTGGCATCACACAGAGCTCCTATATTTTCTTCTCAGCAGCACCCACAGGACTTCTAGTGTGTTAGTGGCATCACACAGAGCTCCTATATTTTCTTTGCAGAAGCACCCATAGGACTTCTAGTGTGTTAGTGGCATCACACAGAGCTCCTATATTTTCTTCTCAGCAGCACCCACAGGACTACCGACTACAATGGCTGGAAGACCGCCAAGGGGAGGCAGAGCATGCAGAGCCAAGAACACAGGGCAGGCAGGCTCTGTTTCTAGTGGACGTGGCCGTGGCCGTGGACGTGGTCGTGCATCGTCATCAGCACGTGACCATGGGACATGCGCGTCTTTGTTTTCGGCAGCTGGACATGTGGAGCCGCATCATGCTGAAGGCTTGGTAGAATGGATGACCAAGCCCTCCTCATCCTCCTCATCCTCTCTCACCCAGGCTCAGGGTACTGGCAGAGCAGCTGCCAACGCGTACTCAATGGCATCATCAGCCACCCCTTCCCTAGACCCACCATGTCCTCCTGAGGAGTCCCCCGAACTCTTTGAGCACAGTGTTGGGTACATGCTCCAGGAGGATGCCCAACGATTCGAAGGCTCGGATGATGATACCCAGCTTGAGGAAGTCAGTAGTGTGCGCGCAGAGAGAGGGGATGCTGAAGGACAGCAATCTGCCAGTACTGTTCCACCAGCTGCAGCTTACTGCCAGGTTTGCTCTAGTGGTGAAGAGGGAGGGGATGATGAGGTCACTGACGCCACGTGGGTGCCTGGAGGGAGAGAGGATGAGGAGGAGGACGAGGAGGAGGAGGATGCGGCGTCACATGTCCAACGAGGCAGGATGCCCCCTGGAGGCCAGCTAGAGGCCAGCACAGCAACTGTACAACACCGCAGAGCTCCGCCTGTGCAGGGCGCTGCCTCTGCACGTTATCAGAAAAGTTCTTTGGTGTGGGCCTTTTTTGAGACGAGTGCATCAGATCGCACCACTGCTATTTGCAATATTTGTCTCAAGCGTATCTCGCGTGGCCAAAACATCAGCCGCTTGGGCACCACAAGCATGAGCAGACATATGTCGACCTGCCATGCAGCTCGTTGGCAGGCACACATAAAAGACCCACACCAAAGAACTAAGCGGACCTCTCCTTGCTCCTCATCAGCTGGGATCTCCATCCCCACTACATCTTCAGTCCTCTCTGAAAGCTGCTGTGAGAGGACTGAAGGTGTAGAATTAGGTGTGTCACAACCAAGTACTTGCAGTACACCGACGTCCGATAGTAGCAGGCAAATTTCCCTGCCCCAGCTGCTGGACCGTCGAAAGAAGTACACTCCCAGCCATCCACATGCCCAGCGGTTGAATGCTAGCTTGGCTAAATTGCTAGCACTTCAACTGCTGCCTTTTCAGTTGGTAGACTCGGCCCCCTTCCGTGAGTTTGTTCAATGTGCGGTTCCTCAGTGGCAGGTTCCCAAACGCCACTTTTTCTCACGGAAGGCGATTCCGTCTCTCTACCGGCATGTGGAAGGCAATGTCCATGCCTCGCTGGACAGGGCGGTCAGCGGTAAGGTGCATATTACCGCTGACTCATGGTCCAGCAGGCATGGACAGGGACGTTACCTTTCTTTCACGGCCCATTGGGTCACTCTATTGGCAGCTGGGAGGGATGCAGGACAAGGTGCAGTAGTGTTGGAGGTTGTTCCGCCACCACGCCTCCAAAATGCTACTACTGCTACTGGTTGTGACACACCTCTCTCCTCCACCCCCTCCTCTTCTTCTTCCTCCAGTGCTCTGTCCTTGGAACCAGCGGTGCTCCGTAGGCGTACAAGGGGCTACGCAAGTACGCAGGCAAAAAGATGCCATGCCGTGCTTGCGCTGGTGTGTTTGGGGGACAGGAGCCACACTGGGCCAGAGGTTCTGGCAGCTCTGCAGGGGCAGGCCGAGAGGTGGTTGACGCCACGCCAGCTTAAGCCAGGAATGGTCGTTTCTGACAATGGCACCAACCTCCTCTCCGCCCTGCGACAGGGTAGCTCACCCATGTGCCCTGTATGGCTCACGTCCTCAACCTGGTGGTGCAGCGGTTCTTGGGCAGGTTCCCAGGCTTACAGGATGTCCTGAGGCAGGCCAGGAAAGTCTGTGTGCATTTCCGCCGATCTTATAATGCCAGTGCTCGGCTGACTGAGCTGCAAAAGGAGCTGAACCTGCCCAAGAACCGCCTAATATGTGACATGCCCACCAGGTGGAACTCAACATTGGCCATGCTGCAGCGACTGCACACGCAGCAGAGGGCCATCAATGAGTACCTTTGCGACTACGGCACCAGGACAGGGTCAGGGGAGCTTGGTTTTTTTTCCCCACGTCAGTGGAGCATGATCAGGGATGCATGCACTGTCCTCTCACCATTTGAGGAGGCCACAAGGATGGTGAGCAGTGACAGTGCATGCATCAGTGACACTGTACCTCTTGTCCACCTGTTGGAGCATACGCTGCGTGGGATAATGGACAGGGCACTTGAGGCAGAACAGAGGCAGGAAGAGGAGGACTTCCTTGCCTCTCAAGGCCCCCTTTATCCGGACAGTGTTCCTTCTGTCCCACCCATCACACAGGAAGAGGATGAGGATGAGGAGGAGGAGGAGGAGGAGGATTGTGTGAGCATGGAGGTGGAGCCTGGCACTCAGCATCAGCAGCAGCAGTCTTTTAGGGATGATGTACAGTCCCAACAAACCAGTGGACTTGTACGTGGCTGGGAGGAGGTGGCTGGCGATCATGTCATCCTCAGTGACCCAGAAGACTCCGGACCGAATGCCTCAGCTAACCTACGCTGCATGGCCTCCCTGATCCTGCAAAGCCTGCGGAAGGATCCTCGTGTTCTTCGGATCAAGGAGAGGGACCATTACTGGCTGGCAACTCTCCTTGATCCACGGTACAAGGGTAAGGTTGCGGACCTTATCTTGCCGTCGCAGAGGGAGCAGAGTATGAGACATCTCAGGGAGGCCTTGCAGAAAGGTCTGTGCAACGCGTTCCCAGAAACTGGGAGGTTACAAACTCCTGGTCCTGGGCGACGAGTTGCTGAGGCTTCGGTCAGTAGCATTAGGAGCGGTGGGGAAGGTGGACATCTGACCGATGCGTTCAGACAATTTTTTAGTCCGCAGCCCCAAGGTATGATCGGTTCCAGCAACCATCGCCAGCGTCTGATATACATGGTGCAGGAATACCTTGGGGCAAGGTCAGACTTGGACACCTTTCCCACCGAAAATCCTCTGGCTTACTGGGTCCTGAGGATGGATCACTGGCCAGAGCTTGCACAGTATGCAATTGAGCTACTGGCCTGTCCTGCCTCCAGCGTTCTTTCCGAACGCACATTCAGTGCTGCTGGAGGATTTGTCACCGATCATAGGGTGCGCCTGTCCACCGACTCGGTTGATCGACTGACCTTCATCAAAATGAATCAGTCTTGGATCACCACCAGCTACCAGGCACCTGAAGCGGATATAACGGAATAATTTATAATGTCACATCCCTTCAAGACTGCCTATGCTGATGCTGAGTGACTGTCCTGTTATGTTCACTGACTATCCTCTTCCTCCTCCTCAATGATCCATGCCACCACACCAGTGCCTAAGGCACAATTTTTCAGCCCCTGTATAACAGGGGCGTGTACTTACAATTTTTTAAAAAAATGCTTTGCAACACGTGTGACTGCTGTGCTCCAAGTACAGTATCTGTGAGGGGTTGCAGTGTTGTGGCACCAGTGCCTAAGGCACAATTTTTCAGCCCCTGTTGGGGCGTGTAATTACAATTTTTAGGCAATGCTTTGCAACAGGTCTCATTGCTGTGCTAAGAGTACAGTATCTGTGAGGGGTTGCAGTGTTGTGGCACCAGCACCAATGTCTAAGGCACAATTTTTCAGCCCATGTTTAACAGGGGCGTGTAATTACAAATCTTGATCTAATAGTTCACAGCAGGGCCCATTCCTGCGCCCACCAAGAGTAACTATGAGGGCCTAAAGTCTTGTGGCAACACCGTCCACCACCACCGCCAAAGGCCCAATTTTTCTGCCCTGTTCAACAGGTGCATGCAATTACAAATCTTGATCTAATAACTCACAGCAGGGCCCATTCCTGCGCCCACCAAGAGTAACTGTGAGGGCTTACAGTCTTGTGGCAACACCGTCCACCACCACCACCACCACCACCAAAGGCCCAATTTTTCTGCCCTGTTCAACAGGTGCATGCAATTACAAATCTTGATCTAATAACTCACAGCGGGGCCCATTCCTGCGCCCACCAAGAGTAACTGTGAGAGCTTACAGTCTTGTGGCAACACCGTCCACCATCACCACCACCACCACCAAAGGCCCAATTTTTCTGCCCGGTTCAACAGGTGCATGCAAGTACAAATCTTGATCTATTAACTCACAGCAGGGCCCATTCCTGTGCCCACCAGTCTTGTAGCTACACCAACATCTAATAGGGCAAATTTCTGCAGAGTATATACGCCAGGCCCCTACTTTCAAACATCCAACTTACAAACGACTCCTACTTGCAAACGGAAAGAGAAAACAGGAAGTGAGAGGAAATCTACCCCTAGGAAGGGAAATTCTATGCTGTTAGATTTAATTTGGGAAAAAAGGTATCTCCTCTCTACTGATGCTTTATCACCAATCCTTGTTTCAATTAAAACCCCACTTTTCCAAAAACATTTGTCATTGGGACGGAAAGTGAGGTGACATGTTCTGAACAGATGTGCAAAGACAGCAAATGTTACAGGGGTGATAACCCCTCCCTATGTTCTCCAAAAAGCTTAAAAATAGATTTTTTTGGGATGGAGCTACACTTCATAATGTACGTGTTCAGATTCTACTTAAGAACAAACCTACAGTCCGTGTCTTGTTTGCACCACCTATATACTGCTGTTCAGAGTATATAGGGTTGTAGGTATAGGGTTTTATTTTGGGTGCGGGGTCCCCCTTAATATCCATACAAGACCCAAAGGGGCTGGGGTGGGGGGGGGGGTGATGGGGTAGCCATGCCATTTTTCTCAAGGATTTTCAGCCATATGGCGGCCAGGACAAGACATGCCATTAAAGCCGCAAGTGTTTTTAAATGGCTTCTTTTTTTCCTTTACAAATGTCATTTTGTGCAAGGACAGTTCTAAACACGGGAAACACATGCCACTTCACAGGCATACTTTAGACACCCCCCAGGTACCATATTTAAAGGAAAATGTCACTTTTTTTTTTTCACTTTATGCATCATTAAAATGACTGCTCCCGGAAAAACGTTAGTTTTTAAAAGTTTTTTTTGCATTGATATATGTCCCCTGGGGCAGGACCCGGGTCCCCAAACCTGTTTTATGACATTAACATGCATATTGGCCGTTGTAATTAGCACTTTTGATTTCGAACGTTCGCGTCCATTATAACGTATAGGGTTCGAAAATTCGCGCAAACTTTCGGTCGGTTCGAAGGTTCTGGTTAGAACCGAACCCGGGGGTGTTCGGCTCATCCCTACTCACTATCCTAATCTGTCCAGCTATCTCTTACTTTGTCCACTTTTAGGCAATCCATGAAAACTCATGCCTTCTGGGAAGCCTGTCCTGCCTTCAGCTAATAACCAAATATTCTATTTCGCCCATCAGTTCATCCCACACAGTTATTACATTATGTTTCACCAGCCCCTCACTATTAGATTGTAAGCTCACAGGAGCAGGGCCCTCCTAACCCTCTTGTACTGAATTACATTGTTGCTGTATTGTCTCCCTTTATATCGTAAAACGCTGTGCAAACTGTTGGTGCTATATAAAACCTGTATAATAATAATGAGGACAGCACTCCTCCTCCCTTTAAGGGCTTCTTGCCCTTGAGGATTGGCTGATGTGGATACTGTGGCTAAACCTCCAATCACATTTTTCCCTCCTCCCTCCCATCACTTTTTCCCTTTCCAAGTGTCCCCAACAGAGTCCCCGTTTATATCAGGGTGTATAAACCTCCATGTGTCAATTAGGTTAAAATTAGCTATTCATTTTGCAAACCTAGTGGGGTTGGTGCAGGTGAATCAACATGTGGTCGGTCAAGGTCAGGGTTAAAAGTCATATTAAAGTCACCCAGCCAAATAGTCGGAGTTGCGGGGTACAGTGAAATGTGCTTGAAGAACTTCTGTTTGTACTTATTGGAATTATTACATTTTATCTATGGTTGCCTTAGTTGTAGAAATAAATAGTCTCGACCCATATAAAAAACGTGTCTGCTTAGAGCTCCGCTCCGAGGGAGAGGAGAACCGGAGGACTACGGGTCCCAGCGGTGCCGCAAGCGGAACAAAACTACTGACAAAGCCCCACAGAAGACCCCAGGTGATATCACAATGGTCCTGCGGGGCCAGAAAGCTAAAATTAAAGTTAATTTCGCCAAAACAGCGCCGGCCAGACAGGCGGCTATAATGGCGGCGGCAGTCACCTCACAAGCTCCCACACAGCGCTATGGAAAGCGCCCCCTCAGACTACTGAGGAAATAGCAGACACAGATTCAGATGCTGAGGTTTCTCAGCATGAAATAAATGACGATATGTTTAAAAAATTTGAAAACATGTTACAAAAAGCTTTAAAAAAGACTTCTGACAGAATAACTGAGAAGCTGACAAAAGAAATTAGAGAGCTGGGCCAGAGAACCGCCGACCTAGAAATTAGACCTAGAAATTAGAGTTGATAACCTAGGCAGCCATGCTCAGCAAAACACCTCAGAGCTGGAAATTTTAAAGGAAGAAAATCTTTTATTACAGTCACATTTAGAAGATCAGGAAAATAGGGACAGACGATCGAACCTGAGAATCAGAGGAATCCCTGAGTCTGTCCTAGATCTCCAAGCCACCATAATAGCTTTATCTCAATAATTACAGCCTGGCATACCAGTGGAAAGACTGGAACTAGACAGAGTGCACAGAGCTTTAGCCCCTCGCAAAACAAATGGCCCCCCCAGGGACATAATTGCTAAATTTCACTATTACAGATCCAAAGAGCAATTATTGGCGGCAGCTAGGGATAAAGATTCCTTACAATTCCAGGGCTATACGTATCAACTTTTTGCTGATATCTCTCCCCTCACGGTTGCTAAACGGCGTGCACTTAAACCCCAATTACAGATTCTGCAACAGCACAATATTGCATATCATTGGGGATTTCCTTTTTCCCTACGCTTTACACACTTGGAAACAAAATTCGTCTGCAGATCTTCAGAAGATTTGCGATCCGCCTTGATTGAAATGGGCATAGCCGACAGTTCTATATCTAATGACCATCCTCGCAGACGCTCAACTTCAAAATCTCCTCAGCAAACTATTGCGACAAATTCTGAAGGAGCCTCTCCATCTTCTAGTCAGCATATTCATAAACGTGGAAGGTTTGAAAATTCGGCCCCCTCCAATGAGGATTCAATGGACTGATTCACAAACTTTAACCAGTTGCTGACCGCCCACTGTCATATGACGGCGGGACGGTGCAGCTCTCGTGGCGGGCCGCCGTCATATGACGGCGGCCAAAAAACACGGCCGTGTGCGCGGCCGTGCGCACGATCGCGCAGCCGTGCTCTGTCGGTGTCGGCGTGTCCCGGAGACACACCGCATCACCGACAGGGGTGAACAGCCATTGGGCATGGCTGTTCACCATGTGATCAGCCGCGATTACGTCACGGCTGATCACATTGGGGAAGTCCCGGCTTTAGACCGCGCATGCGCGCGATCGGGAGCGCGCAGCGCGGTCACATCGGTGGCGGCGTGTTCCCAGGAACACTGCTCGTCACCGACAAGGGTAATCAGCCAATGACTGACGGCTGATTACCACGTGATCGGCTGTGATCCATTCACAGCCGACCACTAAATGTAAACAAAGACCGGTTACTAGCTGTTACCGGCTATTCTCTCCTCACACACCGTTACCAGTGTGAGGAGAGAACAGCCAGGAGCAGTGAGTTACCGATCTTTGTCTGTACTGTACTGTAGTGCACCAAACACAACAAAGAGAACCTGTCACATCGCCCCCCCCCCCCATTACAGCTGTCACCCAACAGTCACCACAAAAGTGTCCACAAAAGTGCACCTGTCACCCGTCAGTGTCCACAAAGTGCACCTGTCACCCGTCAGTGTCCACAAAGTGCACCTGTCACCCGTCAGTGTCCACAAAGTGCACCTGCCACCCGTCAGTGTCCACAAAGTGCACCTGCCACCCGTCAGTGTCCACAAAGTGCACCTGTCACCCGTCAGTGTCCACAAAGTGCACCTGTCACCCGTCAGTGCCCACAAAGTGCACCTGTCACCCATCAGTGCCCCTGTCACCCATCAGTGACCATCGGCAGTGACCGTCATAAGTGACCGCCATCAGTGACCGTCATAAGTGACCGCCATCAGTGACCCAGATCTGTCACCTATCAGTGCCCACAAAGTGCACCTGTCACTGTCAGAGACTGCCGTCAGTGGTTCACCTGTCACCCACCAGTGACCGTCACATGTCACCCGTCACCCACCAGTGAAGTCATTCGTCACCTGTCACCCATCACTGACCGTCATTTGTCACCAGTCGCACAGCCCATCACAAAATGTCCAAAAGGTTATATACAAGTGAGGAGGCGTTCCAGATCCTCGCCATGACTAATGAGAGCAGCGGGGAGTTCTCATCAGATTCAAATGCCAATTCCGATCGTTCAAATTCAGCATTTGAACCAATCGAAAGCAGTATATCGGCAAATGAATCGGAGGAAGAATGGATCCCTCCTAAACGAGCACGGCGTTCTGGAAACCAGGCAGCCACCAGCAATATATCGCAGGATCAAATTCCCAGGCCCAGTACCAGTGCTGCCGCCAGCGAAAGGCCACAAGAAATGCCCAGCCCCAGTACCAGCACTGCCGCATCATCACGCCCAAATGCCAGCACAGGAACAAATCCCCCAACTACCAGCACTGGAGTGCCACGTCCCCCAAGAGCCAGGGCCGCTACATACCTCCCAGATGGTCTTGCCAATCCAACATGGCTGCCTTCCAACTCAGGATCAGCAAGAATCCCCCCTTTCACCGCACAGCCAGGTGTGCAGGCCAATACCCAAAATTTTTCCCCAATTGATTGCTTTCATTTATTTTTGCCCGACACTTTGCTGCAACTCATCGTGGACCAGACCAATTTATATGCCCAGCAGTATATAGCCAACAACCCCCAATCATCTTACGCCCGTCCATTTGAGTGGAGAAGCTTGACTCTGGAGGAGTTCAAAGTGTTTATGGGCCTCACCATAAACATGGGGCTTACCAAAAAAAATGAAGGACATGCCTATTGGTCCACCGACCCCATCCACCACATGCCCATTTATTCTTCCGTTATGTCCAGGTCCCGATACAGGATGATAATGCGCTTTTTCCATTTCAGGGACAACAGCCAGTGCCCTCCCCGCAATCATCCAAATCATGACAAATTATATAAAATTCGCCCACTCATTAATTTCTTTTCCCAACGATTTTCAGAACTCTATGTCCCCGAAAAGCACATATGTGTCGATGAGTCCCTGGTACCCTTTTCAGGCCGGCTAGGAATAAAACAATACATTCCTAGCAAAAGGGCCAAATACGGAGTGAAGTTTTATAAGCTTTGCGAGAGAGCCACGGGATATTTGTATGCTTTCCGCATATACGAAGGAAAAGATTCCCAGCTCCAGCCCCCTGAGTGCCCGGCCTACATGGGCACAACTGGTAAAATCGTATGGGACCTGGCATACCCACTGCTGAGGAAAGGTTACCACATATACCTGGATAACTTCTACACCAGCCTGCCCCTTTTCAAACACCTATACCTCGCAGAAACCCTGGCCTGTGGAACCTCCAGAAAGAATAGGAAGGGCTTCCCACAAGCCATAGTAAACAAGAAATTGCGAAGGGGAGAAAGAGCAACCTTGCGATGCAACGAAGTGCTGGCCTTGAGGTGGAAGGATACCAGGAATGTGTACATGATGTCCACCATCCATGATGACACTACAGTGGAAGTTCAGAGAAGACAAGGTCCCATCGTAAAGCCAAAATGTGTACACGATTACAATCTGTACATGGGGGGGGGGGGGGTGGATTTCAACGACCAAATGCTTCAGCTCTATTTAGCAATAAGGAGGTCCCGTTTCTGGTACAAGAAGGTAGCACTCTATTTAATTCATTTGGCCATTTATAATGCCTATATAATTCACACCAAATCCACAGAAAGCCCTGCCCACTTCCTAAAATGTATAGAAAACGTTGTCAGGTCCCTCATCTACGATCAAAGACCCCCCCCCCAGAAAACCTTCGCTCTGATGCGGTTAGCCGACTTCACGAACGCCACTTCCCGGACCACATTCCACCATCTGAAGCGGGCCGAAGACGCCAAAAAAGATGTAGAGTATGCAGCAAAAATGGATTTAGAACTGATACCAGCTACCATTGTGTCGACTGTCCCTCCGAACCCGGCCTTTGCATTGGTATATGCTTCAGACTATATCACACATCCCTAAATTATTAGCCCATATTCTTAACCATTTCCCCATTTTCAACATCTGTGCTGACCATTCCCCATGCTTCCTCAAATATCCACTGCCTTCCACGTGAACTGACCCTGGCCTGTTTTTTGACTATGCCTCTGCCAACCGTTTGGACTGCTTCCACGTGAAATGACCCTGGCCTGTTTTATCAACTACGCTTCTGCCTACTGCTTGGACTGCTTACATGTGAACTGACCCTGGCCTGTTTTATCAACTACGCTTCTGCCTACCGCTTGGACTGCTTGAACGTGAACTGACCCTGGCCTGTTTTATGGACTATGCTTTTGCCTACCGCTTGGACTGATCTGTTGCCCTGCTACTGTAGTACACAGGGGTCTCACATGTGAGGGGCTCCAGAAATGTTTTTCCGGATGGAGAAAACAATTTTTTTGTTGTCTCCGGGTTTCTTAATTTCCGGATTAGGGTCTGGAGCCCAGAGGCTTCATAGAGATTTGGGTGGGTCGAAGCCTCTACCCCTGTGGCCCTGTGCACAGGTCTTACCCGATTGCTGCCCTCAGCCTGCTGCTGACTTACTGCCACTATCTCCCTGCCTGCAGCATAAACTGACCACACCTGATTGCTAAGCACATCCCTGTCTGCTGCCTGCTGTCTGCTGTCTGCTGCCTGCTGCCTGCTGCCTGGACCAAATCCCTCTTCTGGGGACACTACAAAAACCACAGGTAATACTTTTTTTTTTACCCTTTGCTCAATAAAATTTATTTTGGAGTGTATTTTTTGGTATGTAAATGCTATCTGTTAGAAATATAAGTGCCTTCAAAAATAATAGGTTGTCAGGAAATCAGAAGTGCAATTTATGCTTGTAGAACGCCTGAAGGTGCTACTTCACTGGCGGGCCTCTGTATGTGGCCAGGCTGTGTAAAAGTCTCACACATGTGGTATCGCCATACTCAGGAGGAGTAGCAGAATGTATTTTGGGGTGTCATTTTTGCTATGTACATGCTATGTGTTGGAAATATCTTAAAAATGGACAACTTTGTGGAAAAAAAATGCGTTTTCATTTTTTTTCCACATATTCCAAAAACTTCTGGAAAAAAATGAACAGTTCAAAAGACTCATAATGCATCATAGATTATACGTTGGGGTGTCTACTTTCCAAAATGGGGTCATTTTGTGGGCGTTTCCATTGTCCTGGGGCTCCAGGGCCTTCAAAACTGTAATAGGTAATTGAGAAATGAGATGTGTAATTTCTGCTTGTAGAACGCCTGAAGGTGCTACTTCACTGGCGGGCCTTTGTATGTGGCCAGGCTGTGTAAAAGTCTCACACATGTGGTATCGCCATACTCAGGAGGAGTAGCAGAATGTATTTTGGGGTGTAATTTTTGCTATGTGTTGGAAATATCTTAAAAATGGACAACTTTGTGGGGAAATTTTTTTTTCATTTTTCATTTTTCATTTTTTTTCCACATATTCCAAAAACTTCTGGAAAAAAATGAACAGTTCAAAATACTCATAATGCCTCATAGATTATACGTTGGGGTGTCTGCTATCCAAAATGGGGTCATTTTGTGGGTATTTGTACTTTCCTGGCTTGTTAGTGTCTCAAGAAACGAGATAGGTCTTCAGTACATCAGGTGTGATCAGGTGTGATCAATTTTCAATGATTTGCACCATAGCTTGTAGACTCTATAACTTTCACAAAAACTAAATAATATACACTAATTAGGGTTATTTTTACCAAAGATATGTAGCCATATACATTTTGGCCAAAATGTATGAAGAAATATTACTAATTTGTAAAATTTTATGACAGAAACAAAGAAAAAGGCATTTTTTCACCAAATTTTCAGTCTTTTTTAATTTATAGCACAAAAAATAAAAAACCCAGTAGTGATTAAATACCACCAAAAGAAAGCTCTATTTGTGTGAAAAAAAGGACGCAAATTTTATTTGGGTACAGTGTTGCATGACTGAGTAATTGTCATTCAAAGTGTGAGAGCGCTGAATGCTGAAAATTGGTCTGGTCAGGAAGGGGGTGAAAGTGCACTGTAGGCAAGTGGTTAATGCCCAGCTTACACCTATTTCCAGGATTGCTGGTTGGAAGTAATCTTTACTCCATTTACCTGCCTTTATCAGTCTATTTAAATTTAAAACTGGACCCTTTTGTTCTCCACTTTTTGCTTATCAACATCCGGGGACTATACTATTACTACTCCACAGCTTCTTTTATTTTTTATTTTTTCTCTTTTCTCAATATACTCTTATTTGTAAATCAATCAATGTATTTACTTATATATGCATACTCTCTTTTTTCCATTTAGGCCTTGGCTCATGCTGGACTATTGGTGTAATTTTTCCCTCTTCAAGGGATCTCCGGTGCTCCTCTCCCCTCAGGAATTTCTTGCCGCCCCTCGTACCATCTCCAGATACCCGCTATGATTATGCGGGTCCCTGCGGATGGCATTGGAACCTCTCGGAGCTTTATGAGTAAACTCCGTAGACGTTCCCACACCCTGTTTTATTATCCATTTCCTTTGTTATCCTACTATTATAATAGGCTTGATCGATTTTTTTTTTTCTTCTTCATATGTTATTTTTTCCAATTTATTCTCTTTACTCTCTCCTCTCTCCAGGCGGTGGTTACGAAACTAGAAGTAAGTGGTGCTTTTTATGTTATATTATCACATGTCGCACAGTCATGGCCCCCATAAATGTCTTATCTTTAAATGTACAAGGGTTTAACATTCCCCACAAACGTTCAAAAGCTATGCCCACTTTTCATGCTAAAAAGGCCCATATTATCTGCTTGCAGGAAACCCATTTTAAAGAAAATGCCCATCCCAAATTCCTCTCGTCAACATATCCACAATTCTATGTTGCCTCTGCTTCAGTTAAACAAAGGGGTACTCTCATAGGCTTCCACCGTAACACCCCATTTACTCTTATGTCCCAACTGAACAATCCAGAAGGTAGATACATTTTACTAACTGGTTACCTTTCTGATGCCCCAGTTACCATTGTCTCCTATTATGCCCCGAATAAACGACCATTAGCTTTTTTAGCCCATCTCTTCCAAATTGTTGATACGCATAAATTTGGTACGATAGTCCTATGCGGAGACTCTAATGCAACGGTATACCCCTTTTTGGACAAATCTCCAATTGCCCCTAATACGAGTTCCAATAAATTGACCCTACAGCCCCTGCTTTCAGCACACAAATTAGTAGACACATGGAGGGAAATTAACCCTACCAATAGACGTTATACACACTATTCATACCCACACAAATCATTTTCTCGTATTGATCATATCCTAGTCCCATCAAGTTTATTACCAGAAATAGTCGCATCTAAAATTATCCCACTTCCATGGTCAGACCATTGTGCTGTCTTCACCACTATTGCCTCAACGGTACCCAGATCTCACGATACTAATTGGAACATTAATGATTCCTTATTAACTCATCCTTCTCATAAATCATTAATTGAGCAAGCTCTCTCCGATTACATCTCTTTTAACGATACAGATGATGTTTCCCCCCTAACTTTGTGGGAGGCCCATAAATCTGTTATTAGAGGTAATTTTATTCAATTAGCATCAATGCTTAAGAGAGAACGTAAACTTTTGTTCGCCAAATTGGAAACTGCTTTTAATACATGCCATTCAACCTTTCAATCTAACCCGACTACTATAAACCACACAAAGTTAGATAAGGCACGCCTAGACCTAGACCTTTTTTTATCAGACCCTGCTGACAAATTAATGCGTAAACGCCAACATACCCAATATCTCCAGGCCAACAAACCTAATACTCTTATGGCACGCAGTCTAAAAACAATACAAAAAGCACAGTCTTCCTTTAGACTGAAGATTACATGTGATGGCTATACCAGTAACCCGGTAAAAATACTTGATGTGTTCCACTCCAATTTATCTAAACTATACTCCTCTAGCCAAGAGTTTGACACACTAAAAGCAGATACCTTGTTTTCTAACACTATGCTTCCTACCCTAGATCAGACCCAGCACGATACTCTTGAGAGCCTTATAACAATCCCTGAAGTTCTGACCGCTATAAAACTTTTGAAACCTCATAAAAGACCGGGCCCCGATGGGTTCTCGGCACTATACTATAAACAGTTTTCACATACTCTAGCACCCATTTTAACCAGAGCTTTTAACTCTATTCTTAAAAACCAATCCTTTCGCACAGAAACGCTTACATCTATTATAGTAATGATTCCCAAACCCCACTCAGATACTACTTCCTGGACGAACTACCGCCCTATTTCCCTCCTCAACCTTGATATCAAGCTATTAGCTAAAATTTTGGCAACTCGCCTTAATAATATTATAGGTCAATTAATACACCGAAATCAAACTGGCTTCATGCCTAAGAGACAGGCAGGCGACAACATCAGACGCGCTCTTTTACTCATGCATGCGGCTAAGTCTAGACGTATCCCGTCATGCCTCATATCCCTAGATATCAGAAAAGCGTTTGATTCTGTCACCTGGCCATATATGCAATATATGCTTCAAAAGTGGGGTTTTGGGGATCATTTTCTAAAATGGATTTCATCATTGTATGATCATCCAAAAGCATATATTAAATACTCTGGTTATAAATCTGCCATGATGAATATCTGTAGAGGTACTAGACAAGGCTGTCCCTTATCCCCCCTACTTTTTGCCCTCCTTATTGAACCATTAGCACAATTAATCAGATCAAATTCTGATATTAAAGGCATCGAATTAGGCGGTTACCAACATAAATTATGTCTTTTTGCTGATGATATCCTTATTTTTTTATCCCACCCACACATATCTGCTCCAAATCTGCTGAATACCTTAGATAAATTTGCTACAGTCTCCGGACTCAAAATCAACCCCACAAAATCTAACATCCTCAATATCTCCTTGGAACAAAATGATCTCTTACATTTCCAATCCAACCTACCGTTTCACTGGGTTACTACTCAATTACCCTATTTAGGTGTTCAACTTACATCTACACTTAAAGACTTGTTTAGGGCAAACTATCTCCCATTACTTAAACAAGTCACTAATTATATGAAACAATGGTCTTCCCTTCCACTGTCTTGGTTGGGACGAATAAATGCTATAAAAATGTTGATTTTACCGAAATTCTTATATATGTTCAGGGTTTTGCCCATCCCATTACCAGCATACTTCCTCAGGATCATACAACGTAGAGTCTTAGCCTTTATTTGGGGAAAAACTAAACCACGGATACCAAAGACCACGTTATACCTTAGTAAATTGAAGGGAGGATTAGGTTTACCAAACTTCGCCTCCTATTATTCTGCAGCACAACTCTCACTTCTCCCAAAATACCATTCTACAGTTGAAACACCCTTTTGGGTGTTTGTTGAATCCGTTGACTGTGATCCTATATCTCTTGCCAATATTTTATGGATTCATCCCACTGATAGAGCGCATATTTCTAATCCCATTACCAAACACTCCTTACTTATTTGGGACAAATTTGGTAAGCCTAATAACCTTCAATCTACACACAATCCTCTTCTCTCATTCCTCGGCAATCCAGCCTTTTACCCGGCCTGGAAATACCCAAAGTCATTCTCCGTCTGGTCTCCTTCAAACTTAACCCTACTTCACCAAGTATGTAATAATGCTAATATTCTAGAATTCCCAATACTATGTGATGACTATGGGCTTCCAAGATCTGAAATCTTCCGATACCTACAAATTCAAATTTTTTATACTCCTTCTCATGACTGGTTCTACGCTCAATCAAATGACTCAATTTGAACGTATTTGCAAAAGCGATCCTCATATTAGAGGTTTAATATCTTTGTTATATCATCAACTTACTGCTCTTCCTAATGATATATTACCCTCTTATACTGATAAATGGGCCTTAGATATGAATCGTGTTTTTAACACTAATGACTGGTCTAATATATGGATAGCTACTAAAAGTTCATCTCCGAATTGCTTTGCTTTGGAAACTAACTTCAAAGTCCTAGCTAGATGGTATCTGGTCCCTGCCAGAATCGCTAAATTCATCCCAACATATCCTAACAACTGCTTTAGAGGATGCCCCTCCCAAGGTACTCACTTCCACATATGGTGGCAGTGTCCGGTAGTCCAAGAATTCTGGGCAAGTATTTTCGATATGGCTTCTAAAGCTCTGTAATGCACCATTCCTCCCGATCCAGCTATGGCTCTTCTCAACTTGAAACCACCATCACTAACACATTCCCAATTTAAATTATTTCTTCAGCTTAGTACTGCAGCTAAACAGACTATAGCTAAAGCCTGGAAATCTAAAACATTAATAGTAGCAGAAGCCAAACACAGAATGAATAAAGCTTTAACCCACGCTAAAATGTCGGCTATTGAAGACAATAGAATTGACAAATTCACGCAGATTTGGCAACCTTGGGTAAAACATTATTTTCCACCTGACTTTGACCAGTCATTACTGTTACCTCAATAATGTATCAGTTATTTCAACACCTTACTTCTTCTACGAGCTACTTACTATGCAAACCACCACCTGGAGAGACTCTTTCCTTCTTCCCCTTTATTTCTATCCGTCCCCCCTTTTTTTTTTTTGGGCATGAAATATGCATATGGGACTTTCTCTCTGTGGCATCATACAATTCTTTCTGTAACAAGTATGGTTGTTCTTCAATCAGATTACTTATATATATAGGAACATGGTAATTACTAAAGATATGAACATATTCTGTGTCTCAACACATTTATGTTGTTATGTACGAATTTTTTCTTTATTTTATATACTCTGCCTACAACCTTGGTCAACAAAATACCTATTTCCCCTAATTGCCCCCACTCTACTACAGTTTGAACCCATTTGGGGTGGTAGAGTGGTCTGGAGGCGTGATTTTACAGCTCCTAGGTAAGGTTCAGAGACACTGTTCTCGTACATACAAAGTTATTACATAGGTCTTTCCTATAGTGTTCTTCTATCATAAGTTCCTATCTCATACTTGAGACCACAAGATACTCACACTTTTATCCATGTGGTTTGATTGCTACGATATCCCATATATGAATGTAAATATATGCACTATATCGTTTTGTCTTTCTTTTTGTTTTGTATTGTTGTTTTTTGTATGTGAAATAAAAAAAATTTGAACAAGAAAAAACTATCAATAAATGCTGTATTGCATGCTGTTCATACACACTCAATCACTATGAGATTAGTTTTCTGTATTCTGCAAAAAATCAGACTGATTCTGCTGCTCTCTATCCCCACCTTCTGTTCATGTCCCCAATTAATTTAGGGATTTTGCAGCTGTGATGGCAACTCTGCACATGCTCATTTTTCAGTGAATTTCTATGCTTAGTATTTTCTCCCTATCACATCTGAGCAGCCCATGTGACTATAGAGTCACACATGTGGGAATATACACAGTGGTAAATGACAGCCCACTACCTCCCTCCTCCTTCATGCCTACTAACCAGCTAAACACAATGGAAGCAGGATATTACATGTAGATTAAAGGAGGCTTCTTATTCTAAAACACAGGCTGGAGGGGTGATACACGGCCTGTGACTGGCAGCAATCCGCCCACACCATGTTATTGCCAATAAGTGCAAATATATATTTGTATGCCAATTTAAAACAGTTTACAGGGGGTCCCCGAGTTACGAACTCGTTAGGGACTGCCCGCCTGTACGGAAGTCGGAAATGTTCGTAAGTCGGCCGCGCATGCGCAGACCGACAAATACAGAGATTTCCGGACATTTCCGATGTTCCGTCTAATGCCGTTCTGCGCATGCGCGGCAAATTACGGCATGCGCAGAACGGCCGAAAGACGCGAAAAACACCGAAAAATGGCGGAGGGTCCCCGCAGCTCCCCGTTCGTAAGTAGGGGTTGTTCGTAGGTCGGGCGTTCGTAAGTCGGGGACCCCCTGTATTCATATTATTTATTTATTTTTATTCTGTATTCCAAAGGCTGTTTTTTTTTTTTGAACATGTGACCAGCAGCTCCTCCTGCCTATGTGTCAGGAAAGGGTCCATCCGCTGGTAAGATCCATCATTAGGCGTGCAGTACTGAGGTCCACCTCAGCAGGTGTCTCCTGGCAGTTTGTAACTGTCAGGCGAGACTTTCCCTGCTGGTGTTATGTCATCATTGGGCCGCAGTACTGGCGTCCACCAGCGGATGGATCCTGGCAGTATGGGGAAGACAACACTTCCTGCGCTCAGGTGTTACATGAGGTCAATTACTGCAGTCTTATAAATACCCGGCAAGCCCACACATGCTTGCCTTGGTATCTCTCTCCTTGACCTGGCTGCCTGTAATCCTGACCTTGAGCCTGCATCTTACCTGATCTGTTCCGACCCCTATCCTGAGCCCGTCCTGGAACCATCCCTCCTGTCGCCTGATTACCTTTGATCCCCATCCTGCATCCTATCCATCCATCCATCCTCTCCCTGTCCTGTTGGTTTCCCGTCCTTACCCATCTGCTGACCTCCCTGTGTATGACCTCAACCTGGCTTTTGTTTACGATTCCGGTATCTCCCATTTATTTGTATATACTATTTGTTGTTTGTGGGTCTGTGGTTGGTCTTTGCACTGTTTGTATTCGTTTACTTGTCACCTATTTAAATAAACACCATTATCATTTACATGCCTTTAGAAAGGCTGGAGCAAAATAAACTAAATAATAAGCGCAGGGCGGGCATGACAGAGTTAACAGGGTGGTGAGTATAGGCTTCAGTGGGGAAAAGCAGTTTAGGGATTGGAGGAGAGGTTGTAGAGGGGTGGACCAGAGTTATTATGCAGAGGGGGTGGTTCCTCCCCAGCTCAGTCTGCAAGGAGGAGCGAGCTTGGAAGGAAGCATGGCTGCTGTGGAGGAGCTATTTTCCAAATTGAAGGCCGAGGTGGCGTCCAGGGGCCCTGGATGGCTGGAAGGTAGGCTGGCAGCGACGCTGGGTGAGACATCCTCAGCGGCCAAACCGGCAGGTCGGGAGACAGCGCGAGCGCGGCTGTCGGCTTGTTTTTCGCCAGATCCCCCTCTCCCCTCCCCCCTGTGAAACAGAGGCAGCATGTCAGGACTGGCAGGGCTAATTCAGGCCCCCCCGCGAAGCACGCAGCGTGGCCTGCGTTATTCAGCGCCAGTCGGGCAGGGGGTCTGTGGGGGCAGCGTCGGCAGGTCCACAGCGGATGCTGGGCAGAGAAGGAGGACTGGGACTGCGAGAGAGGCCCCTGCTCCAGGCCTTGAGTCGGCAGGGGAGGGGCTTAGGCAGGAGGTGTCCAGGAACATGGCGGCTGGGCTTCCCTCACATGCAGCATTCAGCCTCGCTGGGATGGATGGACAGCAGCCAAGGGACAGAGGGATGCAGCAGATAGAGGACAGATGGAGGCAGCCGGCAGTGGCCTGGGGTGGCACTGCGAGATGGGGCTCACAGGTCATGGCAAGGCAAAGAGGAAGTCAGCGGGTGGGTCTGGCGTGTTGAGGAAGAACAGGGAGGACCGCGGATCCCCGGCATCCAGTGACGCATCCGCTGGAGGGCAGTCGGCTAGCGAGGCGGAGTTGGCAGACGAGCGATCCGAAGGTGAGCTGTCGCAGTCGGAGCACGATGGGCAGCAAGGACATCCGGCAGAGGTCGAATCTGGACCTTCGGCTGGTGGGACCCCATACAGGCATCGCAGTAAGTCGCAACCTATTGTTTCTTCTATACCATGTACTGTTGTGGGTAATGTGGGGGTAGGTCAGGTCCTAGCGGGGCGGTCAGCTGCGACGGTGCCTCTTCCTCCGGCCGCGTTGGTCTCGGACCGCGCAATGGCGGAAACGGGACTACAAGGGTTCTTAGCAGGCTTAAAGGAGCTGGTTCAACGGTTTGAACCGGGTATAGGCGGGGCTCAGGCCCCAGCGTCAGCATGGGTGGCCCTGGGGACAGGGGTTGGGGGGACCAATGGGGTAACGGGTGGGTCAGGGGGTCAGGCGGTAGTGGCTACGGAGCCAGCGGTGCCCGCGACTGAGGTAGTGGGGGTGGCAGACAAGGAGGCGGTAAAAAAGCCCGCTGGGGAGGCTACCACTGAGACAACTAAGAAACAAGACTTGGTAAGGTTGGCAGACACAGCAAAATGTGAGGTTTATGTGTGCTTCGAGGGGCCCCTCGGGGCTCATCTAAAACCGGAGGTCAGGGAGAAGATCTGGAAAGGGGACTACGTAGAGATTTTCCGCTCTTCTACTGCTGGAAACGTTTAATTTGGATAGAGTGAGGTCGGAAAGACCACAAGGAGGAGGATGAAGAAAAAAGGAGGTATAGACTCATTCCTAGGACTTTCACAAATTGGCTGCAGGCGTTTGCGATATTGGCTAGCGTGATAGAAGAAAAGAACCAAGAACACTGCTTGGCGCTGTTCTGCTATTTGGACGCCGTGGGAGAGGCATACAGAGTCTACGGGGGAACATCATGGCTACACTACGACGAACAGTTTCGACAGCGGAGGGCGATTCACCCATCCTTGAGGTGGGATCATAAGGACATCAGCTTATGGATGCGACTTATGACCTCGGCTAGGCCGAACAGTCAGTTTTTTTAAGGGGGGGCCGGTGGGTCCACTAACCCCGGACAATCGGCCACAAGAAAAAAAAGGGGTGCGTTGGCAATTCAATGAGGGCTCCTGCAAGTTTGGGGGGTCGTGCAAGTACAAGCACAAATGCGCTGGCTGTGGAGGAGGACACCCGATGTCCCGCTGCTTCAAGCAAGGGAAAGGTAGGACAGGAGATGCTGTTGGAAAAGTGGACAACGCCGGTGAGGGTGGAAAGGATGCAGCATTTCCTCGATAGGTACCCAGATAGGGAAGCGGCGCAATTGCTGGCCCGGGGTTTTTTAGAGGGATTTAGGATTCCGGCGCGGCTGGTTAACACTCCCCCGTTGGCACGCAATCTGCGATCAGCGTTACAACACGCTGGGGTGGTGTCGGACAAGCTAAAAAAGGAGGTGGCACTGGGACGCATGTCTTATACATCGTTTGATGCAGCAGTATTCTGGGTGAGAAAATACGGGAAGGGAGCACTGATGGCAAAGACTGATATAGAGTCGGCCTTCCGTTTGCTCCCGGTACATCCTGATAGCTTTCATTTGCTAGGCTGTCACTGGCAAGAAGAGTTTTACGTGAACAGGTGCTTGCCCATGAGATGTTCCATATCCTGTGCATTGTTTGAACGGTTTAGTTCATTCATTGAGTGGGTGGTTCGGGACGTCACGGGAATGAATTCAATAATACACTATTTGGACGATTTCCTCTGCGTGGGCCCGCCTGCTTCGGAAGTTTGCATGGTTTTGTTGGCTACGTTGGAACACATCGCTGAGAAGTTTGGAGTTCCCCTAGCCCCGGATAAGACTAAGGGTTGAGCTTGAGCATTTTTGGGCATTGTGTTGGACTCTGAGAAGATGGAATGTAGGCTTGCAGAGGAGAAATTGACTGGCGGAGATCAGGGGGATCATGGGATTACGCAAGGTGCAACTTAGACCGTTACAATGGCTGTTGGGTAAGTTGAACTTTGCGTGTCACATCTTGCCGATGGAGAGGGTATTTTGCCGAAGGCTTGGTGAGGGCTCATAGAGAGTATCTGGCGACATGGCACACGTTCCTGGCTAACTTCAACGGCAGGGCACTGTGGATGTCGGGCCCTGTTAGCAACTTTGACCTGGAACTATACACTGATGCGGCGGGGGCAGCGTACCTTTTTTCCAGGGTAAATGAAGCACAGGGCCATGGCCAGAATCATGGAAGGAGGCAGGCCTCATGAAGAACATGTTACTGTTGGAGCTGTTTCCGGTGGTCCTAGTGGTGGAATTGTGGCGGGAGGCAATCAGCCAATCTCAACCAAGCATGGACTCGAGGTGCCCAGTTTCGTTTGAGCTCTTGGGTAGGTCATTGGGTCAATTACTGGTTACATGTTCGTCGAGGTGGCCTTGTTTAAGGCAGCGTTTGCATTGGCATTTTTTGGGGCGTTTCAGATTAGCGAACTAGTGAGTCCCTCGAAGAAAGAACACGGTGGGTTAGGAGTGGCTGAAGTGGTGTGCGAGGGGGATAGGATGTCCATACTGGTGCGCAGATCCAATACAGATCAGCGAGGGAAGGA
This sequence comes from Lithobates sylvaticus, assembly GCA_028564925.1. Taxonomy (NCBI): domain Eukaryota; kingdom Metazoa; phylum Chordata; class Amphibia; order Anura; family Ranidae; genus Lithobates; species Lithobates sylvaticus. Next base: position 147,423,835 of record CM053033.1, read on the forward strand.
CAGTGCAGGTGTTTTCACTGCCCGAATTGCCCTTGTGCCCTATAGTGTTGGTGCGGGGTTTCTTATCCGTGCGCCCGGCAGTAGGGGGGTCTTTTCTGGTGCACCGGGATGGGCTATCCCTCTCGCGATTTCAATTTGTTGAAGTTTTTAGAAAGTGTTTGGAGGCATTGGGTTTGGGGGATCAAAAATTTTCCTCTCACTCATTTCGCATAGGTGCAGCTACAGAAGCAGTTAGGTGGGGGTTAGATGAGGCTGCAGTAAAATAGATTGGGAGGTGGGAATCTAGGTGGTTTAAATCGTATGTTCGGCCTCACCTTTTGATTGTATAAGGTACAAGGAAGGAGGGGTATCTGTGGACGTTGTACTTTGTGTTTGAGGTCAATATTGATGGTTTTGGGGGTTGTTTTTTCTTCTCTTCCTTTCTTGCAGGAAGAACACAGGGCCTGGTCTGGATTGTAGGCCACTCTTTTTTAATACAAACGTTTTTATTGATGAGAAGTGCAAAAATATAAACATAAGAACATAGATAATCATTCTTGTAGCTTTACATCGAAATGGTATAACTTATTGTTACTATGCATCCTATTACAACAGCTCATAGCTCCAACCTGGTAATATTAGGTGATCAGAGGGGGGGTATGAGTCTCCAGATGGAGGGTGCTGTCAGACAAGTGCTATCAAGTGATAAGATTCCTCATCAAGTCTTTTCTAATAAAAAAAGTTTTATATAAGAACTACTAACAAACAAAACCATAACTGTAGTCATGAGAAGAGCGAGAAAAATAAAAAATAAGGCTATATAATTACTACCAAGAGAATTTCGGTATATTAAGGACTTTCTATTTACGTAAGAGGGTGGTGGGACGGTGCACTAGATTACCAATAGTGTGTTATGCGCAATCATTGTGGAGGCGTGAGAGGGTCAGGTGCAGCCAGCAGTTGATCTAAGTGCCAGGCCGACCATTTTTTGTCGAAAACGTGCATAGTGTCCATTATGGAGTGGAACAATCTTTCCATAAGGCGAATGGTTTCCATTCTTTGCAAGACTTGGGCCCAGGGGATCGACTGAGATTTCCAATTGAGGGCTATCGTCCACTGGATTGCAGAAAACAATGTGTTGATCAGGTTAAGCGTGGGAGGGGGGATACCTGGGATGGGGGCGAATAAAAGGCAAATAGGTGCTGTCAGTGCAGTATTAGAGCCTGAGAGGGCCTCCACTTTAATAGAGGCTTGGTTCCAGATATGCTGTAGATGAGGGCAGCTCCAGAAGGTGTGCAACATAGTGCCTAGCTCCTGGCAGCCCCTAAAGCAGGTAGCGGGAACCGTAGGGTAAAATTTGTGTACTCTGTCAGGGGTAAGGTACCATCTGGAATGAACTTTCAGAATTGTTTCTTTGACTGCAATGGATTTTGAGCATTTGTGTAAGTTAGTTAGCATGCCCGACCAGTCTTCGCTTGAGAAGATGTTGTCTAATTCAGACTCCCATTTGAGCATGGCTGTAGACTTTTCGGGGAGGTTAAGATCTTGTATATTTTTGTAGATTGAGGATAACGTACCCTTGTCTCTAGACTGTGTCAAGCATATTTGTTCATAGAAGTTGGGAGGAGTGTTGCCTGCCTGTTTGAATAGAGACTGAAAGAAATGTCTGATTTGTAGGTATTTATAGAATTCTTCTCTGGGGATCTGGAATCTGAATTGTAGGTCAGTAAAGGGAAGGAATCCTAGGCGGTTTGTGAGTGATTTCAGGGTGACTAATGAGTGGTGTATCCACCATGAGAATGTTGCTGGGGAGTGGTAGGCTAGAGGGAAGCTCTTATCACCGAGAAACGACGTTTGGGGGGGGGGGGGGGATCGAAGTTTCAGCTTGGATCGGTACAACGACCAAATCTGCAAGGATTGTCCTACTACCCTATTCAAGGGGCTTACTTCACTGGGTTTCAAGTTGGTTTGCCATAGGAGGCCTGGTAAAAAAAAGGGACGGATAGATTGTGTCTCAAATTGAAGCCAGGGAGTACCACTTAAGGAGGAGTGCCATTGGGCCAGTTGGGCCAGCCTGGCAGAGATGTAGTATAGCCAAATGTCAGGTAGGCCTAGACCCCCTCGTGACATAGGTCTGTGAGCTAATAATTTGCCAAACCTGGGCTTCTTATTACGCCATATAAAGGAGTTGACATCTCTTTGAATAGAGAGTAGTGATCAGCGGGTAACGTAGATGGGGAGAGCACTAAAAAAGTATAATAGCTTTGGTAATATAGACATTTTTATAGCTACTACTCTGCCTAGCAGAGAGATATTGAAGGTGGACCATAGTCTGAGCCATCGTCTGGTCATGGTGAATGCCTTTGGGTAGTTGGCATTGTAAATTTCCGTGAGGGAGGGGGCTAATTGAATTCCTAGATATGAAAGGGTGGTCTTTGTTAGGGATAGGCCGAATGATTGTGTGAGTGTGTCTTTGATGTGTTGTGGGATGTTAATGGGGAGAGCGGAGCATTTAGAGAGGTTGATACCCAGGCTGGAGTATCCTTGGAATGTCTGAAGGGTGTGAAGGAGGTTGGGCAGGGAGACTAGGGGATCCGGGAGAAAGGCGAGGACATCATCTGCATATAGGCTTATCTTGTATTCGCCTTCGCCCTTGGTATAACCTTTGATGTTGGGGTTGTTAATAATCGCTCTGGCCAGGGGCTTGATCGCAAGGGCAAACACCAAAGGGGAAAGGGGACAGCCCTGTCTGGTGCCCCTACCGAGGGCGAAGTACTCAGAGGAGCAACCTGGGAGCTTAATCTTTGTGCGGGGCTCGTGGTAAAGTGCCTTGAAGCCCTGTACAAATTCTCCAGAGAAGCCAAACTTCCCTAGGACGTGGTCTATATATGGCCATAGGACACTATCGAAGGCCTTGTGTATGTCAAGGCCTAAGATCAAGACTTTTCGGGAGGAAATTTCTGCGTCTTGGATTATATTCGTCGCTAGCCTGATGTTATCGGTAATTTGTCTATTAGGAATGAAGCCAGTTTGTTCGGGGCCTATTAGGGATGAGACTATGGGGGCGAGTCTATTGGCTAAAAGTTTACCTAAGATTTTAGTGTCATTGTTCAATACCGAGATGGGCCTATAGTTCTGTGGGAGAGTGTGGTCCTTATTCGGTTTTGGAATAAGTGTTATATATGCAAAGAGCATCTCTGCGGGGGGTGAGTGACCTTGAAATGTGAAGTTTATCATTCTGGTTAACTGGGGGGCTAACAATTGGGCAAATTTTTTGTAGTACAGGGAAGTGAATCCATCTGGGCCAGGTGCTGTGGAGGTTTTAAAGGATTTAATGATTAGGGCCACTTCTTGTTCGGTGCAGGGGGCATTAAGGGTGGATATCTGGTCCTCTGATAGTTTGGGTAGGTTTAAGGAGTCTAACCATTGTGGAAGATCAGGGGCCTGAGGGGTGTCTGGAGGGGACAATAAGGTTCTATAGAATGTAGTGAAGATTTGCAAGACATCTTTGGGGTAGGAAACTATCTGGCCAGTACTATTCCTAAGTTTATAGACATGTGTGGGTTGGAGGGATTGGTGTAGTTTGCGGGAGAACATACTTGAAGCAGAGTTACCGTGTAGCAGGAATTTTGCTTTGGACCACCGAAGGGATTTTTCTGTTTTGTCAGATAGGATGGTGTCCAATTCAAGCCTTTTTTGATTAATTTGTGCTAAGGTTTCAGGGGATTGATCTCGGGCATGGGTATGGTATAGATCGTGTAGGTCTTGGGAGAGAGCTACTATTTGGGACAGTTTCTGCTTTTTATTTCTGATCGCTATGTCAATCAGTTGGCCTCTAAGGACTGCCTTGTGGGCTGCCCACAAGGTGTGAGGGGTTATGTCTTCCGTGTTGTTAAGGTGGAAGTATTCCTGTATGTATGTAGCTATCTGTGCAAAGATTGCCGGGTCAGACAGCAGGGAGTCATTCATTCTCCATGAGGCCACTGAGGGAGATATGCCAACATGTGAAGTTTGAAAGGAGACCACCTGGTGGTCAGACCAAGGGCATACTTTAATTTCAGCTTTAGCCGAATTGGCTAGTAGAATGGGGGAGGTGAGGATATAGTCAAGCCTTGCATAGCTATCATGAGGGTTAGAATAGTGAGTGTATTCTCTGGCTCCTATATTCAGGGCTCTCCAGGTGTCTAAAGCCCCATACACACGGTAGGATTTTCGCATGGATTCTGTCCGATCGGACAATGTTGTTGAAAAATCCGACCGTGTGTATGCACCATCGGACAGTGTACGTCGGATTGTCCGACGGACAAAGTCCTATCTCCTGCTGGATAGATTTTCCGACAACACGGTCCGATCACACCAAATCCGATCGTGTGTACCGTTGTCCGACGGACAAAGTGCTACGCATGCTCAGATCACATTACAAGACCAAAGCTATTGGCTACTAGCCTCTACGTAGTCCCGTCGTAGGCAACAAACGTCACCACGTTCAGAATGATCGGATTTTCCGACAACTTTGTCCGACCGTGTGTACGCAAAACCAACATCGGACAAAGTATGACGGACATGATCCGACGGACCTGGTCCTCGGATAATCCGAGCGTGTGTATGGGGCTTAAGAGTTGTAGTGTGTTCAGGGCTTTAGTTAGTGTCTTAGGAAAAGAGATGGCGTAATGTGAGGGCCTGCTTCTATCCAATTGGGGGTGAGCTACTGAGTTAAAATCCCCGCCCAAAACTAGGTGAGGGGAAGTGTACTTATCCAGGACCTGTAGGAATTCGTTAAAAAACCTACTGTGGGCAGAATTCGGGGCGTAAATATTAGCAATGGTAATTGCTTTACCCTTTATTTGTCCTTGTAGTATTAGAAATCTGCTATTCGGGTCTTTGTAGGAGCGTGAGACTTCAAATGAAACATTCTTCACAAAGATAGCAACTCCTCTGGCCTTGGACTCAAAAGTGGTAAAGAAGTTAAGCTTATACGCCTTGTCAAAAAAGCAAGGATGGGATGTAGTAGAGAAATGGGTCTCCTGTAACAGGATAATATCGGCCCCCATTTGTTTGTAGAATTTGAAGGCTTTCCTTCTTTTCGTGGGGGAGTTGAATCCCTGCACATTATGTGAGATAATATGAAGACCCATCACGTTAGGAAGGTGGTATGCAGAGTATGTGCATAAGGGGCATATAAATCACTGTTCTGAGTCCAAAGCCAGAGAGCAACCCATCTACTATTGAATCTAGGCACACAGTGAGTATAGTCCATTAAATCATCGCATACACAATTAAACATTCTGTAAAAGATGGTTTTCTGGGCAGCAATGGTATAAGAAAAGCTTGGTATCATGACTAAAATAACAGTAAACAAAACAAAAAAAACATTATAACCAGAATGGGGTCTGGAGGAAAACTCCATCCAGACTACCTGAAAACCTTCCTGTGGACCAACACTTGGTCCAGAAACACACTCACTCCTCACGGAAGCCTCCCAAGGAGGTGTGGGGTGCGGAGGGTGAGTACGGGGTGGAGAACACGTCTAAGTTCTCGTAACAATGAGAGGAAAGAGTCCGTACTGAGCGAGTGTGGAGGGGGTAGGTCACGAACGCGCCATCCTAGAGGCTCCGGGTGGTCAGAGACATTATTTGACAAATGGAAGTCCTTAAGCCGACAGGTGAAATGATATGGGGTGGAAATGGGAGCCGGGGGGGGGGGATAGAAAAATATCCCAATTTACTAAAAAAAAGGAGGGGGGAAAGAGATCGGGGGGGGCGGGGGGAGAAAGCAAAGTCAGGGAGAAAGTACATACCGGGGAGCCAAAAAGTTTTGGGAGAACAGACTGTTCTGTCCATCAGATGGATATATTCTGATTATCTGCATTTGTGTTGTTGTAAATGACATTTAATGTTGTTACCTTTTATAGGAATCATTTGCAGAGCTTAGGCGCCATCTAGCGTCCTTTTTTGGTATTGCTTCTGTGTGTATATTTTATTAATAAAGTTTATAACCTAGGAAGTACTTGGAAAGCAAAGTATTCTGGGTAAAGTCTCACAGGAAGAGACACATTCATCATGCTTTTCAGACTGCAAGAGGTCTTGTTTCAATCTCTTACCATCAATCCCTTATTGAACTTAAAAAAGTAAGTTTACTGTCTCATATTGTACTGTGTATATTTGTCTTTGAAATGTATGCTAAATTTATGGGATATTGTACTTATCAAGGTTTATTCTTGTTATTTGTAGTTTCACCTAGCTTGTTCCAATAAACTGCGATCGAAGAAATATGGTATCATGTTTATGGGATAAGAATGGTTTAGCTGAATGTCCTTGAGACAGAACAGTGAAATTTTTAAGCTGACCTCTGAAGGGAAGATAAGCTGACTTCGGAAGTCTGTACAGCCTGGGGCTACACAGTACCATACAGTCAGAAGCCTTAAAGAAGCAGGCCTGTGGGAGGCAAAGCAAGCAGCCACGCTACACAGAGACGCGCTCTGTCAAGCAGTACCGACACTAGAACGGTCTCTATACAGCAAGACAGCTTCTTCCCCGCAGCCATGTCTCACAGTAGAACATCTTCTTACAAAACACGATCACAAGCAAGCTCATCTAGGTCATCTGTCGCAAATGCAGCAGCTATCGCCCGTTCAAAAGCTGAAGCAGCAAGAGCCAGGGCCGCATTTGCAGACCAAGAGCTGCAGATGAAAAAAGAAAAGGCCCACCTTGAAGCAGAAAGGGTGAGACAGGAACAAGAGAGAGAGCAAGAAAGAGTACGCATAGAGCAAGAAAGAGTACGCATGGAACAAGAGAGAGAGATGGAAAGAATACGCCTGGAAGACGAAAGAGCTCAGCAAGAGGCATCTCTGAAACTGCAGCAAGCTATCTTAGAAGCTAACATGGAGAAGCTGGCAGTGGAGCGAGATGCTGCCGCCGCCATTGCAGAAGCAGAAGCTCTAGAAGCAGCCGTCTACGATGAGCCAAGAGCAGGTAGCAGCATACCAGGCCTAGAGAAAGAACACCAAGATTCCTTGCAACGCACGTCGGATTATGTCTACCAGCACTGTGACCCAAGCAGCATCCCACAACAAGAAATTAAACATGATGTCAGAGAGTCACACCAAATCAAGCAGCAACAAGACGACCTTAGACCCCAGTGCTACAGGCAAGAAAAATCTGACAGTGTGCCAGACGTTCCAGTCCCAACCAAACCTTCTACTCCACAAGGTACTCAACCTTCATACAAACATCAAACACCTGTCTTCACTCCAAAGGTGTATGCAACGAGCCGGTACGAACTGCCAACCGCATGCAAGTTTGAGCCCAGAGAGCCTAAAGAAGAGACTTCTATCAGGTATGCCTTTACACCGCACCACAATACACCAGCAGCCTACCCCAATGCCAATCAGGCTACTGTAGACTTTGCCAAGTTCCTGGCCAAACGCGAGTTAGTTACCCAAGGACTTGCCAAATTTAGTGATCGCCCTCAACACTACAGGGCGTGGCGATCCTCTTTCCAGAGTGTTATCCAAGGTCTAGATCTATCTTGCAGACAACAAATAGAACTCCTTGTAAAGTGGCTTGGCAATGATTCTGCGGAACACGCCAAAAGGATCAGAGACATTAATATAAACCACCCTGAGATAGGCCTTACAAACATCTGGAACAGACTGGATAGATGTTATGGCTCACCAGAGGCTATAGAGAGTACACTTTTTAAAAGGATAGAAGACTTTCCAAAAGTACCTAGCAGAGGTTACCAAAGACTCAGAGAATTCAGTGACCTATGTATGGAGTTACAAGTTGCTAAAGCGGAAGGTGACTTACCTGGCCTTTCTTATCTTGACTCTGCCAGAGGTATTAACTCCTTAGCTCAAAAACTTCCTTATGAGTTACACGAAAGATGGATTGCTCATGGCTGTAACTACAAACGGAAACACAATGTGCCCTTTCCACCATTTAGTGAGTTTGTGGACTTTGTAGACAGACAAGCAGGAACGAAAGATGACCCCAGCTTCATTTTTCCAGTGTCTTACATCACTTCTGCTGGCCCTAAGCAACTCAGGGCTCCAGTAGCTGTGCACAAAACTAACATTTCTTCCCACAGATTTGCAGAGTCTCAGCCAGAGGATCAAGACAATGACCCAACGAAGTTCTGCCCTCTACATAAGATGCCACATCCTCTTCTGAAATGCAGAGCCTTCAGGACAAAGACCATCCAGGACCGCAAAGCTTTTCTCAAAGAGAACAACATCTGTTACAAGTGCTGCTCTTCGTCTACACACTTCGCCAAGGACTGTAAGGTCAGTGTCAAATGCACAGAGTGTGACAGCACAGAGCACCACACAGCTTTACACCCAAAGCCTACTCCAAGAACCTTCCCACCTGTCCATGGTGACAAGGAGCAAGGCAGGGAGACCAAAGACTCTAGTACAGATACCACAGCAATCACTTCACAGTGCACTGAAGTCTGCAAAGGAAGTACAGGTGGCAGATCCTGCTCTAAAATCTGTCTAGTGAAAGTTTACCCAAAGGGACGCAGAGACAAAGCAGTCAAGCTCTACGTCATTTTGGATGATCAGAGTAATAAGTCACTAGCCAGACCTGTGTTTTTTGACATTCTAAACCTTAAAGGCCCCAGCAGCCCCTACTCCCTTAGGACTTGTGCAGGTACAGTGGAAACGGCGGGGAGAAGAGCTGACGGCCTACAAATTGAATCTATGGATGGTAAGACATGCCTACCCTTGCCGACCATAATAGAATGCAACCAGATGCCAGACAACAGATCGGAGATTCCCACACCAGACGCAGCAGCTCACCAGACTCACTTGAAGCACATAGCACATCTCATACCAGAACTTGATGATCAGGCTCAGATAATCTTACTCCTAGGGAGGGATATCTTGCAAGTCCACAAAGTAAGGAAACTGATCAACGGTCCTAAAAGTGCTCCATATGCCCAAAAACTGGATCTTGGGTGGGTCATTATAGGTGATGTTTGCCTGGGAGGTGCACACAAACCGGCATCTGTTAATAATCTGCTCACTAGTACCCTCGAGAATGGTCGTCCTTCTCTTTTCCAACCCTGTCAAAATCGCATCCTCATAAAGGAGCTACCGCACAACAACCCTGTACCTCTTCCTTTCCTAAGTTCCCTCTGTGACAGCAATGCCTATGACAATGACCAAAGCGACTTAGGACACTCAGTGTTCAGGAGAACAAAGGAAGACAACCAGGTAGCAATGTCCATTGAGGATAGAATCTTCCTAGAGGTTATGGAAAGCAGTATGGAGAAAGACGTGTCTAATAACTGGGTAGCACCTCTTCCCTTTAGGCCACAAAGACAACGTTTGCCTAACAACAGGGAACTAGCATATAAACGCCTCACTTCCTTAAGACACAATCTGCAAAGGAAACCAGAGATGAGAGAACATTTCTTTTCCTTCATGGGCAAAATATTCCAAAATGGCCATGCTGAGGTAGCTCCAGACCTCAAAGACTCAGAAGAATGTTGGTACTTACCCATATTTGGCGTCTATCACCCTAAGAAGCCAGGGCAGATTAGAGTGGTGTTTGATTCCAGCGCCAAGCATGAAGGTGTCTCTCTAAATGATGTCCTTCTTTCTGGCCCTGACCTCAACAACAGACTATTGGGAGTACTTCTCCGCTTCCGCAAGGATTCAGTCGCATTCATGGCAGACATACAACAAATGTTCTATTGCTTTCTTGTTAAGGAAGAACACCGAAACTTTCTGAGGTTTCTCTGGTTCAGGGACAACAACCCCTCTGGAGACATCACAGAATATCGCATGAAGGTGCACATATTTGGCAACAGCCCTTCCCCTGCAGTTGCTATATATGGCCTCAGACACTCTGCTAGAGTGGGAGAGTCAGAGTATGGGTCAGACGTCAGACAATTTGTGGACAAGGATTTCTATGTAGACGATTGCTTGAAATCACTACCCACAAATGAAGCCGCAATCAGTCTCCTCAAAAGAACTCAGGCAATGCTTGCGTGTTCCAACTTAAGGCTCCACAAGATTGCTTCCAACAGTAGAGAAGTTTTAGAAGCCTTTCCTGTCCAAGACCATTCCAACGAGTTAAAGGACTTAGATCTAGGCACAGACTCACTTCCCATGCAACGCAGCCTTGGTTTGCTTTGGGACTTAAGATCTGACACCTTCACTTTCCAAGTAAACACAGAAGAAAAACCCTTTACCCGTAGAGGTGTCCTGTCTACCATAAACAGCCTATACGATCCTTTAGGCTTTGCAGCACCTGTCACCATCCAGGGTAAGGCACTACTCAGAGACTTAACCTGTGAGTCGCTAGATTGGGACCACCCTCTCCCCACCGACAGGAAGAACCTATGGCTAGAGTGGAAGAACTCACTAACAGCGCTATCCAATCTTAAAATTCCACGCCCATATGCACCTCTGTCATCTGCAGATGTTCAGATGCAAAGACTTTGTGTGTTTGCGGATGCTTCTGTTAAAGCAATTGCTGCTGTAGCTTACCTGAAAACCATAGACACTAAAGGACAAAGCCACATAGGGTTTGTAATGGGAAAAGCAAAACTTGCACCACTGCCTGAACACACCATACCCAGGCTGGACACTTCAAGTTTCATTAATTCTCTTAGACGTTTCATTGCAATCCGAGGCCCAGTGAAACTCATTCGCTCTGACAGAGGATCTAACTTTGTAGGAGCAGTGAAAGAACTGCAAATTCCTTCCAACTTGGACATCCCCAGTGTAAAAAGGTATTTGAGTAAGCAAGACTGCACGTGGATCTTCAATCCACCTCACTCTTCTCACATGGGAGGTGTGTGGGAGAGGATGATAGGCATAGCCCGCAGAATTCTTGACTCTATCTTCCTACAAGTAGGAACTGCAAGGCTTACTCACGAGTGTTTAGTGACATTTATGGCAGAGGTTACAGCCATCATTAACGCCAGACCCTTAACTTCAATTTCAAGTGACTCTGAAGATCCAATGGTTCTCACACCTACCATGTTGCTCACGCAAAAGACTGGTCCTGTAGGTACTCCAGCTGGAGAGTTTTGTGAGAAGGACCTTTACAAACGTCAATGGAGACAAGTTCAAACTCTTGCCAATACCTTCTGGAGTCGGTGGAGGGAGCAATACACATCTACTCTTCAACTAAGGAGGAAGTGGCACTCAGAAAAACCTAACCTTAAACTTGGTGATGTTGTGCTCATGAGAGATTGCCAGACACTAAGGAACATGTGGCCTTTAGGTCTAGTCACCAAAGTACTGCCAAGCAAAGATAATCTTGTCCGTAAGGTCGAGGTCAAGACCTTTCAACAGAATGAGGCCAAAGTGTTCTTGAGACCAGTGACTGAACTTGTTCTGTTACTTTCTACGGAGGACTCTGTTAGTGACGTCACTTGACGTCAGGCGGGGAGTGTTCTGTCCATCAGATGGATATATTCTGATTATCTGCATTTGTGTTGTTGTAAATGACATTTAATGTTGTTACCTTTTATAGGAATCATTTGCAGAGCTTAGGCGCCATCTAGCGTCCTTTTTTGGTATTGCTTCTGTGTGTATATTTTATTAATAAAGTTTATAACCTAGGAAGTACTTGGAAAGCAAAGTATTCTGGGTAAAGTCTCACAGGAAGAGACACATTCATCATGCTTTTCAGACTGCAAGAGGTCTTGTTTCAATCTCTTACCATCAATCCCTTATTGAACTTAAAAAAGTAAGTTTACTGTCTCATATTGTACTGTGTATATTTGTCTTTGAAATGTATGCTAAATTTATGGGATATTGTACTTATCAAGGTTTATTCTTGTTATTTGTAGTTTCACCTAGCTTGTTCCAATAAACTGCGATCGAAGAAATATGGTATCATGTTTATGGGATAAGAATGGTTTAGCTGAATGTCCTTGAGACAGAACACAGACAGTTCGCCAATGTTCCTCTCTGATCTTGGGGGGGGGGGGGACAATGGTGTCATCCGTGGAAGCCGTCCATATCAATATTCGGGTTGAGGGGAGGCCTGAGGGATCTCCGGTCTCTGTGCGGTGAAGGAGTAGCCCAAATTGGTGAGAGGCGAGGGGTGGTGGGCATCCTAACAGCGTGCTGTGGTTCCAGAAGGCCGAGTTTGATCAGTATTTCTTTCCCTTCTCTGATCGTAGTGGCTAGGTACGTGGTGCCGTTGTGCGGGATAATAAGTTTGAAGGGGAAGCCCCATCTGCATCGTATGTGAGCTGCTTGTAGGACTGATGTGACTTCCTTCATACGTCTGCGTTTCTCCAGGGTGGCTGGGGATATATCCGGGTAAATTTGCAGGGGGAGTCCGTCCAGTAAGATCCGCGAGGTGTTTCGGGATGCTTTAAGAATTTCTTCTTTAGTTAGGTAGTCCTTGAGACACATAATGATATCTCTAGGGGGTTTTTCTGGTGGGGGCTTAGGTCTGAGAGCCCGGTGCAGGCGATCGCAGGTAAACGAATCCTCGGGGAGCTCCGGCAGAAGGGAGTGAAACAGTCTGTTAATGGCATCCGTTAAATCCGTCACCGTCTCCGGAACTCCGCGGACTCTGATGTTGTTCCTCCTGTTCCTGTTGTCCAAATCCTCCATGTGGTTCTGGAGTTGGACAACCGTGTCAGCCAGCGTTTCATGGTCCCTCCTAAGGTCCGTATGTGCCAGGTGCAGTTCATCATGTTTCACCTCGAGGAGGTCGGTGCGGTTACCTAGCGCAGAGATCTCCTGGGAGAGGGAGGTGGTGGACTTGTGGAGTTCGGCTTGAAATTTTCTGGCCAATCGGTCATACATGGCTTCCAGGCTGTCCTCCAGATCCGCCTTAGTAAGTTGTGCTGATTGTGCCAGTTGTTCCCCTTGTTGTGACTGGGATAGAGCCGCAGCATTCGGCTCACGTGGCGGGGTTCTTGGCTGGGCGCCATTTTGCGACATCCCGGTCTGTTCGCGGGCTCTCAGGAGGTAGTTTGTGAGCGACCGCTGAACGGTTTTAGGCTTGGATTTTTTGCCTGTCGGCATGCACAATTAGTCCCTCGGGAGGGAGAGGTACCTTTCGGTGCTGCAGAGTAGGTTTTTTTTTTTAAATTCTTTATTTATTTCATTAAAGGGATACAGTACCAACAGATTAGATACAATTTATACTGTTACAGGTAATCATCCTTATTCTCTTATTGTTTTAAACAAATTATATTTTAAGCTTGTTTCGCTTACATAGTTGTTCTTACTGTCCCTTTCTTTCCTTTTTCTTTCTATTTTATATACAATACCTATCTAGCTCGGTTCCCTGTGCCTCTTCTTGTCTTATGGGCCCTAATCCCTAGGGTACCCTAGTGGCTTATCCCCTCCCTGCAAGGAGAGTAAACCCATTTACCCCAGTAAACCCAAAAAGAGAAAAAAAAAAAAAAAAAAACTACGAATTGTAATTTTTCCCAGTTTCATTCTTCCTCCGCCCAGTGGTGGAGTGCCCTCACTCCTCCCCCCTCTCCCCGGCTCCCCCCAGTCCAACTCCATTTTTCCTATTCTCCCATCTCCTCCTCCATTAACTCCCTCCCTTCTTCTGTTTGTAGATATTCTTCCCATGGGGCCCATGTTTGTTTAACTCGTTCCCTTCCCTCTACGGACCTTGGTATTAGACTTTCCATTATCTCTATTCTTCGGACTGTGTTAAGCCACATAGAAATGCTAGGGGCCTGTGGTTCCCTCCAGCATCTGGGGATGCAGCTCTTCGCTGCATTTACCAGATGGCTTACTATTGAATTTTTATATTCCTTGGTTGGGATCTGTGACAAGTGTAATAGAAAGAACGCCGGGTCCAATGGGACCTGATGCTCCGTTAATTGTTGAGTAATTCTATGTACTCCTTGCCAGAATTGTTTAATTACTGGGCATGTCCAGAATATATGTAGTATCGTTCCTCTGCTCTGACATCCCCTCCAGCAACTCCCTGTCGCCTCTGGGAATATTTTCTTCATCCTCGATGGGGTTAGATACCATCTTGTTAATATTTTAAAATTTAATTCCTGCATTTTTATGCACCTTGATGATCTCATTGTCAGGTGTATTATTTTCTGTCCCTGTTCTGGAGTAAATTTTTTTTCTAGGTCTTTCCCCCATTTATCTAGGCTCCCCAATGTATATCCTTCTGGTGGGGCTATCAAAAGCGCATACATTTTGGAAATAGTGTGGGTCAGGGGCTCCTTCTCCTCGCAGAGCTTCTCGAACTCTGTTCGGGATCTCTCAAATTCTCCTGCTGGTCCTAAAGTTTCTAAAAAGTGTCTCACTTGTCTTGCTTGCCACCAGGGGATTTCTATCAGTCCTCCTTCTTTTGTTAAGTCTACTATTGATAGCCATCCCCCTGTCTTCAGGAAGTGTGAGGCTTGATAGATTCCCTTCTCTCTCAGTCTCCTGAACACCCCGGTCTCTAGGCCGGGTAGAAATTTTGGGTTCCCCAAAATCGGGTACAGGGGTGAGTTCGGGGTGGAGAGTCTATGTTTCTGGATAATCCCTGCCCCTATCTGCAGAGTTGGTCCAATCAAGGGATGTTCCTTAAGCTCCTGCGATATCTCTGCGTAGCACCAGATAGCTCTATTCAACGGTATTTGACTTACTTGTTTTTCTAGCGAAATCCATAGTTTATATTCCCCGTGTCTGTTCCAGTCAGTTATTCTATTTAAATGAACCGCTTGGTAGTACTTGAATAGGTCCGGTGCTGCTATACCCCCTGAATCCTTCGGCATCGCTAGCAGCTCTCTCTTTATCCTTGGGTGCTTGCTTGCCCAGATAAATTTTTTAAACTCGGTCCGTATTTGACTGAAATACTTCATAGGAATATGGATAGGCATTGCCTGGAACATATACAAGAATTTTGGTACTATGTTCATTTTTAAAATGTTGCTTCTCCCGAACCAGGAATGCGTACCCTTATTCCACTCATCTAGTAATTTCTTTACTTCTCTAAGCAGTGGTGGAAAATTTAGCTTGAATATATCTGTTAGTCTTGGTGATATTTGTAGTCCCAGATATTTCAGGGCCGCTGTTGTCCATCTAAACTTAAAATTACTCTGCAGATTATTTTGCATGGGCGCCTCCAAGGATACCCCCATTGCCTCCGATTTGCTGAAGTTTATTTTAAAATTAGACAGAGCACCGTATCTCTCCACTTCTTTCATCAAGTTTGGTAATGAAATTAGTGGGTTCGTTAATGAAAAGAGTAGGTCATCTGCATAGGCAGAGATCTTATATTCCTGTTTTCCCACTCGTATACCTTTTATATCCGGGTTCTGTCTAATTCTATTGAGCAATGGCTCCAGCGTGAGTGCAAATAGTAGAGGCGAGAGAGGGCATCCCTGGCGGGTCCCATTGGATATGAAAAAATTTTCAGAGTATATCCCATTTACTTTAACTCGAGCTTGGGGGGAGGAATAAACCCCTGCTACCCAACGGATAAATCTATCTCCCATCCCGGTATACCTTAAGACCCCCATCATATATGCCCAGTTGACCCGGTCAAAGGCCTTTTCCGCATCCGTATTCACGAACACACTTGGTATTTTTTTTTGGTTTACATACTGGACAAGGTTTAGCACTTTGATCGTGCTGTCTCTTGCCTCTCTTGTTGGAATAAACCCCACTTGATCCCAGTTTATCAACTGGGTCAGGTGTTTCTGTAACCTAAAAGCCAGTGTCTTCGTGAATATTTTTAGGTCCACGTTTAATAAAGATATCGGTCGGTAATTACTACATAACGAACCGTCTTTCCCTTCTTTCGGGATTACCGTGAGTAGGTTTTAATGTCCCGGGGAGTGCTATTAGTCTCTGACGGGGCCGGAGCTCCTTCCTTTAGCTGCTGCTCTGCTTCGTGCCGCGCATGTGCCCCCCTGTAGGCCACTCTTATGTTTGTTGGGGGGCTAGGAGAGGTGATGCTCGTCGAGATGGAAGGCAACTTGGGTTTTCCAGACAGGATGCATGTATAAGATGGTTGGGGGTGCCGGGCATGCTGTAGGGCAGGGCGGTGTCGGAGGTACATAGATTTGCACGCCTGAACAGACCTCTGGATGTGTTGGTACTACAAGTGGGGGGGGGGTGGGGGGCAATGACCTAGGCTGCAAGACAATGTTGGACTTGGTAAAGGATATTAAATTAAAATTAAATATTTAAATTGTTGCCAGCTCTGCCTTGCCTTTCCACACATGATAATAGTGTGGTCAGACATGGTGGCCAGGACCTCTTGGCGATTGGCAAGATCGGTTGAGAAAATCAATAGGGCCAGGAAGAAAGTGAATAATACACTAGCTAGCTACTATTAGGTCCACAAAAGTCATTTTAAGGACTGGTATAGGTGTACAGTATATAGAGGTGTAATACACTGATAATATACTTTCTTTCAAACATAGAAAGCATATTATAGTGCAGTGCTCAGCGATTGTGCAGCTGTCATTTCTCAGTGTAGGGAAAGGTTGGCGTTTGGAGCAGGGATAGTCTGTAATACACTAGCTAGCTACTATTAGGTCCACAAAAGTCCTTTAAGGACTGGTATAAGTGTACAGTATATAGAGGTGAAATACACTGATAATATACTAAATATAATAAAATACTTTCAAATATAGAAAGCATAGTATAGTGCATTTCTACTGTGCAGCATTGTGACTGCTGAGCGGTTCTGCAGCGATACTACAAAGAGTGACAAACGCAATTATAAAAAAGTATTATAACTGGTGTGATAGACCAGTGGCCCCGCAAAACGACAGTTTGAAGGGGGGTGTTATATACCTTCTTCCACATATACTGCACTTCTCTAGAGACTTTTTTCACAGGGTCATTTAAAAAATGACAGGCAGAGGAAGAGGCAGGCCCTTCCGCAGGGGTGGTAGGGGTAGGACAGGAGCAACAAGCTTGAGCCAAAGTGGGAAGTTGCAGAAGGTGCGTTCGATTACGTCAAAGGACGCTCCAGACTTGGTTGAGTGGCTCACTCAGCCTTACTCTTTTGCACCCTCCTCATCCTCTCGATCTGCACCCTCTTCACTCTCTGCTGTGTGCACCCCCAAAGACACTACCACCAACACCACCACCATATACCCTCCGAGTCACAGGAATTATTTTCCGATCCATCATCACAAGACATTTTCGATGCGCAGCCATTCTTGGCATTGGATCAGGAAGAGGATGTAGTAACAACCGCCACTCAGCAGTCAGACGACAGTACCCAGATCAGCCCAAGGAGGTTGGTCCCCGCTGTTGCTGCCTACTCCGAGATCTCTAAATATAGCGGTGGGGAAGGTGACATCGATGATGACGTGTCTAGGGACGTCACGTGGGTGCCCACAAGAGAGGAAGAGGAGGGGAGATCAGAAGGAGAGATGAACCAGCAGATAGGGAGGAGAAGCAGGCGGAACTTACATTGCACAGGAGGGACAAACCAGACTGCTAATGTATCAGGAGCTTTTTTAAACGTGTCCGCTGCTGACAATAGTGTTGTCATCTGCAGCCTTTGCATGCAACGCAAAAGTCGCGGTAAGCCCAACACTCACCTAGGGACGACCGTCTTAAGAAGGCACATGAGTTGCCATCACCGAGCCCAGTTGGAGCAACGCCGTTAGAACCCACAAAGCCACACTCCAGGCTCTCACCGTCCAGCCTCTTCTACTTCTCCTCTCTCCTCAGAATTGTCCTCCACTCCACCTTCCATCATGCCATCCTCACAATTTTTCTGGAAAAAGGCAGGCTTCCGTGGGCCTAATGTTCGAGCGTAAAAAAATGATGACGCCGGATAACCCTCTTTGTCAGAACTGATAGCCCGCCAACTACTGCCATATAAACTGGTGGACTTGAAAATTTGTGACCATTGGAACACCACAATGGAAGGTCCCAGGAAGGAAGTATTTCTCAAAGAAGGGCATCCCAGAGCTATATGGCCATGTTCAGCGGCAAGTGAATTTATCTCTGGCACACAGTGTTGGTGCCAAGATACATCTGACCACAGACACGTGGTCTAGCAAACACGGCAGGGAAGGTATATAACTTTTACTGCCCACTGGGTGAACCTTCTGACGGCCGTCAAGCATGTAACCCATGGCACCCGTGTAGATTTGGTTTTACCGCCAAGGATTGCATGCAGGCCTGCCTCTTCTTCTCCTCCTCCTACTCCATCCTCCCTCTCCTCTTCGGCTGACTCCTCCTTTTCCGCTGCTAGCGTCTCTTCCGCTGCGCCGCCCAAGATCCCCAGAACCTATTCGACATGCCAGGTGAGACGTTGCCATGTTGTGCTGCGTCTGTTGTGCCTGGAAGCCAAGAGCCACACTGGTCCTGCACTCCTTTCAGCTTTGCGTTCACAGGCAGATCAGTGGCTAACACCGCTCAATTTGACAGTTGGTAAAGTGGTGTGCGACAATGGTGCCAATCTGCTTAGTGCGTTGAAACAGGGCAAAATTACACATGTGCCATGCATGGCACACGTCTTAAACTTGGTCGTGCAGCGATTCGTTGTCAAATACCCTGGGGTCCAGGACATCTTGCGGCAGGCATAGAAAATCTCGGCCCATTTCAGAAGATCTTAGACGGCCATGGCTCGCCTTGCCGACATTCAGCGGCGACACAATCTGCCGGTCAGACGTCTTATTTGTGATTGCCCGACGCAATGGAATTCAAACTTCTATATGCTTGATAGGCTGCTCCAGCAAAAACGTGCAGTTAACGACTACCTGTACGAACTCTGCGGCAGAACAGGTTCTGGTGAGCTTGTTTTTTTTCCACTGCGCCAGTGGCTGCTCATGCGCGACGCATGCAGACTTCTGCGGCCATTTGATGAGATCACCAAACTGGTCAGTCGCAGCCATGGCGCCATCAGTGACATTGTACCTTACGCCTTCTTTATGGAGCGTGCATTGCGTTGTGTCATTGATCAAGCCATGGAGGAGCAGGAAGATGAGGAAGTCGCAATGCTGGATAAATTCCCAGGGGGGGCTACTCTATCTGAGACAAGTCAACAACAGGAGTCTAAAGAGGAGTCAGGAGGAGGATGGTGCCGGGGCGGATCAGGAGGAGCAAGAAGAGCATGCTTTAAACCTTTCTGGGATCCCTGTTGTTGTCCGTGGATGGGGGGAGGAGAACGAGGAGGACGACATTATCCTGGATGATGAGCAGGAGCCAGGCCACCACACCGCTTGCAGTTTAGTGCAAATGGGGGCCTTCATGCTCCAGTGTTTTAACAGGGACCCCCGTATAAAAAGCATAAAGGTCAAGGACCAGTACTGGGTGGCAACGTACTTAGACCCCCGGTACAAACACAAAATGGCGGAAATGTTACCACCATCACAGAGGGCTGTCAGAATGGAGCACTTACAGGCCTTGCTTAGAGAAATGCTGCATTCTGCTTTTGCGTGCGCTGGCAGAGGAATTCCCACTCCCAGAGAAAGAGTTGCGGGTACCAATCCAACAGCGCCTGCAAGAAGAGGGCAGTTTGAAGATGTGTTGGTCACTTCTGATATGAGATCATTCTTTCAGCCGACCCATCGACAGGTGTCATCCGGATCCAGCATCAGGGAACGCCTAGACCGGTGTCCGACTACATCGGGTTAACGGCCGATGTGGACGCTCTGAAAAGTGATGAACCCCTGGACTACTGGGTGGGCAGGCTTGACCTCTGGCCAGAGCTTGCACAATTTGCAATGGAACTGTTGGCTTGCCCCTTGTCCAGTTTCCTGTCCGAAAGGACGTTCAGCGCAGCAGGAGGGATCGTGACCGATAAGCGCACTCGCCTAGCTCACGACAGTGTTACCTCACATTTATAAAAATGAATGAGGCATGGATCTCGGAGGAATTCAACACATGTGACCAGTAGACCATGTATATGCATAACTCTATAAACGATTTATGTAATCTAGCACACAGACCTCTTTTTCTACCTTTGGCTCACTTGTACAAAAAAAGCACACCGTACTATATGCCTGTACCCTTCTGTTTGAAGAGGTTGAGTGGTGTCATATTTTTGGGTCCCGCAGCGAGTTGCTGGTGTCAGTGCTGGTGTCAGTGCTCTCTATCTCGGTGCTGGTGTCAGTGCTCTCTATCTCGGTGCTGGTGTCAGTGCTCTCTATCGCGGAGCTGGTGTGAGTGAGGGAGATAGCAGCGGAGAAGCCAATCAGCAGGCAGTGCCAGCACCATGGCTGAGGAATGGATCAGCACTGGACTGGCACCTCCGGACCACCGCAGTGGAGCCCTGCATAGGTGGGGGTAAGGGCGGGGCGGAGGGAGGGGTCAGGGGCTCAAGCACAGGTTGGCACACTGGGACACTGGCACAGGACTGCGCTGCCCTGACTGTGGCACTGATCAATCATCTCCTGCACTCCCTTCATAGCTTGGCCTGACCTTGCCTCTCCTCCATGGCCTTGAATTGACAAAATTTCACAGATAAAAAAAGAATGCTTGTTGTTGTCGATCCCAGATTCACTTAATACTTCTGGTATGTCGGTGTCCATGTTGTGGGAATATGTGTGCACAGCTAGTAAGTATTTTATGGCTGAAAAAATTACCTGGAGGTTTTTAAGGTTCACCTGCCATTAAAGTCAATGGGGCCCGCCGCGAACCTGTAGTTCGCAAACATTTGGGCACGTTCGCGGATCGCGTTTGCGAAACGTCCCGTCGGAAGTTCGTCCATCACTACTCACGAGGACTGCTTGTGTTGGAGCCGGTGGTGGTCCAGGACAGCTCTGATACTGCTCAGATGGAACAAAATGGGAAAATAGCTCAAATGGTGGAGCATGTATTATCGCAGTTTAATGTGGTTAACAATGACTTGTACCTGATGTCTGCTACCAAGCCACTCTGTACGCCTGTGTCTCCTTGGGTAGATGGAGCAGTACTATGGAGTGCTGGTGACTGGAGCACAGACAGGATAGACTGGGATAGTTTGGCAAGAAAGTTAATGGTAGTATTGAAGGAAACCTTCATGTGTGATAGTAAGGTGGTCACTATTGCTGCTGTGACAAATGGAGAGGCTGCAAAGCCAGTAGACACTGGTGCATTGGCTGTTGCAGAACTTAACCCCCTCCAGGCGGAAGGATCAGAAAAGGGCGCGTACATAGCAGACGTTTTGTCCACAGCAAAACAGTTTAGCAATGTTAAATGTCAGAATGACGGGGTAAAGGATAATCACTTGGAAAAGCTCAGTATTGCTAAAAATGAGAGGGTGAATATGACGCATTCGTTTGGCAGTGCTCAAAGGGAGCCGCAAGCTATGTCAGTTACCTCCTGAGGTGGAGGTCTCCACAACCGCAAATGAGCCCCTCCATGTCGCTAGCAAGGGAAGAGTCCCTAAAGTTCTATGTTTGGAGGTGGGATCCTTGGAAATAACTGAGATGTTGTTAGAATTGCTGGAATTGGTGAAATCCTTTTCGTTATACACATGCGTGTATCCACCACACATGGGCGATCTGGTACTGCGTAGTACCAATCGGTGGAGACAAGGGGAACAGGCGATGTTAAGAAATCTGGATAGAAATTGGTATTGGTTACTACAATGTAGGTTACTTTTGTGGAAAATGGTCTCACGGTTCTCTGCGAGAGTGCTTCCAGTGGCAGTTGTGTGTGGAAGGCTCTCAGGGGAACTGCTAGAGCAATCAAAAATGACAGACATGGTGTAAGTCTCTCCGTATGGTGATGTGATGAGGTGCATTCCTGCTGGTGCGTCCGTGGTGCAGCTGAGCAGTGGTTGGTACATGGCACGTGTACTGTCTCAACCACTAGGCCACATATGAAGAAGGGCCCGGAACAGACACAGCAGTAGCGGTGATTCTGCCCATCACCCACAAAGAGGTACAAGTTGAGGTAGGAAAAGGTGTCAGGAAAGCCAATATACACCAAGAAAACAAACGTATTCTTAAGACCCTAAGATCGAAGGTTGGTAGGAGGACCTTGTTAAGGTCTCAAAAGTGCTTGTGGAAGCATGTCAGGAAGAAGACCCAGAAAGGTCTACGTGGGTCAAAGGGAGCAGAGTTCCCCTTTAATGGTGCCAGAGTTAGAAGCGAGAGAGAGGCTCTGTCGGTATAAGTTTATAGGAAAAGGTAACCCAGGAGTCTCATTAAGGGTTAATGCAAGGTTTAGAACTAGCATCTCTCCAGGTTCTGTAGTTCTGAATCAGAACATTTAATCCTGGGTCCAGGTTTTGCTAGAGGCCTGCAACCTGCCTCACTACACAGGTGTGCAGGGTCATTATATAGTCAGGTCTGAGAATTGCTCAAGGCTCTCATTTTGGTGACAGCTTCCAGTTTAGAGAAGGAAGGTCTTAGCCGGGGTCAGGGGGCCCCAGCCCAAAACTGCGAGACAGAGGTCTCATCGAGGGGTCAGAGGACCCAGGCAGAAGACACGAGACAGCAGGTCCCAGGAGTCAGGTCAGCTCCTATCAGGGGTGTCAGTAGAACCCCAATTCTTAGGCCAGAGGTGGACCATGCAGCAGGGCACTGCGACTGAAGGCTAGAGAGCCAAGTGTTCTGAGAGAGCTGAATGACACAGTCAAAGGATTGGTAAGAGGAGCAGTCGTGCTGCCAACACGTGAGCCAGGTGGCTTAGTATTTTCGTTAATTCATGTTATGTGGAAGAACCCCATGCATGGGCAACTGATGTATAAGTGAACTTTCCTTCTTTTAAATAAAAGTGGGCTACCACGCCCTTAAAAAAAAGGTTTTGGACTGGGGCACTCACTGGAAACGCACCTACCGCTTGAGTCCGATCACCCCAATCTTACTAATATATATATATATATATATAAAATATGCATATGTGTGTGTATATATACACACACAAAAGCAAGGCTCCGTTTTCTTACAGGTCTATCCAAAAAAGGGGGAAAGGAAGCCATAAAGGGGAAGGGAACAGCATTGGCACCATCCAAGCGCCAGTTAACACACCTAAGGGTTGAAAACCTGCACACACAAGATGACGCCCTGAACGTCCATATAACCACCCACTCCATCGAAATAGCCAAGGGGCCCAAACCCACAACTGGAAATGAAACAACAACCATTCGATGAACTTCACAATAATTTGAATATGATTTAATACACTTTAAAATGCATAACGACTAATACAGAGGTGGAGGAGGGAAAGAGAGGAAAAGGGACAGGGGTGGGAAGGGGGGAAAGGGAGGAAGGAAAGAGAAGGAAAGTTTATCTTTTAGAGATTCAGACCTCCTGAAGGTGATTTCAGGATAATTCTTTATATGTTTCAGCTGAAGGAATTGTTTCTTTGCTTCTGATGGGTTTGATTGTTTGAATGAGTGTTGAATACATTTCTATGGTCTGTATGTAGATGACATGGTCCCTATCAAGTTACAAGTTACATACCATTGTCGGAAGTATATATCAGCAGTAACATGACTACTCCTGTTTCCGTGACCTTTTGCAAAAATAGAGTAGGTTTAAATGGATCATACAGGCATTTTTGATTGACTGAATGGGAATTCACTTGTTATGCTCAAATATAATTATTATATGTCTCTGCAGGTTTGATTAAGGAATGTATCCCCTCTATGACACGCTTATATTCTACCGAACTGTCTAGGGGGTCTTGCTAGCCCCTCTGAGTTTGGCTTACGTCTGGGGTGAGAATGCATTCATCAGATTATCTGTATATTATTGTAAAATACATGAGTTGTAAATTTAGACATAGGGTCTCTATATGTATGATGTTTTCCTTTTAATTAGTTGTTTACTAAATTGTATTTTTTCCTTTTATAGTGATATTGTACATAGGGTCTTGCAAAAGCTCCAGAAGAGGCCATGATCATGGCGAAACATGAAGAGGCAACAAACTTTTGTACACAACCGCATAATATTCACATGTTGGTTTTAATATAATTAAATTTGAATCTTGTTCGAAAAAAATTAAGAAATGTAATATTGTTTTCAATTTGATTATGTTGCACCCTTAAACTCCCATTTTCGTTTTTCTACTTTCATTAATTTCATATGGGGAGGTGGTGCATGTATACAATACCTATTATTCTTAGATATAAAATTTAGTTTAAACGGGTTGTTGATGCCCTTGGTGTTTAGTGAGGTAATTTTTAGTGACATAATGAGACTTGAATGGAAGATGTCACTATAGTGCACAGAGAATCAAAATGATTTTGAGTACCAAAACACAATATCAAAGGCTATTACCAACGTGGCAAGTGCTCCTCCGCAGACTAAGATATGAAAATATTTAGCAATCAATCCCAAATTTACACTGGAGACATAGTAAATAGATGGAGCTAACTAGCAGCTTTACAGGAAACCAACATTTGTAGGAGTTTTTTTGTTCCACTAGGTCTGAGGTGACCGGTGAGAATTCCTTAAGGGTTTGTGATGTGGCTGAGGAGATATCATTGTAAAGAGCTAGCTTGCCCGCATAACTTGCTCCTTGATATGGAAGAAGTGGACACGGGCCAGCATCTCTCTGGAGGGAGAGTCTGGTAAATGCTAGAACAATAATAATAATAAATGCCGCGGCTTATGTATCCTATGGGTCCGATCTATTAATATATCCTGTGGCGTGAGGGCAGGCACAAGCTTGAGGAACAGTTTGTGGAGAAATGTGGTCAATTCAGCCAAGGTAACAGACTCTGACACCCCCTGATTTTAATATTGTTTAGCCTCGAGCGATCTTCCAGGTCTGCGACTTTCAAGCATAGCTGCCTAATGGCTTCTCCCGGCTCATGCTGAATATCCACAACTGCATTATGGGCTGCAGTGGCTGGTGACAAGTGTTGCTCAATATGCTAAGTCCATTCCTCCAAAAGATCAATATGTTTGTGCACTTGGTTAATAGAGGAGCAACGTTCCTTCTGTAAGGAAAGCAGCATAGCCTTCAGGGAATGTTCTGATGCTGGGTTATCGGATGTAGGGAATGCTGCTAGGGACTGTACAGGGAGACTTATCTGTGAGACAACTGGTCTCCACCATGCTACCTCTTTACTGGGGGGAGCTTTGCAGGGGATTGTGCTGGAGAATTGGCAACCCTCTTACCTCTGTCTGTAGGGAAGAGGGTCTGCTGTGTCCCCAGATCAGCTATTTCCTCCATGTCCGAGACAGGGTCTCCCTCGGGCTCTGGCTGCGTGAGCATCGGCTCCTGCTCTTTCCTCACTTGTGCCATGTTGTACCGGGAGCTGTGCGGGCCGCATAATAAATTCAAGAAGCTGACTGGATCCCTGCTGCTGGCCACGCTTGCTGGACATAGTCCATAGGTGAGTGTTCCCCCAAGGATGGTGTGGGAGAAGCAGGTCTGGGGTACTGGATGTCGCTCTGGATTGCTGTGGAGGAGCGAAGCCAAATCCTTAGGCAGTCAACTTTTTCTTCGGCCAGGACACACCCCTTTTTAATATTACACCAGATGCTCAATGTTCCCCCTGATCAAGGATAGAGAGCTTTACACCCGACAAACAGGGGACAGCACCCCAGGCACATACAGCATAGAAGGAGAGCAGGAAGGGGAAGGATTAAACAGGGAAACATCAGGGACAACATACACCATCAATCCCTGCCTAGGAATGCTGATCCCACATTATACATCCATATCACAGTACAGTATGGCTGCTGATCCCCATAATATGATCATTAACCCATTAGGCCCCTTTCAATTGTTCCAATCTGATATGATCCATTAAGAACAGAAGGGGATCCATATCCCTCCATCTGGGTGAACTAGATCAGAGGGCAGTTAGGTGTAAATGGACAGCGGATCCATATGCATCCACCCATAGAGCAGAGCAGGCTGTGACCTGTCATCCAACCGCTCTGCTCAGTCTACTCCTCTCCCTCTCCTCCCCAAGCTAGGGACAAGGCTATGGAATTTCTACCCACCAAATATTCAGGGCCCAAGCATCAAAGCCAATCATAGGGGATGGTATGGCTGAACCCTACTAGACACGTGCACCGTCAATAAATTAGTTTTGTTTTGTTTTGTTCCGGTTCGTATTAGAATTAATTCGTATTTCGTAATTCGTGTCCGAAATTCAGTTTCGATTCGTACGAAATACGAATTGTCGTTAACTTTTCGTAACAATTACGAACATTCGTTATAATGAATTTAAAGGCAAAAATATATATACCTATCTCAATATGGCAGTAGATGCTGATGGTAGTTTGGTTTTTATAGGAAATACGAAATTCCGTTGAAGAATTTCCGATCCGAAATACGAATTTGCATTAGATGCGTTCACTTTTCGGTCCAAATTTCTTTACTACGGAAACATGCGACTGTTGGACCAATCAGAGGTTTTCTTCTGATGCCGAGGCCTACAGGGCAGGGCCGATCATGTGACTTCCCTTTGTGGGTTAGTGTAGTGGAGCAGATCACACAATTATTTGTCTGTGCATCTGAGCGAATATCTTTGCAATCCTTTGTTTTTCGTTGTTGATTTTAGTTTATATCTGTTGTAGTATGCAAGTGTATCTGTTAGTGTTTAGTTTCTGGTTTTATTCGTTTTTTGGTTTGTTTTGAGTAATAATTTTTTATTTTATTTCTTGTTTAATTTAGTTAATATTTTGTTATTTTCTGTTGGTATAATTTTTTTTTGTACATTTGGTGATTTTGGTGTTAGTTTGCTGCGATCAAAATCATATATTTTTTTTGTCTATATTTTTCTAACTTTTAAAGGAAAAATGAGCAGCAAACAAGGCCAAAAAAGCAGTAAGAGTGCTGCTGGGAGAGGGAGAGCTATGAGCTGTGTACATGAGAAGTAGGTGGGAAGTTCTGTCTCTGCGCCCTCTGAGCTCAGCTCAACTCCCATAAAGCTGAGGCGAACGGGAGTGAAGACTGCTGGTGGTAAAGAGCCTGGCAAACAGCAGACATTTGCACGTCACCAGCTGTTCCAGGATTTACCTCCTAGAACCAGCAACACAGTTCATAGCAAAAGTGGCCCTACCACCTCTGCCACTGCTGCTGGTAGCATGGTGCCCATTGGTACCTTTTATGGAAGAGGGCAGGCCAAAGGGGTTCCCAGTTCACATACATTTGTGCAGCCAAAGCTGGAGATCCTGGCCATGCAGCAGGAAACATGTCAGGAGGCTGAGGCTCATGATGATGTCACCACCACCATTGCTGCCAGTGCCATCACCATCAGCAATACAGGGAGCTTGGCAGTGATCAGCAAGGAGACAGAGTTTATTGCTTCTAATGATCTCTGTTCCCCTGGCAACGTGGAAGAGGTGGAAGCAGGCTTTCCTGACATTCTTGTAGACAAATTTGATTTCCAACCCTCTACCCATGTTGGCACCACGACAGCCCAGGAAGTATCTCCCCTCAGTCCCCACTACTTTTCTCACCTGAAAAGTCCCCTGCCCAAGTGCTTTCTAAGCCTCCAGCATTAGAATGGGCCAATGCAACCATTAGGCTTCAATCCATCACAGCACCCAATATACCTGGGATGTTCAGGTCTCTTCCTCCTGCTCCTGCCGAACCTCAGGAAGAGAGTGTGACCACTGCAGTGGATGGGATTCCATCAGGCAGTGTCATTGGTGTTGTGGCTGCCGTTCCAGCATTTGGCAGCATTTTAAAAGAATTGGTGTTGGTCAGAAGGCCAAATGCAATCACTGTGGCAGGGAGGTCAGCCGGGGCCGAGACATAGGGCATCTCAGTAATAGTGGCATGAACCAGCACATGCGTGTGCACCACCACGCAGTGCTGTTAGGGGAGAAAAGTATTATGGCCCCTCCTCCAAACACCAAAAGGGGAACCAATAGTGGCACCGCCACAGCCACCAAGAGTGCCAGCACCACCAGCCAGTATAAGGCAGAAAAGAATGCTGTTACCATCCCACATTCAATCCACACCAGCCAGGCCACCTGGAAGATTTGGGTGGCTTTCAGAGTAAGGGTATGTCTTGGGCACAGGTACGTAAAATAACACGCTTGATCGGCCAGTTCATTGCAGTTGGAGGAGCACCTTTCAACATGGTGGAAGGTGAGCACTTCAAGCAATTAATGCAGGCTGTTGCACCACAGTACCGTGTGCCAGCCTTATACAGGTCTTGTGTTGGGGTGCTCAAGGAGGAGATTGGAAGGGCAGATGGACAGGCAGTGCATCTGACCACTGACCTGTGGAGTGCGTGTAGTGCCCAGCACGCCTTCCTCTCCCTGACGGCACACTGGTGGCAGGACAAGGTGTCCCATGATGTAGTTCAAACATCTGGATCCTCGTCAGCAGTTGACAAACAGGGGCACCATTCCTTCCTCCTGCACGCTGAGGTGCTTGATGAATAGCACACAGCGCAAAACATCCTTCCAGAACACAACCCTAGCAATACTGGAACGCATCCTTGAGCAGCAGAAGGCTCTCCATGCCATGGCCTGTGATCATAACATTGGCATAGAGAGACCTTTAGGCAGGGAGGACTGGGCCATAATTGGGCAGATTGTGGCAGTCCTCAAACCTTTCCTCTCTGTCACAGAACACCTAACCTGCAAGGATGCCAGTATTGGTCATGTGCTCCCACTCTTCAACCACCTTCAGAGAAAATTGGAGCAGTTCAAGTTGGCTGAGGAACCTTTGCCTGGTGGTGGCCCTCAACCTGATATGTTGGCTCTGCTAAACACATTTCTGATGTAATTGGGCAGGCGCACGCAGGAGTTGACCGCCTCTTGCCTAGAACTGATGCTGGCTGCCATGTGTGACCCTCGCATCAAGGGCAAAATGGCTGTGCAGTGCAGTGCTCTGACAACATGGCGGGACAGACTAATCGACAGGGTGCGTCAGAGGGAAAGGCAGATGGTAAGGCCGCTAGAGCTGGGAGAGGAAGAAGAGGAGGAAGAAGATATTGAACACCCCCTCTCCCATGCATCATCTAGTGAAGTGAGCAGAGCTCCTGCCAGCGGAGCATCTTCTGTCTTGGCTGAGGCACTTGACACCCTAATGGGAACCTCCAGCATAGTGCGCCCCAAGAAACCCATATCAGCAAAGGAGGTTGTCATGTCCTATGTCATGTCCTATGTCCTATCAGCCCCACCAGTGCACCCCACCACAGATCCAATGTTGTTTTGGCAGGAGAAGAGCGAGGAGTGGCCTGCCCTCGCAGATATTGCCAAGGAGCTACTGTCCTGCCCTCCGACAAGTGTCCAGAGTGAGCGGGTGTTTTCTGTGACGGGAAACATCCTGTCACCCCAAAGATCCCAGTTGTCCCCCAACTAATAGAGCAGTTAGCATTTTTGAAAATCAATTTGCCAAAGCTGGGGTACCCCTCCCTCACTCTGAACATTCCTTGAACTGACTGTCTGCAGCAGAGATGGCCACTTGGTCTTAGTTGGCCCCTGTCCCTCCCCACAACCACAGTTTATTAAATGCCCAAAAAATATTTACAATCAATTGTTGGTCAATGTGCCACATTTATACAATAATCCACAAGCAACAAAGATTGTGGTGTTCTCCTTGCTGCCCTCACTTTGCAAGGGTACCAGGCATGTACTGGCGACCGGGACTACCGGGAGTTTCCCAGTGGGCCTAATTTGCCTGTTGTATTGGAGGTCCACGGCGATCTACCCGTCAATCACCGACAGCTGGCGCCTGAGGGGTAGATCGAGATGCGTGCAGAGTAGCGCAGGAAGCGTGTGTAATAAGTTCTCTCTCCGCTGCTCCCCGGCGGCCCCTCCTCGCTTCTCATCTATCCCTATTTGCTTGTGACATCGTCTGGGATGGACAAGAAGAGAGGAGGGGCCGCCAGGGAGCAGCGGAGAGAACTTATTACACACGCTTCCTGCGCTACTCTGCATGCTAGCTGGTAAACGCTGTGCCCTGATGTGCCCCAATGTGCTCCAATATGCCCTGATGTCCTCCAATATGCCGTGATGTGCCCCAATATGCCCCAATGTGCTCCAATATGCCCCAATGTGCTCCAATATGCCCTTATGTGCCCCAATGTGCTCCAATATGCCCTGATGTGCCCCAATGTGCCCTGATGTGCCCCAATATGCCCTGATGTGCCCCAATGTGCTCCAATATGCCCTGATGTGCCCCAATGTGCCCTGATGTGCCCCAATGTGCTCCAATATGCCCTGATGTGCCCTGATGTGCTCCAATGTGCCCTGATGTGCCCCCACCATTCTTCTCATTTACACATATGACTGCTAGAACAGATAAAAAGACATTTAGGGAAATTGATCAAAATTGGAGTGAACAGAATCCGGAGAAGTTGCCAGGCAACCAATCGGCTTCTCTTCAGTTTGTTACGTTAAAATTTGAAAATGAAAGAGAAGCTGATTGTCTGCCATGCACAGCAGGTCCAGTTTTCGCCTGCTCCAGTTTGGGGTCATTGGGGATGTGCGGAGAGCACATGCGCGGTAACAAACAATTTCCAGTGACCCCGCACATCCCTGGTGACCTCGCACAGTGCGGGAATCTATCAAAACTGGAGCAGGCAAAAACTGGAGCAGCTGTGCATGGCAGTCATGTGCTCATTATGAGGGGCTCCCACCATCCCTGTGTTGACTTCCTCCTGGGGCTGTACCCCTGCTGTGCTCAGCATGTCAGCACAGCACAAAGATGGTGGAAGCCCCTCATAATGAGCACAGCAGGGGTACAGCCCCAGGAGAAGGTCAGCATAGCACAGGGATGGTGGGAGCCCCTCATAATAAGCATAATGACGACGACTGCCATATTGAAAAAGGTATTTTTTGCTTTTTAAATTCATCATAACTAATGTTCGTAATTTTTACGAAAAGCTAATGAACCCAACGATCCGAAATTCGTAAACAAAATTTCGTACAAAATTCGGAAGCATGGCAATTCGTATTTCGGA
Source organism: Lithobates sylvaticus (assembly GCA_028564925.1). Classification (NCBI taxonomy): domain Eukaryota; kingdom Metazoa; phylum Chordata; class Amphibia; order Anura; family Ranidae; genus Lithobates; species Lithobates sylvaticus. The sequence goes on from CM053033.1 coordinate 147,454,560, forward strand.
TCCTCCTGAATGTACGAATTTACGGAAATTTGTACGAATTTTTGATTCGTACGAAACTAATCGCACATGTCTAAACCCTATTCACCTTCCTAATTTCTCAAATAGCCTCCCTTACTTTAGTCCTCAGATTTTCTGACCAACTCTCTTTACTCACATAACCTATGTATACAGAGGTCTGTTAAAACTCTAACCAATCAGACCATATTTTGTTAAATTCCCTATGCATATGCATCAGTTCTTCGATTAGCCAGATTCGGTCCATATCTCTAATGCACTCCACAATTGTTGGCAACTTTTGTCTTCCAATGCTTAGGAATCAATTCTTTTGCTGCATTTAGCAAGTATAGTATTACAGATTTCTTATATTTCTCTTTGGGAACTCATATGAAAAAGACACTTCCATGGATCTTGCCTTATCCTGGATTTCACTAGGGGGCCAGTGTAGAAACTTTTGTGAAAATAAAATGCCACAGTTCCATGTGTTTTAGTCCCAACAATCTTGGACATAGATATACGAATATATATACGAATTACCAGATAACCAGGATCTCCAGATTATAAGAGATTACTAGCGCAGGATACACCAAATACGAATTGCACCAGGGTATGACAACAACCTCTACGCCTACCAGGTCCTCCACTGGCTGTCTGGAAAGTGCAATTCTCCACAGTAACATTCAAAGGAAAATACAAAGGACCATTGAGCAAAACTTCTAAAAACACCAACTTATTTCAAGCAAATATACTCACAAGCATCTCAGGGTAACAAAAGCTCACAGACTCCACGCTGCAGGGATAATGTCCTAAGCCGCTAGCCCCTCCCTACGCATTTCGTCAATGCAAAGGACATCTTCAGTGGACATAAAGATAGGCTGCTTTAAAATGGCTTCTGGCATAGTGTTTTTATTGATTAACCACTTCAATACCGCGTCATAGTCATATGATGCCCACAAGGTGGATCTCCCATCCTGGGTGGGCGTCATATGACGTTCTCGCATTCCCGGCCGCCTGGGGGGCGCGCGCGCCCGCGGCATCGCTCGGGACCCGGTGCGAGTGCCCGGCGGCCGCGATGTCCGCCGGGCACCCGCGATTGCCCGTTGAAACAACGGGACCGTGCGGGACCGTGGAGCTGTGTGTGTAAACACACAGCTCCACGTCCTGTCAGCAGAGAGGAGACCGATCATGTGATCCCAGTACGGAGGAACACATGATCGGTCTCCTCCCCTTGAGTCCCCCTCCCCCCACAGTTAGAATCACTCCTATAGGGAACACATTAACCCCTGCAGCACCCCCTAGTGTTAACCCCTTCCCTGCCAGTCACATTTACACAGTAATCATTGCAATTTTATAGCAACGATCGCTGTGTAAATGTGAATGGTTCCAAAAATGTGTCAAAAGTGTCCGAAGTGTCCGCCGCAATGTCGCAGTCACGATAAAAAAAATCGCAGATCGCCGCCATTACTAGTAAAAAAAAAATAAAAAATTCAATAAATCTATCCCCTATTTTGTAGACGCTATAACTTTTGCGCAAACCGATTAATATACGTTTATTGCGATTTTTTTTACCAAAAATATGTAGAAGAATACGTATCGGCCTAAACTGAGGAAAAAATTTTTTTTTTTTTTTAAAAAAATGGGATATTTATTATAGCAAAAAGTAAAAAATATTGTGTTTTTTTTCAAAATTGTCGCTCTTCTTTTGTTTATAGCGCAAAAAATAAAAACCGCAGAGGTGATCAAATACCACCAAAAGAAAGCTCTATTTGTGGGAAAAAAAGGATGTCAATTTTGTTTGGGTGTAACGTCGCACGACCGCACAATTGTTAGTTAAAGCGACGCAGTGCCGAATCGCAAAAAGTGCTCTGGTAAGGAAGGGTGTTTAAAAGCCCTGTATTGAAGTGGTTAAATAGGGTACTGGCAACAGACCTGCTTAGACATTATCAAAATTGCTGCCAGATGGCTTCCTGTTGTCATTTCCTGCCGGAGGTGATGCAACAGGATGGCCACCATTGAGCAATACTTCTAATTCTACTTCCCATCCTGTTGCATTTTTTTTACAGCCCTACGTTGTTAAACCACCCTCTTGCCTTAGGGATATGGGGCGTGTCATTACAGAGTTCAGGAAAATGCAGAGTTGATGACTGACAGTGTATACATGTTACAGCCAGTGTGTTGTCTCTTTAGAAAGAGGGATGGAAGCAGTCATACACTGTATGGGCTTGGATGACTCTTTGTCCATTGAACAGAGGCGAGTCATTATGGGGCTATTCTATTTTGCAATAGAACAGAATTATCTGTGGTTCCATTGGAGTTATTACAGGCAGAAGACTGGCTTGGCAATAGGGGCTAAATTTGCCCCCAGCCTTGCCAATCTATTTATGTCCATATGGGAGAATAGCTATATACAGTATATAGACAAGCTATTCCAGATCTTTTGAAAACGTTATATTGATGAGGTGATTTTTTTTATTGGAAAGGTACTGAGGAGTCACTTTTATGACTAGGAATTACAAAAATGATTGGGGGATTAAGTTATCCTATGAATATAGTAATATTGAAATTGTTTTTGGATTTAGTTATTTTTCATAAGGGTAATGAATTATTCACACAAATGTTTAAAAAAAAAAAAACAGATAGGAATTTATATATTGCCATCACCTGCAATGGCTGAAAGCTATCCCCCAGGGGCAATTTTTTACATATTGGATGTAATTGTACAGATAAAACAGATTTTCTGGCACAAGCTGACCGCAGGTTATCAATGAGGTGACTAACACCGAACGGAAAGATTTGTTAAGAGATGGGAACTGCCGTAAAATACGTAATAATAAGTTTGAATAGGCGTTCACCACCACATTTTCTAAATAGTATAGAGTGGTGGAGAACCTTATACAGAGATATTGGAAATTACCTCTCTGCACAAACATTATTTTAAGGAAAAGTGGGACTGTTAGAGACTTTGTCTCTCCTAATGTGGCCAATACCCCTGGAACGGAGTAAAATGTGTGTCAACATTTGAAAACTGAATAAGTGTTGGGGAGGGACCTGATGATGGCCATCTCTGTGAGCTCCGGCTCCTACTCCTGTCCGTATGTCCCTGTAGATCAATCCGGCATGAATGAATAGCTGTGTCAGTTACACTCGCTCACACCTACCTTCGTTCCTACCCTCGGCTTGTTGACATCTCTATGTGTTGCATCGGTTGTCCTATCCTGGCTCTATGCCCTGCATCACTGCCACTTGACGCAAGCAAGGTTAAAGGCTGGCCGCAAATCTACGTCAGATCACCTGCTTGTCATTGGCCTCTCTCTATGCTGGCTGTGGTCGGTGTGGAAGACTAATTCATGAGCTGAACCGTGAGACTGACAGTCCAGCTGATTGTTTGTTCCTGACCCTTTCCGTGCTTACCTGCCTGTTATCTCTGAAGCTCCCTAAGCCTGCTCCCTTCTACAGTGCTGAGTCAGAGGATCAACCAGAGGATCGCAACCTAGCCCAAGCCGTCTGAGCTACCAGTGATATTTAGCTGGCGAACTGTATGCTGTATGTTGACAAGACGTTTAGAGAAAAGATTATAAATCAACAACTCTATGATTATATTAGAACCAAGCACCCTAAAGTGCCCACATTCTACAGTACTCCCAAAATTCACAAAAGTAGTAGTAACCCTACCGGACGCCCCATAGTGTCCGATAATGGAGGTATTTCAGAAAACCTTAGTAGGGTAATAGACGAATATTTACAATCCATTTGTTATAGCCTTACCATCTTTTGTTAAAGATACTATACATTTTTTAACCAGTATTAGATCGCTAAGTGTACCCAAACATGCACTCTTAGTTACGATTGATGTTGAATCCCTGTACTGCTCAATTCCACATCAATCAGGCAATCTATAATGTACTAACTTGTAATCCTAAGTATGACAAACCCTTCAACGCAGTCATTTTGGATGCATTGGATTATATTTTAAATAATAACTTTTTTCTGTTTGATTCCTCCCACTACCTCCAGGTGCAGGGCGTAGCGATGGGGACATGTTGTGCCCCATCCTACGCCAATCTGTACCTGGGGGAGTGGGAGAAATCACTCCCCAGAGACGAGGGCCTCGTTGGGTACCTGGACCAGACTATTATCTGGCTCAGGTACATCTTCGTCTTCGTCGTCTGGGGAGGTTCTGAGGCGGCCCTTTTGGAGTTCTTTGATTTGCTTAATGTTAATACATTTAATTTAAAGTACACTATGAATTATGACACACGCATGGTGACATTTTTGGATGTGAAGGTGGAGACAGACCCCACGGGTAATCTGACCACCACTTTGTATCGGAAAGAGACTGCAGGGAATACGGTGTTGCACGCTAATAGCTTTCACCCCTCCCCCCTATTAAAATCAATACCCTATGGACAGTATCTCAGACTTAGGAGAAACTGTTCTAATGATCATTTTTTTAAAATTGAAGCAGGCCACTTACAAAATCGACTGTTAGATAGAGGTTACAGTCGCAATTGCTTAAGAAGGGCCTATAATCGTGCATTCAGACAAGAAAGAAAAGCCCTGTTAGATAAAACCAGCTATATTCACAGGGCTAAGGAAGAGAAAGCTCGGATGATAATGCGATTTTCTACACAATATCTAGTAATCACCAATATACTCAACAGACACTGGCCCAGTTTGAGTGACGATGAGGTGATCAAACATTTTGTATCACCTTTTCCATCGATCACCTATAAACGAGCAGTCTCTTTAAGAGATAAATTGGTGAAAAGTGAATATAAAAAACCTCAAAAAAACATTGTACAACATTGGGCACTTTCCCCTGTGGGAACTGCGCCCATTGTCCATTTATACGTAGAGAGACAATGTTTACCTTACCTAACGGGGAAACTTTTTGACCAAAGCATTACGTAAATTGCCAGACTGTTGGCGTTGTATATTTGATGGCATGCGAATGTGGCGCATTTTATATAGGCAAAACAAAACAAAGGTTCTGGTGTAGGACCTCTAAACACGTCTATAGCATGGAAATAGGGAATATCTATCTTCCCCTTGGTCATCACACAACCATACACCACAACTATAAAATGCCTAAAATTTCATTCGTCGCTCTCGATCGGGTACATATTCCCGAACGAGGCGGCGACTGGAATAGGGTATTGCTTCAGATTGAACAGAAGTGGATATACACCTTAAAGGCAAACATATATCCAGGTCTAAATGAAGCTGTGTCCTTTGTACCATTTTTAAAAGGATACACGTCATGGAAAACTAGCTAGAGATGATACGTAGTGATAAAAACGGTTTATCCTTGATTATAACATACTAAGTGACTAAGGAGGAACCATTAGGTTTATCCTATGTACAGTATATACTATGATGTAATCAGCCATATGTGCCATATTCCCTAGTGGATTAAATATGGATCTATTGATCTAATGTTTGAAACGGAAATTGACCACTAACAAGATTGAAATAAATTGTCACATAGATGTATACCATCACTTTAATCTTTTACCGAAATAATCACCTTTCCCTTATACATCTCCTAATTGCTACCCTGCATTTATGACACAATATATATATATATATATATATATATATATATATATATATATATATATATATATATGTTTGTCAAAAAAGTATCAGACAAGTTCCAAAATGAACACATTTACTATTGGTATAAATTTGTCCCTTCAAAATGTTTCTCTTTCAAATACCAAGTTAAAGCTCGCCCTTATATATATATATACGAAATTAAAAACGAAATATTATTTCAGTATTTTGATGAAGACTTTTGAAAAAATAATCTACCTAGCAGACATGTAGTATTTGGTTCCAACATTAATATACTAATCAATGATCATAAAATGCCTAACTATATGTATGTGAATTTCCTTTGAGACTTTAAACATTTTCATCTTTGTTTAATTTTTCTCCCTTGGGTTCCACACACTCTGCCACCTAGCTGCTCCTTGGGAAATAGCACGGTCCAGTGCTTCCCGGCAAGGTAAGAAGGCGGGGGGGGAGGTATTTCCAACTCCCTGTCTGATGCGCATGCGTCAGCTTTTAGCTACGCAGCACAGTTACACTTGCCGGCGGCGTCCCGCGATCGCAGCCAGGCCGTGCGGGATGCGCGATGCGCATGCGCACTCTATGGCATCTTGGAGCACGCCATGTGCGCATGCGCGCGAGCACGCCGGCGTGACGTCAGGCTGGGTTCCTTTGGATGCAACAGAAGTCCCGGAGCATATAGTGCTTTCCGGGACGCCGGGGGGGGGGGGGCAACGATAGGGCCGCCATAGACGGCCAGGCACCTAGACCAATGGAAGGGCTACACCTGGGGATCAATGAGCACACCTGGTCTGTATTACAACCCCTCAATTAATGTAAGTAGATTCCCTATATATATTAAGTGCTTAATACGGTTAGTTGTCCGGGAAGCACATCGATTATATGGCACATTAATAGGTATGTACTCGTTAGACTGTTATTTTTCACCTTTTTGGGGGGTCAACTATGTTATCATGGAGGACCCCGGTAGATTCCCCATATTAATCAAATCCTTTTGGCTGTATTCTATTACAGCCTCTGTTATAACCGCTGTGACCTAGGCCAACTATAGGCTAATCTTGGTGATCCCAAGCCATTTAAAGTACTATCATTATTACAGGTAACCTTTATTACTATACATGTTGAAGTAATTTTCATGCTATTTTATTGATTTCTGTCTTACTAGCACTTTTAACACTATCCACCTAACACGGATTGTTACACACACTTTTCAATTTTCACTTTATAATTTAATTTTAATTTTATTTTCAAGTAATTCGTTCATACGATATATTTTTACACCCTTTGCATCAATGAGATGCAAGGCTAATATATTTTTCACCACATGTCACCTATTTAATTCAATTTAAAAATAGATCATATGTCCTATATATATTTTTTACACGTCATCACTAATCAATATTAATAAATAAATGATAATAAAAATAAATAAATAGATAAGAATGTGTTTGGTCTAATGCCCGTTTAATAAATAAATTATTATTAATAGCATTTTTGATTTAATTATTACAAATTGAATAAATATAATTCATCAATACTATCGGATAAAACAACCATTACTAATTAATTTCCTTGTCGAATAAAGCTTTTTTGCTTCCTGCTATTAGTTTAGTGATCATGTAAACAACTAATATGAAAATTATATATATATATTATCCCACTAATAATTACAATTTTTATTTTTAGGTGTGCCTGTTCCGTCAAGGTTACCCCTTCCTAAGGTGACGGGTGCCACATAACTGTTACCCCTTGTAAGTTCTGGTCCGTGTCCCTATTCATTGGGGGTCCCTTTCTTCCCCATGTAGTGGGAGATATGGGAGCTGCAGGGTTGGTGGAGATGTTGATGGGCATCCCGGGGGATTCAGAGGAATACATATCTGGCTTTTAATACAAATAAATCTCTGGTTTGAGCAACAGATTCCAAAACGGAAGGGTAAATATGATACATATGAAACTGCCTACTTAAGTACTATAAATACATACTATAAATTATTATACTGTAATAAACTGACTAGTTTCCTTTGATATTTCACAGAGATGCAACAAAGTCATCCACCCTTTTCTCATATAATTTTTGTCCCCCCGAAGAAGACCCAATATGGTCGAAATGCATCGGGGTTGAGGGGTGCATTATCAGCATATGAATTCTTCATGAAATGTGTATTCCTTTTATTAATTTTGCAAGTATATTACAATGTTGCATTTCTCTGTATGTATTTGCTTGTACCTATTGGAATTATAGCCGCTTGTAAACCAGAGTTCGCATTTTAATACTCTATGTACAATTTCTAGTTGTCATTTTTTTGATCTAGAAAAATAAAATACTAATGATTTCACATATGGTCCTTATCTTTGCCTAAAAACCCCACGGGGAAAACCATACATATTTTTTCTGAAAATTATTTGGGGTGAGCAGCCGGCTCAAATAGAAATTACATACTTATGATATTACACCATTTCTTAAATTTTTGCGAACTGTATGCTTGAATAGGAACGAACGTGACATGGCTTACCACAGTTTCGTTTTCAGCCCTTAGTGATTTTTTTGTGACTTCTCAGAGACCTCTAACCTGTTATCAGCAATTCCCTTGTCAGTGTCTCTAATAACTGTGTGCTCTCTCGACCCTGACATCATCTAGCTGGTCTACATTATTATTTATCTCCGGCATATCACGGCTCTGGTTCTGAACCTGGAGGCGACTGTAAGAGGCTCAATCAGGGCAGTATCTGAATCTGAATGTTTAAAATCTGCTGTCTATCACTGCTAACCAGTGTAGTACTAACTTTGCATAGCCTTGCATTATATTTCTTTGCCTTGGACACATTTTTTTCTTTTTTGTTTCTATTGCTGCTTCGGCGATCCAAGAGGTGTACAGAAGGAGTACAGAGGTACAGTAAAAGCACAAAGGATAAATTGTGGACACTTTGTCTGCCCATACATTCGTTATGAATAAGTCCAGCAAGGGAAAGACAATGGGCACTAGATCACAGCATCAACATGATAAAATCCCTGATAATATTGCTTTCTTTAACCACTTTAATACCAGGCCATAGTCAAATGATGCCCACAGATGGGATCTCCCATCCTGGGTGGGCGTCATATGACGCCCTCTGTATTTCGCCTCTCCTGCGGGCCCCCGGACACAGCCCATCCCCGATCCGCGTGATTGGCATCCCCGATCCACCCACAATACACGTGACCGGCCGTGTCCAATCACAGCCGGTCACATGTACTGGCTACACGAATGGCGCTTGTGCACGCCTCTAGGGAGCGCACAGAGCAGCGATTGGGGACGAGGCTGGTCACCCTGACACAACCCAACCCACCATGTGACCGGTTGTGTCCAATCACAGCCGGTCACAGATTGTCAACAAACCGCAGTAACGAGATGTTACCAGGTTCTCCTCCTCACACACCAATCGTGGTTTATGGGAAGGCTGGAGGAGTATTTAAACTAGGATTGAGGGGGGAGGGTGAACTAGAATTACATCGGGCAGACAGGTTAGCTAGGGGTCTGACATTAATGGAGGGTGGAATGGGAATAGATGGGGGGAGGGTTATGGCAGGTGACAGGAAATTTCCCATGTTGCAAACTGCCATTGGAAACTATAGTGCCATCTGTACTACTAAAAATAATATGAAAAACACCAGAGAAAAATGTAGTAATGCATTAAAGTGTTTGTTCACCAATGCCAGAAGTCTGCCAAGCAAAATAGGTGAGTTGGAAGCTCTGGTGCATGAGGAGAGCTATGATGTAATTGGTATTGCTGAAACTTGGCTTCAATCTTCACATGACTGGGCTATTAATGTTCCTGGCTATGCACTCCTTCGGAGAGACAGTGTAAATAGGAAAGGTGGAGGGGTCTGTCTCTATGTGAGAAGTGATCTCAAAGCAAGCGTGAAAGAGGACCTGGTTGATGGAGAGTGTGATGAGTCTGAAGCATTATGGGTGGAACTTCATATAGATGTCCATAATGGGGGTGGTATTTACACAGCCCCGAATGATCCCCAATGGCTCAAAAGTGATATGGTCCAGAAATATTTAGACAGAATAAAGGTGGATAAAGCACCTGGACCAGATGGCATCCACCCACGGATCTTAAAAGAATTGAGCTCTGCAATTTCAAAGCCATTGTATTTAATTTTTAGGGACTCATTAATGACGGGAATAGTATCACTGGATTGGCGCAGGGCAAACGTGGTGCCTATATTTAAAAAGGGAACAAAGTCTTTACCATGCAACTATAGACCTGTTAGTTTAACTTCTATAGTTGGGAAGATACTGGAGAGATTAATAAAAGACCACATAGACGAGTTCTTGCTGGAAAAAAACATTTTAAGCAACAGACAGCATGGGTTCATGAAAGACAGCAGTTGTCAGACAAACCTGATTTCTTTTTATGAAGAGGTAAGTAAAACCTTGGACAGAGGCGTGGCTGTGGACGTGGTATACTTGGATTTTGCAAAAGCGTTCGATACAGTTCCCCACACACGGCTCATGTGTAAGGTAAGGTCTACAGGCTTGGAAATATCGGTTTGTAAATGGATAGAAAACTGGCTAAAAGACAGAATTCAGAGAGTCGTGGTTAATGATTCTTACTCTGAATGGTCTAAGGTTATCAGTGGTGTACCCCAAGGTTCAGTGCTGGGACCCTTACTTTTTAATATCTTTATAAATTATATTGGCTCTGGGATCAAAAGTAACATTTCTATCTTTGCAGATGACACCAAGCTATGCAGTGGAATAACGTCCTTACAGGAGGTCTCCAATTTACAAGCTGACATCAATGCTCTGTCTAATTGGGCGACTATGTGGCAGATGAGGTTTAACCTCCTTGCGACCGCCGGCTGTCAAATGACGGCAAGGCGGCGCATCTCTCAACGCGGGAGGGCGTCATATGACGTTCTCCCCTTCAGTGCACTCCAGGGAGCGCGCGCTCTCACCGTGTCACTGGGCACCCGATGCGCGTGCCCAGCGGCCGCGATGTCCGCTGGGCACCCGCGATTGCCCGGTAACACAGCGGGACCGTGGATCTGTGTGTGTAAACACACAGATCAACGGTCCTGTCAGAGGAGAGGAGCCGATGGTGTGTTCTCTGTACAGAGAAACACCGATCGGTCTCCTCCCCTTGTGAGTCCCCTCCCCCCACAGTAAGAATCACTCTTAGGGAACATAATTAACCCCTCCCCGCCCCCTAGTGGTTAACCCCTTCACTGCCAGTGTCATTTATACAGGAATCAATGCATTTAAATAGCATTGATTGCTGTATAAATGACAATGGTGCCAAAAATGTGTCAAAATTGTCCGATGTGTCCGCCATAATGTCGCAGTCACAATAAAAATCGCTGATCGCCGCCATTACTAGTAAAAAAAATATTAATAAAAATGCTATAAAACTATCCCCTATTTTGTAAACGCTATAACTTTTGCGCAAACTAATCAATAATCGCTAATTGCGATTTTTTTTTACCAAAAATCTGTAGAAGAATACGTTTCGGCCTAAACTGAGGAAAAAAAATGTTTTTTTTATATATTTTTTGGGGATATTTAGTATAGCAAAAAATAAAAAATATTGTTTTTTGCGCAAAAAAAAAAAAACGCAGAGGTGAAATACCGCCAAAAGAAAGCTCTATTTGTGGGGAAAAAATGATAACAATTTCATTTGGGTACAGTGTTGTATGACTGCGCAATTGTCATTCATAGTGCGACAGCGCTGAAAGCTGAAAAATGGCTTGGTCAGGAAGGGGGTGAAAATGCACTGTACTGAGGTGGTTAATGTTGATAAATGTAAAGTTATGCACTTGGGGGCTAAGAATATGCATGCATCATATATACTAGGGGGAGTACAACTGGGGGAATCCGTAGTGGAGAAGGATCTGGGGGTTTTGGTAGATCATAAGCTCAATAATAACATGCAATGTCAAGCTGCGGTTTCCAAAGCAAGCAAAGTTCTTTCTTGTATTAAGAGAGGTATGGACTCCAGAGAGAGAGATATAATTTTGCCCCTGTTCAAATCATTAGTAAGACCTCATCTGGAATATGCAGTTCAGTTTTGGGCACCAGTTCTCAAAAAGGATATCGGGGAACTGGAGAAAGTGCAGAGAAGGGCAACCAAACTGATAAGAGGCATGGAGGAGCTCAGCTATGAGGGAGGATTAGAGGAACTGAATTTATTCACTCTTGAGAAGAGGAGAATAAGGGGGGATATGATCAACATGTACAAATATATAAGGGGTCCATATAGTGAAAGGGGGGCACTCCTTACGTCTAGAGGAAAAGAGATTTCATCTCCAAATACGGAAAGGTTTCTTCACAGTAAGAGCTGTGAAAATATGGAATAGACTCCCTCCAGAGGTGGTTCTGGCTAACTCAGTAGATTGCTTTAAGAAAGGCCTGGATACTTTCCTAAATGTACATAATATAACTGGGTACTGACATTTATAGGTAAAGTTGATCCAGGGAAAATCCGATTGCCTCTAGGGGGATCAGGAAGGGATTTTTTTTCCCTGCTGTAGCAGATTGGAGCATGCTCTTTTGAGGGTTTTTTTTTGCCTTCCTTTGGATCAACTGTGGGTATAGAATGGGGTTTATTGGATTGTACGATATATTTTGTTTTTATTTATTATTTCTTTTTTTTTATGGTTGAACTGGATGGACTTGTGTCTTTTTTCGGCCTAGCAAACTATGTAACTATATGTGTGAGAAGGAGATTGCGGTAACATCTCGTTACCGCTTAGTGTACACCAATCACACTGATTACCCCCCCCCTAATAAAGAGGACCTGTCACCAGCCATCAAAGTACCTGTCACTAGCCATCAAAGTACCTGTCATCACCCGTCACTGCCCTTCTGAGTACCCAAGTACCTGTCCCAGCCCATCTGAGTACCCGAGTACCAGTCACAGTCCATCTGAGTACCTGTCACAGCCCATCTGAGTACCCGAGTACCCGTCACTGCCCTTCTGAGTACCCAAGTACCTGTCCCAGCCCATCTGAGTACCCGAGTACCAGTCACAGTCCATCTGAGTACCTGTCACAGCCCATCTGAGTACCCGAGTACCTGTCACAGCCCATCTGAGTACCCGAGTACCTGTCACAGCCCATCTGAGTACCCGAGTACCTGTCACAGCCCATCTGATGAGTACCCGAGTACCTGTCACAGCCCATCTGAGTACCCGAGTACCTGTCACAGCCCATCTGATGAGTACCCGAGTACCTGTCACAGTCCATCTGAGTATCCGAGTACCTGAGTACCTGTCACAGTCCATCTGAGTATCCGAGTACCTGTCACAGCCCATCTGAGTACCCACGTACCTGTCCCTGCCCATCTGAGTACCCGAGTACCTGTCACAGCCCATCTGAGTACCCAAGTACCTGTCACAGTCCATCTGAGTATCTGAGTACCTGTCACAGCCCATCTGAGTACCCGAGTACCTGTCACAGTCCATCTGAGTACCTGAGTACCTGTCACAGTCCATCTGAGTACCCGAGTACCTGAGTACCTGTCACAGCCCATCTGAGTACCTGTCACAGTTCATCTGAGTACCTGTCCAAGCCCATCTGAGTACCCAAATACCTATCACAGTCCATCTGAGTACCCGAGTACCTGTCACCAGCCCATCGGAGTACCCGAGTACCTGTCACCAGTCCATCGGAGTACCCGCGTACCTATTTGCAGCTCATGCCTCATAGAATACACGTTGGGGTGTTTGCTTTCCAAAATGGGGTAATTCCATTGTCCTGGTGCTCCAGGATCTTCAAAAGTGTGATAGGTAGGAATGAAATTAGATGTGTAATTTATGCTCCTAGAACGCCTAAAGGTACTACTTCAATGTTGGGCCTCTGTATATGGCCAGGCTGTGTAAAGGTCTCACACATGTGGTATCGCCATACTCAGGAGTAGCAGAATGTGTTTTGGGGTGTCATTTTTGCTATATACATGCTATGTGTTAGAAATATCTTATAAATTTACAACTTTGTGTAAAAAAAAAAAAAAAAGATTTTAATTATCTTTCCACGTTTTCTGAAGACTTGTGTAAAAAAATTTACCGTTCAAAAGACTCATAATGCTTCATAGAATATACTTTTGGGTGTTTGTTTGCCAAAATGGGGTCATTTTGTGGGTAATTCCATTGTCCTGGTGCCCCAGGGCCTTCACAAATGTAATAGGTCGAAATTAGAGGTGTCATTTATGCTCCTAGAATGCCTGACGGTGCTCCCTGCATGTTGGGCCTTTATATGTGGCCAGGCTGTGTAAAAGTCCAACACATGTGGTATCGCCATACTTGGGAGAAGTTGCAGAATGTATTTTGGGGTGTAATTGGAAGTATGCATATGCTGTGGGTGAGAAATAACTTGCTATTATGACAATTTTGTAAAAAAACAAAAAAAACAATTCTTCTTTTTCCCAAGAATTGAAAAGAAAAAATGACAACTTCAAAAAACTCACCATGCCTCTTACTAAATACATTGGACTGTCTACTTTTCAAAAAGGGGTCATTTGTGGGGTATTTGTACTTTCCTGACATTTTAGAGCCTCAAGAAATTAGATCAGTAGATCAGGTGTGATCAATTTTCAATGATTTGCACCATAGCTTGTAGACTCTATAACTTTCAAAGAGACTAAATAATATCCACTAATTTGGGTTATTTTTACCAAAGAGATGTAGCAGTATAAATTTTGGCCCAAATTTATGAACAAAAATGACTTATTTGCTGAATTTTATCTTAGAAACTAAAAAAAAAGTGTTTTTTTTTTTTTTTCAAAATTTTCGCTCTTTTCTCACTTATGTCGCAAAAAATAAAAAACCCAGTGGTGATTAAATACCACCAAAAGAAAGCTCTATTTATATGAAAAAAATAATAAAAATTTTGTTTGGGTACAGTGTTGCATGACTGTGTAATGGGCATTCAAAGTCTGAGAGCGCTGAAAGCTAAAAATTGGTCTGGGAAGGAAGGGTGTATAAATGCCCTGTATTGAAGTGGTTAAAGAGTTGCCAGCAACCCCGGCAGTCTCGCAATGTGGCTGAGATGGCGACATCGCAGGCAGAGTCTGAGGCCTCATCACCAACTCGATCTGTAGATAGTGAGAGAGATAATGGTCAGGGTCACAAGGCTCACTCACCAGTCTCAGGCAGTGATGAACGAGGCAAGACACTACATATTCTAGAAAAATATCTTAAATTATTACCAACCACGAGGGATATGGAAGATAACCATAAAAGGGAAATGGCGGATCTTCTATCTAGCATCCAAAGCTTACATGATCCTTTGGAGGAGGTGGAAAATATTGTGACACCTATCTTGTCTGTACTAGAATATCATCAGACTGTGGGTGTGGCCAGAATGTGAGAGGAAGACGACGTGTCCAGCTTAGGCTCCTGCCATCCGTCTGCTTAATCTGCCGATATCCTGGCTTCCACTGTCCATCCTGCTACACAGGTACCTTCCTGTGGTCTGGGAGGCTGCCCTGGTTCTCCCCATGACAGGGAAATGAAAATCTGCTAAGAAAGCAGCCTTGCAGAACTCCTGGACTGTCCTGCCGAGCACTCATGCGGACTGTCCTGCCGAGCACTCAGCTCCTTCACTCCAGTCTCAGTGGAGATACAGACAGACTCCTCAATGGCGGCGCTCGTGACACCGGACCCAGCGGGCTCCTCTACTGGTCATCGGGCTGATACAGAGCTCTAGGGTGAGCAATCTACTGCTGTGATCCTGGCAGCTATTGCGGAAAGTAAGTCCTCTGTGGAGGGGAAGATAGACACCCTGTCCATAGAATGTGGGTTGATTAGAAAGGACATGGACAAGTTCAGGGGCCACATCAATGAAGCTGAACAGTGCATCTCTGAGGTGGAGGACACCTCTGCCTCCACTATGCAGTCTGTGGCTGAGCTTCAACAATAGAAAAATTATTGGAGATTCGGGACTGTCTATCGTACAAACGCAAAAGAAACAGTTTCATAAAGATATGATAAAATTAATTGTTTTATTAACATATAAAAGAAAGAAAAAAGAACAATACAATGTTAGACTCCATGTACAGCGGTATATGAGTCATAGGGTTCAAAGGTACTACATACAATTCCTACTTGGACACCTATATTGTCATACAATCAAAGTACATAGGTCATAATACTTGTCCGAAAGCTCGACATGTTTCGCCTAAATAGGCTTCATCAGGAGACGGAGACAGGGGTAAAATGTATTTGTAGATGGACGAGGATTTTGGAAATATTTTTTCGTATTCTATGGTATGTATACAAAACAATATATTGGTTAGTATTATACAGAGCAGTTAATAGTCATTAAAACGTTATATATGCTGCATAGAGTGTGCGATGGCAGGAATGTCGGGTGAAGTCAATTTACACATGCATGATTCCCTACCTCCAATATCATAGGGGTCATAAACATGGCCAGGCTTCCAAGGATTGATGCCGATGTTCTCACTGGAACACTCCCCAGGTAGGGATTCGCACAAGGTTATGCCCGGCGGACGCCACCAGAACTCGTGGCTGGGGAGTTGTAGGGGGAGAGAGAAATCCTATTCCTTTTTCAATAAAGTATTTATAGGGCCTGTGAGGTACAGAGGTACTTATTAACCACAATTAAATTAAAACAAACTCAAATTATTCGCAAAGTAGGAAAGTGATATGACCATGCCCAATGTAAGTTGTCAGGCTTTACCTACCTCTACGGAAGCTTATAAGGATTTGTTTGTGAGAGGCTCGGGTCAAACCACCCCCCCAGAAAAGAAACGATAATGGGGGGAAGGGAGCGGGAACTACTGGATCTT
Source organism: Lithobates sylvaticus (assembly GCA_028564925.1). Classification (NCBI taxonomy): domain Eukaryota; kingdom Metazoa; phylum Chordata; class Amphibia; order Anura; family Ranidae; genus Lithobates; species Lithobates sylvaticus. The sequence goes on from CM053033.1 coordinate 147,470,927, forward strand.
TATTTTAGGTGCTTGTCCACTAGACCAAGGCAATTAGCTGAAAAATAACAAAACAAAGGAAAGAGACCCCAATAAAAGTGCATAGGAACCTTATCCAATACATTTTATGGATCCCCAAATGAAAGGGATCCCTTTCATTTGGGGATCCATAAAATGTATTGGATAAGGTTCCTATGCACTTTTATTGGGGTCTCTTTCCTTTGTTTTGTTATTTTTCAGCTAATTGCCTTGGTCTAGTGGACAAGCACCTAAAATAAAGATCCAGTAGTTCCCGCTCCCTTCCCCCCATTATCGTTTCTTTTCTGGGGGGGTGGTTTGACCCGAGCCTCTCACAAACAAATCTTCATAAGCTTCCGTAGAGGTAGGTAAAGCCTGACAACTTACATTGGGCATGGTCATATCACTTTCCTACTTTGCGAATAATTTGAGTTTGTTTTAATTTAATTGTGGTTAATAAGTACCTCTGTACCTCACAGGCCCTATAAATACTTTATTGAAAAAGGAATAGGATTTCTCTCTCCCCCTACAACTCCCCAGCCACGAGTTCTGGTGGCGTCCGCCGGGCATAACCTTGTGCGAATCCCTACCTGGGGAGTGTTCCAGTGAGAACATCGGCATCAATCCTTGGAAGCCTGGCCATGTTTATGACCCCTATGATATTGGAGGTAGGGAATCATGCATGTGTAAATTGACTTCACCCGACATTCCTGCCATCGCACACTCTATGCAGCATATATAACGTTTTAATGACAATTAACTGCTCTGTATAATACTAACCAATATATTGTTTTGTATACATACCATAGAATACGAAAAAATATTTCCAAAATCCTCGTCCATCTACAAATACATTTTACCCCTGTCTCCGTCTCCTGATGAAGCCTATTTAGGCGAAACATGTCGAGCGATCGGACAAGTATTATGACCTATGTACTTTGATTGTATGACAATATAGGTGTCCAAGTAGGAATTGTATGTAGTACCTTTGAACCCTATGACTCATATACCGCTGTACATGGAGTCTAACATTGTATTGTTCTTTTTTCTTTCTTTTATATGTTAATAAAACAATTAATTTTATCATATCTTTATGAAACTGTTTCTTTTACGTTTGTACGATAGACAGTCCCGAATCTCCAATAATTTTTCTATTGTATACTAAACTGGGATGATAGTACAATATCAATGTAAAAATCTTAGGAGAACATTCCAGCCTAGCGAGCCTTGAAAAATTCCTATACCCAGGGTGGTTCAAACACCCATGATACTTTTTCGTTAGCTATGCTTGTTCTTCATATCTTTATCAATCAATTTAAATTGACGCGATTATAGAACATATACCTAGACTGGAGTTTTCTCTTATATTTTAGATGTATATGTTAATAAGAATTTATGTTGTATGAAATTTGGGTATGAATTCTAAATAATCATGCTTTTCTTATATATTTTTGTTTTCATGACAAGCACGTTTTAGACACATAGGTGAGGAGAGACTTGGATGTGGTCCCCGCATCGTTTTATAAGTGCCCCCTTTTCTATCTTCACTCCTGGTGTGCAGCATCTATACAGAGAGGGAGAGCAGTTGGTGAGTTAAACCCACAGAGAAATGAGAGGCAGTTGGTGAGTAGAGGACCACACATTTACCATGTCAGATTATTGTGGTCAAGCTTGGGCAGGCTTTGTAACGGACGTCAATCTTTACCGTTCTAAGGAAGATATCAATGAGGCAGATGTAAGTACATATTTTTCTAGTCTTCAACGGCTGATTGAAAAAAAGACCCGTTTATTTTGGCACAAAGAATTCTTTGAGAAATATAGATCCAATAGGATAGTACCTTGGGGACTCCGCATACAGATTTTCCCAAATATGAAGAAGGTAGAACCTAACATTAAAAACATGTGGGAGGAGAACTTGCAAACATGTTCTCTGCAAATGATGCAAATCCTAAGTGAACAATATGACAAAGACATTGCGGAATTAGATCTTGAGATCCTCAGATGGCAGGAGGAACATGCCAACTTGGGATCCCATAATTGCTTTCTAGAGAAAGACAAAAACCTTAGGGATCATCTAACAAAATATGCAACAAATATAATCAAAATGAAGGAAAATAAATATCAACGTGATAAAAAAGCGTATACCTACGAACAGGCATATAAATGGAATCAAACAAACAAATATCCCGTGAGAAGAAGCAATTTGAACCAGGACGTACAAATCCCCAATCTGGATCTTGGAGAACTGGATACATCATCCACTTCTTCAACATCCTTTGCCCCTATAGCCTTGCGGAAAGATAAATCACAACATGAAGGAGCAATACGTAAAAGAAAAAAAGAGAGTGAAACTAGTTTGCAGAGTCGATCACGATCAGATAAAGTAAGTAGTAAGGACAAAAAATCACGTTCCCAACAGAACAAAAACAACACCACACTGAATACAACTCTGTCAAATAGCACATTGAACCATTCTCTTGTTTCACCCATTACCCCCACCAGGAATGTTGATTCAATTTCCCTGGTGGTGGGTCACCCTCTACAGGGACAAGCATGTGGAGGGACAAATCTGGACCCCCATGTGGAGGTGAAAACAGCTCCAATTTTTTCCAGTAACACGAGTGACCGTAAACGTACTTTACCTTTAACCACTCCAATGAAAAAAACTAGTCAGTCGTTAAAATAATGTGTCCCGGCTCCCCAGTTTTGGCGAGTCGGGACAAGTTTGATATCATTAATTTGTCTTCCTACCCTCTCTCAGACAATGAGACTAAGGTATTGCATTTGGGTCTCACTTTTTGTCCAGATGAAAATGCAGATAAGTTCGAATTGGTGAAAGATCTTCACCTCTTCGCACGACGCCTGATGTATAAAGTTATCTATGATAAAACATCACTTGATGCCCCTATTGGCGAACAGAACAACGCCAATATAGAAGGAGTCACTTTTGAGGACCTAAGGGCACTACAGGACCTGATGGATCTGTGGGACGAGAGCAACCCGGAGGAGGAGGGCTGGACATTTACCAGTCCCTCCGTTACCCCCATTATTCAGCAGCAGGGGGTGACCTTTCCTCCCTCTTGCTTACGCCCCACGGATCCATCGGCTTCTGGTGCTCAAAACTTTGGTAACCGCAAAACATACAAACCCAAATCAAAATCCTTTCCTGTCCTACAGGGGAATTCCAATATTTGGGCCTTTGTTATACAGGTCACAAAGGAAATAGAATCTACTAATTGGCAGACTGGATCTCAAACCAACCTGCCGAAGGAACTCAAAGAGGCATTGAAAACCTTGAAAACAAATAGCAATATTATAATCAAACCATCCGATAAGGATGGGAACTTGGTTATCTTAGACGTAGAGAACTATGAAAAAATGTGCTTAGACATAATATCAAATAAAACTTGGTACAGATCGGTACCAGCCTCACATGTAAATTACTATATGAATAAATATAGAAATATAATAATGAAGGCCCGCATAAATGGCACTATAGACGCCAAAACGTATGATTTTTTAGACATGACCTCATTTACTACTCCTACATTTTATGCCTTGCCCAAGGTACACAAGAGTCTGACATCGCCACCAGGCCGCCCCATAATCTCAGGGTGCGGATCTCTGACAGAAAAAGCCAGCCAATTGGTTGATGAGTATCTGTATCCGCATGTAAAATGTTTATTTTCATATGTAAAAGATACTATAGAACTTTTGAAAAGCACAGATGGACTACAGATCCCTGCAAATGCATGGCTTGTTGCCATTGACATAGAAGCCCTCTATAACTCGATCCCACACAAAAAGGGTATCGAGGTGATAGGGGAATTTTTGACAGAAAGAGATATTGACTCATGGAAATACAATGAGTTTGTATTGGAGCTACTTAGCTTCGTGCTGATGCACAACATATTTGTATTTAAACGCTCCCATTACCTCCAGGTGCAGGGGGTCGCTATGGGGGCAAAGTGCGCGCCCTCATATGCGAACCTGTACCTGGGGGGATGGGAGCGAGACCTATTCTCTGATGATAGTAAAAGCCTGTCGATTGGTCAAATCTTATCATGGAGTCGTTACATCGATGACGTCCTCATGATTTGGTCGGGATCGAAGGAGGACCTTATTGTATTTCTGGACGAATTACAAATTAATGAATATAACCTAAAATTTACCTTTAATTACGATCAGAAAAGGATTACTTTTTTGGATGTTGAACTCTTTATTGATGAGAAAGGAACACTGTGCTCTACCCTCTATAGAAAAGCCTCAGCAGGCAATAGTATGCTGCATGCCCGCAGCTCTCACCCTGAGAAATTAATCAAGAGCATCCCCTACAGCCAATTTCTAAGGATAAAGCGAAATTGTACGCATCTCGATGACTTTCAACGAGAGGCGAATCTTTTGCGCGAACGCCTCTTATTGCGAGGATATAGCAAAACATGCCTCAGAAAAGCCTACAATCAGGTAGTGGATATGAATAGACAACTTTTACTATATAAACCCAGACGGGTTAAGACCCAGGAAAGTACACGAGTTGTTACGAAATACAACCGACAACATAGGAAGGTACGCAACATATATAAAAAATTCTGGTATTTACTGTCTACTGATGAAAAAATATCCAAATATATTAAACCATATCCAGAGATTACATACAAGAGGTCACGTTCATTACGTGACACCTTAGTAAGTAGTCACTATTCGAGTAATCAGAACAATAAAAAACAAGTCCCAGGCACATACAAATGTGGCAAATGTAGATTTTGCCGTTTCATTCTGGAGGGCAAAAATATAGACCTGCCAGATGGTAGAACATGGACTCCAAAACATCGTACCAACTGCCAATCAGTAGGATCAGTATACCTGATGAAATGCCTATGTGGAGCATTCTATGTGGGAAAAACAAAACGCCCCCTATTTTGTCGCATGAGAGATCATGTATCACTAATATGTAAACGCAAAATGGAGACACCAATCAGCCGTCATGTAGGCCTATATCATAACTTTGATCTAAAATATATTGGTTTCTATAGTCTTGAGCACCTCCCCCAACAGGAACGGGGGGGTGACCTAGACAAGAAACTTTTACAGATTGAAACTAGATGGATCTATTTGTTGAAGGCTACCCGGTATCCGGGCCTCAACGAAGGAATCAGTTTTAAACCCTTTTTATAATGTGTGTTCTCTCATGCTTTGCCTTCAGTTTTTCGTTTCCTCAGTGCCTGTGGTCCCTTCTCCCTTTTTCCTTCCCTTCCCCCTCTTTTCCCCTCCTCCCCTCCCCGCTCCTTTTCCCTGCCCTATCCCATCCCATCTTTCCTCCCCTTCTTTGTTAGCACCAGTATTTGAGCATCGTTGGGCTTGATGCGTGGGCCACATATGACCTGGATCTAGCCCTAATTCGTGTGTGCTGAAACATGCTTGTTCATGTAATATCCCCCCCTGTGTGGGGGTGAAACTGTTTGTTTATTTAATACCTTTATTGCCTATTCTGAGATGTAATAATTATATGTTTAACAACAATGATCTAATAAAAACAATAACAAGTATGTGCTGCATTGGGTGTGTGTTTTGCAGGGTGTCTTCTCTAGTTCTTTATCTCTTCCCTTTTAGTTTTTTTATTTTTATTTTTTCCTTTTCTTTTTCTCAAGCCTTGATTGGTCTCGGTGGATTCAGCGCTGGCACAGGCCCCTGGGGACAATGCACAGGGTGTGCCCTATATGGCGATCGCCCCAGGGTTGACTGCTCCGGACGCGTGGCGTGTGTTTATGTCCACCTTAGGGTGGTCCTCTGCCCGCCACGCTTCCGGGTCAGGGACCGACCGGCAGTATCTATCCGGCCACTCAGTTCTAAACTTCCATCCACAGGGACCCCATCACGCCCTGCATTTGACAGAACAGCACGGCTGCTGTCAGCAGGGCATGTTAGGGCAGTCCCAATCGAACTCTGTACCGGAAGGAGTTCCTTATAGGAACACTCCGGTTACATGGCTTGGATCGGGCGCCGGCCGGCCCCTGTACTGCGTCCGCGTGACGTCACACGCCGTGCGCTTTTGGCGCCACGGGGGGAGACTACTTAAACTCAGTCTGACGCTGTGTCAGACTGAGATGGACGCGAGGCTCGGGACGCTCTGGGAACGACCTAAACAGGTAGACTGACTCAACTTAACTTTCTCAACTCTTTAAATGGTGGACACTTTGTCCACTGCAACTTTGAATACATGGAACCATTGTACTTATTCTAAATACCCTCCCTATAGGCATTGGATGACATACCTAGCCCCTGTTGAGAGGCAGTATATGGGCTGACCAGCCATTAAACATGACACGCTCTGATGCCATACATATTCCATTATAAGGTAAGGGACTATAATCCCTTTCATTTGGGGATCCATAAAATGTATTGGATAAGGTTCCTATGCACTTTTATTGGGGTCTCTTTCCTTTGTTTTGTTATTTTTCAGCTAATTGCCTTGGTCTAGTGGACAAGCACCTAAAATAAAGATCCAGTAGTTCCCGCTCCCTTCCCCCCATTATCGTTTCTTTTCTGGGGGGGTGGTTTGACCCGAGCCTCTCACAAACAAATCTTCATAAGCTTCCGTAGAGGTAGGTAAAGCCTGACAACTTACATTGGGCATGGTCATATCACTTTCCTACTTTGCGAATAATTTGAGTTTGTTTTAATTTAATTGTGGTTAATAAGTACCTCTGTACCTCACAGGCCCTATAAATACTTTATTGAAAAAGGAATAGGATTTCTCTCTCCCCCTACAACTCCCCAGCCACGAGTTCTGGTGGCGTCCGCCGGGCATAACCTTGTGCGAATCCCTACCTGGGGAGTGTTCCAGTGAGAACATCGGCATCAATCCTTGGAAGCCTGGCCATGTTTATGACCCCTATGATATTGGAGGTAGGGAATCATGCATGTGTAAATTGACTTCACCCGACATTCCTGCCATCGCACACTCTATGCAGCATATATAACGTTTTAATGACTATTAACTGCTCTGTATAATACTAACCAATATATTGTTTTGTATACATACCATAGAATACGAAAAAATATTTCCAAAATCCTCGTCCATCTACAAATACATTTTACCCCTGTCTCCGTCTCCTGATGAAGCCTATTTAGGCGAAACATGTCGAGCGATCGGACAAGTATTATGACCTATGTACTTTGATTGTATGACAATATAGGTGTCCAAGTAGGAATTGTATGTAGTACCTTTGAACCCTATGACTCATATACCGCTGTACATGGAGTCTAACATTGTATTGTTCTTTTTTCTTTCTTTTATATGTTAATAAAACAATTAATTTTATCATATCTTTATGAAACTGTTTCTTTTGCGTTTGTACGATAGACAGTCCCGAATCTCCAATAATTTTTCTATTGTATACTAAACTGGGATGATAGTACAATATCAATGTAAAAATCTTAGGAGAACATTCCAGCCTAGCGAGCCTTGAAAAATTCCTATACCCAGGGTGGTTCAAACACCCATGATACTTTTTCGTTAGCTATGCTTGTTCTTCATATCTTTATCAATCAATTTAAATTGACGCGATTATAGAACATATACCTAGACTGGAGTTTTCTCTTATATTTTAGATGTATATGTTAATAAGAATTTATGTTGTATGAAATTTGGGTATGAATTCTAAATAATCATGCTTTTCTTATATATTTTTGTTTTCATGACAAGCACGTTTTAGACACATAGGTGAGGAGAGACTTGGATGTGGTCCCCGCATCGTTTTATAAGTGCCCCCTTTTCTATCTTCACTCCTGGTGTGCAGCATCTATACAGAGAGGGAGAGCAGTTGGTGAGTTAAACCCACAGAGAAATGAGAGGCAGTTGGTGAGTAGAGGACCACACATTTACCATGTCAGATTATTGTGGTCAAGCTTGGGCAGGCTTTGTAACGGACGTCAATCTTTACCGTTCTAAGGAAGATATCAATGAGGCAGATGTAAGTACATATTTTTCTAGTCTTCAACGGCTGATTGAAAAAAAGACCCGTTTATTTTGGCACAAAGAATTCTTTGAGAAATATAGATCCAATAGGATAGTACCTTGGGGACTCCGCATACAGATTTTCCCAAATATGAAGAAGGTAGAACCTAACATTAAAAACATGTGGGAGGAGAACTTGCAAACATGTTCTCTGCAAATGATGCAAATCCTAAGTGAACAATATGACAAAGACATTGCGGAATTAGATCTTGAGATCCTCAGATGGCAGGAGGAACATGCCAACTTGGGATCCCATAATTGCTTTCTAGAGAAAGACAAAAACCTTAGGGATCATCTAACAAAATATGCAACAAATATAATCAAAATGAAGGAAAATAAATATCAACGTGATAAAAAAGCGTATACCTACGAACAGGCATATAAATGGAATCAAACAAACAAATATCCCGTGAGAAGAAGCAATTTGAACCAGGACCTACAAATCCCCAATCTGGATCTTGGAGAACTGGATACATCATCCACTTCTTCAACATCCTTTGCCCCTATAGCCTTGCGGAAAGATAAATCACAACATGAAGGAGCAATACGTAAAAGAAAAAAAGAGAGTGAAACTAGTTTGCAGAGTCGATCACGATCAGATAAAGTAAGTAGTAAGGACAAAAAATCACGTTCCCAACAGAACAAAAACAACACCACACTGAATACAACTCTGTCAAATAGCACATTGAACCATTCTCTTGTTTCACCCATTACCCCCACCAGGAATGTTGATTCAATTTCCCTGGTGGTGGGTCACCCTCTACAGGGACAAGCATGTGGAGGGACAAATCTGGACCCCCATGTGGAGGTGAAAACAGCTCCAATTTTTTCCAGTAACACGAGTGACCGTAAACGTACTTTACCTTTAACCACTCCAATGAAAAAAACTAGTCAGTCGTTAAAATAATGTGTCCCGGCTCCCCAGTTTTGGCGAGTCGGGACAAGTTTGATATCATTAATTTGTCTTCCTACCCTCTCTCAGACAATGAGACTAAGGTATTGCAATTGGGTCTCACTTTTTGTCCAGATGAAAATGCAGATAAGTTCGAATTGGTGAAAGATCTTCACCTCTTCGCACGACGCCTGATGTATAAAGTTATCTATGATAAAACATCACTTGATGCCCCTATTGGCGAACAGAACAACGCCAATATAGAAGGAGTCACTTTTGAGGACCTAAGGGCACTACAGGACCTGATGGATCTGTGGGACGAGAGCAACCCGGAGGAGGAGGGCTGGACATTTACCAGTCCCTCCGTTACCCCCATTATTCAGCAGCAGGGGGTGACCTTTCCTCCCTCTTGCTTACGCCCCACGGATCCATCGGCTTCTGGTGCTCAAAACTTTGGTAACCGCAAAACATACAAACCCAAATCAAAATCCTTTCCTGTCCTACAGGGGAATTCCAATATTTGGGCCTTTGTTATACAGGTCACAAAGGAAATAGAATCTACTAATTGGCAGACTGGATCTCAAACCAACCTGCCGAAGGAACTTAAAGAGGCATTGAAAACCTTGAAAACAAATAGCAATATTATAATCAAACCATCCGATAAGGATGGGAACTTGGTTATCTTAGACGTAGAGAACTATGAAAAAATGTGCTTAGACATAATATCAAATAAAACTTGGTACAGATCGGTACCAGCCTCACATGTAAATTACTATATGAATAAATATAGAAATATAATAATGAAGGCCCGCATAAATGGCACTATAGACGCCAAAACGTATGATTTTTTAGACATGACCTCATTTACTACTCCTACATTTTATGCCTTGCCCAAGGTACACAAGAGTCTGACATCGCCACCAGGCCGCCCCATAATCTCAGGGTGCGGATCTCTGACAGAAAAAGCCAGCCAATTGGTTGATGAGTATCTGTATCCGCATGTAAAATGTTTATTTTCATATGTAAAAGATACTATAGAACTTTTGAAAAGCACAGATGGACTACAGATCCCTGCAAATGCATGGCTTGTTGCCATTGACATAGAAGCCCTCTATAACTCGATCCCACACAAAAAGGGTATCGAGGTGATAGGGGAATTTTTGACAGAAAGAGATATTGACTCATGGAAATACAATGAGTTTGTATTGGAGCTACTTAGCTTCGTGCTGATGCACAACATATTTGTATTTAAACGCTCCCATTACCTCCAGGTGCAGGGGGTCGCTATGGGGGCAAAGTGCGCGCCCTCATATGCGAACCTGTACCTGGGGGGATGGGAGCGAGACCTATTCTCTGATGATAGTAAAAGCCTGTCGATTGGTCAAATCTTATCATGGAGTCGTTACATCGATGACGTCCTCATGATTTGGTCGGGATCGAAGGAGGACCTTATTGTATTTCTGGACGAATTACAAATTAATGAATATAACCTAAAATTTACCTTTAATTACGATCAGAAAAGGATTACTTTTTTGGATGTTGAACTCTTTATTGATGAGAAAGGAACACTGTGCTCTACCCTCTATAGAAAAGCCTCAGCAGGCAATAGTATGCTGCATGCCCGCAGCTCTCACCCTGAGAAATTAATCAAGAGCATCCCCTACAGCCAATTTCTAAGGATAAAGCGAAATTGTACGCATCTCGATGACTTTCAACGAGAGGCGAATCTTTTGCGCGAACGCCTCTTATTGCGAGGATATAGCAAAACATGCCTCAGAAAAGCCTACAATCAGGTAGTGGATATGAATAGACAACTTTTACTATATAAACCCAGACGGGTTAAGACCCAGGAAAGTACACGAGTTGTTACGAAATACAACCGACAACATAGGAAGGTACGCAACATATATAAAAAATTCTGGTATTTACTGTCTACTGATGAAAAAATATCCAAATATATTAAACCATATCCAGAGATTACATACAAGAGGTCACGTTCATTACGTGACACCTTAGTAAGTAGTCACTATTCGAGTAATCAGAACAATAAAAAACAAGTCCCAGGCACATACAAATGTGGCAAATGTAGATTTTGCCGTTTCATTCTGGAGGGCAAAAATATAGACCTGCCAGATGGTAGAACATGGACTCCAAAACATCGTACCAACTGCCAATCAGTAGGATCAGTATACCTGATGAAATGCCTATGTGGAGCATTCTATGTGGGAAAAACAAAACGCCCCCTATTTTGTCGCATGAGAGATCATGTATCACTAATATGTAAACGCAAAATGGAGACACCAATCAGCCGTCATGTAGGCCTATATCATAACTTTGATCTAAAATATATTGGTTTCTATAGTCTTGAGCACCTCCCCCAACAGGAACGGGGGGGTGACCTAGACAAGAAACTTTTACAGATTGAAACTAGATGGATCTATTTGTTGAAGGCTACCCGGTATCCGGGCCTCAACGAAGGAATCAGTTTTAAACCCTTTTTATAATGTGTGTTCTCTCATGCTTTGCCTTCAGTTTTTCGTTTCCTCAGTGCCTGTGGTCCCTTCTCCCTTTTTCCTTCCCTTCCCCCTCTTTTCCCCTCCTCCCCTCCCCGCTCCTTTTCCCTGCCCTATCCCATCCCATCTTTCCTCCCCTTCTTTGTTAGCACCAGTATTTGAGCATCGTTGGGCTTGATGCGTGGGCCACATATGACCTGGATCTAGCCCTAATTCGTGTGTGCTGAAACATGCTTGTTCATGTAATATCCCCCCCTGTGTGGGGGTGAAACTGTTTGTTTATTTAATACCTTTATTGCCTATTCTGAGATGTAATAATTATATGTTTAACAACAATGATCTAATAAAAACAATAACAAGTATGTGCTGCATTGGGTGTGTGTTTTGCAGGGTGTCTTCTCTAGTTCTTTATCTCTTCCCTTTTAGTTTTTTTATTTTTATTTTTTCCTTTTCTTTTTCTCAAGCCTTGATTGGTCTCGGTGGATTCAGCGCTGGCACAGGCCCCTGGGGACAATGCACAGGGTGTGCCCTATATGGCGATCGCCCCAGGGTTGACTGCTCCGGACGCGTGGCGTGTGTTTATGTCCACCTTAGGGTGGTCCTCTGCCCGCCACGCTTCCGGGTCAGGGACCGACCGGCAGTATCTATCCGGCCACTCAGTTCTAAACTTCCATCCACAGGGACCCCATCACGCCCTGCATTTGACAGAACAGCACGGCTGCTGTCAGCAGGGCATGTTAGGGCAGTCCCAATCGAACTCTGTACCGGAAGGAGTTCCTTATAGGAACACTCCGGTTACATGGCTTGGATCGGGCGCCGGCCGGCCCCTGTACTGCGTCCGCGTGACGTCACACGCCGTGCGCTTTTGGCGCCACGGGGGGAGACTACTTAAACTCAGTCTGACGCTGTGTCAGACTGAGATGGACGCGAGGCTCGGGACGCTCTGGGAACGACCTAAACAGGTAGACTGACTCAACTTAACTTTCTCAACTCTTTAAATGGTGGACACTTTGTCCACTGCAACTTTGAATACATGGAACCATTGTACTTATTCTAAATACCCTCCCTATAGGCATTGGATGACATACCTAGCCCCTGTTGAGAGGCAGTATATGGGCTGACCAGCCATTAAACATGACACGCTCTGATGCCATACATATTCCATTATAAGGTAAGGGACTATAATCCCTTTCATTTGGGGATCCATAAAATGTATTGGATAAGGTTCCTATGCACTTTTATTGGGGTCTCTTTCCTTTGTTTTGTTATTTTTCAGCTAATTGCCTTGGTCTAGTGGACAAGCACCTAAAATAAAGATCCAGTAGTTCCCGCTCCCTTCCCCCCATTATCGTTTCTTTTCTGGGGGGGTGGTTTGACCCGAGCCTCTCACAAACAAATCTTCATAAGCTTCCGTAGAGGTAGGTAAAGCCTGACAACTTACATTGGGCATGGTCATATCACTTTCCTACTTTGCGAATAATTTGAGTTTGTTTTAATTTAATTGTGGTTAATAAGTACCTCTGTACCTCACAGGCCCTATAAATACTTTATTGAAAAAGGAATAGGATTTCTCTCTCCCCCTACAACTCCCCAGCCACGAGTTCTGGTGGCGTCCGCCGGGCATAACCTTGTGCGAATCCCTACCTGGGGAGTGTTCCAGTGAGAACATCGGCATCAATCCTTGGAAGCCTGGCCATGTTTATGACCCCTATGATATTGGAGGTAGGGAATCATGCATGTGTAAATTGACTTCACCCGACATTCCTGCCATCGCACACTCTATGCAGCATATATAACGTTTTAATGACTATTAACTGCTCTGTATAATACTAACCAATATATTGTTTTGTATACATACCATAGAATACGAAAAAATATTTCCAAAATCCTCGTCCATCTACAAATACATTTTACCCCTGTCTCCGTCTCCTGATGAAGCCTATTTAGGCGAAACATGTCGAGCGATCGGACAAGTATTATGACCTATGTACTTTGATTGTATGACAATATAGGTGTCCAAGTAGGAATTGTATGTAGTACCTTTGAACCCTATGACTCATATACCGCTGTACATGGAGTCTAACATTGTATTGTTCTTTTTTCTTTCTTTTATATGTTAATAAAACAATTAATTTTATCATATCTTTATGAAACTGTTTCTTTTGCGTTTGTACGATAGACAGTCCCGAATCTCCAATAATTTTTCTATTGTATACTAAACTGGGATGATAGTACAATATCAATGTAAAAATCTTAGGAGAACATTCCAGCCTAGCGAGCCTTGAAAAATTCCTATACCCAGGGTGGTTCAAACACCCATGATACTTTTTCGTTAGCTATGCTTGTTCTTCATATCTTTATCAATCAATTTAAATTGACGCGATTATAGAACATATACCTAGACTGGAGTTTTCTCTTATATTTTAGATGTATATGTTAATAAGAATTTATGTTGTATGAAATTTGGGTATGAATTCTAAATAATCATGCTTTTCTTATATATTTTTGTTTTCATGACAAGCACGTTTTAGACACATAGGTGAGGAGAGACTTGGATGTGGTCCCCGCATCGTTTTATAAGTGCCCCCTTTTCTATCTTCACTCCTGGTGTGCAGCATCTATACAGAGAGGGAGAGCAGTTGGTGAGTTAAACCCACAGAGAAATGAGAGGCAGTTGGTGAGTAGAGGACCACACATTTACCATGTCAGATTATTGTGGTCAAGCTTGGGCAGGCTTTGTAACGGACGTCAATCTTTACCGTTCTAAGGAAGATATCAATGAGGCAGATGTAAGTACATATTTTTCTAGTCTTCAACGGCTGATTGAAAAAAAGACCCGTTTATTTTGGCACAAAGAATTCTTTGAGAAATATAGATCCAATAGGATAGTACCTTGGGGACTCCGCATACAGATTTTCCCAAATATGAAGAAGGTAGAACCTAACATTAAAAACATGTGGGAGGAGAACTTGCAAACATGTTCTCTGCAAATGATGCAAATCCTAAGTGAACAATATGACAAAGACATTGCGGAATTAGATCTTGAGATCCTCAGATGGCAGGAGGAACATGCCAACTTGGGATCCCATAATTGCTTTCTAGAGAAAGACAAAAACCTTAGGGATCATCTAACAAAATATGCAACAAATATAATCAAAATGAAGGAAAATAAATATCAACGTGATAAAAAAGCGTATACCTACGAACAGGCATATAAATGGAATCAAACAAACAAATATCCCGTGAGAAGAAGCAATTTGAACCAGGACCTACAAATCCCCAATCTGGATCTTGGAGAACTGGATACATCATCCACTTCTTCAACATCCTTTGCCCCTATAGCCTTGCGGAAAGATAAATCACAACATGAAGGAGCAATACGTAAAAGAAAAAAAGAGAGTGAAACTAGTTTGCAGAGTCGATCACGATCAGATAAAGTAAGTAGTAAGGACAAAAAATCACGTTCCCAACAGAACAAAAACAACACCACACTGAATACAACTCTGTCAAATAGCACATTGAACCATTCTCTTGTTTCACCCATTACCCCCACCAGGAATGTTGATTCAATTTCCCTGGTGGTGGGTCACCCTCTACAGGGACAAGCATGTGGAGGGACAAATCTGGACCCCCATGTGGAGGTGAAAACAGCTCCAATTTTTTCCAGTAACACGAGTGACCGTAAACGTACTTTACCTTTAACCACTCCAATGAAAAAAACTAGTCAGTCGTTAAAATAATGTGTCCCGGCTCCCCAGTTTTGGCGAGTCGGGACAAGTTTGATATCATTAATTTGTCTTCCTACCCTCTCTCAGACAATGAGACTAAGGTATTGCAATTGGGTCTCACTTTTTGTCCAGATGAAAATGCAGATAAGTTCGAATTGGTGAAAGATCTTCACCTCTTCGCACGACGCCTGATGTATAAAGTTATCTATGATAAAACATCACTTGATGCCCCTATTGGCGAACAGAACAACGCCAATATAGAAGGAGTCACTTTTGAGGACCTAAGGGCACTACAGGACCTGATGGATCTGTGGGACGAGAGCAACCCGGAGGAGGAGGGCTGGACATTTACCAGTCCCTCCGTTACCCCCATTATTCAGCAGCAGGGGGTGACCTTTCCTCCCTCTTGCTTACGCCCCACGGATCCATCGGCTTCTGGTGCTCAAAACTTTGGTAACCGCAAAACATACAAACCCAAATCAAAATCCTTTCCTGTCCTACAGGGGAATTCCAATATTTGGGCCTTTGTTATACAGGTCACAAAGGAAATAGAATCTACTAATTGGCAGACTGGATCTCAAACCAACCTGCCGAAGGAACTCAAAGAGGCATTGAAAACCTTGAAAACAAATAGCAATATTATAATCAAACCATCCGATAAGGGTGGGAACTTGGTTATCTTAGACGTAGAGAACTATGAAAAAATGTGCTTAGACATAATATCAAATAAAACTTGGTACAGATCGGTACCAGCCTCACATGTAAATTACTATATGAATAAATATAGAAATATAATAATGAAGGCCCGCATAAATGGCACTATAGACGCCAAAACGTATGATTTTTTAGACATGACCTCATTTACTACTCCTACATTTTATGCCTTGCCCAAGGTACACAAGAGTCTGACATCGCCACCAGGCCGCCCCATAATCTCAGGGTGCGGATCTCTGACAGAAAAAGCCAGCCAATTGGTTGATGAGTATCTGTATCCGCATGTAAAATGTTTATTTTCATATGTAAAAGATACTATAGAACTTTTGAAAAGCACAGATGGACTACAGATCCCTGCAAATGCATGGCTTGTTGCCATTGACATAGAAGCCCTCTATAACTCGATCCCACACAAAAAGGGTATCGAGGTGATAGGGGAATTTTTGACAGAAAGAGATATTGACTCATGGAAATACAATGAGTTTGTATTGGAGCTACTTAGCTTCGTGCTGATGCACAACATATTTGTATTTAAACGCTCCCATTACCTCCAGGTGCAGGGGGTCGCTATGGGGGCAAAGTGCGCGCCCTCATATGCGAACCTGTACCTGGGGGGATGGGAGCGAGACCTATTCTCTGATGATAGTAAAAGCCTGTCGATTGGTCAAATCTTATCATGGAGTCGTTACATCGATGACGTCCTCATGATTTGGTCGGGATCGAAGGAGGACCTTATTGTATTTCTGGACGAATTACAAATTAATGAATATAACCTAAAATTTACCTTTAATTACGATCAGAAAAGGATTACTTTTTTGGATGTTGAACTCTTTATTGATGAGAAAGGAACACTGTGCTCTACCCTCTATAGAAAAGCCTCAGCAGGCAATAGTATGCTGCATGCCAGCAGCTCTCACCCTGAGAAATTAATCAAGAGCATCCCCTACAGCCAATTTCTAAGGATAAAGCGAAATTGTACGCATCTCGATGACTTTCAACGAGAGGCGAATCTTTTGCGCGAACGCCTCTTATTGCGAGGATATAGCAAAACATGCCTCAGAAAAGCCTACAATCAGGTAGTGGATATGAATAGACAACTTTTACTATATAAACCCAGACGGGTTAAGACCCAGGAAAGTACACGAGTTGTTACGAAATACAACCGACAACATAGGAAGGTACGCAACATATATAAAAAATTCTGGTATTTACTGTCTACTGATGAAAAAATATCC
The DNA here is from genome assembly GCA_028564925.1 of Lithobates sylvaticus. Classification (NCBI taxonomy): domain Eukaryota; kingdom Metazoa; phylum Chordata; class Amphibia; order Anura; family Ranidae; genus Lithobates; species Lithobates sylvaticus. Next base: position 147,488,023 of record CM053033.1, read on the forward strand.
AAATATATTAAACCATATCCAGAGATTACATACAAGAGGTCACGTTCATTACGTGACACCTTAGTAAGTAGTCACTATTCGAGTAATCAGAACAATAAAAAACAAGTCCCAGGCACATACAAATGTGGCAAATGTAGATTTTGCCGTTTCATTCTGGAGGGCAAAAATATAGACCTGCCAGATGGTAGAACATGGACTCCAAAACATCGTACCAACTGCCAATCAGTAGGATCAGTATACCTGATGAAATGCCTATGTGGAGCATTCTATGTGGGAAAAACAAAACGCCCCCTATTTTGTCGCATGAGAGATCATGTATCACTAATATGTAAACGCAAAATGGAGACACCAATCAGCCGTCATGTAGGCCTATATCATAACTTTGATCTAAAATATATTGGTTTCTATAGTCTTGAGCACCTCCCCCAACAGGAACGGGGGGGTGACCTAGACAAGAAACTTTTACAGATTGAAACTAGATGGATCTATTTGTTGAAGGCTACCCGGTATCCGGGCCTCAACGAAGGAATCAGTTTTAAACCCTTTTTATAATGTGTGTTCTCTCATGCTTTGCCTTCAGTTTTTCGTTTCCTCAGTGCCTGTGGTCCCTTCTCCCTTTTTCCTTCCCTTCCCCCTCTTTTCCCCTCCTCCCCTCCCCGCTCCTTTTCCCTGCCCTATCCCATCCCATCTTTCCTCCCCTTCTTTGTTAGCACCAGTATTTGAGCATCGTTGGGCTTGATGCGTGGGCCACATATGACCTGGATCTAGCCCTAATTCGTGTGTGCTGAAACATGCTTGTTCATGTAATATCCCCCCCTGTGTGGGGGTGAAACTGTTTGTTTATTTAATACCTTTATTGCCTATTCTGAGATGTAATAATTATATGTTTAACAACAATGATCTAATAAAAACAATAACAAGTATGTGCTGCATTGGGTGTGTGTTTTGCAGGGTGTCTTCTCTAGTTCTTTATCTCTTCCCTTTTAGTTTTTTTATTTTTATTTTTTCCTTTTCTTTTTCTCAAGCCTTGATTGGTCTCGGTGGATTCAGCGCTGGCACAGGCCCCTGGGGACAATGCACAGGGTGTGCCCTATATGGCGATCGCCCCAGGGTTGACTGCTCCGGACGCGTGGCGTGTGTTTATGTCCACCTTAGGGTGGTCCTCTGCCCGCCACGCTTCCGGGTCAGGGACCGACCGGCAGTATCTATCCGGCCACTCAGTTCTAAACTTCCATCCACAGGGACCCCATCACGCCCTGCATTTGACAGAACAGCACGGCTGCTGTCAGCAGGGCATGTTAGGGCAGTCCCAATCGAACTCTGTACCGGAAGGAGTTCCTTATAGGAACACTCCGGTTACATGGCTTGGATCGGGCGCCGGCCGGCCCCTGTACTGCGTCCGCGTGACGTCACACGCCGTGCGCTTTTGGCGCCACGGGGGGAGACTACTTAAACTCAGTCTGACGCTGTGTCAGACTGAGATGGACGCGAGGCTCGGGACGCTCTGGGAACGACCTAAACAGGTAGACTGACTCAACTTAACTTTCTCAACTCTTTAAATGGTGGACACTTTGTCCACTGCAACTTTGAATACATGGAACCATTGTACTTATTCTAAATACCCTCCCTATAGGCATTGGATGACATACCTAGCCCCTGTTGAGAGGCAGTATATGGGCTGACCAGCCATTAAACATGACACGCTCTGATGCCATACATATTCCATTATAAGGTAAGGGACTATAATCCCTTTCATTTGGGGATCCATAAAATGTATTGGATAAGGTTCCTATGCACTTTTATTGGGGTCTCTTTCCTTTGTTTTGTTATTTTTCAGCTAATTGCCTTGGTCTAGTGGACAAGCACCTAAAATAAAGATCCAGTAGTTCCCGCTCCCTTCCCCCCATTATCGTTTCTTTTCTGGGGGGGTGGTTTGACCCGAGCCTCTCACAAACAAATCTTCATAAGCTTCCGTAGAGGTAGGTAAAGCCTGACAACTTACATTGGGCATGGTCATATCACTTTCCTACTTTGCGAATAATTTGAGTTTGTTTTAATTTAATTGTGGTTAATAAGTACCTCTGTACCTCACAGGCCCTATAAATACTTTATTGAAAAAGGAATAGGATTTCTCTCTCCCCCTACAACTCCCCAGCCACGAGTTCTGGTGGCGTCCGCCGGGCATAACCTTGTGCGAATCCCTACCTGGGGAGTGTTCCAGTGAGAACATCGGCATCAATCCTTGGAAGCCTGGCCATGTTTATGACCCCTATGATATTGGAGGTAGGGAATCATGCATGTGTAAATTGACTTCACCCGACATTCCTGCCATCGCACACTCTATGCAGCATATATAACGTTTTAATGACTATTAACTGCTCTGTATAATACTAACCAATATATTGTTTTGTATACATACCATAGAATACGAAAAAATATTTCCAAAATCCTCGTCCATCTACAAATACATTTTACCCCTGTCTCCGTCTCCTGATGAAGCCTATTTAGGCGAAACATGTCGAGCGATCGGACAAGTATTATGACCTATGTACTTTGATTGTATGACAATATAGGTGTCCAAGTAGGAATTGTATGTAGTACCTTTGAACCCTATGACTCATATACCGCTGTACATGGAGTCTAACATTGTATTGTTCTTTTTTCTTTCTTTTATATGTTAATAAAACAATTAATTTTATCATATCTTTATGAAACTGTTTCTTTTGCGTTTGTACGATAGACAGTCCCGAATCTCCAATAATTTTTCTATTGTATACTAAACTGGGATGATAGTACAATATCAATGTAAAAATCTTAGGAGAACATTCCAGCCTAGCGAGCCTTGAAAAATTCCTATACCCAGGGTGGTTCAAACACCCATGATACTTTTTCGTTAGCTATGCTTGTTCTTCATATCTTTATCAATCAATTTAAATTGACGCGATTATAGAACATATACCTAGACTGGAGTTTTCTCTTATATTTTAGATGTATATGTTAATAAGAATTTATGTTGTATGAAATTTGGGTATGAATTCTAAATAATCATGCTTTTCTTATATATTTTTGTTTTCATGACAAGCACGTTTTAGACACATAGGTGAGGAGAGACTTGGATGTGGTCCCCGCATCGTTTTATAAGTGCCCCCTTTCCTATCTTCACTCCTGGTGTGCAGCATCTATACAGAGAGGGAGAGCAGTTGGTGAGTTAAACCCACAGAGAAATGAGAGGCAGTTGGTGAGTAGAGGACCACACATTTACCATGTCAGATTATTGTGGTCAAGCTTGGGCAGGCTTTGTAACGGACGTCAATCTTTACCGTTCTAAGGAAGATATCAATGAGGCAGATGTAAGTACATATTTTTCTAGTCTTCAACGGCTGATTGAAAAAAAGACCCGTTTATTTTGGCACAAAGAATTCTTTGAGAAATATAGATCCAATAGGATAGTACCTTGGGGACTCCGCATACAGATTTTCCCAAATATGAAGAAGGTAGAACCTAACATTAAAAACATGTGGGAGGAGAACTTGCAAACATGTTCTCTGCAAATGATGCAAATCCTAAGTGAACAATATGACAAAGACATTGCGGAATTAGATCTTGAGATCCTCAGATGGCAGGAGGAACATGCCAACTTGGGATCCCATAATTGCTTTCTAGAGAAAGACAAAAACCTTAGGGATCATCTAACAAAATATGCAACAAATATAATCAAAATGAAGGAAAATAAATATCAACGTGATAAAAAAGCGTATACCTACGAACAGGCATATAAATGGAATCAAACAAACAAATATCCCGTGAGAAGAAGCAATTTGAACCAGGACCTACAAATCCCCAATCTGGATCTTGGAGAACTGGATACATCATCCACTTCTTCAACATCCTTTGCCCCTATAGCCTTGCGGAAAGATAAATCACAACATGAAGGAGCAATACGTAAAAGAAAAAAAGAGAGTGAAACTAGTTTGCAGAGTCGATCACGATCAGATAAAGTAAGTAGTAAGGACAAAAAATCACGTTCCCAACAGAACAAAAACAACACCACACTGAATACAACTCTGTCAAATAGCACATTGAACCATTCTCTTGTTTCACCCATTACCCCCACCAGGAATGTTGATTCAATTTCCCTGGTGGTGGGTCACCCTCTACAGGGACAAGCATGTGGAGGGACAAATCTGGACCCCCATGTGGAGGTGAAAACAGCTCCAATTTTTTCCAGTAACACGAGTGACCGTAAACGTACTTTACCTTTAACCACTCCAATGAAAAAAACTAGTCAGTCGTTAAAATAATGTGTCCCGGCTCCCCAGTTTTGGCGAGTCGGGACAAGTTTGATATCATTAATTTGTCTTCCTACCCTCTCTCAGACAATGAGACTAAGGTATTGCAATTGGGTCTCACTTTTTGTCCAGATGAAAATGCAGATAAGTTCGAATTGGTGAAAGATCTTCACCTCTTCGCACGACGCCTGATGTATAAAGTTATCTATGATAAAACATCACTTGATGCCCCTATTGGCGAACAGAACAACGCCAATATAGAAGGAGTCACTTTTGAGGACCTAAGGGCACTACAGGACCTGATGGATCTGTGGGACGAGAGCAACCCGGAGGAGGAGGGCTGGACATTTACCAGTCCCTCCGTTACCCCCATTATTCAGCAGCAGGGGGTGACCTTTCCTCCCTCTTGCTTACGCCCCACGGATCCATCGGCTTCTGGTGCTCAAAACTTTGGTAACCGCAAAACATACAAACCCAAATCAAAATCCTTTCCTGTCCTACAGGGGAATTCCAATATTTGGGCCTTTGTTATACAGGTCACAAAGGAAATAGAATCTACTAATTGGCAGACTGGATCTCAAACCAACCTGCCGAAGGAACTCAAAGAGGCATTGAAAACCTTGAAAACAAATAGCAATATTATAATCAAACCATCCGATAAGGGTGGGAACTTGGTTATCTTAGACGTAGAGAACTATGAAAAAATGTGCTTAGACATAATATCAAATAAAACTTGGTACAGATCGGTACCAGCCTCACATGTAAATTACTATATGAATAAATATAGAAATATAATAATGAAGGCCCGCATAAATGGCACTATAGACGCCAAAACGTATGATTTTTTAGACATGACCTCATTTACTACTCCTACATTTTATGCCTTGCCCAAGGTACACAAGAGTCTGACATCGCCACCAGGCCGCCCCATAATCTCAGGGTGCGGATCTCTGACAGAAAAAGCCAGCCAATTGGTTGATGAGTATCTGTATCCGCATGTAAAATGTTTATTTTCATATGTAAAAGATACTATAGAACTTTTGAAAAGCACAGATGGACTACAGATCCCTGCAAATGCATGGCTTGTTGCCATTGACATAGAAGCCCTCTATAACTCGATCCCACACAAAAAGGGTATCGAGGTGATAGGGGAATTTTTGACAGAAAGAGATATTGACTCATGGAAATACAATGAGTTTGTATTGGAGCTACTTAGCTTCGTGCTGATGCACAACATATTTGTATTTAAACGCTCCTATTACCTCCAGGTGCAGGGGGTCGCTATGGGGGCAAAGTGCGCGCCCTCATATGCGAACCTGTACCTGGGGGGATGGGAGCGAGACCTATTCTCTGATGATAGTAAAAGCCTGTCGATTGGTCAAATCTTATCATGGAGTCGTTACATCGATGACGTCCTCATGATTTGGTCGGGATCGAAGGAGGACCTTATTGTATTTCTGGACGAATTACAAATTAATGAATATAACCTAAAATTTACCTTTAATTACGATCAGAAAAGGATTACTTTTTTGGATGTTGAACTCTTTATTGATGAGAAAGGAACACTGTGCTCTACCCTCTATAGAAAAGCCTCAGCAGGCAATAGTATGCTGCATGCCCGCAGCTCTCACCCTGAGAAATTAATCAAGAGCATCCCCTACAGCCAATTTCTAAGGATAAAGCGAAATTGTACGCATCTCGATGACTTTCAACGAGAGGCGAATCTTTTGCGCGAACGCCTCTTATTGCGAGGATATAGCAAAACATGCCTCAGAAAAGCCTACAATCAGGTAGTGGATATGAATAGACAACTTTTACTATATAAACCCAGACGGGTTAAGACCCAGGAAAGTACACGAGTTGTTACGAAATACAACCGACAACATAGGAAGGTACGCAACATATATAAAAAATTCTGGTATTTACTGTCTACTGATGAAAAAATATCCAAATATATTAAACCATATCCAGAGATTACATACAAGAGGTCACGTTCATTACGTGACACCTTAGTAAGTAGTCACTATTCGAGTAATCAGAACAATAAAAAACAAGTCCCAGGCACATACAAATGTGGCAAATGTAGATTTTGCCGTTTCATTCTGGAGGGCAAAAATATAGACCTGCCAGATGGTAGAACATGGACTCCAAAACATCGTACCAACTGCCAATCAGTAGGATCAGTATACCTGATGAAATGCCTATGTGGAGCATTCTATGTGGGAAAAACAAAACGCCCCCTATTTTGTCGCATGAGAGATCATGTATCACTAATATGTAAACGCAAAATGGAGACACCAATCAGCCGTCATGTAGGCCTATATCATAACTTTGATCTAAAATATATTGGTTTCTATAGTCTTGAGCACCTCCCCCAACAGGAACGGGGGGGTGACCTAGACAAGAAACTTTTACAGATTGAAACTAGATGGATCTATTTGTTGAAGGCTACCCGGTATCCGGGCCTCAACGAAGGAATCAGTTTTAAACCCTTTTTATAATGTGTGTTCTCTCATGCTTTGCCTTCAGTTTTTCGTTTCCTCAGTGCCTGTGGTCCCTTCTCCCTTTTTCCTTCCCTTCCCCCTCTTTTCCCCTCCTCCCCTCCCCGCTCCTTTTCCCTGCCCTATCCCATCCCATCTTTCCTCCCCTTCTTTGTTAGCACCAGTATTTGAGCATCGTTGGGCTTGATGCGTGGGCCACATATGACCTGGATCTAGCCCTAATTCGTGTGTGCTGAAACATGCTTGTTCATGTAATATCCCCCCCTGTGTGGGGGTGAAACTGTTTGTTTATTTAATACCTTTATTGCCTATTCTGAGATGTAATAATTATATGTTTAACAACAATGATCTAATAAAAACAATAACAAGTATGTGCTGCATTGGGTGTGTGTTTTGCAGGGTGTCTTCTCTAGTTCTTTATCTCTTCCCTTTTAGTTTTTTTAGTTTTATTTTTTCCTTTTCTTTTTCTCAAGCCTTGATTGGTCTCGGTGGATTCAGCGCTGGCACAGGCCCCTGGGGACAATGCACAGGGTGTGCCCTATATGGCGATCGCCCCAGGGTTGACTGCTCCGGACCGGTGGCGTGTGTTTATGTCCACCTTAGGGTGGTCCTCTGCCCGCCACGCTTCCGGGTCAGGGACCGACCGGCAGTATCTATCCGGCCACTCAGTTCTAAACTTCCATCCACAGGGACCCCATCACGCCCTGCATTTGACAGAACAGCACGGCTGCTGTCAGCAGGGCATGTTAGGGCAGTCCCAATCGAACTCTGTACCGGAAGGAGTTCCTTATAGGAACACTCCGGTTACATGGCTTGGATCGGGCGCCGGCCGGCCCCTGTACTGCGTCCGCGTGACGTCACACGCCGTGCGCTTTTGGCGCCACGGGGGGAGACTACTTAAACTCAGTCTGACGCTGTGTCAGACTGAGATGGACGCGAGGCTCGGGACGCTCTGGGAACGACCTAAACAGGTAGACTGACTCAACTTAACTTTCTCAACTCTTTAAATGGTGGACACTTTGTCCACTGCAACTTTGAATACATGGAACCATTGTACTTATTCTAAATACCCTCCCTATAGGCATTGGATGACATACCTAGCCCCTGTTGAGAGGCAGTATATGGGCTGACCAGCCATTAAACATGACACGCTCTGATGCCATACATATTCCATTATAAGGTAAGGGACTATAATCCCTTTCATTTGGGGATCCATAAAATGTATTGGATAAGGTTCCTATGCACTTTTATTGGGGTCTCTTTCCTTTGTTTTGTTATTTTTCAGCTAATTGCCTTGGTCTAGTGGACAAGCACCTAAAATAAAGATCCAGTAGTTCCCGCTCCCTTCCCCCCATTATCGTTTCTTTTCTGGGGGGGTGGTTTGACCCGAGCCTCTCACAAACAAATCTTCATAAGCTTCCGTAGAGGTAGGTAAAGCCTGACAACTTACATTGGGCATGGTCATATCACTTTCCTACTTTGCGAATAATTTGAGTTTGTTTTAATTTAATTGTGGTTAATAAGTACCTCTGTACCTCACAGGCCCTATAAATACTTTATTGAAAAAGGAATAGGATTTCTCTCTCCCCCTACAACTCCCCAGCCACGAGTTCTGGTGGCGTCCGCCGGGCATAACCTTGTGCGAATCCCTACCTGGGGAGTGTTCCAGTGAGAACATCGGCATCAATCCTTGGAAGCCTGGCCATGTTTATGACCCCTATGATATTGGAGGTAGGGAATCATGCATGTGTAAATTGACTTCACCCGACATTCCTGCCATCGCACACTCTATGCAGCATATATAACGTTTTAATGACTATTAACTGCTCTGTATAATACTAACCAATATATTGTTTTGTATACATACCATAGAATACGAAAAAATATTTCCAAAATCCTCGTCCATCTACAAATACATTTTACCCCTGTCTCCGTCTCCTGATGAAGCCTATTTAGGCGAAACATGTCGAGCGATCGGACAAGTATTATGACCTATGTACTTTGATTGTATGACAATATAGGTGTCCAAGTAGGAATTGTATGTAGTACCTTTGAACCCTATGACTCATATACCGCTGTACATGGAGTCTAACATTGTATTGTTCTTTTTTCTTTCTTTTATATGTTAATAAAACAATTAATTTTATCATATCTTTATGAAACTGTTTCTTTTGCGTTTGTACGATAGACAGTCCCGAATCTCCAATAATTTTTCTATTGTATACTAAACTGGGATGATAGTACAATATCAATGTAAAAATCTTAGGAGAACATTCCAGCCTAGCGAGCCTTGAAAAATTCCTATACCCAGGGTGGTTCAAACACCCATGATACTTTTTCGTTAGCTATGCTTGTTCTTCATATCTTTATCAATCAATTTAAATTGACGCGATTATAGAACATATACCTAGACTGGAGTTTTCTCTTATATTTTAGATGTATATGTTAATAAGAATTTATGTTGTATGAAATTTGGGTATGAATTCTAAATAATCATGCTTTTCTTATATATTTTTGTTTTCATGACAAGCACGTTTTAGACACATAGGTGAGGAGAGACTTGGATGTGGTCCCCGCATCGTTTTATAAGTGCCCCCTTTTCTATCTTCACTCCTGGTGTGCAGCATCTATACAGAGAGGGAGAGCAGTTGGTGAGTTAAACCCACAGAGAAATGAGAGGCAGTTGGTGAGTAGAGGACCACACATTTACCATGTCAGATTATTGTGGTCAAGCTTGGGCAGGCTTTGTAACGGACGTCAATCTTTACCGTTCTAAGGAAGATATCAATGAGGCAGATGTAAGTACATATTTTTCTAGTCTTCAACGGCTGATTGAAAAAAAGACCCGTTTATTTTGGCACAAAGAATTCTTTGAGAAATATAGATCCAATAGGATAGTACCTTGGGGACTCCGCATACAGATTTTCCCAAATATGAAGAAGGTAGAACCTAACATTAAAAACATGTGGGAGGAGAACTTGCAAACATGTTCTCTGCAAATGATGCAAATCCTAAGTGAACAATATGACAAAGACATTGCGGAATTAGATCTTGAGATCCTCAGATGGCAGGAGGAACATGCCAACTTGGGATCCCATAATTGCTTTCTAGAGAAAGACAAAAACCTTAGGGATCATCTAACAAAATATGCAACAAATATAATCAAAATGAAGGAAAATAAATATCAACGTGATAAAAAAGCGTATACCTACGAACAGGCATATAAATGGAATCAAACAAACAAATATCCCGTGAGAAGAAGCAATTTGAACCAGGACCTACAAATCCCCAATCTGGATCTTGGAGAACTGGATACATCATCCACTTCTTCAACATCCTTTGCCCCTATAGCCTTGCGGAAAGATAAATCACAACATGAAGGAGCAATACGTAAAAGAAAAAAAGAGAGTGAAACTAGTTTGCAGAGTCGATCACGATCAGATAAAGTAAGTAGTAAGGACAAAAAATCACGTTCCCAACAGAACAAAAACAACACCACACTGAATACAACTCTGTCAAATAGCACATTGAACCATTCTCTTGTTTCACCCATTACCCCCACCAGGAATGTTGATTCAATTTCCCTGGTGGTGGGTCACCCTCTACAGGGACAAGCATGTGGAGGGACAAATCTGGACCCCCATGTGGAGGTGAAAACAGCTCCAATTTTTTCCAGTAACACGAGTGACCGTAAACGTACTTTACCTTTAACCACTCCAATGAAAAAAACTAGTCAGTCGTTAAAATAATGTGTCCCGGCTCCCCAGTTTTGGCGAGTCGGGACAAGTTTGATATCATTAATTTGTCTTCCTACCCTCTCTCAGACAATGAGACTAAGGTATTGCAATTGGGTCTCACTTTTTGTCCAGATGAAAATGCAGATAAGTTCGAATTGGTGAAAGATCTTCACCTCTTCGCACGACGCCTGATGTATAAAGTTATCTATGATAAAACATCACTTGATGCCCCTATTGGCGAACAGAACAACGCCAATATAGAAGGAGTCACTTTTGAGGACCTAAGGGCACTACAGGACCTGATGGATCTGTGGGACGAGAGCAACCCGGAGGAGGAGGGCTGGACATTTACCAGTCCCTCCGTTACCCCCATTATTCAGCAGCAGGGGGTGACCTTTCCTCCCTCTTGCTTACGCCCCACGGATCCATCGGCTTCTGGTGCTCAAAACTTTGGTAACCGCAAAACATACAAACCCAAATCAAAATCCTTTCCTGTCCTACAGGGGAATTCCAATATTTGGGCCTTTGTTATACAGGTCACAAAGGAAATAGAATCTACTAATTGGCAGACTGGATCTCAAACCAACCTGCCGAAGGAACTCAAAGAGGCATTGAAAACCTTGAAAACAAATAGCAATATTATAATCAAACCATCCGATAAGGATGGGAACTTGGTTATCTTAGACGTAGAGAACTATGAAAAAATGTGCTTAGACATAATATCAAATAAAACTTGGTACAGATCGGTACCAGCCTCACATGTAAATTACTATATGAATAAATATAGAAATATAATAATGAAGGCCCGCATAAATGGCACTATAGACGCCAAAACGTATGATTTTTTAGACATGACCTCATTTACTACTCCTACATTTTATGCCTTGCCCAAGGTACACAAGAGTCTGACATCGCCACCAGGCCGCCCCATAATCTCAGGGTGCGGATCTCTGACAGAAAAAGCCAGCCAATTGGTTGATGAGTATCTGTATCCGCATGTAAAATGTTTATTTTCATATGTAAAAGATACTATAGAACTTTTGAAAAGCACAGATGGACTACAGATCCCTGCAAATGCATGGCTTGTTGCCATTGACATAGAAGCCCTCTATAACTCGATCCCACACAAAAAGGGTATCGAGGTGATAGGGGAATTTTTGACAGAAAGAGATATTGACTCATGGAAATACAATGAGTTTGTATTGGAGCTACTTAGCTTCGTGCTGATGCACAACATATTTGTATTTAAACGCTCCCATTACCTCCAGGTGCAGGGGGTCGCTATGGGGGCAAAGTGCGCGCCCTCATATGCGAACCTGTACCTGGGGGGATGGGAGCGAGACCTATTCTCTGATGATAGTAAAAGCCTGTCGATTGGTCAAATCTTATCATGGAGTCGTTACATCGATGACGTCCTCATGATTTGGTCGGGATCGAAGGAGGACCTTATTGTATTTCTGGACGAATTACAAATTAATGAATATAACCTAAAATTTACCTTTAATTACGATCAGAAAAGGATTACTTTTTTGGATGTTGAACTCTTTATTGATGAGAAAGGAACACTGTGCTCTACCCTCTATAGAAAAGCCTCAGCAGGCAATAGTATGCTGCATGCCCGCAGCTCTCACCCTGAGAAATTAATCAAGAGCATCCCCTACAGCCAATTTCTAAGGATAAAGCGAAATTGTACGCATCTCGATGACTTTCAACGAGAGGCGAATCTTTTGCGCGAACGCCTCTTATTGCGAGGATATAGCAAAACATGCCTCAGAAAAGCCTACAATCAGGTAGTGGATATGAATAGACAACTTTTACTATATAAACCCAGACGGGTTAAGACCCAGGAAAGTACACGAGTTGTTACGAAATACAACCGACAACATAGGAAGGTACGCAACATATATAAAAAATTCTGGTATTTACTGTCTACTGATGAAAAAATATCCAAATATATTAAACCATATCCAGAGATTACATACAAGAGGTCACGTTCATTACGTGACACCTTAGTAAGTAGTCACTATTCGAGTAATCAGAACAATAAAAAACAAGTCCCAGGCACATACAAATGTGGCAAATGTAGATTTTGCCGTTTCATTCTGGAGGGCAAAAATATAGACCTGCCAGATGGTAGAACATGGACTCCAAAACATCGTACCAACTGCCAATCAGTAGGATCAGTATACCTGATGAAATGCCTATGTGGAGCATTCTATGTGGGAAAAACAAAACGCCCCCTATTTTGTCGCATGAGAGATCATGTATCACTAATATGTAAACGCAAAATGGAGACACCAATCAGCCGTCATGTAGGCCTATATCATAACTTTGATCTAAAATATATTGGTTTCTATAGTCTTGAGCACCTCCCCCAACAGGAACGGGGGGGTGACCTAGACAAGAAACTTTTACAGATTGAAACTAGATGGATCTATTTGTTGAAGGCTACCCGGTATCCGGGCCTCAACGAAGGAATCAGTTTTAAACCCTTTTTATAATGTGTGTTCTCTCATGCTTTGCCTTCAGTTTTTCGTTTCCTCAGTGCCTGTGGTCCCTTCTCCCTTTTTCCTTCCCTTCCCCCTCTTTTCCCCTCCTCCCCTCCCCGCTCCTTTTCCCTGCCCTATCCCATCCCATCTTTCCTCCCCTTCTTTGTTAGCACCAGTATTTGAGCATCGTTGGGCTTGATGCGTGGGCCACATATGACCTGGATCTAGCCCTAATTCGTGTGTGCTGAAACATGCTTGTTCATGTAATATCCCCCCCTGTGTGGGGGTGAAACTGTTTGTTTATTTAATACCTTTATTGCCTATTCTGAGATGTAATAATTATATGTTTAACAACAATGATCTAATAAAAACAATAACAAGTATGTGCTGCATTGGGTGTGTGTTTTGCAGGGTGTCTTCTCTAGTTCTTTATCTCTTCCCTTTTAGTTTTTTTATTTTTATTTTTTCCTTTTCTTTTTCTCAAGCCTTGATTGGTCTCGGTGGATTCAGCGCTGGCACAGGCCCCTGGGGACAATGCACAGGGTGTGCCCTATATGGCGATCGCCCCAGGGTTGACTGCTCCGGACGCGTGGCGTGTGTTTATGTCCACCTTAGGGTGGTCCTCTGCCCGCCACGCTTCCGGGTCAGGGACCGACCGGCAGTATCTATCCGGCCACTCAGTTCTAAACTTCCATCCACAGGGACCCCATCACGCCCTGCATTTGACAGAACAGCACGGCTGCTGTCAGCAGGGCATGTTAGGGCAGTCCCAATCGAACTCTGTACCGGAAGGAGTTCCTTATAGGAACACTCCGGTTACATGGCTTGGATCGGGCGCCGGCCGGCCCCTGTACTGCGTCCGCGTGACGTCACACGCCGTGCGCTTTTGGCGCCACGGGGGGAGACTACTTAAACTCAGTCTGACGCTGTGTCAGACTGAGATGGACGCGAGGCTCGGGACGCTCTGGGAACGACCTAAACAGGTAGACTGACTCAACTTAACTTTCTCAACTCTTTAAATGGTGGACACTTTGTCCACTGCAACTTTGAATACATGGAACCATTGTACTTATTCTAAATACCCTCCCTATAGGCATTGGATGACATACCTAGCCCCTGTTGAGAGGCAGTATATGGGCTGACCAGCCATTAAACATGACACGCTCTGATGCCATACATATTCCATTATAAGGTAAGGGACTATAATCCCTTTCATTTGGGGATCCATAAAATGTATTGGATAAGGTTCCTATGCACTTTTATTGGGGTCTCTTTCCTTTGTTTTGTTATTTTTCAGCTAATTGCCTTGGTCTAGTGGACAAGCACCTAAAATAAAGATCCAGTAGTTCCCGCTCCCTTCCCCCCATTATCGTTTCTTTTCTGGGGGGGTGGTTTGACCCGAGCCTCTCACAAACAAATCTTCATAAGCTTCCGTAGAGGTAGGTAAAGCCTGACAACTTACATTGGGCATGGTCATATCACTTTCCTACTTTGCGAATAATTTGAGTTTGTTTTAATTTAATTGTGGTTAATAAGTACCTCTGTACCTCACAGGCCCTATAAATACTTTATTGAAAAAGGAATAGGATTTCTCTCTCCCCCTACAACTCCCCAGCCACGAGTTCTGGTGGCGTCCGCCGGGCATAACCTTGTGCGAATCCCTACCTGGGGAGTGTTCCAGTGAGAACATCGGCATCAATCCTTGGAAGCCTGGCCATGTTTATGACCCCTATGATATTGGAGGTAGGGAATCATGCATGTGTAAATTGACTTCACCCGACATTCCTGCCATCGCACACTCTATGCAGCATATATAACGTTTTAATGACTATTAACTGCTCTGTATAATACTAACCAATATATTGTTTTGTATACATACCATAGAATACGAAAAAATATTTCCAAAATCCTCGTCCATCTACAAATACATTTTACCCCTGTCTCCGTCTCCTGATGAAGCCTATTTAGGCGAAACATGTCGAGCGATCGGACAAGTATTATGACCTATGTACTTTGATTGTATGACAATATAGGTGTCCAAGTAGGAATTGTATGTAGTACCTTTGAACCCTATGACTCATATACCGCTGTACATGGAGTCTAACATTGTATTGTTCTTTTTTCTTTCTTTTATATGTTAATAAAACAATTAATTTTATCATATCTTTATGGAACTGTTTCTTTTGCGTTTGTACGATAGACAGTCCCGAATCTCCAATAATTTTTCTATTGTATACTAAACTGGGATGATAGTACAATATCAATGTAAAAATCTTAGGAGAACATTCCAGCCTAGCGAGCCTTGAAAAATTCCTATACCCAGGGTGGTTCAAACACCCATGATACTTTTTCGTTAGCTATGCTTGTTCTTCATATCTTTATCAATCAATTTAAATTGACGCGATTATAGAACATATACCTAGACTGGAGTTTTCTCTTATATTTTAGATGTATATGTTAATAAGAATTTATGTTGTATGAAATTTGGGTATGAATTCTAAATAATCATGCTTTTCTTATATATTTTTGTTTTCATGACAAGCACGTTTTAGACACATAGGTGAGGAGAGACTTGGATGTGGTCCCCGCATCGTTTTATAAGTGCCCCCTTTTCTATCTTCACTCCTGGTGTGCAGCATCTATACAGAGAGGGAGAGCAGTTGGTGAGTTAAACCCACAGAGAAATGAGAGGCAGTTGGTGAGTAGAGGACCACACATTTACCATGTCAGATTATTGTGGTCAAGCTTGGGCAGGCTTTGTAACGGACGTCAATCTTTACCGTTCTAAGGAAGATATCAATGAGGCAGATGTAAGTACATATTTTTCTAGTCTTCAACGGCTGATTGAAAAAAAGACCCGTTTATTTTGGCACAAAGAATTCTTTGAGAAATATAGATCCAATAGGATAGTACCTTGGGGACTCCGCATACAGATTTTCCCAAATATGAAGAAGGTAGAACCTAACATTAAAAACATGTGGGAGGAGAACTTGCAAACATGTTCTCTGCAAATGATGCAAATCCTAAGTGAACAATATGACAAAGACATTGCGGAATTAGATCTTGAGATCCTCAGATGGCAGGAGGAACATGCCAACTTGGGATCCCATAATTGCTTTCTAGAGAAAGACAAAAACCTTAGGGATCATCTAACAAAATATGCAACAAATATAATCAAAATGAAGGAAAATAAATATCAACGTGATAAAAAAGCGTATACCTACGAACAGGCATATAAATGGAATCAAACAAACAAATATCCCGTGAGAAGAAGCAATTTGAACCAGGACCTACAAATCCCCAATCTGGATCTTGGAGAACTGGATACATCATCCACTTCTTCAACATCCTTTGCCCCTATAGCCTTGCGGAAAGATAAATCACAACATGAAGGAGCAATACGTAAAAGAAAAAAAGAGAGTGAAACTAGTTTGCAGAGTCGATCACGATCAGATAAAGTAAGTAGTAAGGACAAAAAATCACGTTCCCAACAGAACAAAAACAACACCACACTGAATACAACTCTGTCAAATAGCACATTGAACCATTCTCTTGTTTCACCCATTACCCCCACCAGGAATGTTGATTCAATTTCCCTGGTGGTGGGTCACCCTCTACAGGGACAAGCATGTGGAGGGACAAATCTGGACCCCCATGTGGAGGTGAAAACAGCTCCAATTTTTTCCAGTAACACGAGTGACCGTAAACGTACTTTACCTTTAACCACTCCAATGAAAAAAACTAGTCAGTCGTTAAAATAATGTGTCCCGGCTCCCCAGTTTTGGCGAGTCGGGACAAGTTTGATATCATTAATTTGTCTTCCTACCCTCTCTCAGACAATGAGACTAAGGTATTGCAATTGGGTCTCACTTTTTGTCCAGATGAAAATGCAGATAAGTTCGAATTGGTGAAAGATCTTCACCTCTTCGCACGACGCCTGATGTATAAAGTTATCTATGATAAAACATCACTTGATGCCCCTATTGGCGAACAGAACAACGCCAATATGTGGAGCAAGAGCACAAGATCCCCCGGACTCTTACAACTCTATGGGGACTGTTTAGGAACAGGTATATTACCTACTTCCTTTTACGAGGCTCATGTGGTGTTACTACCTAAACACTACAAAGACCCTCTCTCTTGCTCATCATATAGGCCTATAGCATTGCTCAATATGGACCTCAAAATTCTTACCAAAATGCTTGCCGATAGGTTAATGAAAATAATACACCACTTAATATCACCAGATCAGACTGGGTTCATGCCCAAGAAGGTGACAGATATTAATCTCTGGAGGGTGTATACGCATACTCAGTTGGAGGCTGGGGGGTCGTCTATGGGGGCCCTGGTGTTTTTTGACCCAGGCCTTTGATTCCATTGATTGGGGTACAGGACTAAGGTTTTGCACCGCATGGGGTTTGGCCCCACCTTCCTTAAATGGATATAACTGATGTATGACCAACCGATTGCAGCCCTCCGTTTCAATGGCGGTGTGTCGGATGCCTTTGCAGTGTTCAAGGGCACCAGACAGGGGTGTCCACTCTCACCGGTACTATCTGCATAGGTTATGGAACCTCTTGTGATTACACTGTGTACAGGGGATCACTGTGGGTACCCTGACTGAAACTACAGCCCTTTACGCAGATGACCTAGTATTTTTTATTAAGGACACTGGACTGTCTCTACAGGCAGCGCTGTCACTCCTGGGTGAATTTACGGTGGTCTCTGGCCTTAAGGTTAATTGGACCAAGTATAAAATACTTCCCTTATGGTCCCATCCAGTACCCAGACAGGCAGATCCCAATAATCCCCTACAGTGGGTGACGCAGATTAAGTATCTGGGGCTCTTAATCACAAACTCTGTGACTGACTTCATTAATCTTAGTGTCTCACCTTTTACTTGGTATTCTATATAAAAATTTCCACGCCTGGAAAAATCTTTCCTTGTCCCTCATTAGGAAGATAGACCTGATAAAGATGAAAATCCTGCCCTTACTACTATATGTCCTCAGAAATTCTCCAGTGTTAATCCCAAAGTCACTTTTTAAATCAATAGATGGTATGCTCTCTTACTTTTTGTTGCAGGTGGGAACTCCCCGCCTTAAACTGGCCATACTTCCCCCCATGGCTGCTGAAGGGGGCCTTGTGGTACCTAACTTCTATAAATATTTCCTAGCTGGCCAATCGATAGTAACCTAGCACTGGTTGACTTCTCCACCAGATGATGCCTCAGTGTCCCTGGTGGTTGCCTGTGTGGGCTCATTTGAGGCGCTCACACACTTAGTCTACAAGGGTTTAAAATTTCCATATTCCCTAACTCCCCTCTATGCACTCAGTGATTAGGGCATGAAATGTGACTCAGGGATTGAGGCCGTCTGGTTTGAACAGCTTTTCCCCAATCTACCGCTGTGGAGAAATCCCAATTTGATGCACTTTTATGAATACCCGGACCCTGTAGTTTGGACTAACTATAGGGTTAAAAATTTACATCATATTGTACTAAATTGCATCCTCATGTCATTCAATGTACTAAAGGAACGTTACGCCCTACCCAACGCACACTTCTTTAGATACATGCAATTGAGTCTCTGGACCTTGAACCTAGCGACCTAGAACTACTGATGTGCAGCTACTCCTTAGCTAAACCCAGTCTCTAGTTTATACAAGGACCTCTTCCAAGAAACGGTCCTATTGATGGAACCCTGCAGACGAGCTTGGGAGGCGGTGGCCCCAGGGGGGAGGAGGGGGTGGATGGCATCTGTGGACAGAGTATCAGACTAACTGCATAAACAGGTACAGCCACCGACCCTGGTATGTACTACAGACCTGGGAAGAAAATGTTTCTGGAGTGCTGGAGGGGAAATTGCTAACCCAAGGTTAATGTAGGGATCTTCTTGGTGGGGGGTCTTTACATATGCTTTAAGACTTCAGTTTCTCTTTATGAGGGGATTGGGGAGGGGGGGACCACATTAGCAGACATTCTCCTGTAGTATTGGGCAGGGGGTCACTGCACTAAATCGCTATGAAACACACCTCGGGCAGGATGGCACTATAATGTACATATCTGTCTAGGCTAAGCTATACTAGGGTTGTGTTATTGTTTTTTTTTTTTTTTCTCGCTGTATTTGTTGTTTTTTCTGTGCCTTTTGTTGTTCTACACTGGTATGTTTTTTTTTCCTCTGTAACCAATGGTTGTTTCCGCTGTATGCAGGTTATTGTTTGTATTTCATGAAACTTAATAAAAAGTAATTTACAAAGAATATCATCAGAGAGTAATTTAGGATCATCATGCCCAGATTCAATCCCTGTGGTCTCATGTTGATGACTAAGAAGACCGACATCAAAAAAAAAAAAAGAAGACCGACATCGGCAAAATAACATTCGCGTCAGGGGTATACCTGAATCAATAAAAGTAGAAGATTTATTGCCTACGGTGACTAGTATCTTTACTAAACTAATAGGCATTTTGGCAACAGACTTGATTGATATAGATCGTATACATCTGATTACTGCTTTTCCCAATCCATCTGATACGCTTTACCGCAATGTTATATGTCGGGTGCGATTTTTTAAACAGAAGGAAGCCATACTCGATAAAGCCTGATAGAAGGGAAAGATAGATTGACGGCACCCAAATCACTATATATCAAGACCTATCTAAACTGACTTTGGCTAATCGAAGAGCCCTCCGCCCGCTTACCAAAGCACTGCAAGAAGCCGAGCTTGTACAGTATATAGATGGGGCTTTCCATTCCACCTGCAGACAAGAAAAAATGGCCGCTCTATTGTTTGTAATAAAATTTGGGTCTCTTAACGTAACGGGCTCAATATCCCACAGAAATGGTCACAACTTTTACATACACAGCAAAATTATAAACGCAACACTTTTGTGTTTGCTCCTATTTATCATGAGCTGAACGCAAAGATCTACGACTTTTTCTATGTACACAAAAGGCCTATTTCTCTCACATATTGTTATCAAATCGATCTAAATCTGTGTTAGTGATGGGCATATCAAGATGCCGATTAGACAGCATGATTATTGCACATGTGTGCCTTAAAAGGCCACTCTAAAATGTGCAGTTTTATCACACAGCACAATGCCACAGATGTCACAAGTTTTGATTGCAGGAATGTCCACCAGAGCTGTTGTCCTTGAATTGGATGTTCATTTCTCTACCATAAGCCGTCTCCAAAGGCGTTTCAGAGAAATTGGCAGTACATCCAACCAGCCTCACAACCGCAGACCATGTGTAACCACCCCAGCCCAGGGCCTCCACATCTAGCATCTTTAGCTCCAAGATCGTCTGAGACCAGCCACCCCGACAGCTGCTGCAACAATCGGTTTGTATAACCGAATAATTTCTGCACAAACTGTCAGAAAACCATCTCAGGGAAGCTCATCTGTGTGCTTGTCGTCCTCATCAGGGTCTCGACCTGACTGCAGTTTGTTGTTATAACCGACTTGGGAGGGCAAATGCTCACATTTAACGGCGTCTGGCACTTTGGAGAGGTGTTCTCTTCATGGATGAATCCTGGTTTTCACTGTACAGGGCAGATGGCACACAGCGTGTATGGCTTTGCGTGGGTGAGTGGTTTGCTGATTCAAGTGGATCGAGTGGACCATGGTGGCGGTGGGGTTATGGTATGGGCAGGCATATGCTATGGACAACAAACTTTATTGATGGAATTTTGAATGCACAGAGATACCGTGACGAGATCCTGAGGCCCAATGTTGTGCCATTCATCCACGACCATCACCTCATGTTGCAGAATGATAATGCTTGGCCCCATGTTGCAAGGATATGTACACAATTCCTGGAAGCTGAAAACATTCCAGTTCTTGCATGGCCAGCATACTCACGGGTAAGGATGAGCTCCGGCGTGTTCGCACAGCCCACGTGCAGAGCCCGCCAGGAAGTCGGCACTGCACAGTGCTAATCACAAGCAGTGAGACATTTCCCAATCTCTGTAGCCGCGCATCAGGGCAATGTCTCAATGCCTGTGATTAGCGCTCCACAGTGCTGACTTCCTGGCAGGCTCTGCACGTGCTGTTTGCCAACACGCCGGAGCTCATCCTTACTCACGGGACATGTCACCCATTGAGCATGTTTGGGATGCTCTGGATCAGCGTATACGACAGCGTGTTCCAGTTCCTGCCAATATCCAGCAAATTCGCAAAGCCATTGAAGACTAATGGACCAACATTCCACAGGCCACAATCAACAACCTGATCAACTCTATGCGAAGAAGATGCTGTACTGCGTGAGGCAAATTGTGGTCACACCAGATACTGACTGGTTTTCGTACCCCCCCCCCCCCCAATACAGTAAAACTGCACATTTTAGAGTGGCCTTTTATTATATGAGTTTCACTATTGGAAGTGTTGGTGTGATTCATTAAACTGGTTAAACTTTATCACACTATGTGGAGCACTTATTTATTCTCTTTACATATGGAATCACAGTGATATACAACACGCTGATCGAGTGGATGGTCACTATTAACCCTTGGTGTGGGCGAAATACGCTGAAGCCAAACACGAGAGTGGGAGGCATTGTGAGCTGGTGAGTGTGCTCTTCAGAGGGAGAGGTGTCACAAGCACGCGGTGTAGTGGTTGATTCAAGATTCTTGGAAGATCCTAATTGAAGATTTTATTTGAAGATATATTTTGAATCACTTTATTGAATTTGGGCTATTTTTGTATCACTTGTCACTGGGTATCTTATATACATTTGTAATTAAGTAATTTAATTAAATTATTCACATACCACATTTGTATTTTTGTACTTTGAAATTTGTATGAGATTTTTCTTACACTAGGGCTACTAGTTTATCCTATTTATATTGAATTTTTAGGTTGAATTGCAGACTTTACATTATTATATTTATATAAGTAGCAGCTGTTTTTACAAATGTATTTATTTATTTATTCTTTCGCTGGTATATTTAATATTTAATTCTCACTATTATTTGGCGCAGTGGGGGTAGAAGATTTTATTTATTTTTTACCAACATTTATTTTTTATCGCCAGCATTATGCAGTCTAATCAGCATCTTGATATGCCACACCTGTGAGGTGGATGGATTATCTCGGCAAAGGAGAAGTGCTAACACAGATTTAGACAGATTTGTGAATAATATTTGAGAGAAATAGGCTTTTTGTGTACATAGAAAAAGTCATAGATCTTTGAGTTCCGCTCATGATAAATAGGGGCAAACAAAAAGCGTTGCGTTTATAATTTTGCTCAGTGTAATATGCACAAACAGAGAGTTCATGTGCTTGTCCTACAGGAGACACATTTAAAAAACATCATTAGTTCTAGTTATGCCCACCGGTCATTATGATAAGTGGTATCTTTGTAATAACCCAACAAGCAAATCCCAAAGGTGTGGCTATAGGTATTAATTTCTCGCTCACAGTTTCAGATGTTCACGAGGTAAGCGACCCAGGGGGAAGATTTCTTATTCTTAAATGTAAAATCAACAACATGCAATTTACTTTACTTTACAATATGTATGCTTCCAACCATGGACAGATTCCTATGCTGCTCGCCCTTTTGCATAAGGTAGGTGCCATGGCAGGAGGGAGGGTAGTACTGGGAGGGGATTTAAATATTATACTGGATTCATTATTAGACACAACCTCTACTTGTCATTGCTTCTCTCTCTCCCAAATCAATTGATTAAAGCGCTGCCTACCTGAACTTCAATTAGTAGATATGTGGCAGGTATTACATCCAACTGAACGGGATTACACTTGCCATTCTCTAACTCAAAAGTTATGTGGAAAAATATTGCGCCAAACCTAAATATGGTATAGCAGCTAGCACAACAATTAGACGTGAATTGTACAGAAAATATTAGAAACAAGTGCAGCGCTTAAATTATCAAACAAACCAATGTCCCTGATTTTCACGTGAACCCCACAGGAATAATCGGCCTGTGGGTAATACTGTGAGCCAGGAGTTTCTTTGATAGGTGTCCCCATGAATGGGAATGCCAGTGGAATTTCTTCACTGGTATGTGTAAATATAATGAAAAACAAAACAGCAACAAAAATAATAATAAAGTGTAGGGGGAAATAACAAGTGATTCACCCAAATAATAAGTAAAAAAGGGAAGATTGGCCCCTGGTTAGAGTAGGCCTATATACAATCTCCTTCTAGTGTAGGAAAAAGGAATTGTATGCAACATGGGTTTTTCTCAAAATTGCAGCAAAGCAGAGGGTTCAAATCCTTCAAAAAGAAAACATCATGAGTGGTATATTATAGGTGTCACGTCAATCAAGATGTGGGATAGGTAGATATAAGGGTTACATAAAAGGAACCTTCAGACCTATAGCACATTCCGTATCCTGAATTAAAGAATATTACGCCATTACTGAGATAATAAAATCGCATCTGGTACTTAGCATGAAATTGGACGATACATCCAGGAAAGTGTGCAAAACAAATGTCTATTCTGCAGACCACTCAACAGTCCAAAGCAAGAACTGACACAATGTAAAATTGATAAGATAAAAAACAATGAGTGGTGGTCAACAGTAAAACCGTATCAATCCTACTCTCATGCTAAGATTAGTCCAGAGTGAGGCATGAAAGGTAGTCCTGTTTGTAGGGTGTATCTTTCCACTGAGATAATCTGATCAGGTGTGCAGAGTCCTCAACAGGGTGCAGTGTATCGCTGGGGGTATTCAAAGTGTATGATCAGCTTAATAACCTCTAAATAAGAAAAGGATGGGTACCCTTACCGGAACTGATGGACTCACGGACCTCTCGGTGTGAGTCAATAGAGCTTAGACCGGGTACACCGGATGGATGGTAGGTGTGTTGTAGTCTGCCAGCTTAACTGGAGCATTATCCAAGCAAAACTGTGGTCGCTTACCTACGGCTTGTTGGAAACGCCAGATGGCAAATGGAAAGCAACAAAAACTTCCTGTAAGGGTCCTCATCCACGGCAGCTCAAGCAAGGGAAAAAGGAGAGAGAGAGGCAACTTCTCATAGTGTAAAACCCAATTTTCCAATTGGTATTTGAGTAAAAAGGGTTAAAATCAATTTTCTTTGCGCAAAAGAAGATAAAAAGTGGCTTAGGTAGACATCTAACCCGACATAATTCGCCTCCTGCAGGCTTCAACTGGGGTACATTCTCTAACTCATTCTAATTACAGTAGGATAGACGTATTATTTTTGTCTCTCATAATGTGCTTAGCTGGCAACCACGGCGTTTATAGGATCCCAACTTTGGTTGGATAGTTTTCCTATCTTTTTCTCGATAATCTTACCACATTTCTCTAAACCAATAGCAATCTGGAGATTGAATGAAACCCTCCTAAAAGATAAACTGACCTGTGAGGCAATTGGGCATAGTCTCTCAATTTGTATTAGATCATATGCATGAAACAGCGCAACCGTGCAAATGGGAGGCCTTGAAATGTGGGGAATTAGAGGGATCATTATTTCAGAGGGTGCCCTCCTGAAAAAAGAAGGCATTTTGGATATCACATGGCTTATACAGGAAGTCCACACGCTAGAGCTGGCCCATAAACGTACCCTTGTGGCTGACCTTTTCCAACAATTGGAAAGGAAATGTAAGGATCTTTCTTCAGCTACTAGATCAGATGTACTATCGACATAAGGATTGCACATGAGTTTGGTAATAAGATTGATAGACCGCTGGCTAACTCTATATGTACTAAAATGGGACATGCATATATTCCCAAACTTTCATGTTCCAAGAGGGGCTGGTGCAATCATCCAAGGAGAAAGATTTGACATTTTATGAGTACAACAAGACTCTATGACAATAACATCTTCAATCCCCTCACGAACTTCACTAATACTTTGGGACATGAAAAGCTTTCAGAATACATGTCGACCATTTACTACTGAGAAAATTCTGCAAATGATTAATGCATTACCCTCGGGCAAGAGGCGGGATCAGATGGTTTCTCCAATGTTTTCTATAAACAATTTGAAGACATTTTAGCTCCCATCATGGATACCACCTTTAATTCAATCTCTGATGTATGCGCTTTTTCTCGCCAATTGCAGGAGGCGCATATTACACTTATTTATAAAGATCAGAAAGACCCAGCCGAATGCTCAAGTTATCACCCAATTTCTTCAATTAATGTCAACCTTAAAATATATTTGCCAAGCTATTGGCAAATAGTTATCCATCTATTATCAGTCTTGATCATGTTGGTTTTGTCCCTACTCGCGAAGCAGAGATAATACTATTAAAATAACATCGCTTATCTCCCATTGTCAATCAGGCAAGATCCCTTTGGAGCAAATTGGCTTATCCAAGAAATTTATTCATAAAATAATTGCTCTCTATTCCTGCCTGCTGGGATTAGGGTAAATGGTGTACTTTCAGACCCGTTCCATATATCTAATGGAACTCCTCAAGGATGTCCTCTTTAACCACTTTTGTACATACTAGCAATGGAACATTTGGCGGTAGCTTTGCGTTCCAATAATTCAATACAAGGTGTGGACATCGCTAGTAAGCAATATAAGATTAGCTTATTTGCACATGATCGCCTGCTTCATATTACTAATCCGCTAATAGCCTTCCCTTCCCTAATAAAGGAACTGGAATTATTTGGCATCTTAAGTACCATATTTATTCGCGTATAACACGCACTTTTTCCCCTTAAAATCAGGGGAAAATTGTGGGTGCGTGTTATACGCCAATCCCTGCTAATTCCCGCTGATTGTGAGGGGAATATACACATTGGCTAGACTCGGCTCCTATCGGCTCCGCTCGCAGTCACGCCCAGTCCCACCATTGGACCTGTGTTATGTCCATCATAGGAGACGGGCCAAGGGGTGGGACGGGGTGGGACTGGGTGGGATTGCGAGAGGAGCCGAGTACACAGGACATCCTGCTCTGTGTATCTTGGCGGTGCTAATTTTAAACGAGCAAGGCTGCAATGAGACTGGGCAAGGCTGCAATGACATAGGGCAAGGCTGCAATGACATAAGGCAAGGCTGCAATCAGACTGGGCAAGGCTGCAGATGGACACTGATCATTCTGCAATGATGGACAAGGCTGCAGATGGACACTGATAAGGCTGCATTGATGGGCATTTAAATGTAAGTTCTTTTCCTTAAAATTCCCTCCTAAACTTGGGGTGCGTGTTATAAGATAAATATGGTAATTTTAAAATGAATGCTGCTAAATCATATTGCTTAGATATATTACTTCCTAGAGGCACCCAAGACTCTATTGCAGATACATTTCCATTTCAGTAGGCGCAGCACTCTCAAATGCCTAGGAGTCCAAATACTTTTGCAACTTCAAAAACTGTACAAGCTAAATTACTGTCCACTCCTGAACACCATGCATCAGCACTTTAAGTCATGGTCATCAATGTGTCATTCTTGCCTGGGTCGGATGTCCCTCTTTAACCACTTGCCTACCAGGCACAAACACCCCCTTCCTGACCAAGCCATTTTTCAGCTTTCAGCGATGTCGCAATTTGAATGACAATTGCGCGGTCATGCAACGATGTTCCCAAATAAATTTTTTATCATTTTTTCCCCACAGATAGAGCTTGATTTTGGTGGTATTTGATCACCTCTGCGGTTTTTATTTCTTGCGCTATAAACAAAATAAGAGGGACAAGTTTGAAAAAACGCAATATTTTTTACTTTTTATTATAATAAATATCCAATTTTTTTTTTTTTAAACAAATTTTTTCCTCAGTTTAGACCGATACGTATTCTTCTACATATTTTTGGTAAAAAAAAATCGCAATAAGCGATATAGGGGATAGATTTATAGCATTTTTATTATTTTTTTTTTTACTAGTAATGGCGGTGATCTGCGATTTTTATTGTGACTGCGACATTGCGGCGGACATATCGGACACTTTTGACACATTTTTGGGACCATTCACATTTATACAGCGATCCGTGCTATAAAAATGCATTGATTACTGTATAAATGTGACTGGCAGGGAAGGGGTTAACACTAGGGGGCGCTGCAGGGGTTAATATGTTCCCTATGTGAGTGATTCTAACTGTGGGGGGAGGGGACTGACTGGGGGAGGGGATCGATCGGTGTCCCTATGTACAAGGGACACACCATCGGTCTCCTCTCCTCTGACAGGACGTGGATCTGTGTGTTTACACACACAGATCCACGTCCTGCTCAGTTACCGGGCAATCGCGGGTGCCTGGTGGACATCGCGGCCGCCGGGCACGCGCATCGGGTCCCCGGCGACGCGGCGGGCGGGCGCGCGCGACCCCTAGTGGCCAAAAAGCAAGCAACATCATATGACGGCGGCCCGCCACAAGAGCTGCACCGCTCTATATTACGGCGGTCAGCAACAGGTTAAGATGGATATCCTCCCTAGATTTCTTTACATTTTTCAAACAATCCCGATTCAGATCTCATGCTTATTCTTCTGACTGGCATGCTCTATATTACTTACGTTTATCTGGTTTAGATCTTAGGCTAGACTTAGGTATGATATCCTTGTGAGAAAGAGAGACGCTGGTGGAGCAGGTCTGCCTCACATGGAATTATACTACACCGCGGCACTACTTAGCAGAATATTAGACTGGTTCCATCACGGTCCTTTTAAGCAGTGGGTCACTCTTGAGTTTGACTTATCGCCAGCACCATTGACTTCTCTTGCATGGCTGCTCCCAACGAACCACCCTCCTCTTTCACAGCTAACACTTCGGTTCTTCTTTTTTTTTTTGTTATGTCTGGGACAAGGCTATCACTACATATTGTATATCTTCTTGCCCAGGGCCCCTTACTCCGATTCTGGGTAATCCAGGTTTTTTCCCTGGGAGATCAGATACAGGTTTTGTTCGTTGGCAACCACCACACCCATCTCCTATCCAACACGCGTTCACCCCGAAGGGCCTGAAACCCCTGAGTGAGCTTAGCTCTTTTTATTGCGTTGGACAAAGGGACTGGCTTCAATATCTTCAACTATGTCATCTTTATGCTAGATTGGGCAAGGAGTGGCTCTGTAAGGATCTGACCAAGTTTGAGGAGTTGTGTCTTTCTGATCAAAAATGCACACATGTGCTAAAATTTACAGAATTCTCCTATATCACGCATTCCCTCATCGCCTTTTCTATATCCGAGACTGGGAGCGAGAACTAGGCCATGAATTGGCTTCTGAGGAATGGGATAAAGTATTTTTTCTTACATTTAAATCATCAACCTTAGCCTTACACTTGCAAGAGAGATACTATAAAATCATAACCAGATGGTATTGCTGTCAGGCCGTATTAACCAGTTCCGGACAAGCCGCCACAGTTGTAATGCGGCAGGTTGGCTCGGCCTTACGTTGGGCAAGCGGCCCTCTAGGCGGCCGCGACAATCGGATTCGCTTCAGAACCGACCAGTCTCCAGGCCCAGGCCAATGATTTCTGGCCTGGACCTGGTGATCGGTTCTGGCGAATGAAATCTCCCCACCTGGAACTCTTTTCCGTTCCAGAGAGAGGAGAGAAGACATCTTAAAGTAAGTTGCACCAACACTACACTGACACAGTACACATAGGCACACTTGTCGCCCTCCCGGTTAACCTCTTCACTCCCTGTCACAGAGTCATCCAGTGCAGTGTTCATATTTTTCCTCGATCACTGTACTGGTGTCATTTGTGACAATAATCATTTGTGACAATAATCAGTGTTGGGTACTTAGTAGTAGGCCCAGATAGGTCTAGGGACCCCCTAAACCCCCCAAATAAAGATTTAACCCCTTGATCACCCCGTCACCAGTGATCACCGTATTAGTGTCACGGGTGATGCTGGTTAGTTAGTTGATTTTTTTCTAGCGTCAGGGCACCCGCCATATATTACCTAATAAAAGGTTTAACCCCCTGATCACCCAGCGGGTTTTAGCATCAGTTAGGGTATGCGTCGCCCCAGGCAGCATCACATTAGTGCCAGTAGCTCTAACACCGACGCACGCACCATACACTTAGTAGTATAGTGTCTGAAGGGATCAATATCTTTGATCTGATCAGAACTATATTATCCCCAATAGTTTAGGGCTCCCAAAAATTCAGCGTTAGCAGGATCAGCCCAGATACCTGCTAGCACCTGCCCTCTGCCCAGCCCCGCCCACCCAAGTGCAGTATCAATCGATCACTGTCACTTACAAAACACTAAATTGCAGCATTCGCAGAGTTAGGCCTGATCCCTGCGAACGCTAATAGTTTTTTTGGTAGCGTTTGAAGCAGTCACTGACAGTCAGGTGCTCTTTTTTCCTGCGAGTCGCACTAGTGTACCAGTAAATTTAGAGGTCAAAATTTCCAATCGAAGGTACATAGTGAAGAAGCCTACATGTTTCTGAGCCTGACAGATGATTCTTCTGCTGTTGTTGTGGTGCAAGAACCGCAGGGCTCGCGTATGGAGCAGAGAGACAGTAATAGTGCCGCTCATCCTTCTGGTGAATTGGCAAGCACCAGCAGCCTAGTACATCCTGGTCGTACATCCAGCACTGCAGTAACATTTGGTGACGTGGCGAGTCCCATAAGTAAAGTTCAAACTGGTGAGGTGGCTAGCACAAAAAGAGTCCCGCAGCCACCATGACGACAAACACAGACCCGTCGAGCCCATAGTGCCCTCCCTGCTACATTTTTCATTCCGAATTGGGAGCCCACCACTTCTGCAGCACCCGTACTTCCCCCATTCACTGGCCAACCGGGAATTCAGGTGGAAACAGTTTATTTTATGTCACTTGATTTTTATTTGCTGTTTTTCAAAGAAGATCTCTATAGATCTGTTGTGGACCAAAGAAATTTGTATTCTGCTCAATTCATTGCCGTTAATCCCCAGTTGGCCCTTTGCCAGAGATTGGAGACCTATTACGGTCTCCGAATTTAAGACCTTTCTGGGCCTATCTCTCCTCATAGGCATAGTTTAAAAAAATGAGTTGTGGTCATATTGGTCCACTGACCCAATTCACCATACGCCTGTGTTCTCTGCCTCCATGACCAGGAAACTCACATCTTGCAGTTCATGCATTTCAATGACAATGAACTGTGTCGTCCTTGGGGTGACCCTGGATAGGATCGGCTCTACAAAATTCGGCCCCTCGTAACCACTTCAACAGTTTGCAGCCTTGTTTACTCCCGATAAAGTTGTCTGCGTTGATGAGTCCCTGATTAAGTTTTCTGGCCGCTTGTCTATCAAACAGTATCTTCACAGCAAGCGTGCCAGATATGGGGTCAAAATGTATAAGCTCTGTGACAGGGTAACAGGCTTTACATATAGTTTTATGGTTTATGAGGGAAAAGATAGTCACGTGGAGCCGGAGAACTGCCTAGACAACAGAGGGAGTGCTGGTTAGATTGTGTGGGACCTGGTGTCACCCTTATTCGGAAAGGGGTACTACTTGTACAGTGGTGTGAAAAAGTGTTTGCCCCCTTCCTCATTTCCTGTTCCTTTGCATGTTTGTCACACTTAAGTGTTTCGGAACATCAAACCAATTTAAACAATAGTCAAGGACAACACAAGTAAACACAAAATGCAATTTGTAAATGAAGGTGTTTATTATTAAAGGTGAAAAAAAATCCAAACCATCATGGCCCTGTGTGAAAAAGTGATTGCCCCCTAAACCTAATAACTGGTTGGGCCACCCTTAGCAGCAACAACTGCAACCAAGCGTTTGCGATAACGTGCAATGAGGCTTTTACAGCGTCCTGGAGGAATTTTGGCCCACTCATCTTTGCAGAATTGTCCTAATTCAGTTACATTTGAGGGTTTTCGAGCATGAACGGCCTTTTTTAAGGTCATACCACAACATCTCAATAGGATTCAGGTCTGGACTTTGGCTAGGCCACTCCAAAGTCTTCATTTTGTTTTTCTTCAGCCATTCGGTGGTGGACTTGCTGGTGTGTTTAGGATCATTGTCCTGCTGCAGAACCCAAGTTCGTTTCAGCTTGAGTACACGAACAGATGGTCGGACATTCTCCTTCAGGATCTCTTGGTAGACAGCAGAATTCATAGTTCCTTTTATCACGGCAAGTCTTCCAGGTCCTGAAGCAGCAAAACAGCCCCAGACCATCACACTACCACCACCATATTTTACTGTTGGTATAATGTTCTTTTTCTGAAATGCAGTGTTCCTTCTATGCCAGATATACTTGGACACACACCTTCCAAAGAGTTCCACTTTTGTCTCATCGGTCCACAGAATGTTGTCCCAAAAGTCTTGGGGATCATCAAGATGTGTTGTGGAGAAATTGAGACGAGCTTTGATGTTCTTTTTGCTCAGCAGTGGTTTTCTCCTTGGAACTTTGCCATGCAGGCCATTTTTGCCCAGTCTTTTCCTGATGGTGGAGGCATGAACGCTGACCTTAACTGAGGCAAGTGAGGCCTGCAGTTCCTTGGACGTTGTTGTGGGGTCTTTTGTGACCTCTTGGATGAGTCGTCACTGCGCTCTTGGGGTAATTTTGGGCGACCGGACACTCCTGGGAAGGTTCACCACTGTTCCATGTCTTCGCCATTTGTGGATAATGGCTCTCACTGTGGTTCGCTGGATTCCCAAAGCTTTGGAAATGGCTTTATAACCCTTTCCAGACTGATAGATCTCAATTACTTTCTTTCTCAATTGTTCCTGAATTTCTTTGGGTCTCGGCATGATGTGTAGCTTTTAAGGATCTTCTGGTGGACCTTACTGTGTCAAGCAGCTCCTATTTAAGTGATGCCTTGATTGTGAACAGGTGTGGCAATAATCAGGCCTGGGTGTGGCTAGAGAAATTGAACTCAGGTGTGGACAACCACAGTTATAGTATGTTTTAACAAGGGGGGCAATCACTTTTTCACACAGGGCCATGATGGTTTGGATTTTTTTTCACCTTTAACAATAAACACCTTCATTTACAAATTGCATTTTGTGTTTACTTGTGTTGTCCTTGACTATTGTTTAAATTGGTTTGATGTTCCGAAACACTTAAGTGTGACAAACATGCAAAGGAACAGGAAATGAGGAAGGGGGCAAACACTTTTTCACACCACTGTATGTGGACAATTATTACACAAGCGTGACACTTTTTTAGTCACCTTTTTGATTGTGGAATTGGCACATGTGGCACCATGCAACAATCTAATAGCCGGGGCTTCCCCCAATGGCTTGTAGAAACTTAGACGGGGAAGAGAGGCTGCTTGAAATGTAATAATTTGTTAGCAGTGAAGTGAAGGGATACACAGTCTCAATCTATTTTTTTGTCCCAAGTGATTGAATAATGACAAAATTTTTTAAAAAAAATATGTTTTACAAAAAGTTGTCACTAAATGATATATTGCTCACACATGCCATGGTTATATGTGAAATTACACCCCAAAATAAATTTTGCTGCTTCTCCTGAGTACGGGGATACTACGTGTGGGACTTTTTGGGAGCCTAGCCGCGCACGGGGCCCCGAAAACCAATCACCACCTTCAGGATGTCTAATGCCCCGTACACACGATCGGACTTTGTGCGCCGGACCTAGTCCAGCGGACAA
The DNA here is from genome assembly GCA_028564925.1 of Lithobates sylvaticus. Lineage (NCBI taxonomy): Eukaryota > Metazoa > Chordata > Amphibia > Anura > Ranidae > Lithobates > Lithobates sylvaticus. Next base: position 147,520,529 of record CM053033.1, read on the forward strand.
ACCGCCGGACTTTCCAGCGGGGCTTCGCCGGACTTTCCGAGCGTGTGACTTGCCCACACACACCCGGACTTCTCCGGCGGACAATCCGCGGGAAAAAGTCTTTTGAAAATGAACGGACTTGCCCACACACGGAGCAGTCCGTTCATTTAGAACGTAACTGCAGGTAGACGGGGCTAGCGAAGGCAGTGAATGCCGCCGCGCTAGCCCCGTCACATGGCATGGATTTAAAGGGAATCCCCACGCCGAAAAAAACGGCGTGGGGGTCCCCCCAAATCCATCTCAGACCCTTATCCGAGCATGCAGCCCGGCAGGCCAGGAAAGGGGTGGGGACGAGCGAGCGCCCCCCCCCCTCCTGAGCCGTACCAGGCTGCGTGCCCTCAACATGGGGGGTTCCCTGGGGAAAGGGGGGCCGTGCGGCCCCCCCACCCCAAAGCACCTTGTCCCCATGTTGATGAGGACAAGGGCCTCTTCCCGACAACACTGGCCGTTGGTTGTCGGGGTCTGCGGGCGGGGGCTTATCGGAATCCGGGAGCCCCCTTTAATAAGGGGGCCCCCAGATCCCGGCCTCCCACCCTTTGGGAATGAGTATGGGGTACGATGTACCCCTACCCATTCACTTAAGGTGTAAAGTGTAAATAAAAAAAACACACAATTTTAAAAAAATATTTTATTGCACTGCTCCGGGGGTCTTCTTCCGTCTTGGGGGGTCTTCTCGCCGGACTCCTCCGCTCATTTACCTAGCTCTTTTACCGAGCAGAGGAGCCCAGCTACCTTCTTCGTCGTCGACGCCGTCATCGACGCCGTCGTCGTCTGGGGGTCTCGATCCGCCTTCGGGGGTCTTCTGGGGTCTCTTCTGTTCTTGCCGCTGTCGTCGTTTTCTGCGCCGCCGCCGCCTTCTTCTTCTTCCGATGTTGACCCGTCGCTCTCTCTGGCCGGAATGCCAGAGCCGCGCTGTGCTGGGACTTATATAGGGACAAGGGGACAGGGTCACATGCTCATGTCACATGGTGACTCCGCCCCCCTATGATGTCACAGACTGTGACATCACAATTTTTAAAAAATATTTTATTGCACTGCTCCGGGGGTCCGGAGCAGTGCAATAAAATATTTTTAAAAAAATTGTGTGTTTTTTTTATTTACACTTTACACCTTAGGTGAATGGGTAGGGGTACATCGTACCCCATACTCATTCACATAGGGTGGGGGGCCGGGATCTGGGGGACCTATGCCTCCCGGATTCCGATAAGCCCCCGCCCGCAGACCCCGACAACCAACAACCAGGGTTGTCGGGAAGAGGCAACATGGGGACAAGGTGCTTTGGGGTGGGGGGGCCGCACGGCCCCCCTTTCTCCAGGGCACCCCCCATGTTGAGGGCACACGGCCTGGTACGGCTCAGGAGGGGGGGCGCTCGCTCGTCCCCACCCCTTTCCTGGCCTGCGTGCTCGGATAAGGGTCTGAGATGGATTTGGGGGGGACCCCCACGCCGTTTTTTATGCGTGGGGATTCCCTTTAAATCCATGCCAGGTTACGGGGCTAGCGCGGCGGCATTCACTGCCTTCGCTAGCTCCGTCTACCTGAAGTCACGTGCTAAATGAACGGACTTTCCGATGATCGGCAAGTCCGTTCCTTTCCAAAAGTCCGGCGGACTAGCATACTAACGGCGGGATTGTCCGCCGGACTGCCAAGTCCAGCGGTAAATTTTAAAACAAAACTTAAAACCTAGTCTGCCGGCGCCCACACACGGGGGGATTGTCCGGCGGACAATCCCACAGGAAATTCCGTACATAAGGGTACGTACATAAGTCCGTGCATAAGGGTGTACATTTTTGATTTCACTCCTCACTACCTATCACAGTTTTGATTGAAGGCCATAAAATGCCAAGATGGCACAACCCCCCCCCCCCCCAAATGACCACATTTTGGAAAGTAGACACCCCAAGCTATTTGCTGAGAGGCGTGTTGAGTCCATGGAATATTTAATATTTTGGGAGCCTAGCCACGTGCAGGACCCCAAAAACCAAGCACCGCCTTCAGGCTTTCTAAAGGCGTAAAATTGTGATTTTACTCCTTACTACCTATCACAGTTACGGAGGCCCTGAAATGTCCAGATAGGGAAAATGGCAAACTTTTTTTTTTTTTTGCCCAAAGTTGTCACTAAATGATACAATGCTCAAACATGCCATGGGCATATGTGCAATTTCACCCCAAAATACATTCTGCTACTTCTCCTGAGTACCCTGGTATCCCCATGCCACATGTGTGAGACTTTTTGGGAGCCTAGCCATGTACAGGACCCCGAAAACCAATCACCGTCTTCAGGCTTTCTAAGGGCGTAAAATGGTGATTTCACTTCCTCACTACCTATCACAGTTTCTGGGGCCATGAAAAGTCAAGATAGCACAACCCCCCCCCCCCCCCCCCCCCCAAATGACCGCATTTTGGGAAGTAAACACTTCAAGCTATTTGCTGAGAGGCATGTTGTGTCCATGGAATATTTTATATTTTGGGAGCCTAGCCACATACAGGACCCCAAAAACCAAGCACCGCCTTCAGGCTTTCTAAAGGTGTAAAATTGTGATTTTACTCCTTACTACCTATCACAGTTACGGAGGCCCTGAAATGTCCAGATAGCACAAAAACCCCCAAATGACCCCATTTTAGAAAGTAGACACCCCAATGCATTTGCTAAGAGGCATGGTGAGTATTTTGCAGCTCTCATTTGTTTTTGAAAATGAAGAAAAGAAAATAATTTTTTTTTTATTTATTTATTTTCGAATTTCAAAACTTTGAGACAAAAAGTGAGAGCTGCAAAATACTCAAAATGTCTCTCAGCAAATAGCTTGGGGTGTCTACTTTCCAAAATGGGGTCATTTGGGGGGGGGGGGGGGTTGTGCTATCTTGGCATTTTTCTGGCCTTCGAAACTGTGATAGGTAGTGAGGAGTGAAATCAAAAATTTACGCCCTTAGAAATTCTGAAGGCGGTGCTTGGTTTTCGTGGTCCTGTACGTGTCTAGGCTCCCAAAAAGTCTCACACATATGGTCAGGAGAAGCAGCAGAATGTATTTTGGGGTGAAATTCCACATATGCCCATGGCATGTTTGAACAATATATCATTTAGTGACAACTTGCAAAAAAATAAAAAAAATATTTTAATTTTCCCGAAACTTGTGTCAAAATATAAAATATTCCATGGACTCACCATACCTATCAGCAAATCGCTTGGGGTGTCTGCTTTCCAAAAAGGGGTAATTTGGGGGGGGGGGAATTGAACTGTCCTGGCATTTTATGCACAACATTAGAAGCTTATGTCACACATCACCCACTCTTCTAATTCCACATATAACCATGACATGTGTGAGAAATATATAATTTAGTAACAACATTGAAAAATGGCAAAAAAATAAATAAAACAGAGAAAAAAACACAAATCACTTAATGAGCTCAACATGCCTCTCAGCATTTTCCTTGGGGTGTCTACTTTCCAAAATAGTGTAATTTGGGGGGGGGGGGAGGGGGGGTTTGTACCGCCCTGCCATTTTAGCACCTCAAGAAATGAGATAGGCAGTCAAACTAAAAGCTGCGTAAATTCCATAAAATGTACCCTAGTTTGTAGACGCTATAACTTTTGTGCAAACCAATAAATATACGCTTATTGACATTTGTTTATTGGAGTTAAAAAATAACAGAAATTAGAAAATATAATTTTTTTTTTTAAATTTTCAGTCTTTTTTCGTTTATATCGCAAAAAATAAAAATCGCAGAGGCAATCAAATACCATCAAAAGAAAGCTCTATTTGTGGGAAAAAAAGTACCAGTTACCAGTTAAAGCAGCGCAGTGCCAAATTTTAAAAAGTGCTCTGGTCATTGAGCAGCAAAAATATTCCGGGGCTGAAGTGGTTAAATAAAATCAACCAAGCCTTACCAGACCAATGTTGGAGATGTGGTGGGCCTAGTGGTACACATCTACACACGTGGTGGTCTTGCCTGGCAATAAAATCATACTGGTCTGCCATATTTTGCCTAAGTCAGTTGATCACGGGCAAGATCTGGCCAGAGACCCCGGAAGTTGCCCTCCTATCCCTGATCCCTGGATCACATCTATTAAAAAGGAAATATTTTGATTTTTATTGATGGCAGGTAGAGCTTTGATACCCAGATATTGGAAATCTGCAGTAATTCCAACAATACGGGAATGGGTTGCAGAAGAGAACTACAGTATATTATGCGCATTGTAGCTTTAGTCGAAAACGAAAACGATTCTAAGTTCATTGAGGTCAGGACACCATGGGTGCAGTCTCTTAAATCTCCTATATTTTGCCTTTTTTGAGTTAACCGACATCGGCACCTGTTTGGCCTTTCGGGTCAGACATTTCGAAGTATTAGACAAATGCATATACAGTCATTTATATATTCACATATATAGGTCCCATTTTTAGTTAACAAACCTGGAAGCGTGGACAGGCCATCCCCCTCAGTGGACGTCTTTTACCCCTTTTTTTTTCTCTCTCTTCCCCCCCATAATTTAGATTCCCTTCTCTCCCCCAGAATATGTTGGAGAAAATGGCTCTGATAGCAAATATCGCATCACATTATAAATGTATAACTTTATGTTGATAGTTGCTGCATGACATGCTGACATTTTTAGGTTTGGTGGGTAGCCTTAAGTACAGTTAATGATAACAAATAGAATTGCTGATTTTGTAATGTTCTCCAACAGCAATAAAAATTTATTACAGTGAAAATGTGTGGTAGAAATTGTGTTCTTACTATGACGTTTGTTTCTAGGACTAGTGGAAAGGAATTTTTTAATTAGGAAACTTCTGTTGTATACCTGTTAGCATGTCCCTGTGGGTACCAGTATGTAGGGCATACCACCTATGCCGTTCAGGTCAGGATTAATGAACATATTGGAAACATTAACCACTTTCAGACCGGACCATTTTGCTGGCTTAAGACCAGACCACTTTTTGCGATTCGGCACTGCGTCGCTTTAACTGACAATTGCGCAGTCGTGCGACGTGGCTTCCAAACAAAATTGACATCCTTTTTTTCCCAAAAATAGAGCTTTCTTTTGGTGGTATTTGATCACCCTGCGGTTTTTTTTTTTTGCGCTATAAACAAAAAAAGAGCGACAATTTTGAAAAAAAAACACATTATTATTAACTTTTTGCTATAATAAATATCCCCCAAAAATATACATAAAAAATAATTTTTCCTCAGTTTAGGCCGATACGTATTCTTCTACATATTTTTGGTAAAAAAATTGCAATAAGCGATTATTGATTGGTTTGCGCAAAAGTTATAGCGTTTACAAAATAGGGGATAGTTTTATGGCATTTTTATTAATAATTTTCTTTTTACTAGTAATGGCGGCAATCAGCGATTTTTATTGTGACTGCGACATTATGGCGGACACATCAGACATTTTTGACACATTTTTGGGACCATTGTCATTTATACAGCAATCAGTGCTAATTTAAATGCACTGATTCCTGTGTAAATGACACTGGCAGTGAAGGGGTTAACCAGGGGGTGGCAGTGATGGGGTTAAGTGTTCCTAGGGGCATGTTACTAACTGTGGGGGGCGTGGCTGTGTGTTAGTGAACACTGATCTCTGCTCCAATCACAGGGAGCAGAGATCAGTGTCACTTATTGCTAGGCAGAACAGGGAGATGCTGTTTACTACCGCATCTCCCCGTTCAGCCTTCCTGTGAGACGATCAAGGGTATCCCCGCAGCGATCGAGTCCGCGGGACCCACGACCGGACTCACGGGGGTGCTGACCGGTGCGCGCGCGATGGCATGGCGGCATTCTTACAGGGACGTACCTGTACACCCTTATGCCTGTCCGTGCCATTCTGCCGACGTACATCGTTGTGCGCCGGTCGCGAACCAGTTAAAAAAAGTTTTAAAAACCACAGTCTTTCTAAACATACTTGCATTGCCACAATAAGGATCCTAGTTCCCCAAGACTGGTTGGAATTGTCAGAGAATTCCTGCGAGACGTCTGGTGCACAGCATTACCCACAGAATGGTGAGCAGGCGTGCGCATGCGTTCAGGAATGTGCGTGCACACACACGCGAGCATGCTCATGGAGCTCGTTGTTGCCAAATGGCCTATTTAAGGATACTTCTGCCTTTACTCATGTGCTTCTGTTCCCTGCATCCTGCATTCATCCTGTGTGCTTCCTTTGTTGCTGACCCTGATCTGATCTTGGATCCTGCTACTGACTTGTCATTTAGTTCTTGACCCCGGCTCTGCTTTTGGTTTGGTACCTCGCTGCCCACCTGTTGATGACCCTGGCTATTCCTGTGACCATGCTTTTATCTCCAATCCTGGCTGTCTGTGCTGCTCGAGTGCCCGCCCGGCTGTCTGCTGTACCTGCTCTACACCCCGCTGACTGCTCTTGCCTCATGTCTGTTGAGAGCTAGTAGCGCAAGTGGAGTGCTTCTTTAACCTCAGCTGGATTTGCGAAAAAGGGGAGCAGATGGGATTTTAAAGGTGCCACACCCAAGATATGGTATAAAAAAGCACATTTTTAATGTAATCATTAAAAACATTTGATTTTTTTTTTATAATACTATACTGCTGCAATGTATTTATCTCTACATGTTTCACCAGACAATGGCTTCTTTAGGAGATTTTTTGGAATATTGCATAACAGTTCACTACAAAAAAAAAAGAGTAATATATTATTATACAAATAAAACAAAACAAACAATACATTTTCATGTAGACATTTTATTTTGTCATACATATGTACTAAGAGTGGAGGGGAATATAAGGGGAGCCAGGTTATGACAGCTTTATGCTGCATCTCTGCCTTGAGGGGGACATATCTCAGTATGCTGAGCATAATGGTAAGATCTAGCCAGTTTTTTTTGTTGGCATGAACAAATGCAATCTTAAAGGTTTAATACTTTGTTAAAGAGGAAGTAAAGCCTCTATAAAAAAAAAAAAAAAAGACACCCTGCAAGGCAAAGGCATAATGAGCTAGTATGCATAGCATACAAGCTCATTATGAATGACTTACCTGAAAACGAAGCCCCCGAAGCGGTCCTCATCCACGATCTTCTACATCGCCATCAAACCTCCCCAAACTTCCGGGTCTCGCCGATCCAGCGCTGTCATTCGATGACGTCACTCCCGCGCATGCGCAAGAAACCGGCATATCGCCGTGAACCCGGCATGCGCAGTGCGCCTGCACGCCGCTGTCTACGGTGCATGCGCCGTAGACAGCGATGCCTTTTCTTTTCTAAATATCTCCTAAACATGTAGGTTTAGGAGATATTTATTGGACATACAGGTAAGCCTTAATCTAGGCTTACCTGTAGGTCAAAGTGGTTTGTAAGGGTTTACAACCACTTTAATGCTTTAGTTTTAGCACTACGTGGAGACCCATGGTCTGTGTCATGTCCATACCTTCATTCTTGGATCAATAAAATTCTATATATTTTCAAACCTAGATATTGGAATTCTGGGAACTTCACATTAATCATTGTCTTGATGTTTTTACTGACTTGCGTCAGTTTCATAGGTATGGTTTTCCCCCTACTTATGTTCTATAAGGGACTTTAGTATATTTTAATTGAATAATCAATTAACAATATTGGCCTCCTGCTTGGGATAATGTAATGTAATTCTACATCCCTTCTCCCCACCCCACCCCACCCCCCCCCCCTCTTGTTGCTGTGTTTAATTGTGTTGAGTCAGGCATATAGACAAAAGGTCTGGAGACATCTCCCAGCAGGGGATGTGTAAGGAGGGGCTGCCTGCTTATTATAATCCCTTTATGTGTTTAAACTGTAGTTTCTGTTTCCATATACAAGTGTTGAGTTCCCATTGGTTCTTCCTTGCCCCCTACCCGCTCTATGACAAGGCTAAGGGGAGTGTTCCTAACTGTGTTTAAAGGTGTATGTTTTTGTATTTAATAAACAGTTTATGCTCTGCATGTTTAACCCTCAACACCTGTGTGGCTTGTCTCGTGATTGAGGGTTTAAGGGCTAATTATTAGTGTCTGCAGGCTGCGGGTGCGTTTGGAGGACAGAAGACACAGGTCTGGTCACTGATATTCTTATACTGCATTGATGCTGGACTCCCAACAAGCATTCACCTATGTTAAGAATAAAGTATAAATATTTGTACTTATTTATATATCAAGGGTTTAAATCACCCAATTGTGTTTTAACAACATATACTCTATCTTAGTACATATGTATGACAATATAAAATGACAAAATAAAAATGTATTGTTCGTTTTGATTTATTTGTATATTAATATATTACTTATTTGTAGTGAACTGTTATGCATTATTCGAAAAAAAACTCCTGAAGAAGCCATAGTCTGATGAAACAGGGTGTCCTTGCTGTGTCCTAGCCTGGAATACATGTTTTCATTAGTATTTTTTCTGTCTTCAAGAAAATGGCTACTGGCATTCATCTATTTATAGCATACTTTTTTTTGTATAGACTAGCGGGATAGGCTTCAAGAAAATGGCTACTGGCATTTGCTTATTTTCAGCACACATTTCCTGTAAATATCAAATATTTTTTTTAATCCTTCCTGATTTTTTGAAGGGGACAATCATTTTGTTGATATAATTCTGTACTGGATGCGGTTAAAATTATCCCTAGGTATTTTAATCCACAATGTTTCCATGCAAAAAAAAAAAAGAACAAATTTAATAAAAATTAATAAAAAAAAAAAATTAAAATTTATTAAAAAAAATTAAAAAAAAAAATTTTTTTTAAAAAAAAAAAAAAAAAAAAAAAAAAAAAAAATAAATTTAACCAAACACAAAAAAAATGTTTCCATGCAAATGGGAAAATTGGTCTCAGAACCTTACATTCTGCCTGGTGAACTAAGTTTAATATTTCTAATTTCCCTACATTATGTTAGATATCTCTCCATATCTTTTTAATTCTTCCAGGATATTTGGTAGCATTTTTTTCGGGTTCTGTCTGCAAAGTCTGGGCACTTTATATTTCTTACCAGCTACATCAGTGCACTGAATCTCACGATTTGCCTGGATTGTTGCTAGGATAGATTACAGAGACAATACAAACAACAATGGAGAAAGTGGGCAACCTTGTTGGGTCCCATGATTCAAGGGAAATGATTGGTATAGTGTCCCATTCACCCGAAGTTGCGCAGAAGGCTTTGAGTGAAACACATTAACCACTTGCCGACTGCCCACAGTATATATATATATATATATATATATATATATATATATATATATATATATATATATATATATATATATATGTCATTAGTTTGACGTTAAATAACAGTGTTATGACAGCAGCTAGCTGCCATAAGCCCCCAGTATAATTTTTATTTTACTGTGGGCAATTTGACATCTGATAAAAGTGGTCACGCAGGCACAGACGCTTTCAGAAGCGGCGGGAGAGATGCCCCCTCTTCCCGGTCGTTTCCAGGTTTACCGGAGCCGTCAGTAAACCCAGAAGCGATTCAATGCAGCCGATGGCTAGGCAGGAAGTCGAGTGAGGGCAAAATGGCCGCCACTCAGCTCTATGCCCTTGGGGGGACTGGAGTGACCTCTGACGTCACTTCTGGTTCTCGGGCATAAAGAATTTTTTTTTTTTTAAGTCAAAATGTCAAAAACATCTTTTTTTTTTCTTTTGTTGTTAAATGTAAATAAGAGATCTGGGGTCTTTTGACCCCAGATCTCTCAATAAAGAGGACCTGTCATGCTTATTTCTATTACAAGGGATGTTTACATTCCTTGTAATAGGAATAAAAGTGAAAAAAATAAAAAGGGAGAGTAAAAAGTAAAATAATAATTTAAAAAAAGTACGTAAGTGGCGCCTGCATATGTAAACGGTGTTCAGACGACACCTGTGAGGTATCACTGCAATTGTTAGAGTGAGAGCAATAATTCTAGCACTGGACCTCCCCTGTAACTCTAAATAGGTAACCTGTAAAAAAAATAAAATAAAAATGTAAAGCATCGCCTACGGAGATTTTTAAGTACCGTAGTTTGTTGCCATTCCACGAGCATGCACAATTTTAATGTTAGGTATCTATTTACTCAGGGTAATATCATCTTTCACATTATACAAAATAATTGGGGTAACTATTGTGTTTTTTTTTATTCATTAAAGTATATTTAAAAAAAAAAAAAATAAATTGCGTTTGAAAGACAAAATGTGACAAAATATTGTAACGATCACCATTTTATTCTCTATACAGGGGGTCCCCGACTTACAAACATCCGACTTACAAACAACTCCTACTTACAAACGGAGGGAGACAACAGGAAGTGAGAGGAAATCCACCCCTAGTAAGGGAAATTCACTCCTGTAAGAGTTAATATGGTAAAAAGGTCTCTCCACTGATGCTTTATCACCAGTCCACGTTTCCCTAACAACACAAATTTTTTAAAATCCAATTGTCATTGGGACAGAAGGTGAAGTGAAATCTTCTGAACAGGGGCGCAGACAGCAAAACAAATGTTACAGGGGTGATAACCCTTCTCTATGTTATCTAAAAAACTTAAAAATAGATTTTTTGGCTGGAGCTACACTTAAAAAATGTACCTGTTCCGACTTACAAACAGATTCAACTTAAGAACAAACCTACAGTCCCTATCTTGTTTGTAACCCGGGGACCCCCTGTATATGTTTGGGGGTTCTAAGTAATTTTCTGCTAAAAAAAAAGTTTGGGGGTTCTAAGTAAATACAAGTGTCAGAAATATGCTTGGTCCTTAAGTGGTTAAACAAAAAGTTCCAGAAAAGGCCTGGTCAGCAAATTAATCCAGGTATATACAGTAGGTGCATATATGTTCATATACAGTAGGGGTTATTTACTAGATCTGGAGAGTGCAAAATCTGGTGCAGTTGTGTATGGTAGCCAATCAGCTTCTAACTTCAGCTTGTTCAATTAAGCTTTGACAAAAAAAGGAGGTTGGGGATGGAATGCTTAATTTGGAGGGTCGAATATATATGTATATATTATGGTAGTGGATTATGATGGTGTAGTTTGACAAGTGTGTATTTTAGGTTAGTAATATGGGTGAGTAAGGCCCTCCTCGAGGTTCTGTATCTAAAAGCTGGTTAATATGTGGCTCTGAGCGTGTGTTGGTGAATGGTGAGTGAATGAACACCCCTTGCCTGTATTGCACCATCGTGAAGATACCGCAAAGGAGAAGACACGGAATGGTGCCATGGAAGCTGAAGCTGTCGCTGAAGAATGGTGGTGGTGTGTCCCTCAGGGGCAAAGCGGCACATGTTGGGAAGCACAACACATTGAGACAGTTATGGACTGTTCCATGGGAGCTGTTTCTGAAAAAGGGCGATATGCCCTCCCGTCACAGCGCCCTTGAGGCGCAAAGTGGAATATGTTGGAAGGCAACATGGTTTTTGTGTTTTAATATCAGATGTTTCTGGAAGGTTGAAATCTGAAATCTAGCCTCGCCATTCTTGGGGCAGCCTGGAATGCCATTCAGCAGGTTACCCAGCAGGGTGTTGATAATGAAGAGTCATGAATGGGAATTCAAATCCTAGCAAGATGTCTCCAGGGCCTCCTGATGTGAGGTAGTGTAAGACCTCCTAGAGGGGTGAGAATTCAAATGTCCTGTTACAGAGCATCAAAAGGCCAGCTGTCACTAAAGATTTTACCCAGGTCAAATAGCGGTGATTCATGGAAGAATGCTGCCCCTAGTGGACATTACAGCATGCTTTCTGGAGGATGGACAGATATTAAGGACGGTCTCTTAACCGCTTCCCGACCGCCTCATGTAGATATACGTCTACAGAATGGCACGGGCAGGCAAAACCACGTACCTGTACGTGGCCCTTTAAATGCCTGCCCGTGGGTCGCGCACGTGACGCCAGCGGCGCGCTCGCGACCCGGTCGGGAGCTACGTGACCCCGGCCGCGGGACCAGCGGACCCGATCGCCGCTGGTGTCCCGCGATCGGGTTACGGAGCTGAAGAACGAGGAGAGGTTTGTGTAAACAAACCTCTCCCCGCGCTTCCTACTCTGCCTGTCATTGATTGGCTATTCCCGGTCATCGGGAAAGCCGATCAATGACGTCAGATGTCAGCCCCGCCCCCTAATGTAAAAAAGCACACACACGTCAGAGCCCATAACCCCTCCCCTCCCCCTAGTGGTTAACTCTTTCACTACAACTGTCATTTATACAGGAATCAATGCATTTAAATAGCATTGATTGCTGTATAAATGACAATGGTCCCAAAAATGTGTCAAAAATGTCCGATGTGTCCGCCATAATGTCGATGTCACAATAAAATTCGCTGATCGCCGCCATTACTAGTAAAAAAAAAAATATTAATAAAAATGCTATAAAACTATCCCCTATTTTGTAAACGCTATAACTTTTGCGCAAACCAATCAATAATCGCTAATTGCGATTTTTTTTTACCAAAAATATGTAGAAGAATACGTATCGGCCTAAACTGAGGAAAAATTTTTTTTTTTTTATATATTTTTTGGGGATATTTATTATAGCAAAAAGCAAAAAATATTGCATTTTTTTCAAAATTGTTGCTCTATTTTTGTTTATAGCGCAAAAAATAAAAACCGCAGGGGCGATCAAATACCACCAAAATAAAGCTCTATTTGTGGGAAAAAAAGGACGCCAATTTTGTTTTGGAGCCACGTCGCACGACCGCGCAATTGTCAGTTAAAGCGACGCAGTGCCGAATCGCAAAAAGGGGCCTGGTCCTTTGGCTGCCAATTTGTCCGGGGCTGAAGTGGTTAAAGATTCTTATTGGATAAAAGATGGCTAGATAGGATGGGAGTGGGTGTTGTCTGAGTGGGATTTAAAAGTACTGACCGGCTGGAATTACATCCTCTTTCCATTGAGCACAGCCGAGACAGCATCTCGAGGAGGACCTTGCGTAAAATATCTTTATGTTCTTTTGTTTCATCTGTAATATTTTCCTTTAGTGTTTTATGTTAGCATTCCTATTTTCTTGGGAAATAAGACCCTTGTTTAATTAAGCAGTGTATTTATTTTTTCAGTAGCTAACCTTATTATTGTACCATCACCATTAACTATAACAGAGCTTTGATAGTCTTCTGTAGCTAATTATAGGAATAGACAAATTGATACATAGTTATAATAAATAGGGGGAATCCATAACCACCCAAATATTTATGTCAGAGGCCCTATGTCAGCAGATGACGTCTCTTAGACAAGCAGTCCAGAGCTTACAAGATGGCTACTTTCAGCTGGAAGGACGCCTTCACTCACTCACTACCTCCATGACTCCTGCGGATCCTAACCAAGCTACTAGCTCCACTGTCTCCGCTCCAATGGCCAGTTCTCCTGCTACAGCCGCACCCGCTGTGAAATTACCCCCTCCGGAGCCCAGAGTCCCCACTCCTGAGCGCTTTTCAGGTGACCAATGGAAATTCAGGGCCTTCAAAAATGCCTGTGAACTTTACTTTGCCCTGCAACCAAATACTTTTTCTCTTGAGACCATCAAGGTGGGTCTCATCATCTCACTCTTATCAGATGAGCCACAGTCCTGGGCTCATAATCTCCTTGAGCAAAAGAACTTAGTACTGCATTCAGTTGCCGCCTTCATTGAAGCTATGTCTACCCTATATCATGATCTCTAAGCGCAAGGGGCCAAAAGGCCCTGCTTCACCAAGTAGCCTTTTGCTCAAGGAAGCTGAATCAGGCTGACAGAAATTAAAGTCGCCCACAAAGAATGGAGGTACCTGCTGGAGGGTGCTAACCACCCAATTATGATTTTCACAGATGACAAAAATCTGGAATATCTAAGATCTGCAAAACCCCTAAGACCTCGGCAAGCCAGATGGGCCTTATTCTTTTCAAGATTTAATTTCCACCTGACATACCGCCCGGTTTCCAAAAATGGAAAAGCCGATGCTCTGTCCAGGATGTTACCCGAATCTACTGAATGTGCTCCTCCAAGCACCATCTTATCTGCCAAAAATCTTTTACTAATTCAACCCAGCCTAAAGTCATCCATTGAACAAACTTCTGCATCTTGCCCCGAATCAGAACAGGAGTCAGTAAGGAGGCTGGATGGATTACTTTGGCACCAGGACAAGATCACGCAGGAAGCAAGGTCTCAGGTTCTCAGGACATTCCACGACCACCAACTTGCATGGCAAAAACGAACAAGCTCATTCAGCGGTCCTTTTGGTGGCCTAACCTCAGTCAGGACTGCAGATCCTACGACAACTCATGCACGATATGTCTACGTAGCAAAGGCACCAAAGCCTGGGGGTTAATGAGACCCTTGTCTATCCCTAATCGCCCCTGGGAGATGATCTCTATGGATTTTATTGTTGACCTTTTAACATTTATTGTTGAACTTCCTCTGACAGATTCACTACTATCCTGGTTGCGGTAGGCCGACTATCCAAAATGACCCACTTCATACTAATGATTGGTACTCCCTCTGTATCCGAAATGGCTCTTACTTTTATCAAGGAGATCAGACTTCACAGATTCCCAAAGAACATCGTTTCAGACAAAGGGGGTGCAATTTACCTCAAGGTTTTGGAGGGCCCTGTGTAAAGCCTTGGAAGTGGAACTCTGCCTATCATCCCCAAAGTAATAGGCAAACGGAACGCACAAACCAAACCTTGGGAGCAATACCTCTGCAGATTTGCAGCTTTTTCCCAAGATGACTGGGCATCCCTGCTCCCACTGGCAGAATTTGCCTATAACAACTCTGTCTATTGAGCTACAAACCAGTCCCCATTCTGGGCCAATTATGGATTACACCCTGCTGCCCTGCTTGAAACTACTGTACCCGCCTTGTAGGACAAACTGGTTTTTATACAAAACAATTATCAGTTCCTCCAGGAGTCCATACAGCAAGCCCAAGTGGATTACAAAAAACAATTTAATCGGAAACTGAAGGGGAATCGTGCTTTGAAAGTAGGGGACAAAGTGTGGCTGTCTACTGCCAATCTGAAATTGGTCTGCCCTTTGCAAAATTTACCTTGGCCCTTTTCAGATCTAATGGGAAATAAACCCAGTGGCGTACGAACTGTCTCTGCCTGACTCATATAGGATCTATTCGGTCTTTCACACCTCGTTGCCTAAACCAACTGTTCCACATCCATTTCTAGGGAGAGCAGAGCCACCTCCACCAATAGTGGCTATTGGAGAGAACACAGAATTTGAGGTAGAATCAATACTGGACTGTAGGAAGCGAGGGAGATAAACCCAGTTCCTAATTAAATGGAAAGGGTGTCCACCCCAAGAGAGCTCCTGGGAACCCGAAGCCAATATACATGCCCGCAGACTCCTCCGAGAATTTAGGGCCAAATACCCAGATAAAACTGCCCAAATGGACATCCGGAGGCTGCCCATCGTGGGGGGGGGGGGGGCTGTCAGGAAACAAACAGCAGGAGAAGGGCTCTAGGACCCAGCATCTCTACCAGCACTTATGGCAGGAGAAGGACTTTAGGACCCAACATCTCTTCCAGCAGGTCACATGGGCCAATATAAACAAGTCTGCTAGTGGCTTTAGTTGCTGGTTGATCTTTGGCTCCTCCAGTGTGTTATCTCTGTGATATTCCTGTGTCTCCTGTTACCGACCTGGCTTGTCCTTGACCTGTCTCCTGTTTCCTTCCTGTGTTCAACCACGGCTATCCACCTGACCACGTCTGCTCTGCTACCCTCCCGGGTCATGACCTAGGCTTCCTTCTGACCACGCTCCAGTCTCAGCATTATCCAAATCTTGCAACACCTCACAGGTGCCACCTGTCTGCTGATTCTACGCCAGCACACCAGCTGTACTCTGGAACCTCCTGCATACAGTCCAGCAGGCGACCCGTGCTACTTTGGGCCTGACCTCTCCTGTTTCCACCCTCAGGGGGTCTGGAACTTAGCCGCAAGGGAAGCCCTCTCTCTCCATTGCCTTCTAGCACCAGGTATGTGATAATCCTTCACGACTCTCTCCAAATTCATTAAAGCGTGGTCACCTTGGTGTACTTATGCTCTACCCACCCTGCACCGGGACAGCTTAGATCTTTCCTAGGGTCTGCTAAGTAATTCCCCCTACCTGCAGGACTCCTCCCCCTTTATCCTTTTTCCACCCCTCCATCCTCCTTTTCTTCTGTTTCCTTTCGAGGTCAAAGCTGGAACCTTGCCCGCCTCCGGTCCCTCCTTTTCTTTGTATGACCCTAAGTCCTCAGACCTAGGGAATTTTAGTTGACTGACGGTTATGCCGTCAGGTCAATCTCTGTGTTTTCTCTCATGGAGTTGTTCTACTGGGTGAGCTTCCCCTTTTCTTCCCTGGTTATTAGTCACTCATCCCGACCCCGGCTGGGGGTGCTCAGTAGACTTATACGTACCTCTTTACCTGGCTCAAACTAGTGTACCATGGGCTCCCTCTATCGGCCCCCGGGCCTAGATGACATAAGAGGACCTGGGGCTTGCGCCCCCAGGTCGCTCTGTGGCCACTTAATCCTTAAAAGTTAACTGCTCATATAGCTTTTCTAGCCCATGTCTGGAAGTCATGTTTGTTTTGTTGTACCCCTGCGTGGGTGTACTGCTATTATACAGTTAGGCTTCCTTTTACAATAAAAATTATTGTACCAGAAAGAACACACTAGTGCTTGTGTCCTCAACAGTGAAAACAAATTAAAACTGCTGTGCTTTGTAGGTCTCCACCCCTTGGTCTCATCTCCTCATGGTTATTGCTCCCATATAGAACAAATAGCTAGAATTGGTTTACACAGTGGAAGAACTCTTGTTTATTTCATTAAGAGTTTTTGAGTTTTTCTAGTTTTTTATTTTTTTTATTTTAACCTACACAAGTTGATTTGATGGACACTTAGTTATATATGGACTTTTGTTGATATATGTTTTTGTGTATGAGGATTTGGGTAGTGAGCAGCACTGTGTATATTATCATTTCAGCGGGCCCGGACTGGGACAAAAAATAAACCCGGGCATTTTAGACTGAGCAGCCCATGACATATTTACCAGCCCCTTCCCACTGGGGGTGGGGGTTGGAGAACATGGGGGGAGAGCACTAGGGAGGGCCCCTGGGAGCATTAGGGGGTTGGAGAGCACTGGGGGGCCTAAAGAGCACAGGGGGTGGGCTGGGGAGCACACAGGAGGGCCTGAAGAGCATAGAGGGGCAGAGAGCACGTGGGGACAGAGCATGGGAAGGGGGGGGGGGGGGGGAAAGGGGACAGGGGGATAGGAGGAACGGCTGCATTTAGAAGAATCAATCTCTCCATTTTCCTCCTGCAGCCTCTAAATGCCTGCGGTAGTGAGAGAAGGAGCCCACAAGGACATGCAGCCCGGGCCCACCGGGAAAGTGCTGGTGTGCCCTATGGCCAGTCTGGGCCTTCATTTCAGTCTAAAAAAGTAGTCCGAGCCTCAGGTCTGAACTCCTGCTTACCCTACTGATAAATTATTCAGAATGCAGGCAATACAATATAAACAATGCAGGCTCTTCTGTACCCAGTATCCACAAGAACATTACCTTTGCAGAAAACAATGTAATGCAAGTAGATGTAATTGCCATATACAATAAATGTCCCAAAACCTTACCTTGAAACTTTTATGCATTCTAAGTGTTGCTGAACAAAATATAAATCTTGTAAGGAGTAAACGCAGAAATTCATCTCCAAAAAACTGTAGAAAAGCCTGATCTGTAAGGAAAGAATGCAGGTTGAAACCTAAAATTTCCCTATTAAACTTAAAATGATTTATCAATGTGATGTTTTTTTATCATGGAATTTAAAGTGACCCTGTCATAAAAGCAACCTGTATTTTTTTTAAAACTCCTCTGGATTGCAGACTCACAGCCACCGGTATTCAACACTTCTGGGTGTGTGTATATACCTGCTCTTCCTGCAAACACTGGTTTCTCTTCCCCTCTGTATGTCACAGGACATACAGTGGTGTGAAAAAGTGCCCCCTTCCTCATTTCCTGTTCCTTTGCATGTTTGTCACACTTAAGTGTTTCGGAACATCAAACCAATTTAAACAATAGTCAAGGACAACACAAGTAAACACAAAATGCAATTTGTAAATGAAGGTGTTTATTATTAAAGGTGAAAAAAAATCCAAACCATCATGGCCCTGTGTGAAAAAGTGATTGCCCCCCTTGTTAAAACATACTATAACTGTGGTTGTCCACACCTGAGTTCAATTTCTCTAGCCACACCCAGGCCTGATTATTGCCACACCTGTTCACAATCAAGGCATCACTTAAATAGGAGCTGCTTGACACAGTAAGGTCCACCAGAAGATCCTTAAAAGCTACACATCATGCCGAGACCCAAAGAAATTCAGGAACAATTGAGAAAGAAAGTAATTGAGATCTATCAGTCTGGAAAGGGTTATAAAGCCATTTCCAAAGCTTTGGGAATCCAGCGAACCACAGTGAGAGCCATTATCCACAAATGGCGAAGACATGGAACAGTGGTGAACCTTCCCAGGAGTGGTCGGCCGCCCAAAATTACCCCAAGAGCGCAGCGACGACTCATCCAAGAGGTCACAAAAGACCCCACAACAACGTCCAAGGAACTGCAGGCCTCACTTGCCTCAGTTAAGGTCAGCGTTCATGCCTCCACCATCAGGAAAAGACTGGGCAAAAATGGCCTGCATGGCAGAGTTCCAAGGAGAAAACCACTGCTGAGCAAAAAGAACATCAAAGCTCGTCTCAATTTCTCCACAACACATCTTGATGATCCCCAAGACTTTTGGGACAACATTCTGTGGACCGATGAGACAAAAGTGGAACTCTTTGGAAGGTGTGTGTCCAAGTATATCTGGCGTAGAAGGAACACTGCATTTCAGAAAAAGAACATTATACCAACAGTAAAATATGGTGGTGGTAGTGTGATGGTCTGGGGCTGTTTTGCTGCTTCAGGACCTGGAAGACTTGCCGTGATAAAAGGAACTATGAATTCTGCTGTCTACCAAGAGATCCTGAAGGAGAATGTCCGACCATCTGTTCGTGTACTCAAGCTGAAACGAACTTGGGTTCTGCAGCAGGACAATGATCCTAAACACACCAGCAAGTCCACCACCGAATGGCTGAAGAAAAACAAAATGAAGACTTTGGAGTGGCCTAGCCAAAGTCCTGACCTGAATCCTATTGAGATGTTGTGGTATGACCTTAAAAAGGCCGTTCATGCTCGAAAACCCTCTAATGTAACTGAATTAGGACAATTCTGCAAAGATGAGTGGGCCAAAATTCCTCCAGGACGCTGTAAAAGCCTCATTGCACGTTATCGCAAACGCTTGGTTGCAGTTGTTGCTGCTAAGGGTGGCCCAACCAGTTATTAGGTTTAGGGGGCAATCACTTTTTCACACAGGGCCATGATGGTTTGGATTTTTTTTCACCTTTAATAATAAACACCTTCATTTACAAATTGCATTTTGTGTTTACTTGTGTTGTCCTTGACTATTGTTTAAATTGGTTTGATGTTCCGAAACACTTAAGTGTGACAAACATGCAAAGGAACAGGAAATGAGGAAGGGGGCAAACACATTTTCACACCACTGTATGAGATGGCAGGATAAATCATAGCTTGTGGCAGGAGGAGCAGATATTCATATACAGTACCTGAAAAAGTCAAATACATGCAGCAGCTGAAGATCAGCAAACAATGTAGCGTTTTAGTGCACAAGCCACCAGAATAGTAAGTACTATATTTTACTATCAACCCTGTAGTAATAGTGTCACCCTAAAGTCCACATTATAGACTATGCTTCATTAAAACAATATTTAGGGTATAACATGAAGCATCACCTCAAACACAATACCCAAAATCCAAACGCCACCCTTGCCTTACCTGAATCATGGGGTGGTTGTAGGGTGAATCTTCTTCCAAGATATTTTTTTATTTTTATTTAGTACAGCTTTGTGTGTGGCTCCACCTGAATAATTGTCATTAAACGGGTCTAGGAGAATTCCTACATGTCTGACCGCAGTGAAATATTTTGAAAGGCTTCATTGAAAAAATAAGTAATTCACTTATCACAATTTTTTTGCAAAAAGAAAGGCAAAAGGCAGACTAAGAAGAAGGAAGGGGAAAGAGAGGCATCAAGCAGCCAATAGTGTAGCATGTTTATTGTATAATAAAATAATTATCCAGTTAAAAGATGCACTCACAAACATCAGTGTAAAGAGAGCATGTAACTAGCGCCAAGATGATCGTCAGTGGAACGAAAGGAATACTGGTGGGAACCTAAAGAGAATGAGTGAAAAGGACAAGGCCCTGCAAAAATGTGGGGAAACAATCGGAAAAAAAGTGTGATAGGTGGGTAGCATAGCTATGGGATGGATGGGGAATGTAGCTATAGTTCATGCCTAGAGGTAGGGACAGGCAACAGGAATGGGACCATGGGCTTAAAGGATGGCGTTGACTTCCAGTACTTCATTGAGCCTAATGCCGCGTACACACGTCCGGACTTTGTCCGCCGGACCTAGTCCGGCGGATTGTCCGCCGGACCTAGTCCGGCAGGACTTCCCCGCACACGCCCGGACTTCCGAGCGTGTGACTTGCCTACACACGCCCGGACTTCTGCGGCGGACAATTCGTTGGAAAAAGTCTGCGGGACTTTTGAAAATGAACGGACTTGACCACACACGGAGCAGTCCGTTCATTTAGAACGTAACTTCAGGTAGACGTAGTTAGCATAGGCAGTGAATGCCGCCGCGCTAGCCCCGTCACCTGGCATGGATTTAAAGGGACTCCCCACGCCGAAAAAACGGCATGGGGGTCCCCCCCAAATCCATCTCAGACCCTTATCCGAGCACGCAGCCCGGCAGGCCAGGAAAGGGGTGGGGACGAGCGAGCGCCCCCCCCCCCCCTCCTGAGCCATACCAGGCTGCGTGCCCTCAACATGGGGGGTGCCCTAGGGAAAGGGGGGCCGTGTGGAATCTGGGAGCCCCCTGTTATAAGGGGGCCCCCAGATCCTGGCCCCCCACCCTATGTGAATGAGTATGGGGTACAATGTACCCCTACCAATTCACCTAAGGTGTAAAATGTAAAGTAAAAAAACACACAATTTTGAAAAAATATTTTATTGCACTGCTCCGGGGGTCTTCTTCCGTCTTGGGGGTCTTCTCGCCGGACTCCTCCGCCATTTACCTAGCTCTTTTACTGAGCGGAGGAGGCCGGCTACCTTCTTCGTCGTCGACGCCGTCGTCTGGGGGTCTCGATCCGCCTTCGGGGGTCTTCCGGGGTCTCTTCTGTTCTTGGCGCGGTCGTCGTTTTCCGCGCCGCCTTCTTCTTCCGATGTTGACCCGTCGCTCTCTCTGGCCGGAATGCCAGAGCCGCGCTGTGCTGGGACTTATATAGGGACAAGGGGACAGGGTCACATGCTCATGTCGCATGGTGACCCCACCCCCCTGTGTTGTCACAGTCCCAGCATCCACCGGGACTGTGACATCACAAGGGGGCGGGGTCACCATGCGACATGAGCATGTGACCCTGTCCCCTTGTCCCTATATAAGTCCCAGCACAGCGCGGCTCTGGCATTCCGGCCACAGAGAGCGACGGGTCAACATCGGAAGAAGAAGAAGAAGAAGAAGAAGGCGGCGCCGGCGGCGCGGAAAACGACGACCGCGGCAAGAACAGAAGAGACCCTGGAAGACCCCCGAAGGCGGATCGAGACCCCCAGACGACGGCGTCGACGACGAGGAAGGTAGCCGGCCTCCTCCGCTCGGTAAAAGAGCTAGGTAAATGGCGGAGGAGTCCGGCGAGAAGACCCCCAAGATGGAAGAAGACCCCCGGAGCAGTGCAATAAAATATTTTTATGTGTGGTTTTTTACTTTACATTTTACACCTTAGGTGAATGGGTAGGGGTACATCGTACCCCATACACATTCACATAGGGTGGGGGGCCGGGATCTGGGGGCCCCCTTATAAAAGGGGGCTCCCAGATTCCGATAAGCCCCCCGCCCGCAAACCCCAACAACCAACGACCAGGGTTGTCGGGAAGAGGCCTTTGTCCTCATCAACATGGGGACAAGGTGCTTTGGGGTGGGGGACCCCCCCAGGGCACCCCCCATGTTGAGGGCACGCGGCCTGGTATGGCTCAGGAGGGGGGGCGCTCGCTTGTCTCCACCCCTTTCCTGGCCTGCCGGGCTGCGTGCTCGGATAAGGGTCTGAGATGGATTTGGGGGGGACCCCCACGCCGTTTTTTCGGCGTGGGGAGTCCCTTTAAATCCATGCCAGGTGACGGGGCTAGCGCGGCGGCATTCACTGCCTACGCTAACTACGTCTACCTGAAGTCACGTGCTAAATGAACGGACTTTCCGATGAGCGGCAAGTCTGTTCATTTCAAAAGTCCGGCGGACTAGCCTACTAACGGCGGGATTGTTCGCCGGACTGCCAAGTCCAGCGGACAATTTTAAAACAAAACTTAAAACCTAGTCCGCCGGACTTTTGGCGCCAAAAAGTCCGCCGGCGCCCACACACGAGGGGATTGTCTGGTGGGCGGGATAGTCCCTTCGTGTGTACGCGGCATTACAGGCAATAAACTGTTATGTTTAAAAATCCAATATGTTTCCTGTGCACCCTTTAGGTAGAGAGTTGGGTATTGATTGGGTGGCTGTTACTCGAAGCAGGGAGGGATCCTTATCACGGTGAGATGCAAAGTGGTGAGGAATGCTAGATTTAGGGAACTCCTCTTTGTAATTCCCTGCCGTCACTTTAAGTACTATGGGGTTAACTGCAGCTGGTATATTACTCTCCCTGAGGTAGTGTCAGGAACCATGAATCAGACAGAGACAGAAAATGCAGTAAAAACCACACCATTTAATATAGTGGTAAAAATGGTACAAATAGTAAACATAGTCAAACTATAGCCAGGGTTCGGTAACCTAATCAGGTTGTCAGAACAAGCCAGGAAATCAGGGAGCCAGAGATCAGCATAGTTCAGAACAAGCCAGGAAATCAGTGAGCTGGAGATCAGCGAAGTCAGAGTAGCAGACAGGATTAGGAACCAGAAGGGACGTCAGCCAGGCAAGTCTTCAACAGGAAACCAGCAGAGTCTCTAGATATGTTGACCAAGCAGGATATGATCATCAGGTGAGTTACTGTGGAATGAAGAGTGCTGGTAATTAACCGACAGCTGAGCAGCCTGAGCTCTGAGAAGGGAGGGCTGAGCACAGCCCTGACGGTACCCCCTCAATGACCCATCCCCCTCGGAGGGCCACCAGGTTTGAGGGGAAATTGTCTATGGAAAGCACAGAAAAGGACAGGGACATGTACGTCCGAGGATGAGACCCAAGAGCGTTCCTCCAGACCGTACCCTTTACAATGAACCAGGTACTGTATGCACCTACGGGGGTCAATGATGGATTGTACTTCATACTCCTCATGGTTCTCAACCTGTACTGGGTGAGGCCAGCGCCCCCCCCCTCCTGAGCCATACCAGGCTGCGTGCCCTCAACATGGGGGGTGCCCTAGGGAAAGGGGGGCCGTGTGGAATCTGGGAGCCCCCTTTTATAAGGGGCCCCCAGATCCTGGCCCCCCACCCTATGTGAATGAGTATGGGGTACAATGTACCCCTACCAATTCACCTAAGGTGTAAAATGTAAAGTAAAAAAAAACACACAATTTTGAAAAAATATTTTATTGCACTGCTCCGGGGGTCTTCTTCCGTCTTGGGGGTCTTCTCGCCGGACTCCTCCGCCATTTACCTAGCTCTTTTACTGAGCGGAGGAGGCCGGCTACCTTCTTCGTCGTCGACGCCGTCGTCTGGGGGTCTCGATCCGCCTTCGGGGGTCTTCCGGGGTCTCTTCTGTTCTTGGCGCGGTCGTCGTTTTCCGCGCCGCCTTCTTCTTCCGATGTTGACCCGTCGCTCTCTCTGGCCGGAATGCCAGAGCCGCGCTGTGCTGGGACTTATATAGGGACAAGGGGACAGGGTCACATGCTCATGTCGCATGGTGACCCCACCCCCCTGTGTTGTCACAGTCCCAGCATCCACCGGGACTGTGACATCACAAGGGGGCGGGGTCACCATGCGACATGAGCATGTGACCCTGTCCCCTTGTCCCTATATAAGTCCCAGCACAGCGCGGCTCTGGCATTCCGGCCACAGAGAGCGACGGGTCAACATCGGAAGAAGAAGAAGAAGAAGAAGAAGAAGAAGAAGGCGGCGCCGGCGGCGCGGAAAACGACGACCGCGGCAAGAACAGAAGAGACCCTGGAAGACCCCCGAAGGCGGATCGAGACCCCCAGACGACGGCGTCGACGACGAGGAAGGTAGCCGGCCTCCTCCGCTCGGTAAAAGAGCTAGGTAAATGGCGGAGGAGTCCGGCGAGAAGACCCCCAAGATGGAAGAAGACCCCCGGAGCAGTGCAATAAAATATTTTTATGTGTGGTTTTTTACTTTACATTTTACACCTTAGGTGAATGGGTAGGGGTACATCGTACCCCATACACATTCACATAGGGTGGGGGGCCGGGATCTGGGGGCCCCCTTATAAAAGGGGGCTCCCAGATTCCGATAAGCCCCCCGCCCGCAAACCCCAACAACCAACGACCAGGGTTGTCGGGAAGAGGCCTTTGTCCTCATCAACATGGGGACAAGGTGCTTTGGGGTGGGGGACCCCCCCCAGGGCACCCCCCATGTTGAGGGCACGCGGCCTGGTATGGCTCAGGAGGGGGGGCGCTCGCTTGTCTCCACCCCTTTCCTGGCCTGCCGGGCTGCGTGCTCGGATAAGGGTCTGAGATGGATTTGGGGGGGACCCCCACGCCGTTTTTTCGGCGTGGGGAGTCCCTTTAAATCCATGCCAGGTGACGGGGCTAGCGCGGCGGCATTCACTGCCTACGCTAACTACGTCTACCTGAAGTCACGTGCTAAATGAACGGACTTTCCGATGAGCGGCAAGTCTGTTCATTTCAAAAGTCCGGCGGACTAGCCTACTAACGGCGGGATTGTTCGCCGGACTGCCAAGTCCAGCGGACAATTTTAAAACAAAACTTAAAACCTAGTCCGCCGGACTTTTGGCGCCAAAAAGTCCGCCGGCGCCCACACACGAGGGGATTGTCTGGTGGGCGGGATAGTCCCTTCGTGTGTACGCGGCATTACAGGCAATAAACTGTTATGTTTAAAAATCCAATATGTTTCCTGTGCACCCTTTAGGTAGAGAGTTGGGTATTGATTGGGTGGCTGTTACTCGAAGCAGGGAGGGATCCTTATCACGGTGAGATGCAAAGTGGTGAGGAATGCTAGATTTAGGGAACTCCTCTTTGTAATTCCCTGCCGTCACTTTAAGTACTATGGGGTTAACTGCAGCTGGTATATTACTCTCCCTGAGGTAGTGTCAGGAACCATGAATCAGACAGAGACAGAAAATGCAGTAAAAACCACACCATTTAATATAGTGGTAAAAATGGTACAAATAGTAAACATAGTCAAACTATAGCCAGGGTTCGGTAACCTAATCAGGTTGTCAGAACAAGCCAGGAAATCAGGGAGCCAGAGATCAGCATAGTTCAGAACAAGCCAGGAAATCAGTGAGCCGGAGATCAGCGAAGTCAGAGTAGCAGACAGGATTAGGAACCAGAAGGGACGTCAGCCAGGCAAGTCTTCAACAGGAAACCAGCAGAGTCTCTAGATATGTTGACCAAGCAGGATATGATCATCAGGTGAGTTACTGTGGAATGAAGAGTGCTGGTAATTAACCGACAGCTGAGCAGCCTGAGCTCTGAGAAGGGAGGGCTGAGCACAGCCCTGACGGTACCCCCTCAATGACCCATCCCCCTCGGAGGGCCACCAGGTTTGAGGGGAAATTGTCTATGGAAAGCACAGAAAAGGACAGGGACATGTACGTCCGAGGATGAGACCCAAGAGCGTTCCTCCAGACCGTACCCTTTACAATGAACCAGGTACTGTATGCACCTACGGGGGTCAATGATGGATTGTACTTCATACTCCTCATGGTTCTCAACCTGTACTGGGTGAGGATTTGGCACCGAGGTGGTTAAACTGTTGCACACCAAAGGTTTTAATAAGGAGACATGGAATACATTAGAGATACGCATATTAGAAGGAAGGTCTAAAGCGTAAGCCACTGGGCTAATCCTGTGGAGAATACGGAAAGGCCCAATAAACCAAGGTGCCAATTTCAGTGAGGGAACACGGAGTCGAAGGTTGCGAGATTACAGCCAGACCCTCTTCCCAAGTTTAAAGGAAGGTGCAGGTAGGCGTCTGCTGTCAGCATGGAGACTGTAACTATCATTGGCATGTTGCAAAGGACTCTTGAACCTGTACCCAAGTGGAACAAAGACCATAGAGATGCGCCTCTAATGCAGGAATGCTCTGAGGAACAAATGAGTCAGGCAACATGGATGGTTGGAAACCATAATTGGGGACAATCAGGAAGCAAAATTAACGGCACTATTGTGAGCAAACTCCGCCCAAGGTAAAAGGTCTGATGATGGTCAGAAATATAGCAACGTAGAAACTGCTCCAAGGACTGGCATGTCCAAAACAAAACCGGAGGCCTTTCCCGCCGATGGAGTGGCCCAACATGGCAGACCTCTGCTACAGCAGCGCTCAGGAAAGGTGTCCTATGTTTCAGCAGCAGCCAAACTTGGAAAATTTGCACACAATCCAAGCAGCCCTAAGATTGGACAGCAAAATAAGCCCTCCAATACTGCTAACATGAATGGCAGTGATCCCCCTGGAAAACCCCCACAAAGCACACAGCGCGCCTGAGAAAATGGCGCCCATAGCCTTGAGGAACGCAGTGAGTACACCATCCTCCCCTCTCCCTGCCCCTGACATATCTGGCCCGACAGACATGGAGTATAATGAGCCCTCACTACAGGACATATTAACAGCAGTACACTCCTATGGCTCCTCTATTACTGAACTGTCTGCAGAGGTTAAAAGCATGAAAGAGGGCCTATTGCATATTAGGCAGGACATGCAGAAAATCAGGGAGAGGGCCACTGTCTTAGAGGGAAGGGTGAGCTCCATTGAGGACGAATTACACCCCCCCCCTGCTCAAGAAATGCATATCACATCAGCTAAAACGGATGAAACAGCAGCTAGAGTTGAAGATATGGAAAATAGGCTGAGAAGGTCAAACATTCACATAGATCGTATGCCTGAAAAATCAGGGGGAAACATCCTACTGAATTTATTGAAAACTGGCTGGCTGATACCTTTGGTAAAAATAGCCTCACTCCATTCTTCTCAGTAGAAAGAGCACACAGGGTGCCATCTAGACCACCACCACCGGGGGCCATGACAGACCATTTCTACTAAAACTTCTGCATTACAAAGATAGAGATATTATACTACGCCTAGCCAGGCAGAAAGCTGACATGGAAATACAAGGCTCTAAAATATCAATATATCCAGATTTCTCAGCGGCTGTGCAAAAACAGAGAGCAAAATTTACAGAAGTTAAAAAGAGAATGCGCGCAATCCCATTAATTTACTCCATGCTCTACCCGGCCAATCTGCGGGTAGTGGCAGAAGGCTCAGTCCACTTTTTTGAAAGCCCAAACATGGCTACTAACTGGCTTGATCGACATGAGAGACAGTTGAGAGGTGCTGCATGAGGACATTCCCCAGGATAAGGACATCATGACAGCCTGTATATTATAAATCCTTTTGCTCACCATGACAACAAAGGAGCACGTACAGAGACACGCTTAATATAGCTGGTTACCACTTACCTCACTCCAGCAAACTTTGCACCTTAATCTTAAGGACATTATTATTACCCCCTTATTGCCCTCATTATTACCCCCTAAAAAGCCCTGCGGGGCACCCACGGAAGTTCTCCAATGGGACTGACTATGCTTACAACTGCTTTGCCTATTACTCTTTTTGGCAGACTGTTTTTTACATTTTTCTATGTTTTTGTTGTTTTTCAGCCCCGATTGAGGGGGCTGCATCTCTGCAGGTACCTATATTACGTAACTTTGCATCCCGAAGTGAACTGAAAATGCATACAGACGGGAAACACCCCACAACCTCTGACTACTCAGGTAATATAAGACTGTGGGTATATCGGCTCGTCCTGCAGGGACTGATCACCCTAAGGAATTTGCACTGGCTACTACAACCATCCTACTATAATGGGTAACAAGCAAGACATACCGTATTTATCGGCGTATAACACGCACCGTCGTATAACACGCACCTAATTTTAAGAGGGAAGTTTCAGGAAAAAAACTAATTTTAAATAAAAGGTCTTTGAAGCAAAATAAGGGTACAATCAGTTTGGCTGAAATCGCATCGCACTGACATGGCATGTGATTTACACTGCAGTGCAGTGTAAATCACATGCAATATCGCAGAAGTGTGAACCAGCAGTGAGATAGATGTTTTACATTCTCACTTCATTACAGACAGATTCTCCTTTATTAATGTCAGATTGATCCCTTATTCTTCACTAACAAACCTCTTTTATATTATTTTGGTTTGATTTCTTTTTCTTTGAAGGGCTGTATTCAGGGCTGGGGCAAGGATGTCAGGCAGTGTGTGTACTGTACTTTTCTCAACCCCCCTCCCTCCGCAGAGTTTTTCCCTCGCTGTGCTTTAAAAAACATTTTGTACCTGCTTCCTCGTGTTAGATTCCAGTCAGAGCTGAACTCCCGCGAGCCGTGCAGGGGGGTTACGGTTACCATGGTTACGCTCTGACGGCCGCGAGAGTTAGGGAGAGAGAATGCTTCCTGTCTGTGTGCTGCGTGGGGGATGGCTGCCGGAGCTCTGCAATGTGAAGGCTGAGTTAGCCTGGGGGAACTCAGATTACCGGACGTCTCCGATCAGATTAACTCGCCATGCGATCCGTGCAAAAAGTATGTAGGAATACTTTTTTTTTTATATCGGCGTATAACACGCACACCCGATTTTCACCCGATTTTTCGGGTGAAAAAGTGCGTGTTATACGCCGATAAATACGGTAATTCTCTCCTGGAATATCAGGGGATTGTACCATTGTAAAGAGGACTGCCTTACTTTCTTCTCACAACAGGACCCCACTGTTATTTGTATACAGGAAACCCACCTTACCAAAGACAATACTAATTTTATACATATGTCCAAATACCCTGTGCAGTACCACTCGGTACATACTAGATATTCCAGAGGTGTTAGTATTTTGTTTTCCAGGACTACAGCATTTACTGAAAAAGATGCACAAATAGACCCTGAAGGCAGATTTATTTTTCTAATGTGGATATGGGAATCTCAAATATGTGTTATTGCTAATATAGATGTACCGCCGCCTTTTACACTAAAAGTGCAATGTCTGGCAAGATTCTTAGCCAAACACCCTCAACTCCTGGTATATGTCCTAGGAGATTTTAATAGTGCTATGGACACCTCCCTAGATATACGTAGAAGATTCTGTCCCCAGGGCCCTAGGGTATATACTCCTATGGCCAAATTTGTCAAGGAACTGGGACTGGTAGCCCAATTTTCCTGTCACTCATTAACGCACTCCACATTGTCACATATAGATTTTGCACTAGGAAATGACCTAACGCACTGTTATGATCCGATCGTGACATATTTAGCCAGAGGATTGTCCAACCACTCCCCGGTGCAGCTCAGCCTGAACCTTCAAAAACACTTACCGGTACATTGGAAGCTGAACCCATTTTGGCTTCAGCTGCTCACTGACAGGGATGATATGCAACTGCAGATTAAATATTTCTTGGAAACTAACAAACCATCGGCTGTGCCTGGGGTGGTGTGGGACACCCTAAAAGCCTTTATTAGAGGAATGTGCATAAAAGAAATTAACAAAATTAAAACTAACAGCAGACAATGGGCTAGAGATGTTGCTCAGGCGGTGGAGAAAGCGGAGGAATTATATCTGCAGACTCCTACGCCTGAACTTGAGAGACGATGGACAGACGCGCAGAAAATATTCCGTACTGTACACCTACAACAAGCTGACAATAAAAGATTCTTTACATCCCAAACTTACTTTTAAGAAGGTGAAAAAAATGGCCATATGCTGGCCATGATAGCTAGGTCACAACAACCACCTCAGGCTATACACAGTATTACAATATCATTAGCATCATCAGTCACTGATACACCCTCCATTCTGAAGGAGTTCCGCTCCTTTTACCAAGACTTATACTCATCCAAGGTATCCTATCTTGTGGATGAGCTGATACGATTCTTAGACTCTGTCACCCTACCCCAGCTTCAGGAACCAGATAAGAATCTCTTAAATGCCCCCCTTACTTTAGAAGAACTCCAGCTTGCACTAGCCACATTCCCAAATTTAAAGGCCCCGGGTAACGATGGCTTACCAATTGAATTGTATAAAAAAATTTGCGGAATACTCCTACTTACGGAGGAGTTTGACTCAGGTTCCTTGCCAAGATCTATGTATGAAGCAGTGGTGGTGGTCATATTGAAACCAGGGAAAGATTCTGATAAGCCGGAGTCATAGAGACCCATCTCATTGTTAAACACAGATCTAAAACTTCTTACCAAGACCATTGCTATGAGACTCTCAAAAGTGGTGACTAAATGCACCCGGACCAATCTGGCTTCATACCGAACAGGTCTACGGCAAATAACCTACGCCGCCTATATCTTAACATGCAAATACCCACAGATAATCAGGGTCAAAGAGCTATCCTTTCGCTAGATGCCGCTAAGGCGTTTGATAGTGTTGAGTGGGAATACCTATGGAAAGTACTGATCCTGGATTAAACTACTATACAAAGAGCCAAAAGCATGCATTAGGGTAAATAACACCTTATCTCCCTCCTTTGACTTATTTAGGGGGACCAGGCAAGGCTGCCCCCTATCCCCCATACTTTTTGCCCTGGCCATAGAGCCCCTGGCAGCAGCCATAAGGGGGAACCCAGACATAGTTGGCTTTAAACGGGGAGATGCGGAAGATAAATTGGCATTATACGCTGATGACGCACTACTGTTCCTGGGTGACACGTCCAACTCCCTGATTAAACTTATGGACTTAATACAGACATTTGGAGCCTTCTCTGGATTTACCATAAACTGGGACAAGTCGATGATCCCACCCCTAGACCCATTGACAGAGCCCCTTCCTCAGACGGCTAGACTGATTAAAATAGTAGATACGTTCAAATACCTGGGAATCATTATACACCCTAACCTAGCCCACTATATAAAACTAAACATAGACCCATTGTTTAAAAAGGTCCAGGACAAAACGACCAGCTGGATTAAGTTACCACTTTCTGTGGTTGGTCGCTGCAACCTGATAAAACCTGGATAAAACCTGGCAACCTGATAAAAATGGTCTGGAACCCGCAAATATTATATGCACTCCACAATGCCCCTCTACGGATCCCTATCCACGTGTTTAGGCGATGTAACATCCTCTACCGTGCATTGATATGGAGAAAGCAGGTTCCAAGAATTAAATTGGAAACCTTACAGGAAGCAAAGGACTCGGTGGACTAGCGGTACAAAAACCCATTCTATTACTTTATAGCTGCTCAGATACAGCATTTAACGGGCTGGCTCCAACCCGAGCCCTCTGACCCTATTAGGAACATCGTCTGTACACAGATGTCTGTTGATGGACTGGTGGAGTGCATAGAGGCAGGTGAATTTGGAAAACTAACCCAATACCCCACAATAACTCTCATAGATAGGATATGGAATAAAACCAAACAACACATGCAATATGTAGGGTACACAAATTGGTCACGCATATGGAATAACCACAACTACCTAGAGTTAAACAAATTACAACATTTTAATAATTGGTCAAGGAAAGGAGTAAACTATATTCCACAATTATACTGTGAGGTGTACTCCGAGACTTCCAATCATTACGTCCGGAATTTAATCTGCCGAACTCCTCATTTTTTTCAATACCTTCAACTCAGGCATGCGATAGCAGCACAAGCTACACTATCACATTGGGAGCTAACTAGGCCTGTGGTGCTTGCGCAATTGATTATGTCATCATCCCGGTAGGGACAAATCTCCTCTATATACAGCTCACTTCTTGGTCATGTTTCCAAGGTAATGACTTTGAGCTGCAGAGCTGGTTGGGGAGCGGATATAGGACACATTACAGACGAAGAATGGAATACCATACTAGACAATGTACTTAAGGTGTCACTATCCGCCCCCCAAAAACTCACCCAACTATTTATTATTCACCGTACGTACCGCACGCCTGAGAAGTTACACAAGTGGCACAGAAGGGATGACCCATTATGCCCCTGATGCCTTGTTGACAACGGCACATTAATCCATATGCTGTGGAAATGCCCCAAACTACAAAGATATTGGGCAGCGGTGGTAAATACAATCAACAGCATATGGAATCTCAAACTTAGCACTGACCCTAAATTATGTTTACTGGGATTATGGGACGAAGAAGAGTATACACCTTTTATACACACAGCCATTCTAAGGGCACTATTTTTGGCTAGAAAGCTTATTGCTAGGAAATGGCTATCCACAACGCCACCCACACACACACGGAATGGATAGCATCCGTGAATGATTCTCTTATCATAGAACAACTCATGTACAAGCACCGAGGTAGCCCACATAAATTTGAAAACATATGGGATCCCTGGCTAGACACCCCGGGACTAGCACCATTGCGCCTGGTCCACAATAGAATCCTGGGGGTCAGGACCGCTTCAGCAAATATGTCAGGTTAAAATCTGTCACAAAACTAAAAACATAAACACAGCCAGATTGAAAGAAAAGGGGAAAGGAATATTACCTTATTCGCACAACTATGTTTAATGAGAGATAACATAAAAACACAGGGACCTGCAGAGGTTACGATAATGTATATAGTTGGTTTTGCACAACGTTAAAGTTTTGAAATGATATACACCGCTCCCCACTGGTTAGGGGATGGTGACACCCCACGCTGCTCCCTGGCCCTGATGCGGCTGGAAGCGGTAAGGGGGGGAAGACACATGTGACAAATGTGATAAACACTGAGACTAAAAAATTACACATACTGTGGCCATAGCACAAGATTATATCTTTATTGATGATTACGTGAACACAGTGCGGAAGGTAATAAAAATGTCAGATCAGACAGAAATGTCATGTAACATTGGTTTCTATGTGTTCTCATAAATATACAGAAACTGCTTTGTATTGCAATCCGGGAAAAAGAAGTTATTTTTGTTTTTGTTTTTGATGTATGTATGTTTGTTTTTTGTTGTTTTTTAATACCTACAGGACCTCAGGTGCAAGCGTTTCCCCGGACTGGTAGGACAAGACTTCAAAAAGTGTCTTTTGGCCCGGCCACAATAAAGGCACAATCTCTCCCTCCTACTAAAGGCCATTCTCATCTGCAGAGAGACCTGAGAAGCCCAACTGCATGGGTTCTACCTTACTGGCAGACTCAGTACCAGGAGGTATGGGAGGTGAGGGAGGCAAGGGTGGGACTACAAAGTTTGAAGCTAAAACGTACAGGAGGCTTCCGTAAGCGCTCCTTAAAGGAAGGTCTCTGAGTCTGGAATCAATGAGAATGGCAAATGTGATCAACTTCTCCAGCTCAGTGGTTATGTCTCGGGATGCTATCTCATCTTTGATGTTATCCGCGAGACCATGAGAAAAAGCAGCCACGAGGGCCTCATTGTTTCAAGTAACCTCTGCTGCCAGAGTACAGAATTCAATGGCGTAATCAGTAACAGTTCTTGTACTCTGATGGACATAAGGGTCTTGGCAGCAGAAGGGGAGCATGTGGGAATGTCAAATACCCTTTTAAAGGGAGTCATAAAGTCTGGGTAACTCGAGACAACAGGTTTTTTCATCTCCCATAGAGGTTTTGCCCAGGCCAAGGCTCTCTCAGAAAGCAAAGATATCACGATACCTACTTTGCTTCTATCCGTGGGAAACGCCTGGGGCAGCATCTCAAAGTATATCTCAACCTGGTTGAGAAACCCTCTGCATTGAACTGGATTGTCCCCGAATCGCTGGGAAAGCGGAGAAAAACCAGACATACCTCTTAAAGAGGTAATACTCAAGGCTAGTGCCTGCACACAGACCAGAGCAGGAGCAGCAGCAGGGATGGCCTGCGACACAGATTGTACTGGAGGAGCCACAGTGGGAGGGTCCAGGTGTGCAGTGCAAATAAGAAGCGTTCGTAACGCTATGGCAAACTGATCCATGCATTGATCCTGCTCATCCAACCTGTAAATAATATTACCAGCAAGTGGATTACCTGCATCTTCTGAATTCATGGCCTTTGCTTACTATCCGGAACCATGAATCAGACGGAGACAGAAAATGCAGTAAAAAATCACACCATTTAATATAGTGGTAAAAATGGTACAAATAGTAAACGTAGTCAATACATAGCCAAGGTTCAGTAACCAAATCAGGTAGTCAGAACTAGCCAGGAAATCAGGGAGCTAGAGATCAGCCTAGTTCAGAAAAAGACAGAAAATCAGGTAGCCAGAGATCAGCGTTGTTCAGAACAAGCCAGGAAATCAGGAAACCGGAGATCAGTGTAGTCAGAGTAGCAGACAGGATTAGGAACCAGAAGGGACGTCAGCCAGGCAAATCTTCAACAGGAAACCAGCAGAGAGTTTCTAGATATGTTGACCACGGCGAAGGCACAAGAGATCTGATCCAAGCAGCTTAAATAGCCAGAGCAGGACATGATCATCAGGTGAGTCACTGTGGAATGAAGAGTGCTGGTAATTAACCGACAGCTGGGCAGCCTGAGCTCTGAGAAGGGAGGGCTGAGCCCAGCCCTGACAGGTAGACTCAGTGATTAGGTTGATGAAGGAGGTGGGATCTGGATGCCGAAATGCGTTCCTGATTGGGTCGTGCTTTGTAGGCATCTGACAGCTCCTCCAACAGTTTGGATTCCTCATGGTGGCTTCCCGATACCTCTGCACAGAGCTCCGCAGCAGACATGTCATCCTAGCATCTTCAGCCTGAAACGGACTCCTTAATGGCAATCACTTCAGAGCTAGTTACATGCTCGCTTTACTTATACGTTTGTGAGTGCATCTTTTAACTGGATAATAATTTTGTTTTACAATAATTGTGCTACACTATTGGCGGCTTGACACCTCTTCCCCCCTTCCTTTTTCTATTGCGGTGTCCATGTTCCAACCCTGTTACAAGAGGCAGCCTTGCTTTTTCCAGCAGTGTCAGCCACAGACTGTTATTTATTCCTAAACTTATACCTCAGGGATTATTCCTTAAGTGTATGGTTTACACACAGATTTACTGTACATCTATTGCTAACTAGTTTACATGTCTTTTATATGTGCAAGCTGAAGGCCTACTGATCAGCTACCTTTTATTTTATTCCATCTCTCATATACTATTCTTTTAACCACTTGACCACTGGGCACTTAAAGCGGTTCGGCACCCATTTCATTTAGTAAATCTCTTTGCCTTCCAAATCAGGCAAAGAGTACTAAATTAAATTTTTTTTTTTTTTTTTTTTTTTTACTTACCTTGTAATTGAAGACTTCCGGTCTTCTCTCTCTGCGGCGGCGGGCGGGGTCTCTGCGTCGATCGTCGTCACGCCGCACTGTCTCCTGGGATCTGGTGTCATTGATCCCAGGAGTCAGTGCGGGCATCTTCCGAAATCTCGCGAGATTTCGGCCACATCTTCTGAAATCTCCCGAGATTTCGGCCACATCTGCCGAAATCTCGTGAGATGTCGGCAGATGTGCCGTTACTGCGCACGCGCGAGTAACGGCGGTGCATGCTGGGCCATCAACAGTGCCTGTGGGGTTTCACATGCCCACAGGCAAGATGGACCCCAGCAGACAAGAAGAAGACAAGAAGAAGATGAAGACGAAAACCGGCAGCGATCGAGATGGAACATGGAACAGGTAAGTCCCCCAATTGAGCTATATGCCCTAGGCATATAGCCCAAAAAAAAAAAAAAAAGTGTGCAGAGTGCAGAACCGCTTTAAACACCCTTAATAACCAGACCAATTTTCAGCTTTCGGTCCTCTCACACTTTGAATGACAATTACTCATTCATACAACACTGTACCCATATGAAATTTTTGTCCTTTTTTTCACACAAATAGAGCTTTCTTTTGGTGGTATTTAATCACCTCTGGGTTTTTTATTTTTTGCGCTATAAAAGAAAAATGACTGAAAATTCAGTAAAAAAATGAATTTTTCTTCGTTTTTTTTATAAAATTTAGCAAATTTGTAATTTTTCTTGATAAATTTTGGCCAAAATTTATACTGCTACATATCTTTGGTAAAAATAAGTACAAATTGGGGTATATTATTTGGTCTTTGTGAAAGTCATAGAGTCCACAAGCTATGGTGCCAATATCTGAAAATTGATCACACCTGAAGTACTGACGGCCTATCTCATTTCTTGAGTCCCTAACATGCCATAAAAGTACAAATACCCCCCAAATGACCCCTTTTTGGAAAGAAGACATTCCAAGGTATTTAGAAAGAGGCATGGTGAGTTTTTTGAAGTTGTAATTTTTTCCCACAATTCTTTGCAATATCAAGATTTTTTTAATTTTTTTTTTTTTTCACAAAATTGTCATATTAGCAGGTTATTTCTCACACACAGCATATGCATACCACAAATTACACCCCAAAACACATTCTGCTATTACTCCTGAGTACGGCGATACCACATGTGTGAGACTTTTACATAGTGTGGCCACATACAGAGGCCCAACATGCAGGGAGCACCATCAGGTGTTCTGGAGCACCCAGGACAATTCTGACATTTCTCTCCTACATGTAAAAATCATCATTTATTTGCTAGAAAATTACATAGAACCCCAAAATATTATATATGTTTTTTTAGCAAAGACCCTAGAGAATACAATGGCGGTCGTTGCAACTTTTTATCTAGCACGGTACTTGCGCAGCAATTTTTCGAACGTGTTTTATTTGGAAAAAAAATGTTTTGTGCTTTACAAAAAAAAACTGTAAATTTAGCCCAATGTTTTTGCATAATGTGAAAGATGAAGTTACGCCGAGTAAATAGATACCCAACATGTCACGCTTCAAAATTGCACACACTCGTGAAATGGCGCCAAACTTCGCTACTTAAAAATCCCCATAGGCTTTAATTTTGTTTACTGGTTACATGTTTTGAGTTACAGAGGAGGTCTAGGACCAAAATTATTGTTCTCGCTCTAACGTTCGCAGCGATACCTCACATGTGTGGTTTGAACACCGTTTTCATATGTGGGCGGGACTTACGTATGTGTTCGCTTCTGCGTGCGAGCACACGGGGACAGGGACGCTTTAAAAAAATATATATATATATTTTATTGTTCATTTTACTTTATTTATTTTAGTTTGACCCTTTTTTTCCCCCCAAAAAATTTTTTGATCACTTTTATTCCTATTACAAGGAATGTAAACATCCCTTGTAATAGGAATATGGCATTACAGGTCCTCTTTACAGTGAGATATGGGGTCAATAAGACCCCACATCTCACCTCTAGGCTGGAAAGCCTGAAAAAAAAAAAAAAAACGATCCTGGCTTTGATCGTAGCGAGTATCGCAGGGTATTGTTGGG
Source organism: Lithobates sylvaticus (assembly GCA_028564925.1). Taxonomy (NCBI): domain Eukaryota; kingdom Metazoa; phylum Chordata; class Amphibia; order Anura; family Ranidae; genus Lithobates; species Lithobates sylvaticus. Next base: position 147,557,995 of record CM053033.1, read on the forward strand.
TATTGCAGGGTATGGCAGAGTATCGCAGGGTATTGCAGAGTATCGCAGGGTATCGCAGAGTATCGCAGGGTATGGTAGAGTATCGCAGAGTATCGCCGGGTATTGCAGAGTATCGCAGGGTATGGTAGAGTATCGCAGGGTATCGCAGGGTAACGCAGGGTATTGCAGGGTATCGCAGGGTATTGCAGGGCATCGCAGGGTATGGCAGGGCATCGCAGAGTATCGCAGGGTATTGCAGGGTATCGCAGAGTATCGCAGGGTATGGCAGAGTATCGCAGGGTATGGCAGGGTATGGCAGAGCATCGCAGGGTATGGCAGAGCATCGCAGGGTATGGCAGAGCATCGCAGGGTATGGCAGAGCATCGCAGGGTATGGCAGAGTATGGCAGAGTTTTGCGGGGTATGGCACAGTATTGGGGGGTATGGCACAGTATTGGGGGGTATGGCACAGTATTGGGGGGGATGGCAGAGAATCCATCCATCCATGCTCAGCCATCCCTCCATACCCTGCAATACCCAGCAATACACTGCAGGCTATTGCTGGGTATTGCAGGGTATGGAGGGATGGCTGAGCATGGATGGATGGATCGGTGGTGGCAGAGCAGGCTGTGGGCACTACAGATCCCGCCCACAGCACTGCTGCCACCGATCCCTCCCCCTTTCCTCTCATACTGTACCGATCGGTACAGAGAGAGGAGGAGAGAGGAACCGGCGTCATCAAATGACGCCGGTTTGCTTACATGTGATCACTCCGTCATTTGACGGAGCGATCACGTGGTAAACGGCCGCGATGAGCGGCCGTTTACCGTGATCCATGATCCGCCGGGTCCTCTGGACCCGGCGATCGTGGATGCTCTCGAGTGCGCGCACCAGGGGGCGCGCAAGAGCAGAATTCTGTGAGGCCGTTAATTAACGGCCTCCCAGAGTTAAGCAACCGCCCTGTAGCCGTTTTTCGGCTATGGGCCGGTTGTTAACTGGTTAATTGCATACATCAGTTCCCAGCAAGTGCAGCTCGAATGCCCCATACACACAATCGGAAATTCCGCCAGCAAAAGTCAGATGAGAGCTTTTGGTCAGAAATGTGTGTATGCTACATAGAACTTTTGCTGGCGAAGTTCCCGCCAGCAAAAGATTTAGAGCAGGTTCTCTATTTTTCGGTTGGAAAAAGTTTCGATCTGAAATTCTGATCGTCTGTACAAATTCCGATGCGCAAAATTCCTACGCATGCTCAGAAACAATTCGACGCATGCTCGGAAGCATTGAACTTAATTTTCTTGGCTCGTCGTAGTGTTGTACGTCACCGCGTTCTTGACGGACGAAAGTTCAGAGAACTTGTGTGACTGTGTGTATGCAAGCCAAGCTTGAGTGGAATTCCGTCGGAAAAACAATCCAAGTTTTTTCCGATGGAAGATCAGCTTGTGTGTACGCGGCATAAGTGTTAAGTAATTTTTTGGTCTAAAACAGTGGTCCCCAACCTTTTTGGCACGGGGGACCGGCTGCGTGGAAGAAAATTATACCAAGGACCGGGGGGGGCACGATTTTTTGCGGGCAATGGCTGGTGTTGGCGCGTCAATCATCCCGGAACCATGTTTGATATGGTGTCAGGGTGATTGATGCACATTATTTCTATTATTACATTGTAGTAATAATTAAATAGTTCAACTCACCATAATGTAGAATCAGTGGGAGCACTGAGTGTCACCTGCCACCGTCGCCTGCTACCAGATGTGGATTGTCACTTGCCACGCTGCCTGTCACCAGATGCGGAATGTCACTTGCCACATCGCCTGCCATGCTTACTGCCACAAGATGTGGATTGTCACTTGCCACGTTGCCTGTCACTAGATGTGGAATGTAACTTGCCACGCCACCTGCCACATTGCCTGTCACCAGATGCGGAGTGAGTGGAGCGCCCCTTGTGGTTTGTCAGGCAGACAGCTGAGGGGGGTGAACTACAAGTCCCAGCACACCTCACCTGTACTCCCACACAGCTCACCTGTCACTGATGACATCACATCTCTGTGGGATCGCCCCTCTGAATGTAGCAGGGAGTCTCCCTCCTCATGCTTCAGCCGGTCTCACCTTGCAGAGGGAGGGTCTGGGACTCCTCCGGCTGTCCCTCTCTGGCTCCACCCTTTTGCCATTCCTGATTAGCTGTCCGGGCGGAGGGGGGGGCAGGCAATCTGCACCGCTGAACCACCACACAGCGAGGAGCCTCACGAGAGCGGTGATGCGGGGCGGGCAGTATGAGATGACGTCATCTCTCTGCTCCCCGCCACACCTCCGACACTGAGACAGAGCACTGGCTTTGAGGGCGGAAGAGCAGTGATGTGGGGGGCGGAGAGAGATGATATCATCTCTGCTTGCCTGCCCGCTCGCTTCTTCCATCCACCGCCGGCAGCCTAGCATGTCTCTAGCCGGCCACCCGCACCTGCGGCCCGGCTGCAGAAGGGCCACGGCCCGGTAGTGGGCCGGGGACCGGGGGTTGACGACCCCTGGTCTAAAAGACAGACTAAGCCTTTTAAGTGTCAACAACAATATAGAAAAATGATATCTGGATAGTGGTAAAAATATGAATAATGTTAAGGACAAACTCTAGTCAAAATGTTTTAAACATTTGGACTTTAAAAACAATTAACCTTTAATGCATTCTGTCGCAGCTTCTTTGTTTGAAATTTTTACTTTTATTAACCCAGTAAAGCAGTAAGTATCAAACTTCTGGCACTGAAACTTACAGTCCCATCAGGAGTACAGATATCACTGGCTTATTCGAAATCCCCAGATTGCTTGCTTAGCATTCTTTTTAATGAATACAAGGCACTCTGTGATTAGAGGAGGTGCAGATGAATATCACTATCTCCCTTTCTCCAATCACAGAACTCTTTGGATTCATAAAAAAAAAATGCCCAGCGAGCAACCTGCAGCAATCTTAGCTCCCAGAGGGACTGAAAGTTTCAGCACTGGAAGTTTGGTACTTATAGCTCTTTTGGGAAGGGGGGGGGGGGTAACACATGTAGAAATCCTAAACAACAAAGCAGCAGCAGCCAAGCATGTAAAAGACATTAGGAGTCATTTATTTTTAAAGTCCAAACAGGTTTTCGATGGAGTGCTTTAATAATAATAATAATAAAAATGTCAAAACTAATATTAGGTTTCCTAAAAACTAGAGGAATTATTTATGTCTAGTCTGGCTAAAAACTGCATCTAAACAACTTGTATTAGACCTTTTTACAGTTATTTTGTGGGTCCACTGAACGGTAATACGCAAACATAATGATATACAGTGATTCAAGCAATGTCCACAAAATTAGGTATATAACAAAAACTTTCATTCATCAAATGTACAAGGTTCTCTGGCTAATAGTCCGAGTTTGCTGAAGTTCTACAGAGTGACATTAGAGAGAAAGTCAGTGAGAACTATAATAAATAACAGCAGATGGCAAGGTTTACCCTAACATTTGGTAGATGGCAAAAAACTTTAGGTGGTCTCAATTCTGCAGGAATTTGGTTACAGCTGTGAAAGGGGAAATATGTATGAGACAATAGAGAGAGGTAATAAATACAGTTTTATTAACGTATTAACAACAAGTTTGCAAAAGAAAGAACATTGCTCCTGGAAGAAGCACACATGATCTTTATAGAATCCACGTGCCCTTTGGGATTGAATGACAGGTATTAGCAGTCAGCCGTTTTGTTAAACGAAATAATGGATATAAAATTAATAATATTATAAAACCAATGGTGTAAATATGGCCTTAACCACCCACATGGCTGCTATGGGGCTGAGTGGGAAAGGGAACCCATTAGGTAAGCTGTTAAAATTTAAAATGTAATTATCATGTATCAGGTGTGACCAGAACAGCGTGGACAGCAACAGAGGAAACCAAACATATATTAAGTGAAAATATTGTGATTTATTTAAGATAAGTTAAAATATGAACACAACCAACTCCAAATATAACAGTGCACAACAAACCAATTCATAGACAGAGACCCACAAATAATAATCAGACAGGTATATATATATATATAATGGGGAATACCAGAATCATAAATGTAGCCAGGCCATGGTCATCAACGGTAGATCAACAGAAGGGGACAGGGAACAAACAGGACAGGGAGAGGATGGGTGAATAAGACTGCAGGGCAAGGGTAAAGGTAACAGGTTCACAGGAGGGACAGGTTCAAGTACAGGGCACAGGGTTCAGGTACAAAGACAGAATTAGGTACAGAGTTCTCAGGTTCAGGTCAGGGCGTATAGAAGATAAAGGCAACTATGTGTGTGTGTGTGTGTGTGTTGCTGGGTATTTATATACATCTCCTGCAATCAGGCTCAGGTGACACCTGATCGCAGGAGATGATGTCAGCTCCACACTGCCAGGAACCCCCCGCTGGTGGACACAAGTACTTCGGCCCAAAAATCAAATAGTACCAGGAGCAGGAAAAAGCACCCCTGACAGTTGGTGGACATCGGTACGGCACACCAAATATCTGACAGCGCCACTAGTAGGTGGAACCTTTCCTGGCAGTACCCCCCCTCGAAGGAACGGCCTCCGGATGCTCCAACTAGCCGCTGCTGGGAAAAGTCCATGGCATCAAGCCGGGCAGTGGGCAGAGGCATATTAAACTGGGCAAGAAGAAAGTCCAAAGCATCAAGCCGGGCAGCGTCACACCAAGCTGGGCATGAAAAAGTCCAAAGCATCAAGCCGGGCAGCGGGCAGAGTCACACCAAGCTGAGCATGTGAAAGGTCCATGGCTTTAACCACATGCCGACCGCGCTATAGTCGAAAGACGTCTACAGCGCGGTCGGCTTATCCTGAGTGGACGTCCTACGGACGTCCTCCCAGAAACTTGCTCCCGCGCGCCCCCCTGGGGTGTGCACTCGGGAACATCCGTGACCGCCGGGTCCCGAGGACCCGGCACATCACGGATCACGGTAAACAGCCGCTGATAGCGGCCGTTTACCACGTGATCACTCCGTCAAATGACGGAGAGATTACACGTACACAAATCGGCGTCCCGTCATGACGCCGGTTCCTCCCTCCCCTCTCTGTACCGATCGGTACAGAGAAGGGAGAAGCGGAGAGGGGGAGAGGGGGGACCAGCGCTGTATGTGTAGTGCCCACAGCGCTGGTCAATACACTGCCACCACTGTGCAATACTCTGCCACCACTGTGCAATGCTCTGCCATCACTGTGCAATGCTCTGCCACCACTGTGCAATGCTCTGCAACCACTGTGCAATGCTCTGCAACCACTGTGCAATGCTCTGCAACCACTGTGCAATGCTCTGCCACCACTGTGCAATGCTCTGCCACCACTGTGCAATGCTCTGCAACCACTGTGCAATGCTCTGCAACCACTGTGCAATACTCTACCAATACTGTGCAACACTGTAATACTCTGCCAATACTCTGCCAATACTCGCCAATACTCTGCCAATACTCTGCCAATACTCGCCAATACTCGCCAATACTCTGCCAATACTCTGCCAATACTCGCCAATACTCTGCAATAATTTTTAATAGAAACAAAGAATTTTTAATTTTTTTTACCGAATTTTCAGTATTTTTTGATTTATAGCGCAAAAAATTAAAAACCCAGCGGTGATTAAATACCACCAAAAGAAAGCTCTATTTGTGTGAAAAAAAAAGGACACAAAATTAATTTGGGTACAGTGTTGCATGACGGAGTAATTGTCATTCAAAGTGTGAGAGCACCGAAAGCTGAAAATTGGTCTGGTTAGGAAGGGGGTTTAACTGCCCAGTGGTCAAGTGGTTAAACTGGGCAACAAACAGAAGCACCTCAAGCTGGGCAGCAAGCAGTGGCACATCAGGCTGGGCAACAGGCACATAAAGCTGGGCAGCAGGCATAGAAATATCAAGCTCGGCAGCGGGCACAGGTACATCAAGCTGGGCAGCAGGCACATCAAGCTGGGAAGCAGGCATAGACACATCAAGCTGAACAGCAGGCATGGGCACATCAAGCTGGGCAGCAGGCACATCAAACTGGGTAGCAGGCACAGGCACCTCAAGATGGGCAACAGGCACATCAAGCTGGGCAGCAGGCATAGGCACATCAAGCTGAACAGCAGGCACGGGCACATCAAGCTGGGCAGCAGGAACGGGCACATCAAGCTGGGCAGCAGACACATCGAGCTGGGCAGCAGGCACAGGCACATCGAGCTGGGCAGCAGGCACATCAGGCTGGGCAGCAGGCACATCAGGCTGGGCAGCGGACAGAGGCGCGTCAGGCTGGGCAGCGGACAGAGGCGCATCAGGCTGGGCAGCGGACAGAGGCGCATCAGGCTGGGCAGAGGACAGAGGCACATCAGGCTGGGCAGAGGACAGAGGCACATCAGGCTGGGTAGCAGGCTCCAGGTCATCTAGCTGGGCAGCAGGCTCCGGGTCATCCAACCACATCCAAATATAACAGTGCACAATAAACCAATTCATAGACAGAGACTCACAAATAACAATAATCAGACAGGTATATATTTAATAATGGGGAATACCAGAATCATAAACGTAGCCAGGCCAGGGTCATCAACGAAATATCAGCAGAAGGGGACATAGAACAAACAGGACAGGGAGAGGATGGATGGATAAGGCTGCAGGGCAAGGGTAAAGGTAACAGGGTCACAGGAGGGACATGTTCAAGTATAGAGCACAGGGTTCAGGTACAAAGATAGGATCAGGTACAGAGCTCTCAGGTTCAGGTCAGGGTGCAAGGAAGATATCAAGGTAACTATGTGTTTATGTTGCCGGGTATTTATACACAACTCCTGCAATCAGGCTCAGGTGACACCTGATCACAGGAGATGATGTCGGCTCCGCACTGCCAGGAACCCCCGCTGGTGGACACCAGTACTGCGTCCCAAAGATCAAATAGTACCACCAGCAGGAGAAAGCTCCCCTGACAGTTCCAGACTGTCAGGAGACACTCACTGGTGGACATCAGTACTGCACGCCAAATGTCTGACAGCGCCACTAGCAGGTGTAAACTTTCCTGACAGTAATCACTTAATAAAGGCATTATGCCAAAACATGTCGAGTGTTGACGTCATTGCATATACATGTAGCTGGCTGTGGTGGTACGGTTGGTATTTTTGATGGTGGTCAGTAAGAATTGACCTATTTCCCCCTCTGATGGTTACTTGGCTAAGAGGTTACCCAGCAGCTACATCTGATTCCTGATGCATGCGAGCGTAGTGCCACTTTAATGTGAGTGGTTGTCTTTTTATGATTTTAATAAAACATTACTGCAACATGCTCTATAAAAGCAATTTTTTCACCTTTTTCTGAGTGCTTAACTACCTTATTAGACGATATGGATATACCAGCTGTTTCGGCATAAGGTACTGATTAGAGTGACGGCTTTAACCCATTTTGGCTGTGTTTTACCAATGAAGGATACTGATGGAAGTTGGTGAAAGCTGTTGATCTCCCCCAATGTATAAGTATTCAAGTATATTCAGAAGCTATCCAATGGTTATACCTCAAGACTATTAGAAGTGTAGTGCCACTAATGCACTTCATAAATGTGAGTGGTTTATTTTAGATCTTTCTCATGACAATATATAATAGTAACATTACCGTTACTATTTTATTATTTCACATAATAATAACATTAACGTTACTATTTGATGGAAGTGTTCTTTTCTTTTTTTGCTTATTCATTCATTATTGTGAGCCAGGATGGCTTTATTGGTCGTGACATCTGAGAAATAACAGCAATGTTTAAGATTGGTCTGTTCAGATTGAATGTTGTATGGGAATTTGCACGAGTTTATTGGGAATTACAAGCTATTGATGCACTTAAAAAAAAATAAGGAAAGACATCCATAAAAACAGTTCGCCGGCCGGCTTGCAAACACCCGTTCACATACGAGTCGCGATGATGGGAGGTTGACGCGCTGACGTCATCGCGACTCGTATGTGAATGGGTGTTTGCAAGCCGGCCGGCAAACTGTTTTTATGGATGTCTGTCCTTACTTATTTTTTGTAAGTGCAATTTTTAATATTTAATAAATTTGTCTATATGGATTCACACTATGGTTGGCTTTTTTCCATCCTTACAAGTCCCTGATTGATGTGTGCTCTGCATATCTGCTGAATTGAGGGATCCTGGTTTACCCTTGGTGCTGACTATAGAGAGGTGACGCTGATGGCTTGGTTTCTGGAAGTCAATCCACCATAAAGGCTTATCTAAGCTTGCCCTCCGGTAAGCGCGTTATTCATGTGGTGATGGATCACATCAGAGGGTGGTGTTTTGTTTATCAAGGACTTTCATTCATTCTTCACTTATATTTATTGGATTTTCCTTTCATTGGACCATTTAATCCTTACTGAGTTTTCGTCATACATTGTTATGTTCACTTTTATGTTATATCACATGGTTGATTCACTGTTTTTTTTTGGTTAATTTGTGCACCTTTTTCTCAGTTTTTACAATATGTATTCTGCTACATATTTTTTGTTAATAAAAAAATACCAATAAGCATATATCGATTGGTTTGCGCAAATGTTATAGCGTTTACAAACTATAGTATATATACTAGAATCTCTTTCTTTCTTTTTATACTAGTAATGGCAGTGATCAGTGACTTATAGTGGGACTGCGATATTGCGGTGGACAATTTGTGAGAACCAGTGACACTAATACAGTTATCAGTGCTAAAAATATGCACTGTCACTGTACTAATGACACTGGCTGGGAAGGGATTAAATATCTAGGGCAATGAAAGGGTTAAATGTGTTTTTGTATTTACTATGTGGTGCTTTTACTAAGGGATGTGCTGGATTTTATTTCCTGCTTTTTAAGGAAACAAAATCCAACACATCCCCGCTGACAGGACATATTTTAGCTCTGACTTGTTTACATAGGCAGAGCTCGGTCTGTTCTGTCTTTCTCCTCGCTGATCAGCGGGTGTCGGCGGTCATCCATTGGCTGCCACCCGCTGATAGGCTTGTGCAGTGATTAATAACAGCACAAGCTGCGTGCCCCCCTACCCAGAAGTGATAGGTACGTGATCATGCACAGGAGAGCCCCTTTGCCATCATAACAGTGTTATGCGGTCGACAAGTGGTTATAAAAGGTCATTTTTTGTTCACATTCTGTATTTTGGATGGACAGTTATAACCGCTGCTCTCATATATAGTGTTTTTTTATTTCTGACAGTTGGAGTTTTGAGTAGCGGATTTTCATTCACATTAACATTATTATTACTGGCACTATTTTTCTAGCTACATGACATTCAGTATTTGCTTTCTATTATTGGAAAAAGGAAGGGTGGGCTAAAAATTAAGGCCATGTGATATGGGGAATTTCAGCTCAGTGTTAAAAGCATTTTTAGGTGAGAACCATGCCAGTCCAAACTTTGTTTTAGGGCTTGACAGCCCACTTTTAGAAAAACAGAAATCAAAGCAAAGTCCTTCCCATCGGGTTTTCTCACATCTCTCTTTTTCACAGAGATCCTGAAAATACCAAGCCTGGCTCTTCAGCAGTACCACTGCACTAGTGACTGGTTCCTTAGACCGCTTACCAGCCCTCTTGGCTCTCTGAATTTTCTCAGGCTCGCTCATTCTATAGTCACAGATCTCTACTGTACAGGCCCACTCCTGGCCTTTCAATAGGGGTTCTTCCGACACCCCTGGCATTCTCACTCCTCTGAAACTTGCAGCCCCCTGGACTCGCCTAGTTGTCCCAGCCTGATCAGTCTCACAAACTCAAGCAGTCGCCTCAACCATCTCAGCCCAATGAACAAGGAACCTCCCCACCATAGAGTTCTGTCCCTTTGAGTAGAGAACCGCTGTCCTTAGACAGGAACACACACCTGTCTTCAAATGGGAGCACAGCTCTCTCCTGGCTGGAGCACACTTTTTTTAATCAGAAAAAACGTTTATTGAGCATAATACAAACGAATACATAATCAAGTGTAGGGTGCAACATGCACCATATTCAAGGGTAAAGCATCTGACATTGCTGAGCGTATATCAACTATGTCAGCAACAGTTCTCCCACATACAGTCCTCGGCAGAGAGATCACCCACTCCTCCTTATTTCATATAATTCACAGGCAGCAAAGTAAACTATTTTAACACCAACAGCCAGAACAGCGAGCAAAGAGACAATTTTTCTCGTAGGGGTGTATAAACAGCCAGATAGGTGGTCAATTGATATTCATATGTCAGCGGTAGTTCTTCTCATAAGAGAGCCTAAACAGCCAGACAAGCCAGTACTTTTCTTTTACTCATATAAGGGTGCAGGCAGCCAGGCAAACAGTATTTTTGATATAATAGTTTTCATACATAGAGGCACTGGCAGCCAAACATGCACTCAGCAATGTATTATGTCAGCACCAGTTCTTTCACATATAGTCCTCGGCAGATATATAGATCTATTTCATATACCTATATATTTCAGTTATTGTTTGTTTGTTTTTTGTCCTGTTACTCACGCGACCGACCCTGGTATAGCCGTCCCACAGTCCATATGCTGGTATACTGGTACACAGGTGCGCCGGTGGTCCGTTATACCTCCGGGGGGGGGGTGCAGTGCCTCTATGCCGTACCGCTGTCCAATAGTCACAGGTTACTCCGCCGCTCTCTCCACTCGGAGCGGACCGCGTGTTGCGAGCGGCGTGTGACATCACTCCCGGCACTTTCCGTCCACACACCGCCAGTACAGACTCAAGGCTCAGGGGTGGCCGGAGAACTCCGTAGCCCACGTGACTCCTGTGTCTCTCGTTGCTCTATAGCCCTGTTTGTGGAATACACCTGTACTGCAGATGTGGGAAATCTTCGGGTTTCACGGCATATCAAAAAAGGCAGGGGGGAGGGAGGGAACACACAGGCGGCTTCTCACTCCTCTCCCTCACACATCACTCTGCTCCGCTCGACACTCACATCTGGTCACACCCCGGCAACACCAACATCTCCCAAGGGTCGTCTTTTCGCTGAGCGTATATCAACAGTTGAACATTGCAAGTATACCAGGTTGCCTACGGAGGACCGAGCAGCGCAAGCTAGCGGAGGGCAACGAGGGCGGGTTGGCTGGAGCACACTTGCTTAAAACAAATGTACACACCTGTAAGACCTGGACTTCATCTCACCTAAGACACCTTAAAGCATGGGTGCTCAACCATTGGCCCTTCAGCTGTTGCAAAACTACAAGTCTTATCATGCCTCTGTCTTTGGGAGTCATGCTTGTAACTGTCAGTGCCTTGCAATGCCTCATGGGACATGTAGTTCCACAACAGTTGGAGGGTCACAGGGTCACCCATACTTTACAGTGTTTCTCAATTCCAGTCCTCAAGGCATACCAACATGTCATTTTTTTCAGGATTGCCCTCAGATGAAACGGCTGTGGTAATTACTAAGTCAGTGAAACTGATCAAATCACCTTTGCAAAATAATGGAAAGCCTGAAAACATGACCTGTTGGTGCGCCTTGGAATTGAGAAACACTGCTTTAAAGCATTCAAGCTCCAGACCCTGATCCAGGATTACCAAACTTGTAGAAAACGGTAAAAACTGTTTTCTCCACTTATAACACATACTCCAGAGGCTTGTACTCTGCATAAGTGTGAATCCTGTGTGCCTTTTTCCTATATTTACACTGTGGCAGGGCCTAGCACTGTCATTTTATACCTCTAAAAAGATTAGGTCATGCTGAGAAAGAATGTTGAGCTACTGAGGAAGGATTTTTGTTTACCTAGACGAAGGTGCATTTTACCACCCCCCATTTTGGAACCCTAAGGTGGATGCCTAAGCAGCCTTATGCCTCCTGGATATATCCCTGACTGCCGCAAACTGTCCCCAAAAAAAAAAAAAAAAGTCGGGGGTCAGTATAAGGTCCCTCAGCAGATACCTTCGTCTGGATCCCTCCTGTGAAAAAAAAAAAAAAAAAAAAACTCTTTCCCCTCCTTTTGACTTCTTGTGTTAAAGTTCCTATTATGTAGGATTCTTACTCCCTAGGGTCCAGAAGGGGGGTTGGAAAAGAAGGGAGGAGCACTGGTAAAACCCTCTCTGCTGCGATCCAGCAAAGTAATCTGTAAGGCCCCTTTTACCCAGGGCAGAATCCTCCTGCTCAGGACGGGGTTGGTCGGCTGAACCCACAGGGAGCAGAATGAAGTGGATGGATGACAGGGTACTGCCTGCTCTGCTCTATGGGTGGTTGGATGTAAATGGACTCTGCTGTCCATTTATACCCGACTGCCCTCCATTTCAATCCACCCAGACAGAGGGGAACGGATCCCCTTCTGTTTGTTTTTATTGGATCATATCAGATTGGAGGTAGGTGGGCGTAAACAGACACATGTCTGTTTACATGCACTGCTCCATAGAAGAGAATGGAGGGTCCAATCAGGTCTGACTGAAAAACAGACAGGAGGGCCAATCAGACCAATTGTGTTAAAGCAGGGCTTGACAAATTTGCTTAGAATCTAGGAGCCAGCTGAAAAAGTTAGGAGCCAGTTATTTAAATCCTCTGCCCAGCGCCTAGAACTGCATGTCTGGGGCATCGGGCAATAAGAATTGCTCATGCCTGATGCCAAGCAAAAAAAAGAACAATATTAAAAAAAAAAAAAAAAAAATATCAAACTTTTGTTTTGTTTGTTATAAGATTTTGCAATTACGTTTTTTTTCTCCTTCACTGATGTGCTCTGATAGGCTGCACTAATGGGCACTGATGGGGCGGCATTGAGGTTGGAACTGATGGGCACTGACAGGTGGCACTGGGCACCAATATGCAGCACTGAGGTGCCACTGAAAAGTGGCACTGGATTGCACTGGCAGGTGGCACTGGATTGCACTGGCAGGTGGCACTGGATTGCACTGGTTGGCACTGGCAGGGGGCACTAACTGGCATTGGCGGTGGCACTAACTGGCATTGGCAGGTGGCACTGGCAGGTGGCAATGGTTGGCACTGGCAGGTGGCAATGGTTGGCACTGGTATTGTGGTGGCAGAGCATTGGCAGAGTATTGCAGTGTTGCACAGTATTGTGGTGGCAGAGCATTGGCAGAGTATTGCAGTGTTGCACAGTATTGTGGTGGCAGAGCATTGCACAGTGGTGGCAGAGCATTGCAGTGTTGCACAGTATTGGTGGCATAGCATTGCAGTGTTGCACAGTATTGTGGTGGCAGAGCGTTGCACAGTGGGGGCAGAGCATTGCAGGCACTGACCAGCGCTGTGGGCACTACACATCCAGCCCACAGCGCTGGTCCCGTCTCTCCCCCTTTCCGCTTCTCCCCTCTCACTGTACCATCGCCGGTTTGTGTACATGTGATCGATCCGTCATTTGACGGAGCGATCACGTGATAAACAGCCGCCATTAGCGGCTGTTTACCGTGATCCGTGATGCGCCGGGTCCTCGGGACCCGGCGGTCACGGATGTTCCCGAGTACGCGCCCCAGGGGGCGTGTGGGAGCAAGTAGAGTAGAGGTAGAGTAGAGGTATTGGTAGAGTATTGCACAGTGGTTGCAGAGCATTGCAGTGGTGGCAGAGCATTGCACAGTGGTGGCAGAGCATTGCAGTGGTGGCAGAGCGTTGCAGTGGTGGCAGAGCATTGCACAGTGGTGGCAGAGTATTGCACAGTGGTTGCAGAGCATTGCACAGTGGTGGCAGAGCATTGCACAGTGGTGGCAGAGCATTGCACAGTGGTGGCAGAGCATTGCACAGTGGTGGCAGTGTATTGACCAGCGCTGTGGGCACTACACATACAGCGCTGGTCCCCCCTCTCCCCCTCTCCGCTTCTCCCTTCTCTGTACCGATCGGTACAGAGAGGGAGGGAGGAACCGGCGTCATGACGGGACGCCGATTTGTGTACGTGTAATCGCTCCGTCATTTGACGGAGTGATCACGTGGTAAACGGCCGCTATCAGCGGCTATTTACCGTGATCCGTGATGTGCCGGGTCCTCGGGACCCGGCGGTCACGGATGTTCCCGAGTGCGCACCCCAGGGGGCGCGCGGGAGCAAGTTTCTGGGAGGACGTCCGTAGGACGTCCACTCAGTATAAGCCGACCGCGCTGTAGCCGTCTTTCGGCTATGGCCCGTTCGGCATGTGGTTAAGAAAAAAAAAAAGTTTTTTACTTTTAAAAAATAAATAAAAATCAAAGCCGTTATAAAAAAAAAAAAAAAAAAAAGCTATATGAATTCAAACCAGCCACCACCACACTCACCGTTAGGCAAAGGGCGCCAGATGACGCCTGCAATCACTTCCTTCTCTTCTCCACTTTAGGAAGGAGATGGGCGGGCAGTGAGAAACAGGCAGGGCTTTTGAAGCTCCATTAACATTGCATTAGCAATGTTAGAGGTGTTGCAATATCAACGGCCACCACCAGGTGGCACCATATTACATATTAGTGCTTCAGAAGGCCGCAAAGCCGCGGCCTAAATTACTGGACGGCGCGGCCCGATTCGATCGCACGGCGGGGTCGGGGTCCACAGGAAGACAGGATACCCAGCTGTGTCGCCCCAGGCGCCAGGACCCTAATTCTAGTCGCCACTGCGACCTGGCGACCGGGATTTGTCGAGGCCTGTGTTAAAGGGCCGAATGGGTTAATGATCATATAGTGTGGGATCAGCAATCCTAGGCAGAAATAGATGGTGTATGTTGTCATCGTCCCCCCCCCCCCCCCCCCGGCCCCAAGATGTCTCCCCATTTAATGCTCTCCCACTATGCTGTGTGTGCCTAGGGTGCTGTGTACCCTGTGCAGAGCTCTGTAGCTCCGATCAGGGGGAACATTCAGTGTCTGGTGTATCGTACTCTGGTGCCGTTAATGCTTATTGGTGTTTTTCTGAAATATTCCCCCAGTTGTTTACCCCGGGCCAACACATATGTGTGGATGAGTCACTAGTCAAATTTACTGGCAGGCTGGGATTCAAGCAAAAAGCAAAAGGGCCCGCTATGGGGTCAAAGTGTATAAATGATGCGACCAAGCCACAGGGCACACATATGCCTTCATGGTGTACGAAGGGAAGGACACCCAGCTGCATGCCCCTAATTACCCAGACTACTTAGGATCAAGCAGGAAAGTCGTTTGGGACCTCTGTCAGAAACCATGAATCAGACTGAGACAGACGTACAGTTAAATCACACTTGTTTAAAAATAAAAGTAAATAGAACAATCTTAGTCAAAACATAGCCAAAGTTCAGTAACCGAAACAGATAGTCAGTCAAGTCAGTAAGTCAGAAGGCCAGGGAACAGTGTATTGGAACAGCAAACAGGATCTGGAGCCAGAAGGAATGTCAGCCAAGCAAGTCTTTAACAGGAACGTAGGACATCATCAACAGGTGAGTGACTGTGGAGAGATAGGAGCTGGTAATTAACCGACAGCTGAGAGCCCAGCTCAGAGAAGGAAGGGCTGAGCCCAGCCCTGACACTCATATACCCACTCCTAGAGAAAGGCTATCACCTGTATGTAGACTACTTCTACACAAGGTTGCCCCTGTTCTGCAACCTTCACAGGAAGAAGACTCTAGCATGTAGTGCCGTAAGAAAGAACAGGAAGGGCTTTTCGTCAAAGGCTCATCAATATGAAGTTAAGAAGAGGGGAGACGGCGAGTCTGTGGAACAAGGAAATTCTGGCTGTGAAGTGGAGGGACATCTATATACTGTCTTCGATCCACACCACCTACGTGGAGATCCCCAGAAGGAATGGCCTAATCCAAAAGCCAACATGTGTCCACGAATACAATTTGTTCATGGGGGGAGTCAACTTCAATGACCAAATGCTCGAACCCTACCTTGCGACAAGACGAACATACCATTGGTATAGAAAAAGTATCAATTTATTTGTTTAATTTGGCCATATACAACTTCTATATAATCTACCACAACTCCACCGAAAGCCCCCAACCCTTCATTGGCTACCAGGAGGAAATCATCACTGCCCTTATATTCCCGAATGGCCCACCAGAAGACATTCCATCTGCTGTGATTATCAGACTCTCCGAACGCCATTTTCCGGATAAAATCCCTCCCAGACCAACAGGCCAAAGCCGTCAGAAAAAAACGACGGGTGTGCTCCAAAGGAGGAGTTAGAAGCGACACCAATTATTGTCCCAGGCCTCTGCATAGGTGACTGTTTCCGCCATTATCATACTTCACTACATTATTAGTGAAGTATGGTAAACATAATCCTCAGTTCCTGCAATTTACCGTTACGCCCCTTATGCCACTGCTTGCTCTTGAACTGACCCTGGCTTGTTATTTGACCATGCCTTTGCCTGCTCCGGAACTAACCATGGCTTGTTATTTGACTACGCTTTTGCCTCCTGCTTCTGTACATACTTCTGCCTGATCTGGATCTAACCCTCGACTGTTTGACCACGTTTTGTGCCTGTCTCTTGGACTAATCTTGTACCTTGCTACTGGAGAAGTGGGATTCATAACACAGGGGTCTCACATATGTGAGGGGCTCCAGAATTGTTTTTCTGGATAAGGAAAAACATTTTTTTGTTTTATCATTCCTAGATTAGGGTCTGGGGACCAGAGGCTTCAAAAGAGATTTGGGTGAGAGAAGCCTATACCCTTGTCCTCATTCTGTCCTGAACGAGGCCCTACAGCCTGTAGGACTTAGTGCCATCATGCCTCTGCCTGTCGCATGAACTGACCACACCACATGGACCATGATCCTGCCTACTACCAGGATCAATATTTTGGCACTGCTGACAATATCTCTGCCTGCACTGACCCTGGACTGTATATGGACATTACCATACTTCCTCCACAGGATATGACCTCACAGGATATGAACAAGCGGTAAAACTTATCCAAGGGAATATGGAAAGAAAAAAAATTGCCTCCATATGGTATAGATCAAAACGAATGGGTTTTATTTAAAATACCAACATCAATCCATAAATGTAAATATAAAATTGTGATCACACAAGTGTTGTGGAAATTTTATGAAGATGTATTTTAATATGTATTGTCATAGTGTCTCCCAGTGTTAGTTCTCCTGCAGCCCACTCTAAATAGCTGACTGGGGCAGACTGATGCTGGTTGAGATCCGTTTGGTAGTGGAAAGCTCCTTGGGGATGTAGAGAAGTGTTTTCAGAGTGGGGATATATCCGCCAGCGAAGAGCCCCATGCGATGCACAGAGCGATCGTCTGGGGGGGATGTGTTCACTCTGCAGACATTATCGGTTAAGCGGATGTGCACTCGTGTCACCCCTGTATGCCTGATCAACATATTTGGGGTGCCATGGCTTATACATGCAGATAATATCCCATCCACAGAGACAGTAGTATAGTCTGGGTATGTTTTGTTCTCTGAACAAAGCAGAATAAGGATTTACGAACAAGCGGTAAAACGGGAGCCTTTGAATCGTTGTGGTCGGGAGCAGCGTTCATAATCTCAGGCTTCCTGTGATACAGAGACAGGGGGCAGGAGATCGTACACGCTTGTTTGAAAGGATTTCCTGTGTTGACATTCATATCCTGTGAGGTCATATCCTGTGGAGGAAGCAATTGGCTGTTGGGGCCTGGACTTCCTGTTTGTGACTTCCTTTGTGTGTGTGAATAAAAGCCAAGAGCCTCTGCCCAACAGGGCAGATGAAGGATTGATGGAGCTAAGATGGTAATTATGTCTGTTTACTGGGGAAATGCGACATGGGTTGTTTAACCACATCAATACTGGGCACTTTCTCCCCCTTCCTTCCCAGACCAATTTTTCAGCTTTCAGCACTCTCGCATTTTCACTGACAATTGCGTGGTCATGCTACGCTGTACCCAAATGATTTTTTTTTTCATTTTGTTCGCACAAATAGAGCTTTCTTTTGGTGGTATTTATTCACCACTCAATATAAGCGAAAAAAAGTGCAGAAATTTGGAAAATAAAACAATATTTATTTTCTTTATTCTATTTTAAATCCAATAAAATCGAATTTTGTCATAAATTTAAGCCAAAATGTATTCTGCTACAAATCCTGTAAGTGTATAATTGGTTTGTGTGATCACAGACATATGTACGCAAATGATCATGTACAGATGTGCACAGGTGATCACAGACATATGTGTGAAAATGATCATTGGGACATGTGATTTTACTGTTATATATGTGGGGGACATGTGTTTTGGGGATCATTACTATGTGGGGACATGTTGTGTTTACCCTGTGTTTTACATGTGTGGTGACATGTGTGTTTACACTAGACTGGTGATCAGTGAGTAAAAAGCTGTAAAAAACGCTAATACATACTCACTGATCACCAGGCGGCTGCAGAGATCCTCTCCTCATCGACCACTTCCGTGTGAGGAGAGGAGAGCCGATCGCCTAGCAACTGGCTGTTTGTTTACACTACATGACAGCCATGATTGGACACGGCCGTCTTGTGATCAGGAGGGCCAATCACAGAGCCCTCCTGCCGATCTAAGATGCGCCGTGTCCAAGTTCCTGCTCATTCTGAGGGTTTCAGCCTGGGACTCAGGAAGCCAAACCTGAGTGAGGAGGCATATTCCTTAAACCATCTGGGGACTGTTGTGGGCACCCCTCCCCCCTACACCTGGGCGTCTGGTTGGATCCATCGGAAGGAGCAATCGGATGGGACCCGTTCCAGCTTGAGACCAGAGGAGCGCCTGATATCCATATTTGAAAGCTGTTCACCCCTGCAGGGGTATTCAAGTCTGGTGAGTGAGGGAGCCAGAGGGGGCAGCACACAGTCACCTATTACTGCCTGAATCACTAAAAGTCACCGTTTGAAATACTGCTACAGAATCATTCATATATATATTTTTTGCTGTTTTTTCGTGGGTTCTCTATTTTTTGGAACTGGACTTATTTATGTACTTTTTCACTTGAGGCCGCCATCTGGGCTATATTCACAATTATCACATTTCGAATTATTTATACTAGGCACTGGGACTGCCATATATAATTTCTAATTTCAATTTTTTATATTTATCACTGGGACTGTCATATATATTTAGGATTGGCCCATTTGTTTTTGCACAACACAAACATCAATGTTTAATAGTGGTACTGGCCACTTTCTAATAGTGGTATTGGCCACTTTAATTATGCACTAATGTTATAATATCAATTTATCTATGTTTTAGTGGATGAATAGAGGATATATGCTAGTTGGACTGCTATCACCTCTCTTCCTCCTGTGTTTTACTAATACAGCAATTCATTTACATATCCTTATTAACTGCTATTTGTACACTAATTTTTAATTTGTATTTGTGGATTGGGAAGTTAGGGGTGGCGACCCCCCTCCCACTCTCTTCACAGTCTACAATTTATTGCCTTAGAGGGGTAAACACGGTGTTGAGCCTTTTAGGTGTACACATTCACCTCTCTAACCCCTTCAGGCTCACTGCACGCAGTTTTCATAGGAAGCGCCATTTGTCCCTTATCCTGCATTTAACAGAAGGAGAGATAGCCCACCCGACTGGGGCAGTTGAAGTCCATTGGGACGAAACACGTCAGGGTTCGCTTTTCAGCTCCCCACACTGCTTTTAGCTTGTGATCACAATTTTATATTTACATTTATGGATCGATGTTGGTATTTTAAATAAAACCCATCCGTTTTGATCTACACCATATGGAGGCAATTTTTTTTCTTTTCATATTCATTTGGATGAGAGTGTCTGGCTTTTGGTGTTGTGTGTGTGATGTCATGGCTGTTCCATCCTACCTCTGAATACTAATTCCATCATAAGGAGGGATTAATCCCATGTTCTATTTTTTTTTTTTTACTTACTTCACAATATAACGATCCACTATAGGTTTAGACCTTTGGGACAGACATCTGTATGTTGATGTGATACCATCATTATATGGTTCCCCACTGTATGATATTTTTCACTTTATATGTTTTGTTATCACTTCAGCGATTTGTTATGCATCCTTTTTGAAATACCTTGGAATGTCTACTAATATCCATTAATTTGGGTTATTTTTTACCAAAGATATGTAGCAGTATAAATTGTGACCAAAATTTATGAATAAAAATTACTAAATTTGCGAAATTTTATCACAGAAACAAAGAAATTTTGAATTAGTTTTTTTTCCCAACATTTTCGGTCTTTCATTTATAGCGCAAAAAATAAAAAACCAGAGGTGATCAAATACCACCAAAAGAAAGCCATATTTGTATAAAAAAAAAAGGACAAAAAATTAATTTGGGTATAGTGTTGCATGACTCAAAGTGTGAGAATGCTGAAAGCTGAAAATTGGTCTGGGCAGGAGGGGGGTTTAAGGGCCCAGTAGTCAAGTTTAATAAAAAAAAAAAAAGATTTATGTATTAAAATTCCGTTGAGAGTTCGCCTATGGTAGGTGAAGATGGTGTTGGTATTTATATGTATCATGAAATACTTTATATATTGTGGTGATTGATTGATATAGTGGAAACACTATATGTTTGCAGCCTTCTGATTTTTGTTTGGATTTTATTTTCATAATTTTGTTTAAGAGTACCTATTAGTACACATTATACAGAGAAAAGTGTGGGGTTACTTGAATAAATTCACGAGTAAGATAATGAGTTTTCCAAAAACATTTTTCGAGAATAAATGACATGCTGCAGGGATCAAATTCCACTAAAATCAGCAAAAAAAAAATACTATAGTAAGGTAGGATACATACGAAACAAGGAGAACATTACTCAATGGTATTCAGCTGACAAAGCAGGGTTCCAATGAAAATATAGCTATGGAGACAGCTTTGAAGAAGACTATTGCCGCGTACACACGATCGGAATTCTCGTCGGAAAAAGCTCTGATGGTTTTTCCGATGGAAACCCTTTCTGTCGGAAAAATTTAGAACATGCTCTCAATTTTTTGCTGTCGGAAATTCGGCCAGAAAAATTCAGATGGAGCCTACACACGGTCGCATTTTCCGATGAAAAGCTCTCATCGGTCTTTTTCTGTCCGGAATTCCGATCGTGTGTACGCGGCATAAGGCTGGGTTCACACTGGTGCAAATTGGATGCGGTTTTCCTGCATCCAATTCGCATGTCAGGAGACTGTGACCGGCTCTCAATGGAGCCAGTTTGCACAGCTCAGGGATGGCTGTGAAGCAGTTTGCAGAAGAGTCCTGTGCGTCTTCTGGTCCGTTTCAGGTCCGAATTCAGCCAAAAATTCGGACCAAAATCAGACCTGAAACAGGGATGCACCATTTGAGACAGCACATCTGGATGGTCTTACCAGGTTGGTGTACCACATCTGCCTGGGCCAATATGGAGCAATGAGGATCACTGGAATACCCTCTATCTAAATCCTGCAGAGCGGAAGTAAGAGAAGCTTTAGGGGAATAAAGGCTTAGCTCAAGGTGTTACTGATCCTTTAGAGCCACTGCTTCCACCAGTGGATCCCTGGCCCTTTATACCAGTCATTCCAGTTCATGGAACCTGGGGGCCAGAAGGTCCAGATCTGGTATACCCCACCGGTGACACGGGTCCTGAAAACCTGTGGGTGCAGAGAACATTTTCCTGGATCCAGACATTGCTGACAGAGGAAAGCTGTCTGACAATTGTCTACATCAGGAATGTAAAGGGCTGACAAGGCTGGAACCCAAAGTTATGAACATGACAGGATCCATTCTATCTCTCCTACTTCAGTGAGACTTCTTGTTCCTTCCTTGAGGTCTGACTCGATCCAAATCAGACAGCCCTCCAAAAAATTGATCCAATACTTAAGAGACAGAAAGATCAAAATTTTTTGTTGAGGAGCTGCTGGCGCTCTATTGAGATACAGGGCATGATCTCACCCTCCACTAGATTAATGGAGACATATGCAAATATGTCACTTCCTTACCACCGTTAAGCTCAGCTTGAATCAGTGTCGAGTCTCCCCTTTTGAACAACTTGTGCTCTCATACATCACTGATGCATTGCACGCTATCAACTTCCTACTCCTTGATCAATAAACCGCATGAGAAATTCATCCCCCCTTCCTTCTGAAATGGAAGCGAGATCTAGAAAGGACCATGACTCTCAACGCAGAGACCGGATTCTCTACTTTCCCAACATGTTCTCCCTCTCCATCACGTACGATGAAGTAGGATATAAACAACTGTCATGTTGGTATAGGACCCCAGGCCTTCAGAAGATCTATCCCTCCGTTTCTCCATTATTTTGACATTAGCAACAAGAACCCAGCACATTGTTGCATATCTTCTAGTCGTGCTCCTGCATATGACTATTTGGGGAGGATGTAAAGCAGTTGATTCATAAACTCACAAATATATTTTGGAAGTATGCCCAGAGACATTCCTCTTACATATCACTCCACTCTCCACAAGAAAATCCCCCAATCCACCTACTCAATGCTGCCAAGGTTTGTGTTACACAAAAGTGGAAAAGTACTGACCCACCACCCAGGGGCGTATCATGAAATGAGTGGGCCCGTGTGCAAGATCAAGAGTGGGCCCCAGGCACCGGCAAATGAAGAAATGCGGAGCGCGCAGTGTGGAGTGTATTGCGGTGGGTAGTATGTGCAGGATGGTGTCAGTAGGGCAGTGGACGGTGTCGATGGTTCTTTATTATTATTATTTTTTTTTTTATTAAATTTTTTTTTTTTCATTTTTTTAAATGCTTTTTGGGGGGCAGTGAATGGTGTCAGTAGGGCAGTGTACGGTCAGTCTAGAAGGACACAGGGGGCCAGAGGAGGACAAGGGGGGCCAGAGGAGGACAAGGGGGGCCAGAGGAGGACACGAGGGGCCAGAGGAGGACCCAATGGGACAGTCAAGGGTGATCGGTGCAGCGGGTGGGGGGCAGTTAAAGCAGGTCCGCTGTTAGAAATCATGGGGCCCCTACAGCCTACGTGATGCTTTGTCTTCAAGTGCTCAGTCAGGGGAGATGGTGGGTCCTTTTGCTTAGTGGGGAGGGATGAGTGGTCCTGGTACTTAGTGGGGAGAGATGGGGGTCCTGGTGCTTAGTGGAAGGAGATGGGGGTCCTGGTGCTTAGTGGAAGGAGATGGGGGCCCTGGTGCTTAGTGGAAGGAGATGGGGTCCTGGTGTTTAGTGGGGGTCCTGGTGCTTAGTGGAGGAGATGGGGGGTCCTGGTGCTTAGTGGAGGAGATGGGAGGTCCTGGTGCTTAGTGGAGGAGATGGGAGGTCCTGGTGCTTAGTGGAGGAGATGGGGGGGTCCTGGTGCTTAGTGGAGGAGATGGGGTCCTGGTGGTTAATGGGGGGAGATGGGGGTCCTGAGGCTTAATGGTGGGAGATGGGGGTCCTGGTGCTTAGTGGGGGGTTATGGGGGTTCCTAGGGCTTAGCGGAGGATATGGGGTGGTCCTGGTACTTAGTGGGGAGAGATGGGGTCCTGGTGCTTAGTGGAGGGTCCTGGTGCTTAGTGGGAGAGATGGGGTCCTGGGGCTTAGCGGAGGAGATGGGGGGGTCCTGGTGCTTAGTGGGGAGATGGGGGTCCTGGTGCTTAGTGGGAGGTCCTGGTGCTTAGTGGGGAGATGGGGGTCCTGGTGCTTAGTGGGAGGTCCTGGTGCTTAGTGGGGAGAGAAGGGGGTCCTAGTGCTTAGTGGAGGGAGATTGGGGGTTTTGGTGCTTAGTGGGGGGAGATGAGGGGTCCTGGGGCTTAGCGGAGGAGATGGGGGGTCCTGGTGCTTAGTGGGGGAAGATGGGGTCCTGGTGATTAGTGGGGGGTCCTGGTGCTTAGTGGGGGGAGATGGGGGTCATGGGGCTTAGCGGAGGAGATGGGGGGTCCTGGTGCTTAGTGGGGGGAGATGGGGTCCTGGTGCTTAGTGGAGGGAGATGGGGGTCTTGGTGCTTAGTGGAGGGAGATGGGGGTCTTGGTGCTTAGTGGAGGGAGATGGGGGTCTTGGTGCTTAGTGGAGGGAGATGGGGGTCTTGGTGCTTAGCGGGGGGAGATGGGGGGTCCTGGTGCTTAGTAGGGGAGATGGGGGTCCTGGTGCTTAGTGGGAGGTCCTGGTGCTTAGTGGGGAAGATGGGGGGTCCTGGTGCTTAGTTGGAGGTCCTGGTGCTTAGTGGGGAAGATGGGGGTCCAGGTGCTTAGTGGGGGGAAGGATGGGGGTCCTAGTGCTTGGTGAGGGAGATAGGGGTTCCTGGGGCTTAGCAGAGGAGATGAGGGAGGGGGTCCTGGTGCTTAATGGGGAGAGATGGGGGTCCTGGTGCTTAGTGGGGGGTGATGGGGGCCCTAGGGCTTAGCAGAGGATATAGGGGGTCCTAGGGCTTAGTGGGGGAAGATGGATGGTCCTGGTACTTAGTGGGGAGAGATGGGGGTCCTGGTGCTTAGTGGAGGGAGATTGGGGGGGTCTTGTTGCTTAGTGGGGGAAGATGGGGTCCTGGTGCTTAGTGGGGGGTCCTGGTGCTTAGTGGGGGGAGATGGGGGGTCATGGGGCTTAGCGGAGATGGGGGGTCCTGGTGCTTAGTGGGGGGAGATGGGGTCCTGGTGCTTAGTGGGGGGAGATAGGGGTCTTGGTGCTTAGTGGAGGGAGTTGGGGGTCTTGGTGCTTAGCGGGGGGAGATGGGGTCCTGGGGCTTAGCAGAGGGGATGGGGTCCTGGGGCTTGGTGGGGGAGATGGGGGTCCTGGTGCTTAGTGGGGGTCCTGGTGCTTAGTGGGGGGAGATGGGAGGGTCCTGGTGCTTAGTGGGGGGAGATGGGGTCCTGGTGCTTAGTGGAGGGAGATGGGGGTCTTGGTGCTTAGTGGGGGGTCCTGGTGCTTAGCGGGGGGAGATGGGGGGTCCTGGGGCTTAGTGGAGGAGATGGGTTGCTGGTGGTTAGTGGGGGGAGATAGGGGGCCCTGGGGCTTGGCAGAGGAGATAGAGGGCCTGGTGCTTAATGGTGGGAGATGGGGGTCCTGGTGCTTAGTAGGGGGTTATAGGGGATCCTAGGGCTTAGCGGAGGATATGGGGGGTCCTGTTGCTTAGTGGGGGGGAGATGGGTAGTTCTGGTACTTAGTGGGGAGAGATGGGGTCCTGGTGCTTAGTGGGGGAAGATGGGGTCCTGGTGCTTAGTGGAGGAAGATGGGGTCCCGGTGCTTAGTGGGGGGAGTTGGAGGTCCTGGGGCTTAGTGGAGGAGATGGGGGGGTCCTGGTGCTTAGTGGGGGGTCCTGATGCTTAGTGAGGGGAGATAGGGTCTTGGGGCTTAGCGGAGAAGATGGGGGCCCGGTGCTTAGTGGGGAAGATGGGGGTCCTAGTGCTTGGTGGGGGAGATGGAGGTTCCTGGGGCTTAGCGGAAGAGATGGGGGGTCCTGGTGATTAATGGGGGAGATGGCGGTCCTGGTGCTTAGCAGAGGATGTGGGGGTCCTAGTGCTTAGTGGGAAGAGATGGGGGTCCTGGTGCTTAGTGGAGGGAGATGGGGGTCTTTGTGCTAGTGGGAGTATTGGTGCTTAATGGGGGAGATGGGGGTCCTGGTGCTTAGTCGGGGGTGATCCTAGGGCTAAGCAGAGGATATCGGGGGCCTAGTGCTTAGTGGGGGAGATGGAGGTCCTGGTGCTTAGTGGGCAGAGATGGGGGGTCCTGGGGCTTAATGGTGGAAGATGGGGGTCCTAGTGCTTAGTAGGGGGTCTAAGGGCTTAGCGGAGGATATGGGGGTCCTGGTGCTTAGTGGGGGGAGATGGGGGGTCCTGGTGCTTAGCGGGGGGAGATGGGGGTCCTGGTGCTTAGCGGGGGGAGATGGGGGGTCCTGGGGCTTAGCGGAGGAGATGGGGGTCCTGGGGCTTAGTGGGGGGTCCTGGTGCTTAGTGAGGGGAGATGGGGGTCTTGGGGCTTAGCGGAGAAGATGGGGGCCTGGTGCTTAGTGGGGAAGATGGGGGTCCAAGTGCTTGGTGGGGGAGATGGAGGTTCCTGGGGCTTAGCGGAAGAGATGGGGGGTCCTGGTGATTAATGGGGGAGATGGCGGTCCTGGTGCTTAGCAGAGGATGTGGGGGTCCTAGTGCTTAGTGGGAAGAGATGGGGGTCCTGGTGCTTAGTGGAGGGAGATGGGGGTCTTTTTGCTAGTGGGAGTATTGGTGCTTAATGGGGGAGATGGGGGTCCTGGTGCTTAGTTGGGGGTGATCCTAGGGCTAAGCAGAGGATATCGGGGGCCTAGTGCTTAGTGGGGGAGATGGAGGTCCTGGTGCTTAGTGGGGGGAGATGGGGGGTCCTGGGGCTTAATGGTGGGAGATGGGGGTCCTAGTGCTTAGTAGGGGGTCTAAGGGCTTAGCGGAGGGTATGGGGGTCCTGGTGCTTAGTGGGGGGAGATGGGGGGTCCTGGTGCTTAGCGGGGGGAGATGGGGGGTCCTGGTGCTTAGTAGGGGGTCTAAGGGCTTAGCGGAGGATATGGGGGTCCTGGTGCTTAGTGGGGGGAGATGGGGGGTCCTGGTGCTTAGCGGGGGGAGATGGGGGGTCCTGGTGCTTAGCGGGGGAGATGGGGGGTCCTGGTGCTTAGCGGGGGGAGATGGGAGGTCCTGGGGCTTAGTGGGGGGTCCTGGTGCTTAGTGAGGGGAGATGGGGGTCTTGGGGCTTAGCGGAGAAGATGGGGGCCTGGTGCTTAGTGGGGGAAGATGGGGGTTCTAGTGCTTGGTGGGGGAGATGGAGGTTCCTGGGGCTTAGCGGAAGAGATGGGGGTCCTGGTGCTTAGTGGGGGGTAATGGGGGTCCTAGGGCTTAGCAGAGGATGTGGGGGTCCTAGCGCTTAGTGGGGAGAGATGGGGTCCTGGTGCTTAGTGGAGCTAGATGGGGGTCTTGGTGCTTAGTGGGGGGTATTGGTGTTTAATGGGGAAGATGGGGGTCCTGGTGCTTAGTGGGGGGTGATCCTAGGGCTAAGCAGAGGATATGGGGGTCCTAGTGCTTAGTGGGGGGGAGATGGAGGTCCTGGTGCTTAGTTGGGGAGATGGGGGTCCTGGTGCTTAGTGGGGGGTGATGGGGGGTCCTAGGGCTTAGCAGAGGATATGGGGGTCCTAGTGCTTAGTGGGAAGATATATTTTCGAGAATAAATGACATGCTGCAGGGATAAAATTCCACTAAAAACGTTCCTCTTACATATCACTCCACTCTCGAGACACTGGTACAAGAAAATCCCCCAATCCACCTACTCAATGCTGCCAAGATTTGTGTTACACAAAAGTGGAAAAGTACTGACCCACCACCCAGGGGCGTATCATGAAATGAGTGGGCCCGTGTGCAAGATCAAGAGTGGGCCCCAGGCACCGCCAAATGAAGAAATGCGGAGCGCGCTGTGTGGAGTGTATTGCAGTGGGTAGGGAGAGGAGTGCGGAGTGTATAGTGGTGGGTAGTATGTGCAGGATGGTGTCAGTAGGGCAGTGGATGGTGTCAGTGGTTCTTTATTATTATTATTTTTTTTTTATTAAATTTATTTTTTTTTTCATTTTTTTAAATGCTTTTTGGGGGGCAGTGAATGGTGTCAGTAGGGCAGTGTACTATCAGTCTAGAAGGACACAGGGGGCCAGAGGAGGACACGGGGGGGCCAGAGGAGGACACGAGGGGCCAGAGGAGGACACAATGGGACAGTCAAGGGTGATCGGTGCAGCGGGTGGGGGGCAGTTAAAGCAGGGTCACTGTTAGAAATCATGGGGCCCCCTACAGCCTACGTGATGCTTTGTCTTCAAGTGCTCAGTCAGGGGAGATGAGGGTCCTGTTGCTTAGTGGGGAGAGATGAGTGGTCCTGGTACTTAGCGGGGAGAGATGGGGGTCCTGGTGCTTAGTTGAAGGAGATGGGGGTCCTGGTGCTAAGTGGAAGGAGATGGGGGTCCTGGTGCTTAGTGGAAGGAGCTATGGGTCCTGGTGCTTAGTGGGGGGTCCTGGTGCATAGTGGAGCAGATGGGGTCCTGGTGCTTAGTGGAGGAGATGGGGTCCTGGTGCTTAGTGGGGGAGATGGGGGGTCCTGAGGCTTAATGGTGGGGGATGGGGGTCCTGGTGCTTAGTGGGGGGTTATGGGGGGTCCTAGGGCTTAGCGGAGGATATGGGGTGGCCCTGGTACTTAGTGGGGAGAGATGGGGTCCTGGTGCTTAGTGGGGGTCCTAGGGCTTAGCAGAGGATGTGGGGGTCCTAGTGCTTAGTGGGGAGAGATGGGGGTCCTGGTGCTTAGTGGAGGGAGATGGGAGTCTTGGTGCTTAGTGGGGGCATTGGTGATTAATGGGGGAGATGGGGGTCCTGGTGCTTAGTGGGGGGTGATCATAGGGCTAAGCAGAGGATATGGGGGTCCTAGTGCTTAGTGGGGGGAGATGGAGGTCCTGGTGTTTAGTGGGGGAGATGGGGGTCCTGGGGCTTAATGGTGGGAGATGGGGGTCCTAGTGCTTAATAGGGGGTCTTAGGGCTTAGCGGAGGATATGAGGGTCCTGGTGCTTAGTGGTGGGAGATGGGTGGTCCTGGTGCTTAGTGGGGGGAGATGGGGGTCCTGGTGCTTAGCGGGTAAGATGAGGGTCCTGGGGCTTAGCGGAGGAGATGGGGGTCCTGGGGCTTAGCAGAGGAGATGGGGGGTCCTGGTGCTTAGTGGGGGAAGATGGGGTCCTGGTGCTTAGTGGGGGGTCCTGGTGCTTAGTGGGGGGAGATGGGGGGTCATGGGGCTTAGCGGAGGAGATGGGGGGTCCTGGTGCTTAGTGGGGGAGATGGGGTCCTGGTGCTTAGTGGGGGGAGATGGGGGTCGTGGTGCTTAGTGGAGGGAGTTGGGGGTCTTGGTGCTTAGCGGGGGGAGATGGGGTCCTGGGGCTTGGTGGGGGAGATGAGGGTCCTGGTGCTAAGTGGGGGTCCTGGTGCTTAGTGGGGGGAGATGGGAGGGTCCTGGTGCTTAGTGGGGGGAGATGGGGTCCTGGTGCTTAGTGGAGGGAGATGGGGGTCTTGGTGCTTAGTGGGGGGTCCTGGTGCTTAGCGGGGGGAGATGGGGGGTCCTGGGGCTTAGTGGAGGAGATGGGTTGCTGGTGGTTAGTGGGGGGAGATAGGGATCCCTGGGGCTTGGCAGAGGAGATAGAGGGCCTGGTGCTTAATGGTGGGAGATGGGGGTCCTGGTGCTTAGTAGGGGGTTATAGGGGATCCTAGGGCTTAGCGGAGGATATGGGGGGTCCTGTTGCTTAGTGGAGGGGAGATGGGTAGTTCTGGTACTTAGTGGGGAGAGATGGGGTCCTGGTGCTTAGTGGGGGAAGATGGGGTCCTGGTGCTTAGTGGAGGAAGATGGGGTCCCGGTGCTTAGTGGGGGAAGATGGGGTCCCGGTGCTTAGTGGGGGAAGATGGGGTCCTGGTGCTTAGCGGGGGGAGTTGGAGGTCCTGGGGCTTAGTGGTGGAGATGGGGGGGGTCCTGGTGCTTAGTGGGGGGTCCTGGTGCTTAGTGAGGGGAGATAGGGTCTTGGGGCTTAGCGGAGAAGATGGGGGCCTGGTGCTTAGTGGGGAAGATGGGGGTCCTAGTGCTTGGTGGGGGAGATGGAGGTTCCTGGGGCTTAGCGGAAGAGATGGGGGGTCCTGGTGATTAATGGGGGAGATGGCGGTCCTGGTGCTTAGCAGAGGATGTGGGGGTCCTAGTGCTTAGTGGGAAGAGATGGGGGTCCTGGTGCTTAGTGGAGGGAGATGGGGGTCTTTGTGCTAGTGGGAGTATTGGTGCTTAATGGGGGAGATGGGGGTCCTGGTGCTTAGTTGGGGGTGATCCTAGGGCTAAGCAGAGGATATCGGGGGCCTAGTGCTTAGTGGGGGAGATGGAGGTCCTGGTGCTTAGTGGGGGGAGATGGGGGGTCCTGGGGCTTAATGGTGGGAGATGGGGGTCCTAGTGCTTAGTAGGGGGTCTAAGGGCTTAGCGGAGGGTATGGGGGTCCTGGTGCTTAGTGGGGGGAGATGGGGGGTCCTGGTGCTTAGCGGGGGGAGATGGGGGGTCCTGGTGCTTAGTAGGGGGTCTAAGGGCTTAGCGGAGGATATGGGGGTCCTGGTGCTTAGTGGGGGGAGATGGGGGGTCCTGGTGCTTAGCGGGGGGAGATGGGGGGTCCTGGTGCTTAGCGGGGGGAGATGGGGGGTCCTGGTGCTTAGCGGGGGGAGATGGGAGGTCCTGGGGCTTAGTGGGGGGTCGTGGTGCTTAGTGAGGGGAGATGGGGGTCTTGGGGCTTAGCGGAGAAGATGGGGGCCTGGTGCTTAGTGGGGGAAGATGGGGGTTCTAGTGCTTGGTGGGGGAGATGGAGGTTCCTGGGGCTTAGCGGAAGAGATGGGGGTCCTGGTGCTTAGTGGGGGGTAATGGGGGTCCTAGGGCTTAGCAGAGGATGTGGGGGTCCTAGCGCTTAGTGGGGAGAGATGGGGTCCTGGTGCTTAGTGGAGCTAGATGGGGGTCTTGGTGCTTAGTGGGGGGTATTGGTGTTTAATGGGGAAGATGGGGGTCCTGGTGCTTAGTGGGGGGTGATCCTAGGGCTAAGCAGAGGATATGGGGGTCCTAGTGCTTAGTGGGGGGGAGATGGAGGTCCTGGTGCTTAGTTGGGGAGATGGGGGTCCTGGTGCTTAGTGGGGGGTGATGGGGGGTCCTAGGGCTTAGCAGAGGATATGGGGGTCCTAGTGCTTAGTGGGAAGATATATTTTCGAGAATAAATGACATGCTGCAGGGATAAAATTCCACTAAAAACGTTCCTCTTACATATCACTCCACTCTCGAGACACTGGTACAAGAAAATCCCCCAATCCACCTACTCAATGCTGCCAAGATTTGTGTTACACAAAAGTGGAAAAGTACTGACCCACCACCCAGGGGCGTATCATGAAATGAGTGGGCCCGTGTGCAAGATCAAGAGTGGGCCCCAGGCACCGGCAAATGAAGAAATGCGGAGCGCGCTGTGTGGAGTGTATTGCAGTGGGTAGGGAGAGGAGTGCGGAGTGTATAGTGGTGGGTAGTATGTGCAGGATGGTGTCAGTAGGGCAGTGGATGGTGTCAGTGGTTCTTTATTATTATTATTATTTTTTTTTAATTAAATTTATTTATTTTTTTCATTTTTTTAAATGCTTTTTGGGGGACAGTGAATGGTGTCAGTAGGGCAGTGTACTATCAGTCTAGAAGGACACAGGGGGCCAGAGGAGGACACGGGGGGGCCAGAGGAGGACACGAGGGGCCAGAGGAGGACACAATGGGACAGTCAAGGGTGATCGGTGCAGCGGGTGGGGGGCAGTTAAAGCAGGGTCACTGTTAGAAATCATGGGGCCCCCTACAGCCTACGTGATGCTTTGTCTTCAAGTGCTCAGTCAGGGGAGATGAGGGTCCTGTTGCTTAGTGGGGAGAGATGAGTGGTCCTGGTACTTAGCGGGGAGAGATGGGGGTCCTGGTGCTTAGTTGAAGGAGATGGGGGTCCTGGTGCTTAGTGGAAGGAGCTATGGGTCCTGGTGCTTAGTGGGGGGTCCTGGTGCATAGTGGAGCAGATGGGGTCCTGGTGCTTAGTGGAGGAGATGGGGTCCTGGTGCTTAGTGGGGGAGATGGGGGGTCCTGAGGCTTAATGGTGGGGGATGGGGGTCCTGGTGCTTAGTGGGGGGTTATGGGGGGTCCTAGGGCTTAGCGGAGGATATGGGGTGGCCCTGGTACTTAGTGGGGAGAGATGGGGTCCTGGTGCTTAGTGGGGGTCCTAGGGCTTAGCAGAGGATGTGGGGGTCCTAGTGCTTAGTGGGGAGAGATGGGGGTCCTGGTGCTTAGTGGAGGGAGATGGGAGTCTTGGTGCTTAGTGGGGGCATTGGTGATTAATGGGGGAGATGGGGGTCCTGGTGCTTAGTGGGGGGTGATCATAGGGCTAAGCAGAGGATATGGGGGTCCTAGTGCTTAGTGGGGGGAGATGGAGGTCCTGGTGTTTAGTGGGGGAGATGGGGGTCCTGGGGCTTAATGGTGGGAGATGGGGGTCCTAGTGCTTAATAGGGGGTCTTAGGGCTTAGCGGAGGATATGAGGGTCCTGGTGCTTAGTGGTGGGAGATGGGTGGTCCTGGTGCTTAGTGGGGGGAGATGGGGGTCCTGGTGCTTAGCGGGTAAGATGAGGGTCCTGGGGCTTAGCGGAGGAGATGGGGGTCCTGGGGCTTAGCAGAGAAGATGGGGGGTCCTGGTGCTTAGTGGGGGAAGATGGGGTCCTGGTGCTTAGTGGGGGGTCCTGGTGCTTAGTGGGGGAGATGGGGGGTCATGGGGCTTAGCGGAGGAGATGGGGGGTCCTGGTGCTGAGTGGGGGAGATGGGGTCCTGGTGCTTAGTGGGGGGAGATGGGGGTCTTGGTGCTTAGTGGAGGGAGTTGGGGGTCTTGGTGCTTAGCGGGGGGAGATGGGGTCCTGGGGCTTGGTGGGGGAGATGAGGGTCCTGGTGCTAAGTGGGGGTCCTGGTGCTTAGTGGGGGGAGATGGGAGGGTCCTGGTGCTTAGTGGGGGGAGATGGGGTCCTGGTGCTTAGTGGAGGGAGATGGGGGTCTTGGTGCTTAGTGGGGGGTCCTGGTGCTTAGCGGGGGGAGATGGGGGGTCCTGGGGCTTAGTGGAGGAGATGGGTTGCTGGTGGTTAGTGGGGGGAGATAGGGATCCCTGGGGCTTGGCAGAGGAGATAGAGGGCCTGGTGCTTAATGGTGGGAGATGGGGGTCCTGGTGCTTAGTAGGGGGTTATAGGGGATCCTAGGGCTTAGCGGAGGATATGGGGGGTCCTGTTGCTTAGTGGAGGGGAGATGGGTAGTTCTGGTACTTAGTGGGGAGAGATGGGGTCCTGGTGCTTAGTGGGGGAAGATGGGGTCCTGGTGCTTAGTGGAGGAAGATGGGGTCCCGGTGCTTAGTGGGGGAAGATGGGGTCCCGGTGCTTAGTGGGGGAAGATGGGGTCCTGGTGCTTAGCGGGGGGAGTTGGAGGTCCTGGGGCTTAGTGGTGGAGATGGGGGGGGTCCTGGTGCTTAGTGGGGGGTCCTGGTGCTTAGTGAGGGGAGATAGGGTCTTGGGGCTTAGCGGAGAAGATGGGGGCCTGGTGCTTAGTGGGGAAGATGGGGGTCCTAGTGCTTGGTGGGGGAGATGGAGGTTCCTGGGGCTTAGCGGAAGAGATGGGGGGTCCTGGTGATTAATGGGGGAGATGGCGGTCCTGGTGCTTAGCAGAGGATGTGGGGGTCCTAGTGCTTAGTGGGAAGAGATGGGGGTCCTGGTGCTTAGTGGAGGGAGATGGGGGTCTTTGTGCTAGTGGGAGTATTGGTGCTTAATGGGGGAGATGGGGGTCCTGGTGCTTAGTTGGGGGTGATCCTAGGGCTAAGCAGAGGATATCGGGGGCCTAGTGCTTAGTGGGGGAGATGGAGGTCCTGGTGCTTAGTGGGGGGAGATGGGGGGTCCTGGGGCTTAATGGTGGGAGATGGGGGTCCTAGTGCTTAGTAGGGGGTCTAAGGGCTTAGCGGAGGGTATGGGGGTCCTGGTGCTTAGTGGGGGGAGATGGGGGGGGGTCCTGGTGCTTAGCGGGGGGAGATGGGGGGTCCTGGTGCTTAGTAGGGGGTCTAAGGGCTTAGCGGAGGATATGGGGGTCCTGGTGCTTAGTGGGGGGAGATGGGGGGTCCTGGTGCTTAGCGGGGGGAGATGGGGGGGGTCCTGGTGCTTAGCGGGGGGAGATGGGGGGTCCTGGTGCTTAGCGGGGGGAGATGGGAGGTCCTGGGGCTTAGTGGGGGGTCCTGGTGCTTAGTGAGGGGAGATGGGGGTCTTGGGGCTTAGCGGAGAAGATGGGGGCCTGGTGCTTAGTGGGGGAAGATGGGGGTTCTAGTGCTTGGTGGGGGAGTGGAGCTAGATGGGGGTCTTGGTGCTTAGTGGGGGGTATTGGTGTTTAATGGGGAAGATGGGGGTCCTGGTGCTTAGTGGGGGGTGATCCTAGGGCTAAGCAGAGGATATGGGGGTCCTAGTGCTTAGTGGGGGGGAGATGGAGGTCCTGGTGCTTAGTTGGGGAGATGGGGGTCCTGGTGCTTAGTGGGGGGTGATGGGGGGTCCTAGGGCTTAGCAGAGGATATGGGGGTCCTAGTGCTTAGTGGGAAGATATATTTTCGAGAATAAATGACATGCTGCAGGGATAAAATTCCACTAAAAACGTTCCTCTTACATATCACTCCACTCTCGAGACACTGGTACAAGAAAATCCCCCAATCCACCTACTCAATGCTGCCAAGATTTGTGTTACACAAAAGTGGAAAAGTACTGACCCACCACCCAGGGGCGTATCATGAAATGAGTGGGCCCGTGTGCAAGATCAAGAGTGGGCCCCAGGCACCGGCAAATGAAGAAATGCGGAGCGCGCTGTGTGGAGTGTATTGCAGTGGGTAGGGAGAGGAGTGCGGAGTGTATAGTGGTGGGTAGTATGTGCAGGATGGTGTCAGTAGGGCAGTGGATGGTGTCAGTGGTTCTTTATTATTATTATTATTTTTTTTTTATTAAATTTATTTATTTTTTTCATTTTTTTAAATGCTTTTTGGGGGACAGTGAATGGTGTCAGTAGGGCAGTGTACTATCAGTCTAGAAGGACACAGGGGGCCAGAGGAGGACACGGGGGGGCCAGAGGAGGACACGAGGGGCCAGAGGAGGACACAATGGGACAGTCAAGGGTGATCGGTGCAGCGGGTGGGGGGCAGTTAAAGCAGGGTCACTGTTAGAAATCATGGGGCCCCCTACAGCCTACGTGATGCTTTGTCTTCAAGTGCTCAGTCAGGGGAGATGAGGGTCCTGTTGCTTAGTGGGGAGAGATGAGTGGTCCTGGTACTTAGCGGGGAGAGATGGGGGTCCTGGTGCTTAGTTGAAGGAGATGGGGGTCCTGGTGCTAAGTGGAAGGAGATGGGGGTCCTGGTGCTTAGTGGAAGGAGCTATGGGTCCTGGTGCTTAGTGGGGGGTCCTGGTGCATAGTGGAGCAGATGGGGGTCCTGGTGCTTAGTGGAGGAGATGGGGTCCTGGTGCTTAGTGGGGGAGATGGGGGGTCCTGAGGCTTAATGGTGGGGGATGGGGGTCCTGGTGCTTAGTGGGGGGTTATGGGGGGTCCTAGGGCTTAGCGGAGGATATGGTGTGGCCCTGGTACTTAGTGGGGAGAGATGGGGTCCTGGTGCTTAGTGGGGGTCCTAGGGCTTAGCAGAGGATGTGGGGGTCCTAGTGCTTAGTGGGGAGAGATGGGGGTCCTGGTGCTTAGTGGAGGGAGATGGGAGTCTTGGTGCTTAGTGGGGGCATTGGTGATTAATGGGGGAGATGGGGGTCCTGGTGCTTAGTGGGGGGTGATCCTAGGGCTAAGCAGAGTATATGGGGGTCCTAGTGCTTAGTGGGGGGAGATGGAGGTCCTGGTGTTTAGTGGGGGAGATGGGGGTCCTGGGGCTTAATGGTGGGAGATGGGGGTCCTAGTGCTTAATAGGGGGTCTTAGGGCTTAGCGGAGGATATGAGGGTCCTGGTGCTTAGTGGTGGGAGATGGGTGGTCCTGGTGCTTAGTGGGGGGAGATTGGGGTCCTGGTGCTTAGCGGGGAAGATGAGGGTCCTGGGGCTTAGCGGAGGAGATGGGGGTCCTGGTGCTTAGTGGTGGGAGATGGGTGGTCCTGGTGCTTAGTGGGGGGAGATGAGGGGTCCTGGTGCTTAGTGGGGGGAGATGAGGGGTCCTGGTGCTTAGCGGGGGGAGATGGGGTGGGTCATGGGGCTTAGCAGAGGAGATGGGGTCCTAGGGCTTAGTGGGGGAGATGGGGGTCCTGGTGCTTAGTGGGGGAAGATGGGAGGTCCTGGGGCTTAGCGGAAGAGATGGGAGGGTCCTGGTGCTTAGTGGGGGGTGGTGGGGTCCTGGTGCTTAGTGGGGGGTCCTGGTGCTTAGCGGGGAGAGATGGGGGGTCCTGGGGCTTAGTGGAGGAGATGGGGTGCTGGTAGTTAGTGGGGGGGGGGTGGGGGGTCCTGGGGGCTTAGCAGAGGAGATGGGGGGCCTGGTGCTTAATGGTGGGAGATGGGGGTCCTGGTGCTTAGTGGGGGTTATGGGGGGTCCTAGGGCTTAGCGGAGGATATGGGGGGTCCTGGTACTTAGTGGGGAGAGATGGGGTCCTGGTGCTTAGTTGAGGGAGATGGGGTCTTGGTGCTAAGTGGGGGAGATGGGGGGTCCTGGTGCTTAGTGGGGGAAGATGGGGTCCTGGTGCTTAGTGGGAGTGGGGGGTCCTGGTGCTTAGTGGGGGAAGATGGGGGGTTCTGGTACTTAGCGGGGGGAGATGGAGGTCCTGGGGCTTAGCGGAGGAGATGGGGGGGTCCTGGTGCTTAGTGGGGGGTTCTGGTGCTTAGTGAGGGGAGATGGGGTCTTGGGGCTTAGCGGAGAAGATGGGGGCCTGGTGCTTAGTGGGGGAAGATGGGGGTCCTAGTGCTTGGTGGGGGAGATGGAGGTTCATGGGGCTTAGCGGAAGAGATGGGGGTTCCTGGTGCTTAGTGGGGGTCCTAGGGCTTAGCAATGGGTGTGGGGGTCCTAGTGCTTAGTGGGGAGAGATGGGGGTCCTGGTGCTTAGTGGATGGAGATGGGGTCTTGGTGCTTAGTTGGGGTATTGGTGCTTAATGGGGGAGATGGGCGACCTGGTGCTTAGTGGGGGGTGATCCTAGGGCTAAGCAGAGGATATGGGGGTCCTGGTGCTTGGTGGGGGGAGATGGGGGGTCCTGGGGCTTAATGGTGGGAGATGGGGGTCTTAGTGCTTAGTAGGGGGTCTTGGGGCTTAGTAGAGGATATGGGGGTCCTGGTGCTTAGTGGTGGGAGATGGGGGGTCCTGGTGCTTAGTAGGGGGAGATGGGGGGGTCCTGGTGCTTAGCGGGGGGAGATGGGGGTCCTGGGGCTTAGTGGAGATGGGGGTCCTGGTGCTTAGTGGGGGTCCTGGTGCTTAGTGAGGGGAGATAGGGGTCTTGGGGCTTAGCGGAGAAGATGGGGGCCTGGTGCTTAGTGGGGGAAGATGGGGGTCCTAGTGCTTGGTGGGGGAGATGGAGGTTCCTGGGGCTTAGTGGAAGAGATGGGGGGTCCTGGTGATTAATGGGGCATATAGGGGGCCTGGTGCTAAGTGGGGGGTGATGGGGGTCCTAGGGCTTAGCAGAGGATGTGGGGGTCCTAGTGCTTAGTGGGGAGAAATGGGCGTCCTGGTGCTTAGTGGAGGGAGATGGGGGTCTTGGTGCTTAGTGGGGGGTATTGGTGCTTAATGGGGGAGATGGGGGTCCTGGTGCTTAGTGGGGGGGGGGGGGTGATCCTAGGGCTAAGCAGAGGATATGGGGGTCCTTGTGCTTAGTGGGGGTTGATGGAGGCCCTGGTGCTTAGTGGGGGAGATGGGGGTCCTGGGGCTTAATGGTGGGAGATGGGGGTCCTAGTGCTTATTAGGGGGTCTTAGCGGAGGATATGGGGGTCCTGGTGCTTAGTGGTGGGAGATAGGTGGTCCTGGTACTTAGTGGGGAGAGAAGGGGGTCTTTGTGCTTAGCGGGGGGTGGTCCTGGTGCTTAGTGGGGGGAGATGGGCTCCTGGGGTTTAGTGGAGAAGATGGGGGGTCCTGGTGCTTAGTATGGGAAGATGGGGTCCTAGTGCTTGGTGGGGGAGATGAGGGTTCCTGGGGCTTAGTGGGGGAAGATGGGGGTCCTGGTGCTTAGTGGGGGGAAGATGGGGGGTCCTGGTGCTTAGTGGGGGGAAGATGGGGGGTCCTGGTGCTTAGTGGGGGAGATGGGGGTCCTGGTGCTTAGTGGGGGGTGATGGGGGGTCCTAGGGCTTAGCAGAGGATATGGGGGTCCTAGTGCTTAGTGGGAAGATATGGGTGGTCCTGGTACTTAGTGGGGAGAGATGGGGTCTTGGTGCTTAGTGGGGGTGGTCCTGGAGCTTAGCGGAGGAGATGGGGGTCCTGGTGCTTAGTGGGGGATATGGGGTCCTGGTGCTTAGTAGGGGGAGATTGGGGGGTCCTGGTGCTTAGCGGGGGGAGATGGGGGTCCTGGTGTTTAGTGGGGGGGAGATGGGGTCCTGGGGTTTAGTGGAGAAGATGGGGGGTCCTGGTGCTTAGTAGGGGAAGATGGGGGTCCTAGTGCTTGATGGGGGGAGATGAGGGTTCCTGGGGCTTAGTGGGGGAGATGGGGGTCCTGGTGCTTCGAGGGGGGGATGGGGGTCCTGGGGCATAGCAGAGGCGATGGGGTCCTGGTGCTTAGTAGGGGAAGATGGGGGGTCCTGGTGCTTAATGGGGGTCCTAGTGCTTAGTGGGGGGAGATGGGGTCCTGGTGCTTAGTGAGGGGAGATGGGGGGTCCTGGTGCTTAGCAGAGGAGAAGGGGGGGGGGGGGGTCTTGGTGCTTAGTGGGGGCAGATTGGGAGACTGCCATTCAGTGGGAGAGGGGGCACTGGTGCTCCTTATCTGGCTGCTTGATCCATCTGGCATCCTGTGTAGAAGAATCCTCCCCTCTCTCACTTTTCTTCTGGGCCGATTTCTCTCATCTAAAGGGATATCGGGAATGCCAGTGCAGTGAGCTGAGAGGATCTCAGGAAAGCAAAAGAAAACTTCCTCTGATCACTTCTCTTCCAGGAGGAAGTCACAGGTGAAAGTTACTGCATAGGCATCCCCAGCATCCCTGAAGTGCCACAAGAGCGGAGATACGGCTGTCAGTTAACATGTCAGCGGCGGTGCCCCCCCCTTCTTTCAATGAATGAAAAGATGGGCCCCCACCGATGCACCAATCATCCCCGAACGTATCATCCATGTGTGCAGGGTGGGTCAGGTCACAGTGGAGGGAGATGGGGGTCTTGGGTGAGGCCGTGTGCAGTGAACACCCTGCACACATGGATGATACGCCACCACTGATTGGTTAATGGATAGCTGTGGTAAATTAGATTAATGATATGGAACATTTGGCAGCAGCTATGAAATGCAAAAAAAGAACAGTGACGGAAATCACAGACTTTGCTCTTTCGAACTGCAGCGGGACAGAAGTGCAGCAGGACAAAAGTGCATAGTTTTGAACAGCAGTAGCTGTATACAGTAAGTTTAAATTATTAAATTAAATTTCCTTAAAGTATTTCTAATTGCTTTTCTTAAATTGTTGACTTTTTTACCCTTGGTATTTTGGCAGTGTTGCTATTGGTGATTGTTTACGAAGTACTGGAGTAATTGTTATTGTGCTGCTGAGGTGCTGAGTACTGGGTGTTATCAATTAGCCTATGTAAGAGAGGTGAGCTGTTGTCCAAATTGGTGCCTAATTAGTGTTGTATTTAAGAAGGGTAGCAACTCTGTAGACTTTGCTCTTTTCAATTGCAGCAGGACAAAAGTGCATATTTTGAGAAGAGCAGTAGTTTGAGAACAGCAGAACTTTGGTTAGTACCTGTGTTTGCATTTAAGTAAATCTTTTTTAAGATGTCTGGTTTAGTTCAGTACTTGTTTGGCATGTTTTTTTTGTGGTACTTTTTTAAAGCTGGTGTCACATACTTGGTCAGTGAGCCTGACGTGTAGAGGACGGACTCCCGTATAACTCCGATTTGAGGTCCAATGGCAGTGATACAGCAGCCACAGGAGCAAGGCGGGGTATGAGTGCCTGTAATCAGTCTGCGTGGCAGCAGTCAGCAGGTAGGTATGGAAGGTAATACACAAGCTGGCACGATACTTGGCTGATGACATACTGCGATGGTCAGCTGGAAGCAGGCACCGGATGGAGGCTGGCTGGACTAGAAGCTGTAGCAGGCTGGATAAGCGAGATGCAGGGTCGAACAGGCCGGGTCGGTAACAATCGGGCAGATCAGGCATAGACGGTAGACAAAAGAGAAGTCAGGTCACAAGCCAATCAAGCAGAATTAGGAGGCAGAAGCGGAATCCAAAAGACAAGCCGGGGTCAGGGTAGGTAGCAGGCAAACACAGGTTAGAGACAAGCTGTATCAAGATCAGAGGTCACACGGAATCAGGATACAACACAAAGAAGCTGCAGACCAAACAGCAATGAGTCCAGGCTGCAGGTCAGTTTAAATAGCCCACTTGGTGCCAGCATTAGTGACAGATGCGCGAGTGTGCATGCATGCACTGATGCTCCTGACTATGCACATCTGCTTGTGTGATGGACTCCAGCAGTACAACGGATATGCCTTCCCTGACATTGCCCCCTCCCTACGGGCAGCCCCAGGATGCCTAACCGTTTCTTCTTTTGCGGGTGGCTATGAAAGAATGCACAGATTAAGTCTGTGGCATGCACATTATGTACAGGTTTCCAGGAGTTCTCCTCTGGACCATACCCCTAGATTAAATACTGTATCTGACTACCCATGTCCTACGAGTCTGGGACCGCACTAATGCCTTGTATTCCCTGGCACCCTCTGGCTCCCCGCTGACACCACTGGGAGTTTTCATGTGGTTCCCTCCTGGGGAACAAGTGGCCTTTTTTGGGTCCTGGGTCGCTGACGGCAACCCCAGTTGTTGCAAGTTCTTGGAATATGGCAGGCTGCTCCCCCTAGAGAACCTCAGGGATAGATTTTGACGTTTCCCAATGGATTGGTGGCGATATAAACAGTTAGACCATTTTTTTCATGACCCATGTTAGTTCTATTAGGGAGCTGAATACTCTTACCCCATATCAATGGCTGTTCATTGAGGAAGAGCCTACCCCTCATATGATCTCTACCAGCTTCTAGGCTCTGCCTCTGCTGCCCCCCTTCCCCAAAGCACCCCCCATGTTGAGGGCACGCTGCCTGGTATGGTTCAGGAGGGGGCCGCTTGCTCGTCCCCACCCCCTTTCCTGATCGGCCGGCCTGCATGCTCGGATAAGGGTCTGCTATGGACTTTGGGGGGAGTTTTTTCGGTGTAGGGGTACCCCTGTAAATCCATACCAGGCGACGGGGCTCACGAGGTGTCAATCTCGCCGATGGAGGTGGCGACATTCACTTCCTTCGCTAGTCCCGTCTATAGAATATAAAAAAAAAAGTCACAGTTACTTTGTTGAGTACATAATTACTTTTCCAATGTAGTAACCGAGTTACTAATGCAATTACTTTTTGGGAGAAGTAATTTGTAACTTAACTAATTACTTTTTTAAAGTAAGATGACCAACACTGGTCTTTAGGGTCTTCAAATATGCGAGATGAAGCATCAGCCTTGGTGGTCTTCGATCCTGGTCTGTAGGCGATGTGGAAGATAAATCTCGAGAAGAGAGCCCATCGAGCTTGGCATGGCTTGAGGCATTTTGCAGATACTCAAGATGATCAGTGTAAATTAGTATTGGGTGGACTGCTCCTTCCAGTAAATACCTCATTTTTTTCAAGAGCCGATTCGATTGCCAGAAGCTCCGATTCCCCACATTTCTTTCTACGGAAGTTAGTTTTCGTGAAAAGAATGCAATGGGATAAATCAAATCTTTAAGGCCTTGAAGCAGTGATAGGACTGCACCAATTGAACTTTCTGATGCATCTACCTCCAAGAGATAAGGTAGAGTAGAATCTGGGTGACTCAAGACCGTAGTAAATCATTTCTTTAAAGCCTCAAAGTCTGTTTGGGCATGAGCGCTCCAGCAGAAACGAATAACCCGTTTGGTGAGTTGGGTAAAAGAAGCGATTGTGGCTGGGAAGTTGTTGATGAACTTGTGATAAAAGTTGGCGAAGCCCGCAAATCTCTGAATTCCCTTTTTATCTGTGGGGGCTGAACAGTCCAGGATCGTTGCCACCTTCTGTGGGTCCATCTGGATTCCGTCATTGGATATAATCAGACCTAAAAACTGGATGCTCCTCTGTTCAGTCGCATTTCTCAGCCTTGGCATAGAGTTCATGTTGACAGAGCGGACACAGCACCTTCTTTACATGTCCCCAGTGAACTTCTAATGATATGGAAAATATCAGGATGTCGTCCAAGTAGACCACGAAAAAGATATGTAGAAAGTCTCTGAAGATATCGGTAATAAAGTGCTGGATGGTGGCTGATGAGTTGTATAGGCCGAATAGCATGACTAAGTACTCGTAATGACCGAACCGAGTACAAAACGCAGCTTTCCACTCATCACCCTCTCGGATAAGGACCAAATTATTAACTGTAAAGATGGTTGCATATTTAAGTCTCTGGAAGAGTTCTGGTACCAAGGGCAGAGGGTAGTGTATTTTTATTTATTTTTTTACCGTAATTTTATTCAAGTCACGATAGTCCACACATGGTCATAGAGAATGATTCTTTTTCTCCACGAAGAATATGCCTGCACTGGCTGGTGAGGTAGAAGGACGGATGAATCCCTTCTGCAAGTTTTAATCGATATAGTCTTTTTCTTTTTTTTTTATCTCAAGACAAATTTTATTAAACAAATATAATACATTCACAATCCTTAGCTCCAAGCAGAATACAGAGAGTAGCAATCCAGAATATTCAGTAATGGCTACACGATAGAAACAGCAAGCATCACCACATGGCATATGTGCAGAGGTTCAAAAGGGATCTACACACAGTTACTCTTATAATATAATTATATATAAAAATATATAAATATAAACATATATTTCACCATGAACGAGTTACCAACCAGATAGTATGGAAAATGGGGAAGATCAATGCGCAAACCAAAGGGAAATAAATAAACCGGCAGCTGCCAACATCAGGGTGTTC
This sequence comes from Lithobates sylvaticus, assembly GCA_028564925.1. Taxonomy (NCBI): domain Eukaryota; kingdom Metazoa; phylum Chordata; class Amphibia; order Anura; family Ranidae; genus Lithobates; species Lithobates sylvaticus. The sequence continues at coordinate 147,600,401 of CM053033.1, forward strand.
ACACACCAAATAGGAAGCTGATAACAATAGGTATGAATGTGGCGCTTACCAAAACAAAAAGGCTCAACTCCAACAAAATGATTAGGATGGACCTTTGGAGGTAACACAAAACAAGTATCTCCACAGGGATCATAAGCGTCTTAGACTTGATGTCTCGTCAATGATAAAGCCAGTGATTAATGTATCACTGCCAACACCAATTGATGAGGACCACCCCCTCCACAGCAGTCACAAAACTGTGGAAGCACAAATGGTATATGGCACACACTAACACAGACCTCCTAGTAGTCGCATGTAAATGGCCAATTGATGACAGGGCGTTAATTGAAATCAATAAACTCTATAAAATAAAATCAATAACATTGAATCCTTGATAATAGACCATAAAAAAAAAGAAAAGAAAAGGATATATCAAAGGTAAATACGTATAAAAATAAGTGACCCAATACTTATGACATTCAGTATATGAATCACCACTAAATACATGTGCAAAGCCACATTAAATATCTAATAATTAAATGCGCGGTAAAAATTACAAGAGGGGAAAGTTCATCAAAGATCCACCAACCAATTGAAACCCAGTGAATCAACGAATAATGAATGCAATGATAACTAAAACCAATAATAATCAAATGCTAAACATACATTGTGCAAATTGCTTCACATGTGAAATATAGTGAAGATGTGCAAAGTCCCATACACAATGCAATCTTGTCCGTGGAGATCTTCTTTGTTATAATAGAGATTCCTCTAAGTAATTCAGTGCCCCCATGTGATCAATCTCCAGGTGCTCATTCAGAGTGGTTCCCCTAGCCTCTCACCTTATATCAGGCACAATAAAGCCTTAGTAGCCAATGTCCAGCAGCTGTTCACGCTCCCCATCCCTCTCAGTGTAAACAAAGCAGGGGATCCTTATCTCCTCTGCTGGACTGATCTCCTGGTCACACAGCAAGTCTTAGCCAGATGATAGCAGGCAGTTTTTTAGGGGAAGGAAGAAAGGCACTCCATAGTGTAGTATTCACACAAACATATTTAATAGATAAAATAAACTTACAGTTTAGGAAAACGACAATCAGCAATATACAGATGTTGGTTCCGACCTCAGCCGTGGTCAGAACCTCAGCGTCACCTGACTCTCTTCCCTCACGCGTATCGTCACTTCACACGTGACTTTCTCAAAGGGGTATGGATTCAGGTAACAGGAAGTGACTTATAAAGAGCAGACACTGTTGTCATGGTGATTTCTCATAATGTATCAGACCACCAGAGTATTTAAAACACTCAGAATGTTCTAAATCATGTATTTCAAGGCAGTTTGGAACTCGGCATTGCAATGGATATAATGGTAATAAATACTTAATTGAATTACTAAGTTAAAATTAGCAACATCATATACAAATAGCGACACCTAGTGTTCATTAGGTTTAACAAATGTCACTGAATGAATAATAAAACTCCCATTGACACAACAAATCGTCTCCACCGTATGCCTAATAATAATTTATCAGATAACAAAAATATTTTAAACCACTAGAGCTGATCATAATCAAATGATCAAATAAAATTTTACAACTCAGTAACACTAGACATACCAAAGAACCTCCTCATGCCTAATAAACTTCCATTCCTGGGACAAAGCCCACATGGATGCACCAACTAATGGAAGATCTCAAAGTATAACGATCTTATGGTAAGACAATAAGCATCTTGCATCTAATAAAATCGCATAAGATAATAATACCTCTAATAATTAAAACAAAATAAAATAAATAAATATAAAAAAAAATACCAGTAAAAATCTAATAAAATAATTTTAAAATGACCGAGTCATTGTATATGTAGGGAATTGGAGACAAGATTATAAAATTAATATTAGTCCAAAAAAATCTCCATATAAATGTAAAGCACTCGGCATCGCAGATAATTGCTCATACCCAATAAGCTAGCATAAATAGGACAAAGACCACAAGGGTATGTAAACTAATAGACATCTCTAGGTATAACGAACCTACAATAATAACATGCAATAATACATCTAGAATCATATAAAATTGCATAGATAGTAAGAATCCTAATAAATGTAACTAACAGGTCCCCCTTATAAAACAGTTATTTGCTATAACCAGGGACCAGTACTTCAGTAAACCAAGGGGGAAAAAACTAATAAATATTTAAATACTTATTCCTAAAAACAGGCTCAGCAAGTTAACCAGTTCACCACGATTTAATAATTAGAAATAAAACAATTCAAGTCGAATACTATATTATGTCCTAATGGTGCCAATGTATGGAGCTCATGTATCCAGCGAGATTCGGACTGGCTTAGTTTGATGACCTTATTGTCCCCCCTCCAATGGGGTTTGTATTTTTCAATTCCCTATACCAATAATGAGGAGGGGTCTCTGTTATGGAACTGGTCATAATGTCTACACAGACTGTGTTTAGGGAATCCATTCTTTATATTTTGCGTATGTTCCCTCATCCTTTTCCAAAGATCCCTTTTTGTTCTTCCGACATACTGGATTTGACATGGGCATTCCAGAAGGTAGACCACCCCTTCCTTTCTGCATGATATGAAATCTTTTATTTGATATTCTCTATCAGTGACGGTTGATTTAAAGCTTATTTTTTTCTTTTTACTTTCTTTCGTATGCCTACAGGTGAAGCATGTTTTGCACGGAAAGAAACCCTTCCCTTCAAAGAAAGAGGGTTTTCTTTGGGGTGGGGGGGTCCAATACATTTTTTGCGATGAGATCCCTTAGAGTGGGAGCTCTTCGATACGTGAATTTAGTTTTTTCTGGTAATATGGTCCCTATATGATGGTCGGACTTTACAATATACCATTATTTTCTGCAAATCTTTTTCATTTGTTATAGTCCATAACCAATGGTACACCAGCCATAAAATCATGATTACTTGTACAATATTCAATTTGTTCCTGTCCATGGCACATACATCCAGTATTTTTTCTTTTATAAAATTCTGTTTATATCCCTTTTGGATAAAACGATCACCTATAAACTGATAGCTTGTTTTACAAATACTTCTTGTTTAGTGCAATTCCTTCTTAGCCTAATCAACTGACCTTTAGGTATGTTTTCCAACCACGGGGCGTGGAGACAGCTATCCAGTGGGAGATAGCTGTTCCTGTCGACCTGTTTAAAATATGTTTAGGTTATCAAACTATCCCCTTCTTTTGAAATTTCGAGGTCTAAGAAATTTATAGTTTTGTCACTAGTCTCCCACGTCAATTTTATGTTTTTACTATTTGTGTTTAGGTCAAACCCAAAGTCTATCAAACTGTCTCTGTCAGCGGCCCAGATCACTAAGATGTCATCAATAAATCTCTTATATAGCAGAAGCTGCTGAGGTTTTCTGCTGTATAGTGCCTCCTCCTCCCATCCTGCCATTATCAGACCCCAACGTACCTGACCGGCGAGTCAGCTTGGGCAGAGGGTGGTCTCCCTTAGGTATCCGACTCGCGGACCTTGGTAGAGAAGACAGGAAGCACGGGAGTACAGAGGAGTATGAGAGCCTGGTAATGTAGATCCTGATGCTGGAAGTGGAGAGTCTTCAGACAGCAAGATGGCAGACAGGAACACAGGCAACAGGTGCTGAGCGGGATAGGCAAATCCGGGTACAGACTGGGTTCGGCAAAGTGTGGGCAACGAAGTACAAAAGGAGAAGGCAGTAGCAAGGTCAAAACAGGCCGGGGTCAGATGCAGGCAGAAATCCAGGAAGTCCGAAGGTAATCAAGCAGAAGCACGGGTACAGGAACAAGGTCACAGAAGCTGTTGATCAGGCAGCACCGGGCAATAAGTTCAGCCAGACTAAATAGGCCGGTTGGCGCCAAACAGTGTGCACGTGTGTGCGCCAATGCGCACAGGCACGTGCACACACATCCGCACGTCCGCGCACCCGCACATCAGAGTTGGCCGGCACACGCACACAAGTGCCCACGGGAGCGCGCACATCTGCATGCACGGGAACGTGCGTGCCAACGCACACTGGCACACGCCAGAGCGGCCAATCACTCGTCCAGCCAGGTAACCTCTCTGACAGCCATATACAAATTAGCTACACTGGGCGCAAATTTTGTGCCCATTGCTATTCCTCAGGTCTGTTTATAATAATTGATCTCATACCAAAAGTAATTGTGGTCCAGGCTATACTCTAGACAATCCATGAGGAATCTTCTCTGTGAGGCCTTTAGTCCACTAAATTCCCTTAGGACCCATCTGGTGGCTTGTAGTGCCTCTTCGTGATTAATATTTGTATAGAGCGATGCTGTTGCCAGATAGAGTGGTCTATCATCAAGTTTCGTCACATTCAGTAATTGTATCAGATGTTTTGTATCTCTTAAGTAGGACTTTGTTCTCCTCACTAATGGCAGCAAAAGCCAATCAATGTACTCTCCTATTCTAGCACCAACCAAGTTTATACCATTCACTATGGGTCTTCCTGGTGGTTTTTCTTTATTTTTGTGAATTTTTGGGAGAGTATATATTATAGGAATCCGACATATTGATGGCTGGAGGTATTTCCCTTCTTTTTTATTTAATAGACCTTTGGCCATCCCTTTTTCTATTAGGTTTGCCAACTCATCTTTGTATACTACTATTAGGTTACCCATTAGTTTCTGGTATGTGTCTTTATCGCTCAGTTGACAATCTAGTTCTTCTTTGTAGTCTTTCTTTGATTGGACTACCATGGCTCCTCCTTTATCAGGTTGCCTGACCACAACATAATTCCTCTCTTTTAAGTATTTTTATACCTTTCTTTATATCGCTTGGATCATGTATTTTTCTTCACCTTTAGTTCCTGGAGGTCTTTTAGGACCATATTTCAAAAGACCTCTATATGTCCTTCCGTACCGATAGTGATGGGGAGAACTCCAGGTGTTACCTGTAATCGTGACCGAGGTAGCAAGGTAGTGCTTACAAATGCAATTAAAAAATTCTGTACTCCAAGCATGACCTAACTGAAAAGAGGTTATGGGTTTAAGACGAAGCCCAGGTTATTATAGAAGACATGCTGATATGTGTGATGTCTAGAGGTCATCTTTGACCAGCTAATTGTGTGAGTGTGTGTGTGTGGAATATGAAATATATGTTGTGTCGTGTGATGTCTGTTGTCTCAGCTGCTGACAGCCCACCCAAATGACCCCCCTTTTTTCTGACAAGGTCAGTGAGAGTGTAAAGCAAACTGTATTGACATTCAAATTACCTGAGCCAAGATAATTATCCGTAATACTGAATTGAAAGGTGCATTTACTAAATTGTGTTTGTTTTCCAGAGAAGACAGTTCAGCAAGAGGTTGGTGGTAAGGTATTAATGATTTGTAGATAAATGGTACCGCTAAAAGATTTATTACGGGTTGTTCATTTTTTTCTCACCATGGTAAATCATTTTTTTTTTTGGGGGGGGAATTATTGGTATACCATAAAACAAAAATCCATGTGGTATATGTATTAAGTAATACATATTAATAATAAGTTGAGCTCAACAATTTTTTTTTTTTTTTTAAAGCGCACTGTTTATGTAATGTAATGTATATTTGTTTCATGTGCTAATGTCTGGTTACAGGTGTATAACCATTGATTTATTTGGTGTCTAGGAGGAAAACTTTTATGTTTATTACTAAAGTTTTATTGGTGTTTTATCCCTCAGATTCAATAATTGAGTTTCATGGCTTTCAGAACCAAAAGGAAATCATAGACAAATTTAAATTTTTCCTGGTTTCAGCACCAGTATCTACTTGGTGCTTCTATTTGTCAGTCTATTCGGCTGTGTTTTGGAATACCTAGTGTGTGTGGTACGTTCTGATCGAACATGTATGAAGCTCTGGTGTGAATGAGTTTCTTTGCTCCACTGATTAGCCATGTTGATACTTGTAGTTCCATTGATTTAACTGTTAAGGGTCGGCTATTACATGTTATCTGACAAGACTTGTGTTTAAGACTGCTTCACCCCCCCTGCTGTTGTTGTAATTAGTTGCTGTTCCAGCTCTGCTCATTGCCTCAGGCTAAGGAATGTTAATGTCCCTAACAATCTGTGTGTCCCCAAGTGTATTTGAAGCCTGCTTCTGGCCCAGTGTCACTGGTTTTACGTGGCTATTTGTTACCAATTGTCTAATGTGTCTGTGGCGTATCTGTCACTAATATCTGGGGGTTTCAAGGCACACCGGTTGGCTCTAATTGTACCCCATACTGTTCAGCGATCCCGGCGCCTCAGTGCTGCAAGGGATTTTTCTTTGCCTGTTGGCCAGTTGTGTCTGGTAACAGCAGTTCCTCGAGCTGGATACACATTATACAATTTTTTTGTTCTTCAGTTTCCTTTAGATTTACCTGCAGATGTGAAGTACAAGGGCCTGCTGGATTGCATACAAGTTGAAAGTGTATAGATCTGGCCTCGTATTGTATGGTGTTGGGTGAGTCTGGAGAAGAGTTGGGCAGGAAGATTGTGTGGGGTGTTACACGCTCTTAGCTGTTCCAAGGACCCTCACTTTGGTTATATGCGTGGGCATGCTGTACTCTGCTTAACTAGTTATCTGTGTCCTGCATGCCAGGAAGTCCAGTGCCCCAGTGCTACACTATGCCCCTGTCATTCATGCGAGTCCTGTCTGAAGAGTGTAGGCAGTTTATTCTGTATGGGTGAAGGATAACATGGTCTGATTACCGAATTGATAAATGAGGGAGACTTGTGTCCCTGAAACAGAGGATCACTATTTTATTGACACCGCTTATTGGCCCCCAAAACAGTCCAAACCCATGGAAGTGGGATGTTTTATGCAATGGTGTGGATCTGCCTAGTGTGAATGAGTGGATGAATGGAAGGCCAATGAATGAAGAAATGAGAGGCGTGCATATGACTGTAGACTGGCAGGATCCCCAAGGATATGATCTGAATTTAGACTTACATCTAGATGGCCCATTTGTGTGGCCATTCTGCAACGCATTTGACGAAGGCTGTTGGACCTTTATGTAAATGACAAAGCTTAAGAGTGATGACATGTTCCCCGGAATCAGTACCCCAGTTATTGATCCTAAACGTTGGTATCCTTGGAAAGGGCGAGGAAAGATCTGTGTGACAGTTGTACGGGTACCCAATGAGTTAAATGTTCTTGTGCCAGCAAAAATTAGTGCAGACTCCTGTAAGGCACCTATAGTGAAGGCAGCGGATCTAGTCATCCCTTTACTCTCCTCTCACTGGACAGTATTAACAGACACGCAATTTATGTTATATACATGGAGGATAACCTTATCTGATTTCCGGGTTGATAAGTGGGATAAACGGTGTGCAGCCTTCACAAAGAATCAGGTATACATGTTGAAGGGGTGGCTGCAATCTGGATATTCACAATATTCCCACACTAGAGTAAAGAGAGGCCTAATAGAGACTGCCTTAGGAGCAGGGGGTGTTGCCCTGGGTAGCCTAAACACAATAGATTTAGAGGTACTCAGAAACAAGTTAGAAAAGTTGGCACAACATGTTGGAGAAGGGGTTAAGGTGCAGCTATACGTGAATCATATCCTTGAAAATCTACAACATGCTCATATCGATGCTACTGCCTCACTATCTGAGGTAATGAAACAGAAGTTCACAGGATTGATAGCGGGTTTATCCAAAGTACAGGAAAGCATCCAACTTGCTTTATCTTGCACCCAGGTACAATCAGAACTGTCCCAGGACCTCAGAGTAATGATTGCTTCTTTTTCAGAAGGACAATTTCCACTAAATTTGAGAAAACAAGCAGGTAGGGTAGTATCCAAGTTTGCTATGAGTCATATGGATTGGTGGATGACTCAGTTTCATGGCTGTAAAAACCTGACTTACACTGTCTCATCCCTGATTCCAATTGCAGGGACTGAACATCGTGCTTATACCACAGTCAATTTGGGTACTATCCTAACGGGCTCTACCCTGTTACACCCCTGAGTTCATCATGATCTTATGGTTTACGAGTCTGGACAACCTCAAATTATTGATACCGATGGGTGCTGGAGAAAGGAAGGGGTGGTGTTATGCCAAGGCAAACAGGACAGGATCATGAGACAACAATGCTGGCACAAGGAAGGGTCATGTCTCATGGATGCCGAGGAAATGTCCCAGCCTTATGTAAAATACTTGGGGCAAGGATATTGGTGCTGGTATCAAACGTCCAGTGATGCTCTATTTTCTGCCTATGGGTTGAACTGTACTCAGCGTGGTACACTACCTCAGGGAGTCTACTGCACATCTTCCCCTGTCCTGGGAATAGATATAGCAGGGACACAGTGGCGGACCCCCTATTACCCCCAAGAAAAGGCTTGATATCAAGCCTGATACCCCCATACATTTACAGAAACTTCCTCTGGGATTTGGGGCTTTGAGTTAAAAGCTTGGCTGGTAGATTTCGGACAACTGGATGAAATATTAAATGTGCTAAGAGATGCTGAGAAACATGCCACCATATGACTCACCCATGGTCAAAATAGATTGATCTATGTATCCCACGCTTTAGACGCAGACGCTAAGGTTTCCTGGTGGGAAAGTTTATTTGGGTACAGTCCTAACGCTACAGCTTTCCTAAACATTTTGCTCCACCCTGTTGTCCTAATCTGTGTAGCCTTATTGCTTTTCCTGATGCAAGTAATAATGTGCATTACTATCAGGAGAATGAATGCAAAAGCTATGAGAATGTGTACCTCAATGAGGTATCTTCTCTCAAGGAACAGAAAGGCCATTAACTCAGAAACAAATCTCTGAGGAAGCCTGATCCAAACCAGACCAGTACAAAGAATTTGTGCATTTAAGAGAGGACCCTAGAACTATATATTGTTTTTCTTGTTCTAGGGATAAGCCTCTTCAATTTGTAGTAATAATGAGCAGTCAGGCACCTAATTTCTAAAAGTTTTAATCATTTTTATAATTTTATTTTTTTTCCTCTCCCTCGTTGTTAATATCTGTGTACCTGACCTGCAAAAATACTGCTAAATAGTAAAAAAGTTTTTTCAACCAATGTATTCGTTTTTTAATACAGATTCCATGCTCTTTAACAGTCTTGGTTGGAGCAGCATTAAATCTGTAGTTTTTTGTTTTCTTTCATTATTCCACTATTTTCTCGTTCATTTTCATTACTCACCTCTCTTCCGTTCCTTTTCCTTCTTTAATGGTATGCTAAGTTTTTCTTTTGGTTTCTATCATCTATCTTCTCAAGATAATGTAACTAAGACATCAGTCATATCATTTCTGTTTAAAAGGATTTTTCCTATTTAAGTACCATATTTTTAACCAAAGTATCCCTGGACATCCCGTGTTTTTATGTCTTAATGTAATGCTACCCCCCCCCCCCCTAGTCTATCTACTGCTTTAACCTGAGCCCCGCTAGCAGGTGTGGTGAACCCAGGGACCTTGCAATAACAGGCAGTGTTGACTATCCCTACCATCAAGGGCCATGGATGATACTGGCTGGTGCTTGGACTCTGTTCCCTGTGGGGAGCCCACTTTACTCATCCACATTGCACCCCTTATAAGTTTTAAGTCTTAATAGCCAACCCGCTGCTCCTGTCTGGTATTCCTCCACTATCTGTACACTGACATTCTCTTTTTTTTTTTTTTGTATTCATGCACGACTGTCCGGAGGCCTGCCCAACCACCACCGGAAGACAACCAAGTCATCTCTTGAGACAAATGTGCAGCAAATAAGACTCTCCTGAACTGTCCTTCACCATGCTGAAAAGTGCTGTCTCACGGTCCGATCCAATCAGAGCAACCATTACACGGTCTTACCAAGTTACAGGACCAGATATGCCAGGATCCCGCCATCAATGTTGGAGTTCCGCTCTTCCAAGGCAGAGGGGTGATGAAACATTGCAGTACAAACACTCATGGTTTGGATGTGAAGTCTCAAGGGCACCAGGATTTCTTTACTGTCTCAAGCCTACCTTGAGGAGTTTCCGGCGTGTTCAAGAGAGGAAGAGGAGCCGTGGTGGTGGGGAAGGGTCAGGTTTTCTGGGCTGTTGTGGGTGGGTACAAAATCATTGAAGGACTACATAAGTTCAAGAATGAACTTCAGGGGGAACCGTGGTGGGGATTTTGAAATCCATATTTATATCAAGGAGTTCCAAGGGAACCAGTACAGGGACTTATGCCGCATATACACGGTCGGAATTCTCGTTGGAAAAAGCGCTGATGGTTTTCCTGTCGGAATTTCGCTCAAACTGTATTGCCTACACGCGGTCACACCAAATTCCGACGGTCAATAACACCACGCCTTAAAAAACCTTCGACTGCACTATAAAAAGTGAAGTTTAATGCTTCTGAGCATGCGTCAAATTGTTTCCGAGCATACGTCGGAATTTTGCGTGTCGGAATTGCATACACATGATCGGAAAATCCGATAGAAAGGTTTTCCGTCGGAAAAATTAAGAACAGGTTCTCAATCCAAAGTCCATCGGAAATTCCGACAGAAAAAGACCGATGGGCATACGCACGGTCAAAAAAAACTATGAAAAGCTCCCATCGGACTGTTTCCATCGGAAATTCCGACCATGTGTATGCGGCATTAGATTGCCATGCCCCATCGGATGTGTGTATATATATATATATATATATATATATATATATATGGTTTGGGATATCATGATAAATTACCTTTTAGAAATACAATCTTGGGGGGCGTGGCTACCGCGCTAGAAGATGGATGCTTAGACCGAGAGCTCCGCTCCAGTGTCGGAAACCAAGCTGATTAGAGGCGATACTAGCAGACACCCGCATCTCTACCGGAGCCCCTACGGTCCCTGCTACCCCACAGGATGGCCAGGAAACGGCAAAACCCGCATCAGTCAAAGAGGCTCAACGAATTCTTCCCTCCTAAGGCCCGCGGCCTTGTCCAAGATGGCGCCGCCGGCCGCTCACTGGCCTCATCACAGGACTCTCAGCCAGCATCGCCCAGCTTAAGCCCTGGGATGGGCTCACAGCAGCGCTCACCAGACACCTCTACCCCACTAACGGGCAGCCCAGCCAAATCAAGGCCCCGGGTGGCAGACAGCCTATACGGCCATAAGGTCAGTGACGCAGCTACTTCATTAGAAGACGCCAGAGAACTAGCTGACACCATTGACTCCTTCCCCACCTCCAATCAACCAGTGTCAGATACAACACTAAAAGACATGCTTGTCTCCCTGCGCAGCTCCATTTACACTAACATGATGGAATGCATGCGTAACTTTAAATCTGAAATAGGAGAACTGGGGAACAGAGTAGAGCATGTTTAACAAAAATGGGAGAATATGCTGCATCCTACAACACATTAGTGGGCTCTCACAATGATCAATCCGACGAGGTCACGTGGCTGAAAGCAAAGGTCACTGACCTTGAAGACAGGTCACGTAGGAACAATGTAAAGGTCAGGGGGGTTCCAGAATCCATCCAACCAGCACAATTGCAACAGTATGCCCAGGAACTTATTTCCGCGTACTTACCATCCCTGACCGCGTCAGACCTGGTGATTGACCGGATACACCGTCTCCCCAAGCCAACCCACCTCCCTGACACCATTCCCAGAGATGTCCTGATGAGGGTTAATTTTTTCCATGTAAAGGATCAATTCATGTCTGCCTTTAGGAAATTTACGCAACCCCTTGATCACTATGCCAACATACAGGTCTTTGCAGAATTATCACAGTACACCATGCAGAAACGTAAATCTCTCATCACTGTGACCAAAGCCCTACGTAACCATAATATTACCTACCGCTGGGGGTACCCAACGAAACTTACAGTTACCTATGAGGGGAAATCATCAGTGATTACCAACTTGGAGGAAGGCCTAGCTCTATTGTGGGACTGGGACATCCTCCCTGCACATACTCCTGAGGAGAAGCACCCATCCCCCAAGACAAACACACTGGAAGAATGGCAAATTGTGTCGCACAAAAGGAAATTGCACAAGTCCACCACGCCTCGAATGTAATTACCTACTCAAGCCAACTAGTTTCCCAACCAACGCTGGAGCTATACACCACAAAGCTCCCCTATGCAAGTTATGTGCAGATTAACTGCCACCAGATCCCGAAAGGAATCTACATTCTTAATTCCACAGTTTTTGTTTTGTTTAACTATTGACATTCTGTTTTTTCACCTTCTCCCCCCGTCACCCTCACCCCTCTCCTCCCAAACCCCGATGGATCATACAACTTTTAACCAACTCCAAACCAAACTTGGAACCAAATGACTCCCTGTGAACTCCTGTCTACAGAACAACACCGCCTGGAACCCAGGGAACACCTTCTGATCTGCACAAGGTACCTCTCTGTCTACTTCCTACACCACACATGGCGGTCACAATAACTTCCTTTAATGTCCATGGCCTGAACCATCCGGCCAAAAGAGCATCCACCTGGAAGGAAGCCCTCAAACTCCAGGCAGACGTTCTATGTCTGCAGGAATCCCACTGGTCTTCCTTGGCCATCCATTCTTTCCACCACATTTTCCATGCCTCATCAACCAAAAAACAGAAGGGAGTAGTGATAGCCATCAGAGACTCCGTGGCTGTCACGTACCTTACAGTGGAGTCTGGATGCTGGGGGTGGCCTCGTGCACGGTTCCGGTCCCAACACCCCTGGTGGTGGGAACAGGGAGCGCTGGGGCACGAAAGGGTGCAAGTGCCTGCGGCTGGGAGACTGGTGCTTGGAGGTACCGGTTCTTCTGGAAGGCAGGTGTATAGGTTGGTATCCAGTGAAGGCCGAACAGGTGGGTGTATGCACTGCGATGTCAAGACAGGAAAAGGGTCGGCAACTGGCTGGCAAACGAGGTACAAAAGCGGAAGGCAAGTTCGTGGTCAAAAGTAGGCAAAGGTTGGCAACGGGCAGGTGATGAGGTACAAAATCGAAGAGCAGAGCCGTAGTCAGGGAATCCAAGCCGAGGTCAATTCAGTAGAGGCAGTCAATAAGCAGGGTTGATCTAGGAAGGTAATCAGGTAAGCCGGGTAAGTCAGGAACAAGGTAGCAGGTAATTCAGGCAGGTATTCAGGACATAGACTGAAGACGATCCAGCACTGACACCCTGTTTATATAGGGCGCCTTGTGCTGGGATTGGTGGAGGTGAGCGTCCGTGCGCGATTGCGCAAACACGTTCGCACTGACGTGCGAGTGCGTGCACCCGTTCGTATTGGAAGGCGAGGACGCGCACACGTTTGCGTTGGTACGCGGGTACGCCCGCACGTTCCAGAGCTTGTTCGGTTCCGTTGGGAAGACTGCGCATGGGTACTGGCACCCGCAGAGTGAGGATTCACTCCTGCTGAATGAAGACGGGCATGGAAAACGTGAGTTCTCTGACAGTGGCCTTCTCCTTACATGAATCCCATGCAGACCCTGAAGGTCGCTTTCTAATTGTGATTGGCACATTTAACAATCATCTCTACACCCTGATAAATATATACGCACCTAACACGCACCAACTGCGGTTTATGAAGAAACTACTTCACAAGATTAACTCTCTTAAAAAAGGTGCAGTCATCATGTGCAGTGACAACAATGCCACAATAGACCACAAAGTTGACACCACCTCCAAGGCCAGACATCCTCCACCATCACTCCAACGCATCTTGCATACTGAAGAACTGTTTGATGTTTGGAGGTGCCAACACTCCACGGAACGGGACTACACCTTTCATTCTTCCAGACACAATTCCTACTCTAGGATAGACTTTATTTTAGTCGATAGAAACCTGTTGCAAAGAATCTCCTCCTCCACCATACATGACATAACATGGTCGGATCATGCTCCTGTCTCAGTTGTGGTGGAGGAGAGACATTCACCATTGCCGCCTACATATGGCAGGCCAATACATTTTTACTACAGCAACCGAATCAGGTGGCTCTAGTGAAAAAACATCTAACCGAATATTTCTCTCTTAACAGGCACTCAGTGACTAACCCTTTCTCCTTATGGTGCGCCCATAAGGCGTATATCAGAGGTATTTTGATACAATTGTGTTCCAGGGCAAAAAGGCAGAGGACGCATAAGATTGACACCCTTATTATACAAATAAGAACAAAGCTAATCCTGACCCCCAGGTGGTGAACCAGTTAGCCAGTTTGCGATCGGATCTCAGACTCATATTGTTAGAGCAACCTAACAAACACATTCTACACCTTAAATCGAATCATTACTCAGCTGTAAATAGGGCGGGAAAACTCCTAGCTCAAAGACTAAAAGACCATAAAGCCCAATCTAGGATCCCCTTCCTAACACGTTCTTCAGATAACAGCCAAAGTTACAATCCACAAGCTATTGCTGATTCCTTCGCTGATTATTATTCCTCCCTATACAATTTAGTAAATGACCCGACCACCCCCCAACCAGAGGATGAATGATTTATCACTCCCCTCTCTTACTGAGTCGCAACTCGAGATACTGAACACCCCCTTTGCTGAGTCTGAGATCCGAAAAGCAATTCACACACTTCCTAGTGGCAAATCCCCTGGTCCAGATGGACTTCCGAATGGTTATTATAAAGCATTCTCAGAAAACCTTCTACTCCCATTACAAGAGGTGTACTTTGCAGCGGCGTCCTCTGCCTCTTTCGCAGCCGAAATGTTAAACGCATATATTGTCACTATCCCGAAACCTGGCAAATCACCTGACACCCCAGCTAATTTTAGGCCCATCTCTATTTTAAATACAGATGTCAAATTGTATGCTAAAATTCTCTCTCACAGACTCCTATCGATACTACCAACTTTGATTGGTCCTGACCATGCTGGGTTTACTAAGGGGAGACAAGCGTCTGACGCCACCAGAAGGGTTATTAATATTTTACAATATGCTGACTCCTGTCGGGTGCCTTCTCTGCTACTCTCTTTGGATGCAGAGAAGGCATTCGACAGGGTCCACTGGGGGTACATGACTCAGACTTTAAAAAAATGTGGCTTCACCGGCCCCATCCTATCGGCCATCCTAGCCTTATACTCTTCTCCTTGTGCACAAGTCTACACCTCTAACATGTTATCCCGTCCTTTCCCCATCACCAACGGAACTAGACAGGGATGCCCCCTTTCACCTTCTATCTTCAATCTTATCAAAGAGCCATTAGCTGAAAAAATCAGAACCCACACAGGAACCCCAGGATTCAACTTACTAGGTGAATCCCACAACATTAATCTCTTCGCAGATAACATTATTCTGCTTCTGACCTCCCCACAAACCTCCCTATCTCAAGCTCATAACATCCTCATCAATTTTAGCCAAATATCCTACTATAAAGTCAATTTTACGAAATCCCTTATCTTAGGACTTAACCTACCCACCCCTCTCCGACAACGCCTACAAAAAGACTTCCCTTACTCCTGGAGCTCGACGAGTATTCAATACTTGGGACTACACCTTACAGCTGACCCTGACAAACTCGCAGAAGCCAATTATGATCCTCTAATTACTAAACTAACACTAGAAATGGTTAGCCAAAACTGACCTATCATGGTCAGGCCGTTTAGCATCCTTTAAGATGTTGCTCCTCCCCCAAATACTGTACATTTTTCGTACTCTCCCTATACCACTTAAACAACCCCATCTCAAAACACTTAACCTCCTACTCAAACAATATATTTGGGGATCCAAGCGGCCTAGGTGCTCCAAGAAATTGCTTACCAAACATAGGTTAGTGGGGGGAATGGGATTAGTAGACCTAAAGGACTACTATAGAGCAGCCTTGCTCACACAACTTAAGTGTTGGTTCTCCTCTCACATACCAAATCCTTGGTGTAGCCTAGAACGAGCACTTTGCCCGACACGAAACCTACATCACTTTTTACTCCTAGACTCTTGGAAACCATTTCCGCTGCGATCCCTCCCACTCACCGTAAGGGCCTTCCTGCTAGCATGGAGGGACCTCAACAAATGCACTACACCATCACCTAACAATACACACCCTCCGATTCCACTAGAAGTCCTGAACTGTGCAATTCCCCATGCAAACTACTCCAAATGGATAGACCAGGGCATCTCTCTAGTATCCGACTTATACAACAATTCACTTAAACCTTTTGACACATTAGTCAGAGAATACTCTATCCCACAGTCTGACCACTACAAATACCTCCAACTTTCCCACTTCCTGAAATCCCTGAAGACTCTTCATATTCCCATCCGCGATGACATATGGAAATTCCTCAGTAGTGAGTCCAGCTCTTCAAAGGGCATAGCTCTCTTCTACAACTTTTTTCAAAACAAGACTACATTCACCAAACCCTGCCATTTCACAAATGGGAACAGGAGATAGGAGAATCCTTCACGACCACACAGTGGAAGATGGCACTCAAATCAATATTCAAAGCATCCAGGTGTGTCAACCACTGGGAACTCTCATTGAAAATTGCTCAAAGGTGGTATCTCACCCCATATAGAATGTCCAAATGCTACCACAACAACTCCCCCATGTGTTGGAGAGATTGCGGTGAAGTAGGGAACATACTCCACATATTTTGGAAGTGTAAACACCTGGTCAGCTTCTGGAACCATATTTTCACGTGCATTTCTTGCATCACTGGGATTCTCCTGTCTCCTAACCCAGGATTGGCATTACTAAACCTCAACATTGAGATATTTCCTCCCAACTACCGCACAGTAGTTACACACATTCTACTTGCGGCTAGGTCAGTTATAACCAAAAACTGGAAATCAAACAAAGCTCCGAATGTATCTGAGGTTCTGGAAATCACACACACCAACTACATTTTTGAATCTATGTTAGCCAAAAGAGATGGTAGAAGCCATCTACTGCACAACCACTGGAATATATGGACCACCTGGTATAAAAGATAATCGCATATTTGTACTATACTTGTTATCTGCTAACTGTAACTTTCAGAATGTAACACCAATACACAACTGCTACGATCCATCCCCATCCCCACTAACCTCCCCTTTTTCCCTTTCCCCTCCCTCTCTCATCCTACTTTCTTATGGTTATAATAGAAACACTTGATCTTATGAGAAGGACTACTCCCTACCCATCTATCTTATGTATGATATAGGCATCAACTCTACTGCATATTGGCTGTATTCTAATACTGGTTTATAACGCTATGTAACCACCACTGTTTTTCTTTTTCTTCCGTTTATTGTACACGGTTTGTACTATGTTTATACAAAATCTCTTTTTCAATAAAAACTAATTTGAAAAAAAAAAAAGAAATACAATCTTGTGGGAACCATTGAATGTCCCCAGGTGTTAGGTGAATTCCCTTTTGTTTTACCAATCTTCTTTGCAGACGTCAAGGCTCTATCTCCCCAGGGGTCATTAACATACTAATGTCGGAACTGTTTGGGCTGAGGGATCAAAGGAGGTGGTTCATTAATTCATAGACTGAATGGCACTGGTAGTTTAGACTTGGAGCATGAACATTTTAGGAGACTTCAGTATTAGCCAAAGTGTGAGCCAACGAGAGCCAATGAACATTTAGACTTCAGAATTAGCCAATCAAAGGTTGATGCAAACTCAGAGCCAATGAATGTGTTCTATCTTCTGATTGGCGGAGAATGCATATAAAATAGGGGGAGAGCTAGCTGATGGCCTGTTCAGTTCCAGACCATCGGGGCGACAGGATGTCCGTGTAAAGTATACTTGTATCTCTAACCTATTTCTATCTCTAACCTATTTCTTTCCTAGGACTTGTCTTGAAATGTTGATAACCATATTGATGGTGTATGTCTATTGTAACCATATGGCCTAAATTATCTTTGCAGCCTAAGCAACACTGTACCTGTAACATCACTTGAGATATATAATAAGTTCTAATTATTCTAACGTTTCTTTTCTGTATAAATAAATGTAATTGTTTTATCTTTTCGCACTGTTATCATTTGTTTTTATTCTTATATAGACAAAGGTTTAATCACTTATTTTTTGTATCGTTAATCATTTAAGTGAGATATAAATTTAGCCAACACAACAGGGATCATAAGGGTCTTAGACTTGATGTCTCGTCAATGATAAAGCCAGCGATTAATGTATCACTGCCAACACCAATTGATGAGGACCACCCCTCCACAGCAGTCACAAAACTGCGAGGAAGCACAAATGGGATATGTGGGTAATTTAGGGACCATATTACCAGAAAAAACAAAATTCACGTATCGAAGAGCTCCCACTCCAAGGGATCTCATTGCAAAAAATGTATTGGACCCCCCACCCCAAAGAAAACCCTCTTTCTTTGAAGGTAAGGGTTTCATTCCGTGCAAAACATGCTACACCTGTAGGCATAAGAAAGAAAGCAAAAAATAAGCTTTAAATCAACTGTCACTGATAGAGTGAAATAGTCAAATAAAAGATTTTATATCATGCAGAATGGAAGGGGTGGTCTACCTTCTGGAATGCCCATGTCAAATCCAGTGTGTCGGAAGAACAAAAAATGATCTTTGGAAAAGGCTGAGGGAACATACGCAAAATATAAAGAATGGATTCCCTAAACACAGTCTGTGTAGACATTGCGTACAGGGGGAGACCAAATGCGCAAACCACCAAGGGGGGGGGGATCAATATAAGTATCTAGATAAAAATAAAAATAGAATTGCCGCAGCCACCATTAAAGTGTTCCCACACCAATAGTAAATGAAAAAGTAGAAAATGTGGCGCTTGCAAGATAACGGTTAAAAATGCACTAAATTTAAATTATGTAGAATAAATAGGATAATAGTAAAAATAACATGTATAAACTAAGGGGAGACAAGCGTCTGACGCCACCAGAAGGGTTATTAATATTTTACAATATGCTGACTCCTGTCGGGTGCCTTCTCTGCTACTCTCTTTGGATGCAGAGAAGGCATTCGACAGGGTCCACTGGGGGTACATGACTCAGACTTTAAAAAAATGTGGCTTCACCGGCCCCATCCTATCGGCCATCCTAGCCTTATACTCTTCTCCTTGTGCACAAGTCTACACCTCTAACATGTTATCCCGTCCTTTCCCCATCACCAACGGAACTAGACAGGGATGCCCCCTTTCACCTTCTATCTTCAATCTTATCAAAGAGCCATTAGCTGAAAAAATCAGAACCCACACAGGAACCCCAGGATTCAACTTACTAGGTGAATCCCACAACATTAATCTCTTCGCAGATAACATTATTCTGCTTCTGACCTCCCCACAAACCTCCCTATCTCAAGCTCATAACATCCTCATCAATTTTAGCCAAATATCCTACTATAAAGTCAATTTTACGAAATCCCTTATCTTAGGACTTAACCTACCCACCCCTCTCCGACAACGCCTACAAAAAGACTTCCCTTACTCCTGGAGCTCGACGAGTATTCAATACTTGGGACTACACCTTACAGCTGACCCTGACAAACTCGCAGAAGCCAATTATGATCCTCTAATTACTAAACTAACACTAGAAATGGTTAGCCAAAACTGACCTATCATGGTCAGGCCGTTTAGCATCCTTTAAGATGTTGCTCCTCCCCCAAATACTGTACATTTTTCGTACTCTCCCTATACCACTTAAACAACCCCATCTCAAAACACTTAACCTCCTACTCAAACAATATATTTGGGGATCCAAGCGGCCTAGGTGCTCCAAGAAATTGCTTACCAAACATAGGTTAGTGGGGGGAATGGGATTAGTAGACCTAAAGGACTACTATAGAGCAGCCTTGCTCACACAACTTAAGTGTTGGTTCTCCTCTCACATACCAAATCCTTGGTGTAGCCTAGAACGAGCACTTTGCCCGACACGAAACCTACATCACTTTTTACTCCTAGACTCTTGGAAACCATTTCCGCTGCGATCCCTCCCACTCACCGTAAGGGCCTTCCTGCTAGCATGGAGGGACCTCAACAAATGCACTACACCATCACCTAACAATACACACCCTCCGATTCCACTAGAAGTCCTGAACTGTGCAATTCCCCATGCAAACTACTCCAAATGGATAGACCAGGGCATCTCTCTAGTATCCGACTTATACAACAATTCACTTAAACCTTTTGACACATTAGTCAGAGAATACTCTATCCCACAGTCTGACCACTACAAATACCTCCAACTTTCCCACTTCCTGAAATCCCTGAAGACTCTTCATATTCCCATCCGCGATGACATATGGAAATTCCTCAGTAGTGAGTCCAGCTCTTCAAAGGGCATAGCTCTCTTCTACAACTTTTTTCAAAACAAGACTACATTCACCAAACCCTGCCATTTCACAAATGGGAACAGGAGATAGGAGAATCCTTCACGACCACACAGTGGAAGATGGCACTCAAATCAATATTCAAAGCATCCAGGTGTGTCAACCACTGGGAACTCTCATTGAAAATTGCTCAAAGGTGGTATCTCACCCCATATAGAATGTCCAAATGCTACCACAACAACTCCCCCATGTGTTGGAGAGATTGCGGTGAAGTAGGGAACATACTCCACATATTTTGGAAGTGTAAACACCTGGT
Source organism: Lithobates sylvaticus (assembly GCA_028564925.1). Lineage (NCBI taxonomy): Eukaryota > Metazoa > Chordata > Amphibia > Anura > Ranidae > Lithobates > Lithobates sylvaticus. The sequence continues at coordinate 147,620,831 of CM053033.1, forward strand.
CAGCTTCTGGAACCATATTTTCACGTGCATTTCTTGCATCACTGGGATTCTCCTGTCTCCTAACCCAGGATTGGCATTACTAAACCTCAACATTGAGATATTTCCTCCCAACTACCGCACAGTAGTTACACACATTCTACTTGCGGCTAGGTCAGTTATAACCAAAAACTGGAAATCAAACAAAGCTCCGAATGTATCTGAGGTTCTGGAAATCACACACACCAACTACATTTTTGAATCTATGTTAGCCAAAAGAGATGGTAGAAGCCATCTACTGCACAACCACTGGAATATATGGACCACCTGGTATAAAAGATAATCGCATATTTGTACTATACTTGTTATCTGCTAACTGTAACTTTCAGAATGTAACACCAATACACAACTGCTACGATCCATCCCCATCCCCACTAACCTCCCCTTTTTCCCTTTCCCCTCCCTCTCTCATCCTACTTTCTTATGGTTATAATAGAAACACTTGATCTTATGAGAAGGACTACTCCCTACCCATCTATCTTATGTATGATATAGGCATCAACTCTACTGCATATTGGCTGTATTCTAATACTGGTTTATAACGCTATGTAACCACCACTGTTTTTCTTTTTCTTCCGTTTATTGTACACGGTTTGTACTATGTTTATACAAAATCTCTTTTTCAATAAAAACTAATTTGAAAAAAAAAAAGAAATACAATCTTGTGGGAACCATTGAATGTCCCCAGGTGTTAGGTGAATTCCCTTTTGTTTTACCAATCTTCTTTGCAGACGTCAAGGCTCTATCTCCCCAGGGGTCATTAACATACTAATGTCGGAACTGTTTGGGCTGAGGGATCAAAGGAGGTGGTTCATTAATTCATAGACTGAATGGCACTGGTAGTTTAGACTTGGAGCATGAACATTTTAGGAGACTTCAGTATTAGCCAAAGTGTGAGCCAACGAGAGCCAATGAACATTTAGACTTCAGAATTAGCCAATCAAAGGTTGATGCAAACTCAGAGCCAATGAATGTGTTCTATCTTCTGATTGGCGGAGAATGCATATAAAATAGGGGGAGAGCTAGCTGATGGCCTGTTCAGTTCCAGACCATCGGGGCGACAGGATGTCCGTGTAAAGTATACTTGTATCTCTAACCTATTTCTATCTCTAACCTATTTCTTTCCTAGGACTTGTCTTGAAATGTTGATAACCATATTGATGGTGTATGTCTATTGTAACCATATGGCCTAAATTATCTTTGCAGCCTAAGCAACACTGTACCTGTAACATCACTTGAGATATATAATAAGTTCTAATTATTCTAACGTTTCTTTTCTGTATAAATAAATGTAATTGTTTTATCTTTTCGCACTGTTATCATTTGTTTTTATTCTTATATAGACAAAGGTTTAATCACTTATTTTTTGTATCGTTAATCATTTAAGTGAGATATAAATTTAGCCAACACAACAGGGATCATAAGGGTCTTAGACTTGATGTCTCGTCAATGATAAAGCCAGCGATTAATGTATCACTGCCAACACCAATTGATGAGGACCACCCCTCCACAGCAGTCACAAAACTGCGAGGAAGCACAAATGGGATATGTGGGTAATTTAGGGACCATATTACCAGAAAAAACAAAATTCACGTATCGAAGAGCTCCCACTCCAAGGGATCTCATTGCAAAAAATGTATTGGACCCCCCACCCCAAAGAAAACCCTCTTTCTTTGAAGGTAAGGGTTTCATTCCGTGCAAAACATGCTACACCTGTAGGCATAAGAAAGAAAGCAAAAAATAAGCTTTAAATCAACTGTCACTGATAGAGTGAAATAGTCAAATAAAAGATTTTATATCATGCAGAATGGAAGGGGTGGTCTACCTTCTGGAATGCCCATGTCAAATCCAGTGTGTCGGAAGAACAAAAAATGATCTTTGGAAAAGGCTGAGGGAACATACGCAAAATATAAAGAATGGATTCCCTAAACACAGTCTGTGTAGACATTGCGTACAGGGGGAGACCAAATGCGCAAACCACCAAGGGGGGGGGGGATCAATATAAGTATCTAGATAAAAATAAAAATAGAATTGCCGCAGCCACCATTAAAGTGTTCCCACACCAATAGTAAATGAAAAAGTAGAAAATGTGGCGCTTGCAAGATAACGGTTAAAAATGCACTAAATTTAAATTATGTAGAATAAATAGGATAATAGTAAAAATAACATGTATAAAAATAAATCGAGATCGATCGCTTAGAACAATAGATAAAAAGGATCCTGATAAAAATAATTCATAAAAGTTCTATGAAAAAAATGTGGCGCTTTAATCCAGGCCAAGAAACCAATCCTAAGGGGGAAGAGACTCCAAAGAATGGTTCCACAGAAGCGTCTACTTAATGAAGTCAATAATCCAGTATGTATAGCAGCAACGTATGGGACCGTGCTATGACAATAATGTGTGAGATAATTAAATAAATCAATCCAAGGTGAGGAAATAATACATAAATAAATTTGTGAAATGAATGAATAAATACATATAACAATCAATGCTGAAGTGTGGAAATAAATAACGTGGAAAAAACGCCTAACCAGATGCGTGTATCAATAAAAAATTAATTTGTGAATGATAACACAGATAAACTAAGTGCTAAAAAATGTGCAAAATGCAATTAATGCAAACAATGCAAATAATGCAAAGGTTAATAAAAGTGCAAAAAAAGGGGGATTAGTCCAATTAATGCAAAAAAGATGCAAAAACACCAAAAAAAATGTGCAAACAAGCATGTGAAGACAACAAACACAACCATATAAGAACGTGAAAATCCAAATGGTGACTGTGTTCAATAAAAAATGTCCAGTGTATTCTAAATTAATATGCTACGACTAAAGTGTCCAGTGCAACCAGGATTGCCATTCACAATTAGACTCCCATACACGATGCAATCGACAACTCCTGTGTAGTGATTCCTTCTACCCAGAGTGCACTCTTTGTGTGGTGGTAATGATCTCTTCCATGCAAGAAAGTGCCGATCCAAAAATATTTTCTCCAGCCTCTTACCTTTAGGCAAGAGGGTAACAGCCTTTCAATCACAGGAAGAAAAGGAGAAGGATCACTTCCGTGTGGTTTCTCCAGATAAGTATTCTTACTGCCCTCTTAGACTCTCTCCATGGGTCCCGCAGACATGGGGGCAGAAAGAGGGAGACATTCCATTGTGCAGTATTCAAAAAATATATTTTATTAAGGATAAAATAAACTTACAGTTGGTAAATAACAATTACAGGCAGCGGTAATACACAGCACGACCCCGGCCGAGATCGCACTTAGGTCACCTGACTCTGACTCCTCACGCGTATCGCCACGCCCACGTGGCTTTCTCAAAGGATTTTTGCATCTTTTTTGCAGTAATTGGACTAATCCCCTTTTTTTTGCACTTTTATTAACCTTTGCATTAATTGCATTTTGCACATTTTTTAGCACTTAGTTTATCTGTGTTATCATTCACAAATTAATTTTTTATTGATACACGCATCTGGTTGGGCGTTTTTTCCACGTTATTTATTTCCACACTTCAGCATTGATTGTTATATGTATTTATTCATTCATTTCACAAATTTATTTATGTATTATTTTCTCACCTTGGATTTATTTATTTAATTATCTCACACATTATTGTCATAGCACGGTCCCATACGTTGCTGCTATACATACTGTGTAGACATTATGACCAGTTCCATAACAGAGACCCCTCCTCATTACTGATATGGTGAAAAATACAAACCCCATTGGAGGGGGGGGGGGACAGTAAGGTCATCAAACTAAGCCAGTCCGAATCTTGCTGGATACATGAGCTCCATAAATTGGCACCATTAGGACATAATATAGTATTCAACTTGAATTGTTTTATTTCTAAGTATTTTATTTCTCGTCGTTCCCACTCTCTAATTGGTCCTATTTTTTGTACCTCTCTCAAATTGTTGTTATTCCACAGTGGTGAGTATTCCGTATAGCCTCTATATCCCAATATTCCCTTGGCCGCTACCCATACTTTAGTCATTAATTCCAAAGTGGGAATTCCCCGCATAACCGTACCTGCCTCCAAGATTTCAACCATTTATCTTTTTAAGAATGTCTGGAGGAGATTTCTCCCCGCCCCACTATTCTTCGTATATTGAAGCTGGGATGCTAGAAAATATTTAAACAAATGTGGAAATGCCACTCCCCCTTCGTTGATCGGGAGTTGCAGAATTTTTAGACTAATACGCGCCACACTACCCTTCCATATCAGTTCTCTAAATGTAGTATCAAGCCTAGAGAACCATTTTTTGTAGACCCATACTGGGGAGTTGGCTAAAATATACAAAACCTGTGGCAAAAAAATCATTTTGACTAAGTTGCATCGACCCATAGTAGAAAGGGGAAACCTCCTCCAGATTTTAGTTTTCTCTTTAAACCTGGTTAATAGTGGGGATAGATTGTTTACTATATAAGCTTTGGGGTCTTTAGTGATAATTACACCAAGATACTTCATCTGAGTTACTACTTGCAGCCGTCTAGCTTTTTGAGGCAGTGGACTATCTAGAGGGTCTACTGGCAATAGGGTGGATTTTCCCCAGTTAATCTTTAAACCAGAAAATCTGCCAAATTCTCTGATCTGACACATTGTCTGCTTCAAAGAATTCTGTACATCCCCTAGAAGTATAAGTAAGTCATCTGCAAACAGGACTACTTTTTCCTCTTCCGTGCCTCTTTTAAAGCCCCTGATCTCTGTACAAGATCGAAGAGATATGGCCAGGGGTTCGACTGCCAGGGCGAACAAGAGAGGGGATAAAGGACATCCCTGCCTCGTCCCCCTTAACAGTCGAAACCTAGCCGAATGTTCATTGTTCACCCTCACCCTAGCCTCCGGTGATCCATATATCATTTTTACCCACCTGGCAAAGGTTGGCCCTATTTGAAACTCTCTCAGCACCCTCCATAAGTATCCCCATTCTAGGGTATCGAAAGCCTTTGCGGCATCTAAAGAGAGAATCGCTCTGTGTCCCTCTTCATCAGATGGTATTTGTAAATTTAAGTGTACTCGTCTAATGTTTATATTAGTTGATCTACTGGGGATAAATCCTGATTGGTCGGGATGGACCAAACCATCTACCACCCCGTTCAATCTGAACGCCAAGACCTTTGCCAAGATCTTGGCATCCAGATTAAGCAGGGAGATGGGTATATACGAGGAGGGGTCCAATGGGTCCTTGTTTTCTTTTGGTATAACTATTATGGTGGACTCCCTCATTGATGGAGGGAGTTCCCCTTCAGCTAATGCCCAGTTAAATGTTTTCAATAACTCAGGGAAAAGAATTCCTCCAAAGTGTCGGTAAACCTCCACTGGTAGGCCGTCCGGCCCTGGAGATTTCTGGGTCGCCATTACCCGTACCATATGTTGTATCTCTTCTAGTGTAATGGGAGCATCAAGTTTATTCCGATTATCCTCAGAGAGCTGGGGGATAGTCAAATCTTTAAAAAAGTTTTCCATTAATTCCCCCGGTTCTTCTTGGTCAGATCTATAAAGATTTTTATAATAATCTTTGAAGCAGTCTACAATTTCTGGCGTATAGGTAGTTGTTCCCTATTTACTTGTATTAATTATTGGTACCAGTCATGGGGGTGAATTAGATTTCACTAGTTGCGACAGCATTCAGCCTACGCATTCCCCTTCCCCAAACCTGACTTGTTTTTGAAAGATACATTTTTTTTCCACTTTTCCCATCATTATCAAACGGTAGGTTCGTTGTGCCTCTATCCATGCCCCCAAGTTTGCTACTGATGGGTCTCTAATGTATTGTGCTTCTAGATATATCACTCTATGTGAAGCCTCAGCCTCCTTTCTATTAGAGTCCTTTTTGATTCTTGAAATCTGTTGGATCAAGAGACCTCTGAGAAAGGCTTTTAGTGCATCCCAAACGACCCCCTGTGATGCCGTTCCAGTGTTTAAATCTATATATTCTATCAGAGCATTTGTTACTTCCTGGGATTCCCCAATTAGTTCAAGCCAGGCTGGGCTAATTTTCCATTCCCGAGATTGGTTCCCCTCACCAATGTCCAAAAACATTGTCATAGGAGAATGATCGGAAAGGCCCCTTGGCAAGTATTTAGGGTCACCTGATATAGTAATAGCCTCATCGTTCCCCAGTATCATATCTATTCGGGAAAGTGTGGAGTGTGTAGTGGAAAAGCACGAATACACCCGATCTCTTGGATTCTGTAGTCTCCATAGGTCCTTCAAACCCATTTCCCCCATTATCTGGACAAGTCGTTTATCCATTGAACCTCTCCCTTGGGTTGATTGTGAAAACCTATCCAGATTTTGGTCCATAACCATATTAAAGTCACCGATCATAAGTATCGGGGTATCGGGTTTATCCAACACAAACTCTGCTAAATCATAAAAAATATCCAACTTAAAAGGGGGTGGTACATACACACTGGCTAGGACAAGGACCTTGTTCTCTATCTTGCAATAGATAAAGACATATCTCCCATATTCATCAATCCTTTTTTGAAAGCAATTAAATGTTACCCCTCTTTTAACCAAGATACTAACCCCCCTTGAGGAGGACGTGTGAATCGAATGATACTGATTCCTCCTTACTCCTTCCACCCCAAGTGAGATATAGAAATGTTTGAAAAATGTGTTTCCTGCAAACACAGGATAGTGACCCCTTGTGCCTTTACTGTATTCAGAACAGCTGCTCTTTTCCCTAGGTCCCCTAGTCCCCATACTTTCCATGAGCAGAGAGTGATAGCTTTACTTTTTGACCGTGTAGTGCTAGCCATATACCGGAAAGTGTTTCCTCATTGTGACACTATAAATCCTACGTTCATTTTGTGATATCTTTACATTGGTTTTAAGTTCCTGTGAAATAATAGTGATATAATGAAAGTGATAGTGATATCTATTACTCAAAAGTTTCATATTACAATCTCGCCTCCACCTTCCATATCTAATCACCCACTCACTTCTAGAAATTTTTGTACACCTATCTTCCCTTTTTGAGACATGCCTATTCCACTCTTTCCTATCTATTACACATACACACCTATTTTTTTTTTTACCCACCCCCCTATCTACCTTTTGCTCGTTTCTCCCTGCCTTCCTAGGCCTACCTTCTATTGTGACATCTCCATACATACCACATACTTAATGTGAGCAGTTCCCCCCCTACCTTATCCCTCCCTCCCAATTCCCCTTCACCTCTACCAACAAAAAAAAGACTCACAAATACAACATAAATAATCAGAGAACATTTAGCCATACCCCTCAGACAAAAAAGAAGGAGGGGTATCCTGCTCTTATGTTCCCTTCCTTCCATACCCATCCTCCCTCCTCCCTGTTACCCTCATTATCAAGCAATAGAGATAAGATCAGCCCACACAATAAGGAACAAAACAGCAATAGACATAAATGAATCAAGAAAATATACAAACAGGGAAAACACATTCAATGTTCAATATCCCCGCCCTTCCCTACCTCCTCCCCCCACCCCCACCCACAGCCCTGTAGCCGCACCAATAATGCATGGTCGTCAATACATATCAACGAAAGGATGACAGCAGGAGGAGAGAGGGGAGAGGGAGGAAAAAAATATATATATAAAAAAATGTCTTTCTCTTTTCTTTTCTTTTCTTTAATAGGAAAAAGAAAAAAGGGGGGAAAACCCCCCCTCTCCATCTCCCCCCCAAGCAACCATCCCCTCACCGCTCCCCACCATGGGTAGTCAACCAATTATCCACCCCTTCTGGTGACTCAAAAAATATTGTTCCCCCATTGACTGTTAATCGCAATCTAGCCGGGTAGATCAATGCGTATATTATATTTGCTTGGTGTAGTTTACGTTTTACTTCAGTAAATTTAACTCTCCTCCTCTGCAAGTCCGGTGAGTAATCTGGATATATAGAAACCCTGCATCCGTTATACAGCATGTTACCCATCTCTCTCGCTTTGCGTATAATAGTCACCTTATCCTTAAAATGTGATAATTTAGCCAGTAGGGGTCTGGGAGGGGCTCCAGGCTGGGGAGATCTAGCAAGAACTCTATGCGCTCGCTCTATTGAAAACAGTGGTGTAAAGGATTCCTGAACAAATGTGTCTCGAAACCATTTTTCAAAGAAAGCCACTGGATCTGTACCTTCACTATATTCTGGAAATCCTAGGATTCGCACGTTTTTCCTTCTCATCCTATTCTCCATTTCATCTATTTTGCTCTCATGTTTAATTAATTGTCCTCTCATGACTGCCATTTCTTTTTTTTAAGGGCTCTAGGTCGTCCTCTACTAGGGCGACTCTGGTCTCAAGGACCGTAGTCCTATCCTATACTTTTTGTAGGTCTTGTCTAGCAAGCAAAAGTTCTACATGGATAGATTTCAATTGGACGGTCATTTCAGTTTGGGAATCCCTGCATAAATGAACCGCCTGTAGAACTTATTTTAATGAAGGTTCAGGGTCACCTAGATCTCCCCCCTGCTGGTATCCCGAGGCCATTACCGGTCTCTGGTCCTGTCCCATGTCCCCCACTCCCGCTGGTATTGGAGGGTGATTCTGACTTAAGGTCTGGGTCTGGCCCAGAATCTGGGTCTGACCCTGACTTTTTCTTGTCCCTGAAGTCCCTGTTTTAGTTTGGGCCTGCAGGCTTTGTTGATAATTTTTAGGAGAAGTCTGAGTAGGAGTTTGACCAGGGGTATACGCAAATTTTTCAAGTTTAGCAGCTGCCAGGCTCGCTTGGCTTGCCGCCTGGCTAGCTTTGGTAGTACGTTGGCTTGGCATAATTTACCTACAAGAGAGGCAATTTACAATTCTACAAAAGTGAACAAGAAAAGATATGAATTGTAAAGAGTCACTCCTGGTTAATAAACCGGGGAAGATGGAGCAGGGAAAGGGGTAAAAAAAAAAGGGGAACCCCCACCCGCCAAAGAAACCCCCTCCCCTTCACACAAACAAAATATTAATTTACCCTCCCTTTCCTGAGGATATTAAAGAGCAGATTGTTACAGGATGTTTATAGGACGACAGATATAGGACAAATAACCACAATCGTCTACAATCGTCTACCCTTCCGATCCCTTAGCATACAAATGTTTTTCCAAAGAGTCCACTGATCAACTCAAAAAAAAAAAAGGGAAAAGAGGGGGAAGCAAGGGGAGATTGGAAAAAAAAAAAGCACTATTGGTATATCAATCTCAGACCAGCCGGTATGTGTGGGGAAAATCAGTTTAGTCGGATCGGAGTGCAGGCTCTCACCACTGCATTTGTCCTGTATATCCCCTACTACTTCCACTTCGTATGGGGGTCAAACACATATAGGTTTTCCTAGTATCACGTGTGACTCTGTCAGATTTTTTCAAGTTGCAACCCCAACTTGGATACATCACTTAGTTCATCAAGTTCCTCCGGTGGTGTTAAAATAGTGAATAGGGGAAGTCCAAAAAATCGCACCCCTGTCACCTGAGCTGTCCTGATATCGTTTTTCTCTTCCCAATCCAGCAATGGTATACAGCAAGTGTATAATAGAACATAGGCTCCCACCCTTGTAAGTGTAGGGGATTCACTTTAAGAAGTAAGGGGGGGTCTGGTAAACACAGGCTCTCCCCCCTGTTATCTTCCCAGGCCTCTCTACTAATTCTTTATCAATTTACAGTCCGGTGAGTGCTTCTGTATAAATGTAGGCTCTTTCCTTGTCACATTTGTAGTTACATCTTAGGTTCATGTAGGGACTGGGACTGAAACTATCCAATATGCGCGGGGTCTCAACCCGCACTATTAATCTTCTGTCGCTGCTGCAGTTCGGTAAGTATATGCGGGGGGGCTGGTAGGTCGGGTAGGTGCAGGCTCTCACCACTGCATCACCCACATGTGTCTGTTAGCCACCGTCAGCAAGAAAAAACACACTCCCCGCACTCACCACATGCCGTCCTGTTCTTCGCCGCCGCCTCTCTGCCTCGTGTCCGTTGCTGGGTCCTCCAATACACCGCTTACACACCACGCTCGGCCAGTTCCTGTTTCATCTGTTTTGGACAAGTTCCGGAGCGCCAGTACGGCGATGGGAGAGAGAGGACGCCGCGGCTTCACACGGGTTCGCAAGGTCCCGCCCCTTAGGATGTACCGACACAGAGCGCCCTCCGGAAGGAGCGGGGAGCAGGTAAATTTCAGAAGGGGAAGGACTAAGGAGATAGAAGTGGTTACTCCCTTAGGTTCCGACCGCTCTTCATCTCCAACTGGTGTAAAGGTAAATGTCTCCTCTAGGTAGCTGGCATCACAGCTTCCCGGTCATCTTGTGTTCCTCAGCTATAAGCTTTTCAATGGTGCAGGGAACAGAGAGGAGAGATCTGTGCTCTCACTCACACACACACACACACACACACCCTCCTCCATCCGGTCACGCCCCTAGTCCGAATTGTTTTATTTCTAATTATTAAATCGTGGTGAACTGGTCAACTTGCTGAGCCTGTTTTTAGGAATAAGTATTTAAATATTTATTACTTTTTTCCACCTTGGTTTACTGAAGTACTGGGCCCTGGTTATAGCAAATAACTGTTTTATAAGGGGGACCTGTTAGTTACATTTATTAGGATTCTTACTATCTATGCGATTTTATATGATTCTAGATGTATTATCGCATGTTATTATTGTAGGTTCGTTATACCTAGAGATGTCTATAAGTTTACATCTTTGTCCTATTTATGCTAGCTTATTAGGTATGAGCAATTATCTGCGATGCTGAGTGCTTTACATTTATATGGTGAATTTTATGGACTAATATTAATTTTCTAATCTTGTCTCCAATTCCCTACATATGCAATCAGTCATTTTAAAATTATTTTATTAGATTTTTACTGGTATTTTTAATTATTAGAGGTATTATTATCTTATGCGATTTTATTAGATGCTTATTGTCTTACCATAAGATCGTTATACTTTCAGATCTTCCATTAGTTGGTGCATCCATGTGGGCTTTGTCCCAGGAATGGAAATTTATTAGGGATGAGGAGGTTCTTTGGTATGTCTAGTGTCCACCAGGTGGCACTACACATATTTTGGTTAGGCCTATTTTTTAAATTAAACTTTTACTAATTATGTGTTACTGAGTTGTAAAATTTTATTTGATCATTTGATTATGATCAGCTCTAGTGGTTTAAAATATTTTTGTTATCTGATAAATTATTACTAGGCACACGGTGGAGACGATTTGTTGTGTCAATGGAAGTTTTATTATTCATTCAGTGGCATTTGTTAAACTTAATGAACACTAGGTGTCGCTATTTGTATATGATGTTGCTAATTTTAACTTGGTAATTCATTTAAGTATTTATTACCATTATATCCATTGCAATGCCGAGTTCCAAACTGCCTTGGAATACATGATTTAGAACATTCTGAGTGTTTTAAATACTCTGGTGGTCTGATACATTATGAGGAATCACCATGACAACAGCGTCTGCTCTTTATAAGTCACTTCCTGTTACCTGAATCCATACCCCTTTGAGAAAGTCACGTGTGCAGTGATGATATGCGTGAGGGAAGAGAGTCAGGTGAAGCTGAGGTTCTGACCACGGCCGAGGTCGGAACCAACATCTGTATATTGCCGATTGTCGTTTATTTATCTATTAAATATATTTGTGTGAATACTACACTATGGAGTGCCTTTCTTCCTTCCCCTAAAAAACTGCCTGCTATCATCTGGCTGAGACTTGCTATGTGACCAGGAGATTAGTCCAGCAGAGGAGATAAGGATCCCCTGCTTTGTTTACACTGAGAGGGATGGAAAGCATGAACAGCTGCTGGACATCAGCTACTAAGGCTTTATTGTGCCTGATATAAGGTGAGAGGCTAGGGGAACCACTCTGAATGAGCACCTGGAGATTGATCACATGGGGATGGGGGCACTGAATTACTTAGAGGAATCTCTATTATAACAAAGAAGATCTCCACGGACAAGATTGCATTGTGTATGGGACTTTGTTTGCACAAGTGTTATACGTTATTTTTCACTATTGAATGATTATTTTTTCACCATATTTTTCCAGCACTGTTTTGTAGTTGTTTGCATCATTGCACTTTATGCACTGTGCACATTTTGCTATTGTTTGCACATTTTTGCTGATTTGCACTATTTTTGCTATTTTTTGCACAACCAGTATTCTGGCACAATATATATTGCATTTTATTCATTATTGCTTATTTTAGAGTCCCTCATTGAATAGCTCTGATTGCGGTATTCAGTCAGCTCTTTGCTGACATCTTCACTCTATATAATTTTATATATATTTCACATGTGAAGAAATTTGCACAATGTATGTTTAGCATTTGATTATTATTGGTTTTAGTTATTACATTCATTATTCGTTGATTCACTGGATTTCAATTGGTTGGTGGACCTTTGAACTTTCCCCTCTTGTAATTTTTATTGCTCATATAATTATTAGATATTTAATGTGGCTGTGCACATGTATTGAGTGGCGATTCATATATTGAATGTCATAAGTATTGGGACACCACTTATTTTTTTATACGTATTTACCTTTATGATATATCCTTTGTTTATGGTCTATTATCAAGGATTCAATGTTATTGATTTTAGTTTATTGATTTAAATTAACGCCCTGTAATCAATTGGCCACTTACATGCAACTACTAGGAGGTCTGTGTTAGTGTGTGCATTATCCCATTTGTGCTTCCTCAGTTTTGTGACTGCTGTGGAGGGGGTGGTCCTCATCAATTGGTGTTGGCAGTGATGCATTAATCGCTGGCTTTATCATTGATGAGATATCAAGTCTAAGACGCTTATGGTCCCTGTGGAGATACTTGTTTTGTGTTACCTCCAAAGGTCCATCCTAATCATTTTGTCAGGGTGGAGCCTTTTTGTTTTGGTAAGCGCCACATTCATACCTATTGTTATCACCAACCACATAGTGATTCCCAGGCACATTGGTTATAACAATCGGTCCAGAACATGGTGGTAAATATATTTACTCATTTGGTCTATTCACTCTCATTCATTCTGTAGCTTTCCAGGGCCGCAGAATAAGTTTCCGGGCCTGAAAAAGGTCCCTAGCTATTGCCTGCTTGGGGAACTCCTCCACCATAACATTATCTACGATACTTATAACCTCCTTCCAGTAAACATGTCTTTTGGGGCAATGCTACAGGAGATGTATTAGATCACTGTGGTCCCTCATGCAACGGGTACATGATGGGACATTGCACACTCCCATTCTAGCCAACTCAGCAGGGGGGGGGGGGGGTGAATCCGTAGGAGTATGTGTTCTGCCCATCAGATGGATATATTCTGATTATCTGCATTTGTGTTGTTGTAAATGACATTTACTGTTGTTACTTTTTATAGGAATCATTTGCAGAGCGTAGGCGCCATCTAGCGTCCCTTTTTGGTATTGTTTCTATTGTGTAAATGTTGTTATTAAAGTTTATAACCTAGGAAGTACTTGGAAAGCAAAGTATTCTGGGTAAAGTCTCACAGGAAGAGACACATTCATCATGCTTTTCTAGACTGCAAGATGTCCTGTTTCAATCTCTTACCATCAATCCCTCATTGAACTTAAAAAGTGAGTGTTTACTGTCTCATATTGTACTGTGTATATTTGTCTTTGAAATGTATGCTAAATTTATGGGATATTGTACTTATCAAGGTTTATTCTTGTTATTTGTAGTTTCACCTAGCTTGTTCCAATAAACTGCGATCGAAGAAATATGGTATCATGTTTATGGGATAAGAATGGTTTAGCTGAATGTCCTTGAGACAGAACAGTGAAATTTTTAAGCTGACCTCTGAAGGGAAGATAAGCTGACTTCGGAAGTCTGTACAGCCTGGGGCTACACAGTACCATACAGTCAGAAGCCTTTAAGAAGCAGGCCTGTGGGAGGCAAAGCAAGCAGCCACGCTACACAGAGACGCGCTCTGTCAAGCAGTACCGACACTAGAACGGTCTCTATACAGCAAGACAGCTTCTTCCCCGCAGCCATGTCTCACAGTAGAACATCTTCTTACAAAACACGATCACAAGCAAGCTCATCTAGGTCATCTGCCACAAATGCAGCAGCTATCGCCCGTTCGAAAGCTGAAGCAGCAAGAGCCAGGGCCGCATTCGCAGACCAAGAACTGCAGATGAAAAAAGAAAAGGCCCACCTTGAAGACGAAAGAGCTCAGCAGGAGGCATCTCTGAAACTGCAGCAAGCTATCTTGGACGCCAACATGGAGAAGCTGGCAGTGGAACGAGATGCTGCCGCCGCCATTGCAGAAGCAGAAGCTCTAGAAGCAGCCATCTACGAGGAGCCAAGAGCAGGTAGTAGCATACCAGGCCTAGAGGAAGACCACCAAGATTCCTCGCAACGCACGTCGGATTATGTCTACCAGCACTGTGACCCAAGCAGCATCCCACAACAAGAAATTAAACATGACGTCAGGGAGTCACTCCAAGTCAAGCAGCAACAAGACGACCTTGGACCCCAGTGCCACAGGCAAGAAAAATCTGACAGTGTTCCAGACGTTCCAGTTCCAACCAAACCCTCTACTCCACAAGGTACTCAACCTTCATACAACCATCAAACACCTGTCTTCACTCCAAAGGTGTATGCAACGAGCCGGTACGAACTGCCAACCGTATGCAAGTTTGAGCCCAGAGAGCCTAAAGAAGAGACTTCTATCAGGTATGCCTTTACACCGCACCACAATACACCAGCAGCCTACCCCAATGCCAATCAGGCTACTGTAGACTTTGCCAAGTTCCTGGCCAAACGCGAGTTAGTTACCCAAGGACTTGCCAAATTTAGTGATCGCCCTCAACACTACAGGGCGTGGCGATCCTCTTTCCAAAGTGTTATCCAAGGTCTAGATCTATCTTGCAGACAACAAATAGAACTCCTTGTAAAGTGGCTTGGCAATGATTCTGCGGAACACGCCAAAAGGATCAGAGACATTAATATAAACCACCCTGAGATAGGCCTTACAAACATCTGGAACAGACTGGATAGATGTTATGGCTCACCAGAGGCTATAGAGAGTACACTGTTTAAAAGGATAGAAGACTTTCCAAAAATACCTAGCAGAGGTTATCAAAGACTCAGAGAATTCAGTGACCTATGTATGGAGTTACAAGTTGCTAAAGCAGAAGGTGACTTACCTGGCCTTTCTTATCTTGACTCTGCTAGAGGTATTAACTCCTTAGCTCAAAAACTTCCTTATGAGTTACACGAAAGATGGATTGCTCATGGCTGTAACTACAAACGGAAACACAATGTGCCCTTTCCACCATTTAGTGAGTTTGTGGACTTTGTAGACGGACAAGCAGGAACGAAAGATGACCCCAGCTTAATTTTTCCAGTGTCTTACATCACTTCTGCTGGCCCTAAGCAACTCAGAGCTCCAGTAGCAGTGCACAAAACTAACATTTCTTCCCACAGATTTGCAGAGTCTCAGCCAGAGGATCAAGACAAGGACCCAACGAAGTTCTGCCCTCTACATAAGATGCCACATCCTCTTCTGAAATGCAGAGCCTTCAGGACAAAGACCATCCAGGAACGCAAAGCTTTCCTCAAAGAGAACAACATCTGTTACAAGTGCTGCTCTTCGTCTACACACTTCGCCAAGGACTGTAAGGTCAGTGTCAAATGCACAGAGTGTGACAGCACAGAGCACCACACAGCTTTACACCCAAAGCCTACTCCAAGAACCTTCCCACCTGTCCATGGTGACAAGGAGCAAGGCAGGGAGAACAAAGACTCTAGTACAGATACCACAGCAATCACTTCACAGTGCACTGAAGTCTGCAAAGGAAGTACAGGTGGCAGATCTTGCTCTAAAATCTGTCTAGTGAAAGTTTACCCAAAGGGACGCAGAGACAAAGCAGTCAAGCTCTACGTCATTTTGGATGATCAGAGTAATAAGTCACTAGCCAGACCTGTGTTTTTTGACATTCTAAACCTTAAAGGCCCCAGCAGCCCCTACTCCCTTAGGACTTGTGCAGGTACAGTGGAAACGGCGGGGAGAAGAGCTGACGGCCTACAAATTGAATCTATGGATGGTAAGACATGCCTACCCTTGCCGACCATAATAGAGTGCAACCAGATGCCAGACAACAGATCGGAGATTCCCACACCAGACGCAGCAGCTCACCAGACTCACTTGAAGCACATAGCACATCTCATACCAGAACTTGATGATCAGGCTCAGATAATCTTACTCCTAGGGAGGGATATCTTGCAAGTCCACAAAGTAAGGAAACTGATCAACGGTCCTAAAAGTGCGCCATATGCCCAAAAGCTGGATCTTGGGTGGGTCATTATAGGTGATGTTTGCCTGGGAGGTGCACACAAACCGGCATCTGTTAATAATCTGCTCACTAGTACCCTCGAGAATGGTCGTCCTTCTCTGTTCCAACCCTGTCAAAATCGCATCCTCATAAAGGAGCTACCGCACAACAACCCTGTACCTCTTCCTTTCCTAAGTTCCCTCTGTGACAGCAATACCTATGACGATGACCAAAGCGACTTAGGACACTCAGTGTTCAGGAGAACAAAGGAAGACAACCAGGTAGCAATGTCCATTGAGGGTAGGATCTTCCTAGAGGTTATGGAAAGCAGTATGGAGAAAGACGTGACTAATAACTGGGTAGCACCTCTTCCCTTTAGGCCACAGAGACAACGTTTGCCTAACAACAGGGAACTAGCATATAGACGCCTCACTTCCTTAAGACACAATCTGCAAAGGAAACCAGAGATGAGAGAACATTTCTTTTCCTTCATGGGCAAAATATTCCAAAATGGCCATGCTGAGGTAGCTCCAGACCTCAAAGACTCAGAAGAATGTTGGTACTTACCCATATTTGGCGTCTATCACCCTAAGAAGCCAGGGCAGATTAGAGTGGTGTTTGATTCCAGCGCCAAGCATGAAGGTGTCTCTCTAAATGATGTCCTTCTTTCTGGCCCTGACCTCAACAACAGACTATTGGGAGTACTTCTCCGCTTCCGCAAGGATTCAGTCGCATTCATGGCAGACATACAACAAATGTTCTATTGCTGTCTTGTTAAGGAAGAACACCGAAACTTTCTGAGGTTTCTCTGGTTCAGGGACAACGACCCCTCTGAAGACATCACAGAATATCGCATGAAGGTGCACATATTTGGCAACAGCCCTTCCCCTGCAGTTGCTATATATGGCCTCAGACACTCTGCTAGAGTGGGAGAGTCAGAGTATGGGTCAGATGTCAGACAATTTGTGGACAAGGATTTCTATGTAGATGATTGCTTGAAATCACTACCCACAAATGAAGCCGCAATCAGTCTCCTCAAAAGAACTCAGGCAATGCTTGCGCGTTCCAACTTAAGGCTCCACAAGATTGCTTCCAACAGTAGAGAAGTTTTAGAAGCCTTTCCTGTCCAAGACCATTCCAACGAGTTAAAGGACTTAGATCTAGGCACAGACTCACTCCCCATGCAACGCAGCCTTGGTTTGCTTTGGGACTTAAGATCTGACACCTTCACTTTCCAAGTAAACACAGAGGAAAAACCCTTTACCCGTAGAGGTGTCCTGTCTACCATAAACAGCCTATACGATCCTTTAGGCTTTGCAGCACCTGTCACCATCCAGGGTAAGGCACTACTCAGAGACTTAACCTGTGAGTCGCTAGATTGGGACCACCCTCTCCCCACCGACAGGAAGAACCTATGGCTAGAGTGGAAGGACTCACTAACAGCGCTATCTAATCTTAAAATTCCACGCCCATATGCACCTCTGTCATCTGCAGATGTTCAGATGCAAAGACTTTGTGTGTTTGCGGATGCTTCTGTTAAAGCAATTGCTGCTGTAGCTTACCTGAAAACCATAGACACTAAAGGACAAAGCCACATAGGGTTTGTAATGGGAAAAGCAAAACTTGCACCACTGCCTGAACACACCATACCCAGGCTGGACACTTCAAGTTTCATTAATGCTCTTAGACGTTTCATTGCAATCCGAGGCCCAGTGAAACTCATTCGCTCTGACAGAGGATCTAACTTTGTAGGAGCAGTGAAAGAACTGCAAATTCCTTCCAACTTGGACATCCCCAGTGTAAAAAGGTATTTGAGTAAGCAAGACTGCACGTGGATCTTCAATCCACCTCACTCTTCTCACATGGGAGGTGTGTGGGAGAGGATGATAGGCATAGCCCGCAGAATTCTTGACTCTATCTTCCTACAAGTAGGAACTGCAAGGCTTACTCACGAGTGTTTAGTGACATTTATGGCAGAGGTTACAGCCATCATTAACGCCAGACCCTTAACTTCAATTTCAAGTGACTCTGAAGATCCAATGGTTCTTACACCTACCATGTTGCTCACGCAAAAGACTGGTCTTGTAGGTACTCCAGCTGGAGAGTTTTGTGAGAAGGACCTTTACAAACGTCAATGGAGACAAGTTCAAACTCTTGCCAATACCTTCTGGAGTCGGTGGAGGGAGCAATACACATCTACTCTTCAACTAAGGAGGAAGTGGCACTCAGAAAAACCTAACCTTAAACTTGGTGATGTTGTGCTCATGAGAGATTGCCAGACACTAAGGAACATGTGGCCTTTAGGTCTAGTCACCAAAGTACTGCCAAGCAAAGATAATCTTGTCCGTAAGGTCGAGGTCAAGACCTTTCAACAGAATGAGGCCAAAGTGTTCTTGAGACCAGTGACTGAACTTGTTCTGTTACTTTCTACGGAGGACTCTGTTAGTGACGTCACTTGACGTCAGGCGGGGAGTGTTCTGCCCATCAGATGGATATATTCTGATTATCTGCATTTGTGTTGTTGTAAATGACATTTACTGTTGTTACTTTTTATAGGAATCATTTGCAGAGCGTAGGCGCCATCTAGCGTCCCTTTTTGGTATTGTTTCTATTGTGTAAATGTTGTTATTAAAGTTTATAACCTAGGAAGTACTTGGAAAGCAAAGTATTCTGGGTAAAGTCTCACAGGAAGAGACACATTCATCATGCTTTTCTAGACTGCAAGATGTCCTGTTTCAATCTCTTACCATCAATCCCTCATTGAACTTAAAAAGTGAGTGTTTACTGTCTCATATTGTACTGTGTATATTTGTCTTTGAAATGTATGCTAAATTTATGGGATATTGTACTTATCAAGGTTTATTCTTGTTATTTGTAGTTTCACCTAGCTTGTTCCAATAAACTGCGATCGAAGAAATATGGTATCATGTTTATGGGATAAGAATGGTTTAGCTGAATGTCCTTGAGACAGAACAGTATGTACAGCTGTGACAGGCGCTGGGCAACATTTAAAGAACAATGTGAAATCACTAGTAACGCCTCCTCCCATTGTTCCTCCTCAGAAGGCCCAACATCCCACTCCCAGTGTGAAATCACTTTATGGGTAGAATCCGTACAGAATATATTAAGTAAATATGCTAGCTGCAGGATATAAATCCCTTATAAGACAATATCCCCGAACATGTAGTTAAAAGTAGAGGTAGGGCTTTGTACCCATGCCTTAACATCTTTTTGGGCCTCAATCGCATGCTGGAGTTGGAAATAATAAAACTACATGGACATGGGGAGCTGGAATTCTGACTGGAGGACAGAAAAGGCACGCAGCTCTCCATTTCAAAATATTTGATATAAGTAATTGACCCCATAATGTTGCCATTTTTGACTATATTGCAATTTCACTATCTCATTGTACCTGTTGTGCCATATGGGACTAAACCTAGTAAACCCAGTGACCTGCAGCAGTGTTCTGACTTTATTTCAGATTTTCTGCATTAGATTATATGTGGGGTACATTTTGTTTGATTTACTGAACCGCAATGCTTGCAACCTGTCAGAACTATTGAGGTTAAAAGGATTCATTTAGAAGGCCAAAATCATATTATTTTACATATGTTTTTGTGGGCATGAGAGAAGCCATTTTGTGCTGGTTCTTAGGCCCCTTTCACACTGGTGCGGGAGCGGCGTCGGCGGTAAAACAGCGCTATATTTAGCGCTGCTTTACCGCCGTTTTAGTGCAGTTTTAACCCCCGCTAGCGGCCGAAAAAGGGTTAAAACCCCCGCAAAGCGGTATTGCCGCGGTATTTCACCGCTCCAAAGATGCTGCTAGCAGGACTTTTTTGACTGTCCTGCTAGCGCACCGCCCTCCGGCTTTCACACTGGAGTGAATGGGGCCGG
Source organism: Lithobates sylvaticus (assembly GCA_028564925.1). Classification (NCBI taxonomy): domain Eukaryota; kingdom Metazoa; phylum Chordata; class Amphibia; order Anura; family Ranidae; genus Lithobates; species Lithobates sylvaticus. Next base: position 147,641,016 of record CM053033.1, read on the forward strand.
ATTTTTTCAGGCGCTGTACAGGCGCTATTTTTAGCACTGTAGCACCTTAAAAAACGCCCCAGTGTGAAAGGGGCCTTCGTAGGTTAAACTAAGTTCATGGCTGTTGAATAGACACTGTTACTAGAGTTTTTTTTTTTTTTTTTCTCTTAACCCCACAAATAGAGCTTTCTTTTGGTGGTATTTGATCACCTCTGCGGTTTTTATTTTTTGCGCTATTAACAAAAAAAGAGTGAAAATTTTGAAAAAAAAAAAACACATTATTTTTTACTTTTTGCTATAATAAATATCCCCCAAAAAAAAATAAAAAAACGTTTTTTTCCTCAGTTAAGGCCTATACGTATTCTTCGACATATTTTTGGTAAAAAAAAAATCACAATAAGCGTTGATTGGTTTGAGCAAAAGTTATAGCATCTACAAAATACTAGTAATGGCGGCGATCAGCGATTTTTATTGTGACTGCGACATTATGGCGGAGACGTCAGACAATTTTGACACATTTTTGGGACCATTGGCATTAATACAGCGATTAATGCTATAAAATTACATTGATTACTGTAAAAATGTCACTGGCAGTGAAGAGGTTAACCACTAGGAGTAGGAGTTAAGTGTGTCCTAGGGAGTGATTCTAACTGTCTGGGGGGTGGGCTAGCAGTGACACAACACTGATCGCTGCTCCCGATGAGAGGGAGCAGACGATCAGGGTCAGGTCACTAGGCAGAACGGGGAGATGCTGTGTTTACATCGGCATCTCCCCATTCTTCAGCTCCGTGACACGATTGTGGGCACCCGGCGGACATCGAGTCCGCGGGTCCCCCGGGCATGTTCACGGAGCTCGCGGCAGGTGCGCGCGCATGGACGGTGGGAAATTCTAATTAAAGCACAGGTGCGTTACTTTGCTCAGTTGTGCCATTCTGCCGACGTATATCTACAGGAGGCGGTCGGCAAGCGGTTAAAGCAAGGGTGTCCAAACTTTTTTTCAAAGAGGGCCAGATTTCATGAAGTGAATATGCATGAGGGCCGACCATTTTGCCTGACTTTTTTTGAACCATTAAAATTAAATGCAAATTAAATTTTTAACCAAAGTTTATTGCACACGGCATACTTTTAATTTTGTCACATGGATGACAAATCTAAACAGGTGTTAAATCACTCTACCTTTCATATATGAAGGCCGGATGAAAAGAAAAAATCCAGGAAGCTGAAATATATGTCAGGAACATTCTAAAGTACATTACATATTATAATAAAGGTTGTCTGTCAACTGTTAAAAAAAATATGAACAGGAACATAAAATCAAGTATACATCTTGCGTCCAAATATAGTCATAACTGATTTAGACCAACTGACATTAACTGAGATTTTACAATATATTCATCTGAAATGAAAAAGAAAATTTGCCTGCACTAATGTGAAGGGTGAAACTGAGATCTGAACTGCAGCACATAGGCTAGGTCTGGGTCAAAGGCAGTGGTTTTGATGCGCAAAATGTCCCGCAGGTGAGAGTCACTTAGTCTTGTCCTCACGCAGTTCTTGTTAAAGTTCATAACAGATAATGTCTTCTCGCACATATATGTTGAGCCAAACAAGCTCAGCATTTTCTTAGCCAATGTTCGAATCTCTTGAAACCGGCTCTTATCCAGTTGGCGGTAAAAGTTCACAAGAGAAGCTAGGACTGAACTAGAAGACCCTATTACGCTAGAAGAACTGCAACGGGCAATAGGAGGGACGAAACCAGGCAAAGCACCGGGCCCGGACGGGTTTACCCTGCAATACTACCAGACCCTCCTACCATTACTGGGTACACATATGGTGAGGATGTTTAATGGCCTGGGGGAGGGGAAATCACTACCCAAAGACACATTGAGAGCCCATATATCCCTAATATCAAAGGAAGGCAAGGACCCATCAGCGTGCGGGAGTTACAGGCCTATATCACTCCTAAATGTAGACCTGAAACTGTTTACAAAGATTATGGCCAACAGACTAACCCAGTTTATGCCAGATCTAATCCACCTAGATCAAGTGGGGTTCATCCCCGCCTGGGAAGCTAGGGACAACACCACAAAGGTGCTAAACCTTATTCACACGGTTACCAAGTCCAACACCCCATGCGTACTTCTCAGCACGGACGCTGAAAAAGCGTTCGACCGCGTAAATTGGGAGTTTATGACATCAGTACTTAAACATATAGGCCTGGGACGCAAAATGCTACAATGGATTCAAAACATTTATTCCAGCACAGGTAAAAGCCAATGGAATCTTATCCGACGCGTTCCCAATAACGAACGCTACCAGACAGGGATGCCCGCTTTCGCCTCTCCTATTTGCCTTAGACCTAGAACCCTTTTTATGTACTATAAGATCGAACCCCGACATCACCAGAGTGACAATAGATAGCTCCTAATACAAGATAGCCGCCTACGCAGACGACCTTATGTTTGTCCTTACCAACCCTACGGTCTCACTACCAAACCTCCTACGAGAATTTGATAAGTATGGGAACATGTCTAATCTTAAAATTAACTTCGATAAATCGGAGGCAATGGGACTCAACATACCAAATAGATTGGACTCTCTAAAATCACAGTTCAGATTCAAATGGTCGGATACCTCCCTTAAATACCTGGGAACCCTAATCCCTAAAGATCTGAAACATGTCTTTGACCTGAATTTCCCACCGCTGCTGACTAAAACCCGATTACTTCTAGAGGAATGGACCAAGGGACTACACTCCTGGTTCGGCAGATGTAATCTACTCAAAATATCAATACTACCAAAATTTTTATACCTGTTTCAAGCACTACCGATTCAGATCCCACCCCAATATTTTAAACAAATACACTCCGTCTTCACCAAATTTATATGGACGAACTCAAAGCCCAGACTGCGTAGACAATACTTAACGTTGCCCAAACACCACGGGGGCCTAGCCCTCCCGGACCTAAAAAATTATTACAGAGCGGTACACCTGGGCAGAATCATAGACTGGAACCGACATAACAAAAACAAACTGTGGATACAACTAGAACAGGCACAGTGCACACCCTCCCTGAAGGGGGCAGTCTGGTGTTATGACAGGATACCCCCAACAGTGAAGACACACCCCACTATAGGGACCACTCTAAAGGTAGGGGCATCCATACTATTCTCAACCTCTTTATCCACTGCTAACTCACCGCTCTACCCCATACTAGGTAACCCTGCCTTTTCACCCGGGATAGCCCAGGGGGGATATGGGGCTCTGTCGAGAAGTGGAAGGGACCGAGCCTCACATTTCCTAATAAACAATGAATGGCCCTCCATTCAATCGTTAATGGCCGAGAACGGGCCCTTCCAACTACCGTTCTGGAGAGCAATTAAACGACACCACTTCTTACACTCAATCCCGCAACCAGCACAGTATAACCGTGACCTGATGACCTTTGAATCATACTGTAGCGATGAAGGACTCCTGTCACAAGTATTATCTAAGACATACGCCCTACTTAACTCTCCCGAGGAAACTCCCGACCTGACATTTATGCATAAATGGGAATCTGACCTGGGATGTATATTTACCAACGCCCAAAAACAAGCGATCATTAGATTCTCCCTGCAAACATCTGTTTGTACAAAAATACAGGAACTTAATTACAAGATATTGACCAGATGGTACTACACCCCTAGCAAACTTCACAAGTACTTTCCAGCCACATCTGACAATTGTTGGAGATGTCAGACAGAGAAGGGGACACTTCTCCATATCTTTTGGTCCTGCGCTCTGCTGCAACACTTCTGGACATCAGTCCGAAGGATTACACAAAAATTTACGGACTACACAATCAGTGACGATCCAGCCTTTATACTGCTGCACGCCACTACAATTCCAGCAAAAAAATATAAAAAGATGATAGTGCGACATTTATTGAATGCAGCCAAGGCTTGCATCCCACTTCTATGGAAGAGGAGGGAACCCCCAACAATAGGACTATGGTTGCGCAGAGTGGAGGAGATTAAGAGATTGGAGGACTTCGTCCTTACGGCACAGAATAAACAGGAACAACACTCACAGACGTGGATGCTGTGGAATATATTCATATTCTCCGATGAAGGAATAACCCTACTCACCACTTAAAGAACGATAAATCAGAATAAAATACAAATATAGTCCATCCTGGGCCCCCCCACCCTCCTCACACCCCCACCCTCCTCACACCCCCCCCCCTAACCCCTTTTCTTTTCCATCTTTCCTCCTTCCTACTTTACTATCCTCTTCATTCTTCTCTCCACACATGAAGAAACCTTACGTATAGGATAAGACGAACAACTAACAGCCCGTATTGAGCACTCCCTACCAGGGGACATGGGGATGAACCCCGGCTACCGGTTACAGGGATGAGCTGAAACACACCACTCACGATGGTAACTTGGTTACACAACAAGTCGGTAGGGAGTTGATAGACTATCAAATAAAAAAAAATGGTATTGATACCGGGACTGATAGGATATATACCCATATGTATACGCTGTTAAAACTGTGGAGAATTATTGAACACTCTGTATATGACGTTATTATTTATGTTCCTTTTCTTCTGTTTTGAAAATAAATAAAAATTATATTTGAAAAAAAAAAAAAAAGTCCACAAGAGAGCTGTTGGTGATGACTGTGTAACTCGCTGTCACAATGCAGCTCAATGAGCTCGAGCTGCAGCTGATCTGGAGCATCATCTGGGTCAAGAGAGAATGGAGAGGAGAAAAGGCTGATCTCCTTTTCAATAGCTGCAAAATCCTGAAAGTGCCATTTAAACTCCCCAGCCAGAGATGTAATGTCTGCTGCATATCTGCTCATTTGTGCACTATTGTCCTGTGGAATACTGGTCAATATTTCCTGCAACGCTGAAAAGGGTATAAGATTGGGTTGTGTTTGTGACAACTGCCTTATGAAAAGTTGCAAGGCTTTGCGGTGTGAATAAAGCTGGTTCAACGCTGCATCTTTGCCCTGAAGACTCGTGTTCAGTACATTCAGATGCTTTGTTATGTTAACTAGAAACCCCAAATCAGCCAGCCAAATCGGATTAGATAGTTCTCGCATCGGTTGTCCCTTTGTTTCCAAGAATTCTCAGATTTCCTTTTTGAGAAGAAACGCTGCAGTGCAGACCCCCGACTGACCCATCTTACATTGTTGTGATATAAAACATCTTCGTATTCAGCCTGGATGTCCAGTAGAAACAGTTTAAACTGGCGGTGGCACAGGGCTTTAGAGCGAATAAAATTAATAGTCTTCACCACCTGTTTCATAACATGGTCATATTTGAGATGTTTAGCACAGAGAACTTGTTGATGAATGATACAATGGAGTTTAATAGCTTTGCCTCCTTCTTCGATCACCTTGTTACAGATTGGGGTTGCTAATCCACTCCACTCCTTTGGATGTCAACTGTCTCTTAATATCTGATGAAATCTCTTCAATTCTCCGTGCTACAGTGTTACGAGCCAGGCAAATGTTGGCAAACTCTTGCTTCTTCTAGGGACAGATATTCTCCACCATTTTCATAACGCATTCTTTGATGAAGTCACCTTCAGCAAAAGATTTGCAATTTTTAGCAATAACGTTGCCGCCTCATAGTTTGCCTTTGTGGCATTTTTCATTTTACTCACGGGCTATTGTGAAAAATTGTTGTTGCGACATTAAAACAGCTTCAAGTTGCTTTAACTTTTTACTGCGGTCGCGCCCTGTTAGCTTCCTTATAAACAGCCACGGTCTCTTGGCATATCAGACAAACACAGTGATTCCGTATTTCAGTGAAGAAATATTCCACTTTCCACTTGTCCTGGAAGCGGCGGCCCTCACTGTCAACTTTCCTTCTCTTGTTTACAGTCACCATTTTAGAAATTGACCAGAAAGCTGTTATTTGGAGATTATATGATTATATATATATATATATATATATATATATATATATATATATTTATATAATAATGTTTGTGTACTGACTTATCTTTCTTTCTCTTTATCTTTCTTTCTCCCCGAGCGCCTCTCACTTCAGTATTCAATATGCGAGGACCCTGACAACACACGGCGCAGCAGCCAATCACAGCCGCCAATCTCCGCCACCAATCACAGGCACTGAGAGATCTGCAGCTGCCGCAGGGACAAAACTTAGTGTTTGCTATTGGCGGCGCGTGCTGTCAGCTTCCCGGAGGCTTTTGGAACACCCCCAGCCCCTGCTTGTCAGGGAGAGGCGCTCGCAGCCAATCACCACCGCTGCCGCCAATCAAGGCACTTTGAGCTCTGCAGCTGCCGCACACACCCCATCCCCAGCTTGTCAGTGAGGCGCTCGGGGGTTACAACTCACTGTAGCAACAGATTTTTCAAAGTCAATGTGCGGAGCCAGGGGGGCCACAAGAGTGAGAAAAGCTGGGGGCAAGTGGGGGCCGTATAAAACCGGACCGTGGGCCGCAAATGGCCCGCGGGCCAGACTTTGAACATGACTGGGTTAAAAGATCTAATGAACATTTTCCCAGGTTTATAATTCTTGAAGGAGTCTTAGTCAAATTGACAAACAAATCAGATAAGGCATCAGCTAGAAGGCTAATGTTTATGTTAGAAAAAAAAGAATGTTGGTTTAGGTCTCAAATAACAAGGAATAGAGAATTTCTCTTTGAATGAGAGATAAGGAGACACATATTCACAAACAAACTGTTTTTGGAAATTCTTTGCAAATTATTCACTGCAAAGAATTATATTAGCAATAATTCCTATTATATTCTTATTACATTATATTGGAGAGATTATATGCTATTTGAGTGAATTTTATATATCTTTGGTTTATGTATTTTTATTTTTATTTTATTTTTTATATTCCTATTATATTGTTTGGATCTATTCATAGAAATGTAGTAGTATATCTATCATAATATGAACATAGAATGTTTATAAGGCTATGGAAAGTATAGAAACTATATTTGTGATATAATCATTGGGAGGTTAAGTACCACATTACTTAACTCAAGAAATTTAGAGAAAATTTTATTGTGTGGGTTAGAGATTATAGAAAACCATATATCTGAGTTTTAGCCAAGAAGTCTAGCATGTCTGACATATCTGTAAAGATATAAACCTCCTATCATAGTTTATGGCTTTCTTTTAACCGCTTCCCGACCGGCGCACGACGATATACGTCGACAGAATGGCACGGACAGGCATAAGGGCGTATATATACGTCCCCTTTAAGATGCCGCCGTGCCATCGGGCACGCGCTGGTCGGGACCCTGGTGAGGCCAGTTGCGGGTCCCGTGGACTCGATCGCAGCGGGGACACCCGCGATCGTCTCACGGGAAGGCTGAACGGGGAGATGCGGAAATAAACAGCATCTCCCCGTTCTGCCTAGCAACTAGTGACGCCGATCTCTGCTCCCTGTGATTTGAGCAGTGATCAGCATTCACTAGCTTACAGCCACGCCCCCACCCACAGTAAGAAACACGCCCCTAGGCACACTTAACCCCTACACTGCCCCCTAGTGGTTAACCCCTTCACTGCCAGTGTCATTTATACAGGAATCAATGCATTTAAATAGCATTGATTGCTGTATAAATGACAATGGTCCCAAAAATGTGTCAAAAATGTCCGAAGTGTCCGCCATAATGTCACAGTCACAATAAAAATCGCTGATCGCCGCCATTACTAATAAAAAAATAAAATATTGATAAAAATTCTATAAAACTATCCCCTTTCTTGTAAACGCTATAACTTCTGCGCAAACCAATCAATAATCGCTAAATGCGATTTTATTTTTTTTACCAAAAATATGTAGAATACGTATCGGCCTAAACTGAGGAAAAAATATGTTTTTTTATATATTTTTGGGGGATATTTATTATAGCAAAAAATAAAAAAATGTGTTTTTTTCAAAATTGTCGCTTTTTGGTTTATAGCGCAAAAAATAAAAACCGCAGGGGCGATCAAATACCACCAAAAGAAAGCTCTATTAGTGGGAAAAAAAGGACGTCAATTTTGTTTGGGAGCCACGTTGCACGACCGCGCAATTGTCAGTTAAAGCTACGCAGTGCCGAATCGCAAAAAGGGGCCTGGTCCTTTTGGCTACAAATTGGTCCGGTCTGAAAGTGGTTAAGCTCAAGTCAAGTGTTATGTGAAGATTGATTTTTGACATGTAAAATAACATTTAGAAAAAATAAATTTTAATCCTATGCTGCTCCTAGTGGAAATTATGCACGAAGGTTTGATATTGCCCCTATAGGTTTTGATCAGGAAATTACATGCGTTTGAAGTCATTAATGTCCACACTACCTCCTGGGGGGATATAGAGTGTATACACATAACAGTGAGATAGATTGGAACAAGGGAAGGAGAGAAAGAAGTTGGACGAGGAGAGAACGGAGAAATGTAGGAGTGTTAGAGATGTCCTTTGGGACACACAGATGATATCTCTCAAAACAACATATTCACTTTCTTAAGTATTCATTTATATTTTTACCTTTTTGATTATTTAATTTGTTTGAGTATATGCTTAACTAACCCAGTAAATTTTGGTTGTTTCAGTTTTGGAGTGAAATTAATTCTAACTGCAGTATGACTTAGTTTCCCTTTTATATCTCAACAAAACTGATTTGAAAGTCATAAAATTGAATTAGTTCTAGTATGTGTTGAACCATAGATTTATTAAGTCTTGGTTGAATTACCAAGTTTGTATATGGTTAACAAAATTGTCCATATACCGTAAAAGAGGTTTATATTTGTAGACCTGTTTGTTTGAGAAGAAATCGCAACGTATTAGAATTGTTGTGGAAATTTTTATTAATGTATGTTTTCTGTAATATGCTCATGCGAGCGTATTCACACATAAAGACGTTGGTGGAAGACGATTGACTGCGGAAACCTTCCCGTGGACATGGCAGATCTGTTTGCTCTTTTAAGGATGTTCGTTTATGCCTCACCAAGAGACTGGCTACTTCATGGTGACTGCATTAACGCATAACCATACAAAATTATGGCCCACTGAGCCATGATAGAGTGCGGCTCGCATCATTGGTAGCAGTGGGAGTGTGCACACGGTCGTGTTCAGAGCCCTGTAAGTATATCTTCCAATTGTGAGATCCATGAGAGCATGGCTCTACACATGACCATCTGCACACGTCACTACTGGATTTCTATTTGATTATATACATGTGTGTGATTGGTTCTTTTTAAATAATACAAGTGTCTGATTGGCTGATTCTGAAGCCACCACCGTCCTTTGTTATTCATGTTTACAGTATAAATAAAGAGAGCTGCCTATCCTAGGGAGGATTCTGCTAAGCTCAATGTGATACCAGCATCTGTGTCACTTGGAGATATACAAGCATACTTTTGCCGGCATTATACAAGAGAGCTGTATTTGTACTTTTAAGCGCAAAGAAATCATTTGCTTCTAGGAGAAGCTAAAAATTTCCAGGACAAAATCAACACCTGGTTATTATCATAGTATGTAAAGCCAAGGAAAGACATTTACTAAGCCTTCAAGAAGTGTTGAGACATGGTATTTTTGTAACAAGAGCTTGTGGTAAATCATCATTTGTATCGCCCATATAATTGATATTTGAGGTTATATTCCTTATACCATCACCAATTATAATTGATATCATCTTGCACTGAATTTGTTAATATATATTGTGACAGACCTAGCCAGGACACGGGCTTTTTGAGAGGACTAACTACGAGCCTCCTGCCCACCGATCATGGGCCCTGGATTTTAAGGGGCACAGGGTGAAGGAGAACATTCAATGCTGTATATATGTGTATATATATGTGTGTGGTCTTATGCTGTTGGGACATACACTCTGATGCTAGTGTCATGAACTCAAGATGTTAATTGAGTTAGTTGATCCCATTGTCCTCTGCACAATGCAGGAGACGCTCCGTCTGTTACTGGTGGTCTCCTGCTATTGTGATGAGATGTCTTGTGGTGGTAATTATGATAATTTATAATCAACTGTGTTTAGCTCGGTGACCACAAGTCTGACTTGTAGTGAAATCCTGAGTCACATCGGCTGCTTAAAGGAATTAGCTAATTAGTTTATGTTAAGTTGTTACAAGTGTATTGTTAGAATAATATGAGCAGGAGGGGGGATCTCCTCTTCTACTGTATATAAATGTCATCTTTGTAATAAATCTTCAGTCCATGTTGGCACCAAGCAAGTGTTGTCTCGTTTGGTGCTTGGGAGCGGTTGGAATATCTTACACCTATATCCAGACTGAGAGGAAGTGTTATATGACGAACGCACTCAAGAGGAGTGTAGGGACGTTCCGTCACATATATATATATATATATATATATAGGCACATCGTTGTATTCCCTTTTTGTCTTCAAACTAGCATGGATAAACAAATTTGAATTATTTGGTTGATTTGTGGAAAGATGTGAAAATCTCCTAAACTATAGATTTTTGCATATTTCCATAAATATAATAATACTGTTAATATTTCAGTATAAACATCTGACATATTATGGATGCACTGCTGAGATCTGTCAAAGTTTGAAACAAGGTTTTGCCTGATCAGCGTGTGTCCCAGGCTGCACTGCAATGGCGGCCTTGCCAAGTCTCCCTCCACCTCCTCCTGCAGTGTCTTTTCCCCCTCAGGCAAATCCTCTGGTTCAGATACGCCAGCTAAGTCTGCTTCTGGGCATAGAATCTCATGTCTCTGGGCTGATCACCAGCAGCTGCCTTGGGGGTTTAGGGCGGTTTACTTACAGTGTCCTCCTTATCCGCTCCGGGTGAGCCACACTGCTGGAGGGCCGCAGCGGCACCAAAGACAGGGTAACCAGCGGGAGCGCTGTGTTAATCGGCTGCTCACATGCCGTTTCAGGCCACACCCCTGATATAGTCCTTTAAGGCCCCGAGTTCCCGTTCAGAAAAAGCAAAGATATGTCCAAAGGGAATTTTGGCTCCAGGAAAAAAGTTCAATGGGGCAATCATAAGGCCGGTGTGAGGGAAGGGTGTCACACCCCCCTTTCTGAAAACGTCCAGGTACTCATGGTAGGGCCTTGGAATCGCTTGGCATAGTTCTATGTCTGAGTCCATACACAACAAGGTAGAGGTTGGTGAGAGTGGTGCGGTCAGTCCAGTCAATCTGTGGATTATGAGCCTGTAACCAGGGTAGGCCCTAGATGACTTGAAATTAAAGTGATGAAATTGTGTCTAAGCGCAGAAGCTCCTGATGATTGGTGGAGGTTAGAAGTCCTGATCTTATGCGAGACCCATCAGCCAGGTAAGTCCTCGTTCTTTGGTTAGTAGTAGAATGTGTAGTTGTGCTGCGAAAGATAGGTCGATGAAACAGCTACAAGTTCACGAATCAACAAGTAGTGCGAGACACTTACGCAGCTTAGCTGGGCAGGAGCGTGCATAGGTACCGGCTTTTCCACAATATAGGCAGATATTATTCACCCATATGATGAGACATAGCATTTAAGAACAAAGACATGGTATTCAGCTGTTTGCTATTCTCCTCTAGCAGTCGGTGGGCCCAGGTTTGTGGTTCCCCTTGAAGTAAGGAAATTATGAACCCCACTTTGGTGGATTCTGAGGTAAAGGTCCGTGGCTGTAGAGTAAAGTAGAGCTGACATGCGTTACGGAATACTCTGAACTCCTATCGCCAGAGAACCTCTTAAGAGTTGGTACAAGAGCTTCAGGGGATGACATCATTACTGCAGGGACAATTGTTGTGGCAGGGTTGGATGCAGAAGCAGCGACAGGTGCTGCTGTAGCCAGGGACTAAACGTGCTCCTCCAGAGTCTTGACGGCTTGAGTAAAAGCAGCACGGTTCTGGCAGATTTCCTCTTGCAGGGTCCTCTTGCAGGCTCAGACATGGTTGCTTGGTACTTCATGTACCTGGTCAGTGAGCCTGACATGTAGAGGAAGGCCTCTCGTACAACTCTGACTTGAGGGCCACTAGTAGTGAAACACCAGCCACAAGACCACGGAGCAGTATGAGTGCCTGTAATCAGTCCAGTAGTCTGCATGGTAGCAGTCAGCAGGTAGGTATGGCAGGATGCTTGGCTGGTGACAGACTGCGGTGGTCAGTTGGAAGGAGGCACCAGATGGAGGCTCGCTGAACTGGAAGCTGTAGCAGGCTGGGTGAGCGAGATGCAGGGTCGAACAGGCCGTGTTAGTAACAATCGGACAGATCAGGCATAGACGGAAGACAGCAGAGAAGTCCAGTCACAAGCTGAGTCGGTACCAGGAGATCAATCGAGCAGAATCAGAAGGCAGAAGCGTAATCCACAAGACAAGCCGGGGTCAGGGTAGGTAGCAGGTAAACACAGGTTAGCGACAAGCCGGATCAAGATTAGAGGTCACACAGAGTCAGGATACAACACACAGAAGCTGCAGACCAAACAGCAATGAGTCCAGGCTGCAGGCCAGTATAAATAGCCTGCTTGGTGCCAGCATTAGTGACAGATGCTTGAGTGAGCATGCCCGCACACCGATGCTCTTGACTATGCACATCTGCCTGGGCATCAGCGTGCACTGACGGACTCCAGCAATACCACGGACATGCATTCCCTGGAATTTCTGAGATTTCTAGTTTCCGTATTGACATTGCTTGTCTAAATTCCTTGAGTGCAATGTTGATGTGGTTGTGCACCTTGGCACAAATGATTTGTCCCAGAATGATGTGTGTTTGGTACTATGACGATTTTCAGACTTTGAACCAGGATCTTCAACAGTTAAATTTTCTTGCCTGTGAATAATGGAAAACAAGAGAAAGAACTTCGTATAGTAGATTTCAATGTTTGGTTAAAGGATTGGTGCAAGGCTGAAGGTTTTGGTTTTGTTAGTCATGATGCTATCTGTTAAGCCCCATACACACAGTCAGACTTTTTCATGGATTCTGTCCGATCGGACAATGTTGTTGAAAAATCAGACCGTGTGTATGCACCATCGGACAGTGTACGTCGGTTTGTCCGACGGACAAAGTCTTATCTCCTGCTGGAAAGATTTGCCGACAACACGGTCCGATCACACCAAATCCGATCGTGTGTACGGTTGTCCGACCGGACAAAGTGCTACGCATGCTCAGATCACATTACAAGACCAAAGCTATTGGCTACTAGCCTCTACGTAGTCCCGTCGTAGGCAACAATCGTCACCGCGTTCAGAATGATCGGATTTTCCGACAACTTTGTCTGACCGTGTGTACGCAAAACCAACATCAGACAAAGTATGACTGACATGGTCCGACGGACCTGGTCCGCGGATTGTCCGACCGTGTGTATGGGGCTTTAGTCTGACATTGAGCTGTACAAGAGAGTTGGTCTGCATCCCTCACACAAGGGCACTGAGCTTTTTAGACATGCATTTAAACTGAGAGATGGGGCAGAGATGTAATTGATGAGGAGCATTTCTGTCCCCAGCAGGTTGGAACAAATCTGAGGGTTTGTGTTGCCAACGACTGGGCTGATGGGGTGGTCACCTCAGTTGAAGTTTCTGGTGGTAAAAATAAAGCAGTAGATAGCAGTGTTTGTCTTGTCATGTGCACTTATGCCCGTAGTTTAGGCAACAGGCTTTGTGAGCTGACAGTTCTTATGTCTCTAGGGACAACGTGGACCTTGTTGCAATTACAGAGATGTAGAGTAGGGAAGAGGGAAGGTGGAGTTGTCATCTATGTAAAAAATAGCATAATGCTAACATTAATAAAAAAAAAAAAATGAAATACTGGAAACCCTCTGGGTCTGCCTTCCAACCAGAGAGGGATTTTCCCTTAGAATTGGTGTAGTAAACAGACCTCAAGAACAGACTGAAGATTATAACTTGCTGATTGACAAGATAACTGAAAAAGCAATGAAGGGAGAGGTTTTGATTATGGGTGACTTTAACGTGCCTGCCATTTACTGGGGTTCTCAAACTGCTATTACAAGCAAGAGCAGGAATGTAATGGAAGCATTGAATGGGGTTTCTTTAAAACAGTAAAAAGCCCAACCCGAGGTGACCATATTCTAGACCTAGTACTGACAAATGGGGATAGACTGTCTGATGTTGAGGTGGGAGAGAATTTGGATTCTAGTGATTACCAATGTCTAAAGAATTTTAGATTTAAAAAAAGTACACATTTTGCTGAAATGAGGAAATTTCTAAGAAATTAATTGAAAGGTTGGAGTAAAATGACAGGAGTAAGTAATCAGTGGGCACTATTAAAGTCTGCCATCCTGGAGGCAACTAGATTATTCTTACTAACTTGCCTTACATACATATAAACAGAAGAAAAAAAAAAAAAAACAATATGGTTCACTAAAGAGGTATGTAGGATAGTAAAGGAAAAAAAAAAAACTAGCATATAGAAGATTCAAGGAAACAGGAGTTGTAGCTGACAGAGAAGAGTAGACAAAAGAAGGCCAAACACATTATTAGTGCTGCCAAAGCACACAAAGAGAAGAGAATTGCTAAATCTATTAACCACTTCCCGACTGGCTCCCATACATATATCTCCTGCGCGAATCGCCTGTTAAGAGCCATAGCAGGCGTGCCCGCTGCATGGCGGGGGACCCGATGCGTGTGGCCGGCGGGTGCGATCGCAGGCACGAGAGCCAGAACAGGGATTTGTGTGTGTAAACACACAAATCCCTGTTCCGACAGGGGAGGGTAGACAGATCGTGCATTCCTACTAAGTAGGAACAGCAATCTGGCTCCTCCTCTAGTCAGTCACATCCCCTCACACTTAGAAACGCACCTAGGGAACACACTTAAACCCTTGATCGCCCCTAGTGTTAACAACTTCTCTGCCAGTGACATTTATACATTTATAAATGTCAGTGGTCCCTAAAAAAGTGTCAAGTGTCCGATCAGTCCGCCGCAATATTGCAGTCCCAATTAAAAAAAAAAACACAGATTGCCGCCATTACTGGTAAAAAAAAAAAAAAAAAATAATAAAAAGTGCCATAAATCTATTGCTTATTTTGTAGAAGCTATAACTTTTGTGCAAACCAATCAATATGCGCTTATTGCGTTTTTTTTTATTTTTAATTTTACCAAAAATATGTTGAATACACATTGGTCTAAACTGATGAAGAAATTTAGTTTTTTTTTTTTTTTTTTTTGGGGGGGGATATTTATTATCACAAAAAGTAAAAAATATTGTTTTTTGTTTAAAATTGTCGCTCTTTTTTTGATTATAGCACAAAAAAAAAAACTACAGAGATGAGCAAATACCACCAAAAGAAAGCTCTATTTGTGTGGAAAAAAAGGATGGCAATTTTGTTTGGGTACAACGCAATTGTCAGTTACAGCAACGCAGTGCCATATCAAAAAAAAATGGCCTGGTCATTAGGGGGCAAATCCTTCCAGGGCTAAAGTGGTTAAGAAAGGTGATAAAACCTTTTTTAGGTACATTAGCGATAGAAGAAAAAAATACAATGGGATCACTAGAATTAAAACTGGGCAAACCATTTAAACAATTACTTCTGTTCAGTCTTCTCAGAAATAAATTGCACTAACAATAACAAGTTCGGGAATCATATTGGTTCTAGTAATAATGGTTTATTTTTAGGATTTTTGGAGACAGAGGTAGCAGAGGAACTGGCTTCAGTACAGGGCACTTTCACCCCCTTCCTGCCCATGCCAATTTTCAGCACTGTCGCATTTTAAACAACAATTGCGCAGTCATGCACCACTGTACCCAAACAATTTTTTTTTCACCCCCCCCCAAATAGAGCTTTCTTTTGGTGGTAGTTGATCACCACTGGGTTTTTTATTTGCTAAACAAATAAAAAAAGAAAAATTAGAAAAAATGTGTTTCTTCGTTTGTTATAAAATCTAGTAAGAAAGTTTTCTCCTTCACTGACGGGCACTGATGAGGCTGCACTGACGGGCACTAATATGCAGCACTGATAGGCACTTATAGGCGGCACCGATAGGCATTACTGATGGGCACTGTTTGGCATCCTTGATGGGCACTGATTTTCATCGCTGGTGGGCCTGCACTGATAATCAATGCGCTGATTACTAATTACTATCATTACCAAGATCAGAGATGCGGTGCGTCAGAGCGACACACCGCACCAATCACCGATCTGCGCGCCCTCGAGCAGCTTATTCCGCTGTACATCATATGACACCCAGTCAGGATAATACAACCACCCTGCGACCGTCATTCTGCATATGGTGGGTGGGAAGTGGTTAAAGCTTAATAAAGCAATGGGCCCTGATGGTATTTATCCCAGCGTTTTAAGAGAACTTTGAGATATAGTTGTGGGACCATTAACCACTTCAGCCCCGAAAGGATTTACCCTCTTCCTGGCACTTTTTGCGATTCGGCACTGCGTTGCTTTAACTGACAATTGCGCGGTTGTGCAATGTTGTACCCAAACAAAATTTACGTCCTTTTTTTCCCACAACTAGAGCTTTCTTTTGTTGGTATTTGATCGCCTCCGTTTTTTATTTTTTGCGCTATAAACAAAAAAAGAGCGAGAATTTTGAAAAAAAAGCTTTATTTTTTACTTTTTGCTATAATAAATATCCCCCAAAAATATATCTAAAAAAAAAAATATTTAGGCCGATGTGTACATATTTTTGGTAAATTTTTATTATTATTTTTTTTTATTTGTAATGGCGGCGATCTGTGATTTTTTTTCGGGACTGTGACATTATGACTGACACTTGACACAATTTTTTTGACCATTGTCATTTATACAGCGATCAGTGCTATAAAAAGGCATTGATTACTGTGTAAATGACACTAGCAGTGAAGGGGTTAACCATTAGGGGGCAATGAAGGGGTTAAATGTGTCCTAGGGAGTGATTATAACTGTGGGGGGGGGGGGCTACAACACACATGACAGTGATCACTGCTCTCGATGATAGAGAGCAGTAATCTCTGTCATGACACTAGGTAGAACGGGGAAATGCTTTGTTTACAAAAGCATATCCCCATTCTACCTCTCCATGACACGATTGCGGGCATCAGTTGAAGTCAAGTTAATGGAATCACTGCTAAAGGATTATTGATCACTTAAAAATACACAACTTGCTGGACCCAAAGCAGCGTGGCTTTACTGAGGGCAGATGATGTCAGACTAATCTGATTGAATTTTTTGACTATATTACCAATGTTTTGGACCAGGGTGATACTGTGGGCATAGCATATTTTGATTTACCAAGGCACTTACAGTTCCACATAATGATCTCATACAAAAGTTGTACAAGCTAGGACTTAACCCATGGGTGGTTCAGTGGATATGCAGTTGACTAAAGCAGTGGTCATCAACCCTGTCCTCAGGACCCACTAACAGGCCAGGTTTGCAAGATAACTGAAATACATCACAGGTGATATCAGTTGCTGCTCAGTGATTGCAGTATTCTAGTCTGCATCTCCCCAAGGTAATACATAAAACCTGGCCTGTTAGTGGGCCCCGAGGACAGGGTTGATGACCACTGGGCTAAAGGACAGATACCAGAGTGTGGTTGTAAATGGGGTTAATTCAGAACAGAGACCAGTAATGGTATACCACAAGGCTCTGTACTGTTTAATCTATATTTAAGTCATAACTAAAGGTTTTTGTTGGGCAAGGTATGTCTTTTTGCTGATGATACAAAAAGGTGTGTAATAGGGTTTATATCCCTGGAGGTGTCTATAACATGGAGAATGCTTTGGCATTTCTGGAAGATTGGTCAAAGCAGTTGAGACTGCAGTTCAAGGTTTCTAAATGTAAAATAATGCACCTAGGGAAACATATTGTGTTAGCCAGCACTACAGAGGAAAACTGGGGGTACTTATTTCAGATGATTGCAAAAGAGCAAACAGTGTGACCAGGCAGTGGGAAAAGAAAATAGAATTCTAGGATGCATCACTAGAGGGATCACCAGCAGGAGGAAGGAGGTTTCTGGAGACCTCACTTACAGAAAGATATTAATAAAATAGAACGAGTCTAAAGACAGGTAACAAAAATGGTGAAAAGTCTGGGGGCTAAAACATATTGAAAGAGACTTCAGGAACTTAATATGTACAGTCTGGAGGAAAGAAGGAAAGGGGGAGACATGATTGAAGCCTTTAAATACATTGGGGGGGGGGGCTTGGCTGAGATTTGAATGAGGCAGGACGTGTTTTTTCTGAGCTCCTGATATATCCTGCATAATCCGACTCCATTCTGGGTAATTAACACCCTAGCATCTCTTACTTTATCCTGCGCTGCTAGGGAACAAGGCAGGTAAATGCAGACCCGAAAATTGGCATCCGCACTGCACATACCTCAGTCCCAGAGACTTCAGAAGAACCAGCCCACGTGTGCACCGGCAGCAAACTTGCCAGCGGTGCTCTCTTTCTCTCCTGACAGGCCTGCAGCATGGATGGAGGTCAGTAAGCCGTCCGCGGGGGGGGGGGGGTCTCTCCCTCGCATTGCTCCTTTTTCCCCATCTACATCTGCTGGATCAGCCCCGCAGCAGGCAGAGGAAATCCTGGTAGCGGCTATCACTAAGCTGATCCTGGCAGCCATAGAGGAGTCTAGGGGTGCCCTCATGCTTCGGATTGATCACCTGACATCCGAGTGCACACATTCGGAATGACCTGGATAAAATCAGGGGAAGGCTGACAGAGGCGGAGGGGAGGCTGTCAGAGGTTGAGGGTTCCGCGACCACAAATTCCTCCCAATTTGCTGAGCTGTTGGCCCAGATGAGCGTGATGGCGAACAAAATGGAGGACACTGAAAACAGGCAGCATTGCAATAATATCAGAGTTGTGGGGCTCCCAGAAAAGGCTGAGGGGAATAATCCTGCCCTATTTGCTGAACAGTTCTTTCAAGATCTCTTTCAGCTGCAGCATGTCTCTCCCACTTATGTGGTGGAAAGGGCCCATCCTGTGCCTATAGGTGATCGTCCTCCAGGAGCCTTTCCAAGACCTTTCCTGGTGTGATTTCTAAATTTCTGTGACAGGGATTTAATTCTGACAGAGACACGCAAGAAGGAAGAGTTGCAGTATGTGAATGCCAAGATCATGCTTTTTCCAGATTTTGCTGTGGAAACACAGAAGAAACGCTGCTCTTACACTGAGATCCATAAGCATTTGCGTCTCAAAGGCCTGAAGTATAGCATGCTGTATCCGAGTAAGCTGCGGGTGGAACACCAAAGTACTGTAAAGTTCTTTGAATCCTCAGGAGTTGCCACGAATTATCATCTAAACCTGTTTAATTACTGTTAAATCCGTGTTACCAGGGTTGTTCATTTGACTGAACGCGTGGGTCTGTTGGGCCCTTGGCATATACAGTATCTTACAAAAGTGAGTACACCCCTCACATTTTTGTAAATATTTTATTTTATCTTTTTATGTGACAACTCCAACACTGAAGAAATTACACTTTGCTACAATGTAAAGTAGTGAGTGTACAGCTTGTATAACAGTGTAAAGCCCCATACACACGGTCGGACAATCCGCGGACCAGGTCCGTCGGACCATGTCCGTCATACTTTGTCCGATGTTGGTTTTGCGTACACACGGTCGGACAAAGTTGTCGGAAAATCCGATCATTCTGAACGTGGTGACGTTTGTTGCCTACGACGGGACTACGTAGAGGCTAGTAGCCAATAGCTTTGGTCTTGTAATGTGATCTGAGCATGCGTAGCACTTTGTCCGGTCGGACAACCGTACACACGATCGGATTTGGTGTGATCGGACCGTGTTGATGGCAAATCTTTCCAGCAGGAGATAAGACTTTGTCCGTCGGTCAAACCGACGAACACTGTCCGATGGTGCATACACACGGTCTGATTTTTCAACAACCTTGTCCGATCGGACAGAATCCATGAAAAAGTCCGACCGTGTGTATGGGGCTTAAATTTGCTGTCCTCTCAAAATAACTCAACACACAGCCATGTCTAAACCACTGGCAACAAAAGTTCACCTTCTGTTTTGAGGATGCCCCACAGATGCTCAATAGGGCTTAGGGCCATCACCTTTACCCTAGCTTCTTTAGCAACCCAGTGGTCGTCTTGGAGGTGTGTTTGGGGTTGTTATGTTGGAATACTGCCCTGCGGCCCAGTCTCTCGAAGGGAGGGAATCATGCACTGCTTCAGTATGTCACAGTAGGTGTTGCTATTTATGGTTCCCTCAATGAACTGTAGCTCCCCAGTTCCGGCAGCACTCATGCAGCCCCAGACCATGTCACTCCCACCACCATGCTTGACTGTAGGCAAGACACACTTGTCTGTACGCCTCACCTGGTTGCCGCCACACACATTTGACACCATCTAAACCAAATAAGTTTATCTTGGTCTCATCAGACCACAGGACATGGTTCAAGTAATCCATGCCCTTAGTCTGCTTCTCTTCAGAGGGCTTTCTTGTGAGTCATCTTTAGAAAGAGGCTACCTTCTGGGACGGCAGCCATGCAGACCAATTTGATGCAGTGTGCAGCATATAGTCGGAGCACTGACAGATGGACCCCCCCCCCCACCCCTTCAACCTCTGCAGCAATGCTGGTAGCACTCATACGTCTATTTCTTAAAGACAACCTCTGGATATGACCCTGAGCAAGTGCACGCAACTTTTTTAGTTGACCATGGTGAGGCCTGTTCTGAGTGGAACCTGTCCTGTTAAACCACTGTATGGTCTTGGCCACCGTGCTGCAGCTCAGTTTCAGGGTCTTGGCAATCTTCTTATAGCCTAGGCCATCTTTCTGTAGAGCGACAATTCTTTTTTCCATATCCTCAGAGAGTTCTTTGCCATGAGGTGCCATGTTGAACTTCCAGTTACCAGTATGAGAGATTGAGAGCTATAACACCAAATTTAACACACATGCTCCCTCATTCACACCTAAGACCTTGGAACACTAACGAATCACATGACACCGGGGAGGGAAAATGGCTAATTGGGCCCAATTTAGGCATTTTTTTTAGGGCTGTACTCACTTTTGTTGCCCGCAGTTTAGACATTAATGGCTGTGTGTTGAGTTATTTTGAGGGGACAGCAAATTTACACTGTTTTACAAGCTGTAGGCACCTTTCACATTGACGGACCGTTCAGGTCCGCCTGTCAGTTTTGACGGCGGACCTGAACAGGGGCACCATGCTAGTCTATGGAGCGACGGATGTCAGCGGTGACATGTCCACTGACATCCGACCCGATCTGCCAAAAGCAGACGGATGATCCTACGTCCGGATCCGTCGCTGGCGGATTGGGTGAGATCTGATGAAAACGGACACGCTGTCCGTTTTCCTCCGATCTCTCCGTAGAGACCAGCGGTGCTTGACAAGCCCCTACCCGCTCAGTGAGCAGAGAGGGCCTTGTCATCCGCCGGCTCAGCGGAGCTCAACAGAGAGATCTCCCCGCTGAACCGGCAGACAGAGGCGGACTCCATGCAAGCGGATCTGCCTTGTGTGAAAGGGGCCGTACACTCACTACTTTACATTGTAGCTAAGTGTAATTTCTTCAGTGTTGTCACATGAAAAGGTATAATAAAATATTTACAAAAATATGAGGGGTCTACTCACTTTTGTGAGATACTGTAGGTTTTCTACAAAGTGCTTACATGTGCCTTCTCTGACATTATTTTTCCTCTGTTTCATTTAATGCTGTTGGACGTTTTTGCCACAGGACTTTTGCAGATGACTGTCTGGTGTTGATACACTAGCTACCTTCCAGTGATTGTTTCTATGGGTTTTGGGTATAAGCTGAATGCCAGGTTTTCCTTTTCTTTTTCTGTTAGGTATTACAGCAGGGTATGTTTTTTGGGTTAACATGTGCCATCATGTGGGGACTTTATGCAACTACACCTATTAACTGTTTTGTTCTGCAGCTTCTCTGGAGCACAGGGGCTGGACTGTGTGCCTTTCGCTGTCTCCATGGGTATATTGTTATGGTATTTAAACTGTAATTATGGCGGTTAATATATTGTCTTGGAATATCCGAGGCCTTAATGATAAAGTTAAAAGAGCAGCTATGTTTACCTAGTTAAAAGCAGCTAGGCCACATATTGTTCTCCTGCAAGAGACCCATTTGTACGGGAGAAATGTATTATCTCTACGTAGGCCTTGGATACAGAGAGTGTACCATGCCTCATACTCCACGTATGCTAGAGGGGTAACTATTCTGCTTGGCAAAAGTATTTCTTGCACAGTTCAGAAGGTGATCTCTGATCTGGGGGGGACGCTTTGTTATCCTAGTGTTGGATATTCATCAGGTCAAAAATGGTGTCACAATTATTATATGATCTGTTGGTAACATTAGCTCCGTATATATGCATCTTCCTCTACTCCTGACTTTAATGCCATTCTGGATGGCGGGCTGGATGCTACTAATCCACTAAGGCTTCCCCCCACAGATTTTCTATTCTGGGTATCTGCTGCTCAACAGTTGTGGAGGTAGAAGAATCCTGGGGTTAGAAGCTACTTATGTTTATCTTGTACTCACAGCATCCAGGATAGATCATGCCTTTGCTAATGACTTATGTTTAAAACTAGGGATGGGCCTGATTTTCGAATCGAACATCGGCCGTTCGTCCGCTCGTCAAGTTCAGAACTCTGCGGGCCGTTCGCATCAAATTCGTGTGATGTGAAGGGCCCACAATGCACTGCGCCAGTCGCAGTGCATTGCTGGCTGATGATTGGCCAAGCATGCACTGTGACCCTGCATGCTTGGCCAATCATAGCGCCAGCAGCGAGGAGAGCAATAATTGGTCACAGGCAGGATGCCTGTGGCCAATTATAGCTCAGGGGGTTTAGTACACACCCCACACTATATAAGGCCGCCGCGCCGGCGGCCTTGTGTAGTGTTCCGGTGTTCAGGGAAAGAGGATTGATAGGCAGGGACAGTGTGAACTATTTTTTATTCATTTCCGTGTGGGGAAAGTGCAGGGAAAGAGGAATAATAGGCAGGGATAGTGTGTTCTTCTCAGGCATTTGCGTGTGGGGAAAGTGTAGGGAAAGAGGAATAATAGGCAGGGATAGTGTGTTCTTCTCAGGCATTTGCGTGTGGGGAAAGTGCTGTTCTCTACAAATACAGCCATCTGAAGGAGTTAGTGTGTGTGTGCTGTGTGAGTCTAGCACAGCACTGTATACAACCTGCACCTGTATCTGCCCTTCTGCCCTGGTGTCATCTAATCCAGCCATCTGCAGGAGTTAGTGTGTGTGTGTGTTGTGTGAGTGCAGCACAGTATACAACATGCACCTGTATCTGCCCTGCTGTCATCTAATCCAGCCATCTGCAGGAGTTAGTGTGTGTGTGTTGTGTGACTCCAGCACAATATACACTACCCAATAGCTCTCCCTGCAGACCATTACAATGTCTGGAAGGCCAACAAGGAGAGGCAGACAGTCACGAGCCAAGAAAACAGGGCAAGCAGGCTCTGTGTCTAGAGACAACAGTGCTGGTCATGGACGCGGTGCATCGTCATCAGCACGTGGCCATGGGACACGCTTGTCCTTATTTTCGGCAGCTGGACATGTTGAGCCGCATCATGCCGAAGGCTTGGTAGAGTGGATGACCAAGCCCTCCTCATCCTCTCTCACCCAGGCTCAGGGTACTGGCAAAGCAGCTGCCAACGCGTACTCAATGTCATCAGTCACCCCTTCCCTAGACCCACCATGTCCTCCTGAGGAGTCCCCCGAACTGTTTAAGCACAGTGTTGGGTACATGCTCCAGGAGGATGTCCAGCGTTTTGAAGGCTCCAATGATGATACCCAGCTAGAGGAAGGCAGTAGTGTGAGCGCAGAGAGGGGCTGCTCAAGGACAGCAATCTGGCAGTCATGTTCCACCAGCTGCAGCATACTGCCAGGTTTGCTCCAGTGGAGAAGAGGGAGGGGATGATGAGGTCACTGACTCCACTTGGGTGCCTGAACGGACAGAGGAGGAGGAGGAGGCACATCTCCAACGAGGCAGGATGCCCTTTCGGGGGCCAGCTTGAGGGAAGCACATCAACTGAATCACACCGCAGAGCTCCGCCTGTGCAGGGCACTGCCTCTGCGCGTTATTACAAAAGTTCTTTGGTGTGGGCCTTTTTTGAGACGAGTGCATCAGATCGCACCGCTGCTATTTGCAACATATGTCTCAAGCGTATCTCGCGTGGCCAAAACATCAGCCGCTTGGGCAGCACAAGCATGACCAGACATATGTTGACCTGCCATGCAGCTCGTTGGCAAGCGCACCTTAAAGACCCACACCAAAGAACAAAGCGGACCTCCAACCCCTCTCTATACCTTCAGTCCTCTCTGAAAGCTGCACTGAGAGGAATGAAGGTGTAGAATTAGGTGTGTCACAGCCAAGTACTTGCAGGCACTTTGCTAGCAGTACACCGACGTCCGATTGTACCAAGCAAATTTCCCTGCCCCAGATGCTGGACCGTTTAAAGAAGTTCACTCCCAGCCATCCACATGCCCAGCGGTTGAATGCTAGCTTGGCTAAATTGCTAGCACTTCAACTGCTGCCTTTTCAGTTGGTAGACTCGGCCCCCTTCCGTGAGTTTGTGCAATGTGCGGTTCCTCCGTGGCAGGTTCCCAAACGCCACTTTTTCTCATGGAAGGCGATTCCGGCTCTCTACCGGCATGTGGAAGGCAATGTCTTGGCCTCGCTGGACAGGGTGGTCAGCGGTAAGGTGCATATTACCACTGACTCATGGTCCAGCAGGCATGGACAGGGACGTATGGCTCACATCCTTAACCTGGTGGTGCAGCGGTTCTTGGGCAGGTACCCAGGCTTACAGGATGTCCTGAGGCAGGCCAGGAAAGTCTGTGTGCATTTCCGCCGATCATATAATGCCAGTGCTCGGCTGGCTGAGCTGCAAAAAGGAGTTGAACCTGCCTAAGAACCGTCTTATATGTGACATGCCCACCAGGTGGAACTCAGCGTTGACCATGCTGCAGCGACTGCACACGCAGCAGAGGTCCATCAATGAGTACCTGTGGGACTACGGCACCAGGACAGGGTCAGGGGAGCTAGGATTTTTTTCACCATGCCAGTGGAGCATGATCAGGGATGCATGCACTGTCCTGTCACCATTTGAGGAGGCCACGAGGATGGTGAGCAGTGACAGTGCATGCATTAGTGACACTGTACCTCTTGTCCACCTGTTGGAGCATACGCTGCGTGGAATAATAGACAGGGCACTCGAGGCAGAACAGAGGCAGGAAGAGGAGGACTTCCTTGCCTCTAAAGACCCCCTTTATCCAGACAGTGTTCCTTCTCTCCCACCCATCACACAGGAAGAGGAGGAGGAGGAGGAGGATTGTGTCAGCATGGAGGTGGAGCCTGGTACTCAGCATCAGCAGCAGCAGCAGTCTTTTAGGGATGATTTACAGTCCCAAGAAACCGGTGGACTTGTACGTGGCTGGGATGCTGTCGTCCTCAGTGACCCAGAAGACTCCGGACCGAATGCCTCAGCTAACCTACGTTGCATGGCATCCCTGATCCTGCAAAGCCTGCGGAAGGATCCTGGTATTCTTCGGATCAAGGAGAGGGACCATTACTGGCTGGCCACTCTCATTGATCCATGGTACAAGGGTAAGGTTGCGGACCTTATCTTGCCGTCGCAGAGGGAGCAGAGGATGAGACATCTCCGGGAGGCCTTGCAGAAAAGTCTGTGCAACGTGTTCCCAGAGACTGGGAGGTTACAAACTCCTAGTCCTGGACGATGAGTTGCTGAGGCTTCGGTCAGTAGCAGAAGGAGCGGTGGGGAAGGTGGACGTTGGACTGATGCGTTCAGACAATTTTTTAGTCCGCAGCCCCAAGGTATGATCGTCTTCAGCAACCATCGCCAGCGTCTGATATACATGGTGCAGGAATACCTAGGGGCAAGGTCAGACTTGGACACCTTTCCCACCGAAAATCCTCTGGCTTACTGGGTCTTGAGGATGGATCACTGGCCAGAGCTTGCACAGTATGCAATTGAGCTACTGGCCTGTCCTGTATCCAGCATTCTTTCGGAACGCACATTCAGTGCTGCTGGAAGCTTGGTCACCGATCACAGGGTGTGCCTGTCCACCGACTCGTTGATCGAGTGACCTTCATAAAGATGAATCAGTCTTGGATCACCACCAGCTACCAGTCACCTGAAGCTGATATAACTGAATAATTTATTTTGAAATGTCACATCCCTTCAAGACTGCCTATGCTGATGCTGAGTGACTGTCCTGTTACGTTGACTGACTATCCTCTTCCTCCTCAATGATCCTAATGATAGCTTGGAAGAACATTTTTGTTTCTGGGTGCCACCACCAGTGGCTAAGGCCCAATTTTTCAGCCCCTGTTTAACAGGGGCGTGTAATTACAATTTTTTATGCAATGCTTTGCAACAGGTCTCATTGCTGTGCTCCAAGTACAGTATCTGTGAGGGGTTGCAGTGTTGTGGCATCAGCACCAGTGCCTAAGGCACAATTCTTCAGCCCCTGTTTAACAGGGGCGTGTAATTACAATTTTTTATGCAATGCTTTGCAACAGGTCTCATTGCTGTGCTCCAAGTACAGTATCTGTGAGGGGTTGCAGTGTTGTGGCACCAGCACCAGTGCCTAAGGCACAATTTTTTCAGCCCCTGTTTAACAGTGGCGTGTAATTACAAATCTTGATCTAATAATTCACAGCAGGGCCCATTCCTGTGCCCACCAAGAGTAACTGTGAGGGCTTACAGTGTTGTAGCACCACCACCAAAGGCCCAATTTTTCCTACCACTGTTCAAGAATGGCATGTAATTACAATTCCTGATATAATAGTTCACAGCAGGGCGTTCCAGTGCCCACCAAGAGCAGCTGTGAGGGCTTACAGTGTTGTGGCAACACCAACATCTAATGGGGCAAATTTCTGCAGAGTATATACGGCAGGCCCCTACTTTCAAACATCCAACTTAGAAACGACTCCTACTTGCAAACGGAAGGAGAAAACAGGAAGTGAGTGGTAGCCATGCCATTTTTCTCAAAGATTTTCATCCATATTGCCAGGACAGGACATGACATTAAAGCCGCAAGCAGTTTTAAATGGCTTATTTTTTTCCTTTACAAATGTAATTTTGTGCAGGGACAGTTCTAAACACGGGAAACACATGCCACTTCACAGGCATACTTTAGACACCCCCCAGGTACCATATTTAAAGGAATACTTCACTTTTTTTTTCACTTTATGCATCATTAAAATGACTGCTCAATAAAAAACGTCAGTTTTTAAAACTTCTTTTTGCATTATTACATGTCCCCTGGGGCAGGAACCGGGTCCCCAAACCTTTTTTATGACAATAACATACATATTGGCCGTTATAATTAGCACTTTAGATTTTGAATGTTCGCGTCCATTGTAACTAATAGGGTTCTAACGTTCGCGCAAACTTTCGGTCCGTTCGCAGGTTCTGGTGCGAACCGAACCCGGGGGTGTTCGGCTCATCCCTATTTAAAACTAGTACATACTTTAAATTATTTGGTGGGTGGTCTGTCGGATCATGATCCTTTATTGATAACCTTTTCATTGGCGGCCATGATTGGAGGAAGTGCATGACGGCTATCACCTGGTTGGTTACAGATAGAGCAGGTGACACAAAAGGTGCAAACGCATATGTCTGAGTTTTGGGATGACAATAAATCCTCTGCTGCAAACACAGTGGTTTACTACACCTTCAAGGCTGTGATGAGGGGACAGTATATATAATCGGCCATTACGGCAGTGCGTAAGGACCATGTGGCAGAAAGGGAGAGTGTGCAGATTTTTAAATAGCAGAAAAACAAACACAAAACGTGAGTTGCCAGGTGGACTAAAGTTTGTGCTGGAAGATGCCTCAGGCCTTCCTGCTCTCAAGGATAGGGAGATTATAGTATTCAGAGAGAAAAGAAGAAAAAGAGGGTGCACCAGCCTTGTGCATTATCCTTAAATGTCTTTTTTTATAAAAAAATTTGATAAAAATATTACTCACAAACATGTGGAAAAAAATTTGCAATGCAAACGATCTCCAGATGACAGCAATTGGTTTACTGACAAACAGGCTCCAGATGGTAACAAAGGAGATATCAAGGGCCACTGCCAGCTGACATGTTTCAAAGGGATACCTTCTTCCTCAGAGCCTAGCAGTGTTGTCCCCTACAGCTTCCCATATATAAATACACACACACACACACACAACAATGAGCATTTGGGGAGGCTTCTCCCAGAGGGGTCCAAAGGTGCCACCCACGTTATTGGGTGGCTCACAGCTAAGGCTGACGCCCACTAGGCAATTCATACACTTAGTACAGTGGATGCACAGGGCGAGTAATGTCCCGCATTACAGATATCTGTGTATGCACTAGGGGGCCGTAACCAGAGTCTACAGAGGACAGTAACGAAAAATAGTATTTAAATGCTATCAATGACCAAGCTAAAAGGACAGATGGTAACAATACTAGTTTGTGTAAGGCATCTGCGACCTCAACAAGCAGTGTTAGGCATCGCAGACTCACCCAGTCATCTGCCCACCGGTCTCCTCCACACACTGCCATTGGTGCCAGCAAAGGGGGGAAGGGGGGATGAAGAGGGAGCCGGGACATAATTCTATCAGAAACAACAGTCGATGCAGCGACTCTCTTCTATTCTGCCATTTAGAGGTTTAATTCATGGCCTGTCCCGGTGTTCTGTCAAAAAATGTCCGCCTATCGAAAAGTGCGCAGTACTCAGTGGACAGTATCCGATGGGGGACACTATCCGTCAGGACACCGGCCCTGGACCGCATGCCACGTTGTTTGCATTCCAAAAAAAAAGGAAGTGCGGGCCGGACACAATTTCCTATGTGTCCGGCATCGTACACTGCTGACGTCGCCGGCGGCCGCCACCATTTTGTTGAAGAGACTAACTAGGGGACAATTGTGGACAGTAATGCCACTCTAGAAAGTTTGATGAGTGAGAAGATAAAAAAAGGCATACAGTTCTCCTCAAAGTGTTGCCACCAGCTGGACGATTGGAGAAGAATCAGCAAGCCCCTCTAGGATTCGCCACCCCAGCAATAATCTGCTCAAATACTCACTCCCAATCAAATCTAGGGGAATGAGATGTATGCACTAAACAGTGTATGTGCATACATATGCATACACATGCTCTCAATTAGTATTTAGATAATAAAATATTAAAATACCGCACATGTAGAGCCGAAGGGACAACAAGGAACATTAATTGATAAAATATCAAATGGTACATCAAATAGTATTAACATGAATAAATTCATTAAAAAATTAATTAAAGGGTCGCATGCGCAGCTCTCAGACATGGCGGATGTGTAGACGCTGAGCTCCGCATCCCGTCTGCTCTCCAGACCCCCTTAACGCCTATATCCTGAAAAAATCGCCACGGGGGTAAACACAAATACTCCCTGCATGTCTGTAGCACCCCATGGGCAAAATTGGCCAGCAAAAACACTGCTACAGGCCACTGCTGGACCCGCGATACCAGACCGCGATGGATAGATATCTTACTAGGCCGCAATCCCCGGCCTTGCCTACATCCGCGGCCCCGTTCGCTGCTATGGACCCCTCGTTGGGGATGGACGACCCAGGCAGTGGCTCATTTCAAGCACAGGACACTCAGAATCCTCCTGCAATGGCCCCTCAAGTTACACAGGCCGTGTTAACCCCTGAATTGCTGGATGTAAAGCTCCAGGCCATCCTCCAGCAAATGACACATAACTTCGCTGCAGAGGTGGGCAAATTTTCCCAGGAACTGCAGGGGGAAATTGCCCAAATAGGAGAAAGAACTGATGCTATAGAGACTAAGTGATGAGCTTGTCCATTATGTACAGGAATTAGAGGAGGAAACTTCCTTACTATAACACACTGTATCCCAGCTCAAATTGCAACAGGAGGACCTGGAAAATGGGGAGAGACGTCAGAACTTATGCTTTCGAGGTATACCAGAGACTGTAGGAGACAACACCCTGCGACAATACTTGCCGGGTCTCTTTAACACACTGGCCCCAAAAATTGCAGACATAGGTTGGAGACTAGACCAGGCTCATAGATCCCTGGGCCCTAAGCCCCCCTCCGGAGCTAGGCCTAGGGACATCATAGTTCGCTTCCATTATTATGACAGCAAGGAGGCCTTGACCCTTGCCACATGCAATAAATCTTCCGCTGAATACAGGGGGGCAAAAATTCCGATATATAATGATCTGTCTCAGATCACTCTGGCGAAACACAGCAATCTTCGTCCAATTACCTCTCATTTACAAAATCTATGCATCCCATATTTCTGGGGCTTCCCGTTTCGACTGATTGTCCCTCGTGAGGGATCCCAACACTGCCTTTGCGACATACATGAAGGGGAAGCATTTATGAAAAGCCTGGGCCTACCTCCACTGCCTGATGATTTTATGCTTCTGCCTGCTGCCCTGTCAGGCCGCAATGCCCCTAACATACCTAACCGGGTCTGGACCCGGTCCAAAATGAGCATAAAAGATCTTTCTCCACTCCTCAACGCTCATCCAGACGCCCTCCTTGAACAGATGACAGCTACAGTTGGTCCTAACTTTACAGGCAGGTTTGCCTCTAACCTAGTGACAGACTATATTGGCTTTTCTTTTTTTTTCCTGTTAACTTTTCATGGTTGTGTTTTTTTTCTGGTCTGGACACTAGATGGAAGTTCTCCAACAACTGGAGGTAGCACCCCACATACCCATGGGCTAAAGTATATCTATAAAGTTTTCATATTTTTGTTTTTTCTTTATATGCATTTTTTCTGTTTACATAAAGTTCCCAGAAAGAAAGGGATGTTTTTACATTCTTTTGTTATGACAATTTTTAATACGCTACATACCTGCTGGAGAGAAGGTGGATCCCTCCTCCTTACATCTCCATCTGATGCGAGTCGCCAAGTGCCCCCGTTTTGTCCATGACTTCGGTCTAGGACTCCTGAGTAGCATTTGCTTCTCAGGCGTATTGGCGCTGTTTTTTTTCTTTTTTGTTGTTGTTCTAAACCCCTTTTGGGTCCTGCAAAAGTTTTTCTTCTACCTCTGTGTTTATTTTTGTTTCAATAGCTGTTCAAAATAGGTACACTCACATACTGTTATAGGGAAATCTCTAACTTAAGAGAATTACAGGTATCTTGGTTTATAGAGTTAAATAGCATATACACTGTTAATATATTATGGCTTTAAAAATAGTCTCTCATAATGTTAAGGGTCTGAATTCTATCCAGAAGCGATGGCTTGCCCTTAAAGATTTTAGAAGATCTGGTGCTGATATAGTGCTAGTACAGGAGACTCACTAATGTGCTGGGGGGGTCGATGAAATTTGCATCTAAATATTTTCCTACCTCATATGTAGCTTCTGATCCTTCTGGTAAAGCTGGAGTAGCTATCCTTATTAGAAAATATTGCCCTATTAGGGTCAAAGTCAAATGCATCAACCCCCACGGGAGGTTTGTTATCCTGGTCTGTGAATACATGTCGTCTATTTTCACGCTGTTAAATGTTTATGCATACAACTCTGGTCAAACTGTCTTTCTAGAAGAGTTGTTTGGTCGTATACAGAGATACTCTCATCCATTTATGATAATGGGGGGAGATTTCAATTTGATTATGTCCAATAGAAGAAATAGACATACACTCTTTGAGGACGTAACACATCAACGGGTGATCTCCCAGACCACCTCTTTTAGAAAACTAATTAGATCCCACCATCTACTGGAGAATCAAGCACCCAACACAAAGACAATATACCTTTTACTCCATGGCCCATAAAATGTATTGTAGACTAGATCATTTTTTTTATAACACCACCACTACTCCCCCATACAGTAGATTCTGATATATCACCCATTACCTGGTCAGATCTCACGGGACCTCTTACTACACAACTCTACTTCAAAAACTTGCCATTGGAGACTTAATGAACACCTTCTTAGCTCCACTCCTATTAAGGAAAGACTGACAAGGGAACTGTGTGAGTATTTTAAGCTGAATGTAGGTTCGGTGCAAAAGGCCTCTACCCTCTGGGAGGCCCACGAGGCCTGCTTCCGCGGCTTCTGCATTACCGAGGGCTCACGCCTTAAAGTGGAAGTAAACCCTCCTATCGTTTTCAGCCAAGGAAGCTGCCATCTTTGCCTCTGTTTAATCTTCAACTGCCACGGTGCTGCACATGTGATCCGTTATGACACCAGCCATTGGATGGTTTGACTGTTTGGTTGAGAGCACAGCCAATGTGCAGTTAGCATTCCCGGCATGCCTTTTTTTTTTTAAACTGTTAAATCGATGGGTTTACTTCCACTTTAAGAGAGATAGCGAGGGCCGCTGGGTCTCTTTCCTAGCCGATTTGAGGCGGGCGGAGCAGAGGCATGTGGGTTCCCCAACAGTCGAGGGTCTCCACAGGGTAGTTGCATTACGCAATCAGCTGAAATCATTAGCATACAGTAAAACAGCGAAATCCCTTATGTGGGCTAAACAAAAAATTAACAAATTCTCCAATAAGCCACACAAAATGTTAGTTGATAAGCTACGCCCACGTCCTTTTCATTCCTTCCCTGAACGAATGATTCAAAAAGATGGCACACCTACCCATTGCCCTCAAACAATGACCAAAACTTTTGGAAATTTCTATAGAGAGCTTTACAACTGTCTTACCCCCGAAAAACAGTTTCAGTTTACACAAGATAATTTTGATCAGTTTGTCAAGGACCTATCTTTGCCTAAACTGACATCTTCAGATCTTGAAAAGCTTAATGCCCCTGTCTCCCCTGAAGAGCTAACAAGAATAGTTAAGGATCTCCCTTTACACAAATCCCCAGGCCCAGATGATCTTACGTACCTTTATTATAAAACTTTTCTGCCCACTTTAATGCCACATATGTTACACTTAGGTTGTCCCAAATTAGTCAATAGGGACCAGGTGGGGTTTGTACCATCTAGACACGCAGGGGATAACACAAGGCGCACTATAGGTCTGATTGACTTACTGAACAAGTTCCCTCCCCCAGATCTCACCTTGAGTCTTGATGCCCAAAAAGCGTTTGATCGCCTAAGCTGGCCCTACATGTTCTCTACACTTACACGATTTGGGTTTTAGAGTTCTTTCTTTAAGGCTATACAGGCATTGTACACCCACACATCTGCACAGGTACAGATGACCTCATTCCTATCCCCCTGCTTCC
This sequence comes from Lithobates sylvaticus, assembly GCA_028564925.1. Classification (NCBI taxonomy): domain Eukaryota; kingdom Metazoa; phylum Chordata; class Amphibia; order Anura; family Ranidae; genus Lithobates; species Lithobates sylvaticus. The sequence continues at coordinate 147,674,053 of CM053033.1, forward strand.
CCATGTCAAATGGCACTAGGCAGGGATGCCCTTTGTCCCCCCTTCTTTTCATCCTGTGCCTGGAGCCTTTGGCAGAGGCAATAAGGTGTCACCTGGACATTAAGGGAGTGCTAATGAGACAGCGAGAGTACAAGTTATCCCTATTCGCTGATGAAATTCTTCTTACGCCAACTAATCCCATTATCTCACTCCCCTCCTTACACGCTCTTCTACAGACATTTGGGTCCATTTCAGGCTATAAAATAGATACTGCCAAAACTGAAGCACTTCCCCTACATATACCACCACATACGTACATACCCCTATAAATGGTGTCCTGAAGCTTTAACATACCTAGGTATTAAAAGCGGAGCTCCACCCGCACCAAAAATATTAAAAGTCAGCAGCTACAAATACTGCAGCTGCTGACTTATAATAAATGGACACTTACCTGTTCCAGGTTCCAGCGGTGTCGGCAGAATGTGACGAGCGACCGATCGTCTCTCGGCTGCCCCGCCGCCATCCTCTGTCAGGGAATCAGGAAGTGAAGACGCAATGTCTTCACTGCCCGGTTCCCTACTGCACATGCGCGAGTCGCGCTGCGCGTCTCTATTGGTCCCCGTTGTGTCCTGGGAACTGTGTTTCCCAAGACACAACGGTGCATCTCCAGACAGGGGCGGGGCAGCTCCGGATATCTCATCCGGAAGTGGGTGCAGATACCTGTATTATACAGGTATCTGCACCCCCCTCCCCCCTGACAGGTGCCAATTGTGGCACCGGAGGGGGGGGGGAATCCGATAAGCGGAAGTTCCACTTTAGGGTGGAGCACCGCTTTAAGATTCCTTACTCATACTCTAGCTTATATTCCACTAACTTTCCCCCCTTATTTCAGGATATATACAGATGTCTTCACCAATGGGCTACATACCCTATTACTATGCTTGGTAGATTTAACGTTCTAAAAATGTCTATATTGCAAAGGTTACTATATCTCTTTGAAACCCTACCAGTGGCAATACCTATTAGTCAGCTTAAAGCTCTTCACAGAGGTATTTAAAAATGTATATGAATAATAAGACATTGGATAGCAAGCTCAGTGGTATTCTCTCTAAAAACTCAGGGGGGTCTAGGTGCCCCTGACATTATAAGGTACTATTATGTCTCTCACCTTCAGACGGTAGTCTCCTGGTCATGTCAGGTGGCTCCAAACCGGTGGCCAGAGATTGAGAGGGGTGCCATATACCCCCTACACCACTGCTCGCTGATATGGTCCCATTCCTTACTAAATGATCCCATATTGAAGAATATGTGCTTAGCACAGATGTTATTCACCAAGACATTATGGGGTAAATGTGTGCTGAAGTATTCGCTCTCTTCACCGTGCCCTCCTCTAGCTAACATATTGGTAAACCCGGCTTTGCCAGACAGTTTGGCCTTTGGACGCCTGCTGCCCTGGATGCAGACGCCCCTCTTAGAATTATGTAACCTGGTACATCCAGTCACTCAAAAATTCCATACCTTTGCAATCTTACAAGAAAACATTTCTATCCCTCAAAGCTTATTTTATTTCTACCTTCAAGTTAGACATTTTTTTCACTCATTGTCCCCGACTCTCACTCTGGACCTACCCACTCCCTTTGAGCATTTATGTGCTGAGGGTCCCCACCAATTACATTTAATATCATCCATATACCATTTTCTGCATGAATCCACAAAAGTGCTAGCCGATACCCACTTGTATATGCGTAAATGGAATAGGATATTGGGACGTACTATCCCTATGCAAATATGGACTAAAATTTGGTTGTCAACTTTTAAGTCCTCTAAATGTGTGGTCCAGATGGAGACGTCAGTGAAGATCTTAATGTTTTGGTATAGGACTCCAGAGCATATTCATCACATTAATGCCGCGTACACACGAAGGGACTATCCCGCGGGATTGTCCGCTGGACTCAAGTCCACCGGACAATCCCCTCGTGTGTGGGCGCCGGCGGACTTTTTGCAGCCAAAAGTCCGGCGGACTAGGTTTTAAGTTTTGTTTTAAAATTGTCCGCTGGACTTGGCAGTCCGGCGGACAATCTGGCAGTCCGGCGGACAATCCCGCCGTTAGTAGGCTAGTCCGCCGGACTTTTGAAATGAACGGACCTGCCGCTCATCGGAAAGTCCGTTCATTTAGCACGTGACTTCAGGTATACGTAGCTAGCGTAGGCAGTGAATGCCGCCGGGCTAGCCCCGTCACCTGGCATGGATTTAAAGGGACTCCCCACGCTGAAAAAACGGCGTGGGGGTCCCCCCCAAATCCATCTCAGACCCTTATCCGAGCACGCAGCCCGGCCGGCCAGGAAAAGGGTGGGGACGAGCGAGCGCCCCCCCTCCTGAGCCATACCAGGCTGCGTGCCCTCAACATGGGGGGGCCCTGGGGAAAGGGGGGCCGTGCGCCCCCCCCACCCCAAAGCACCTTGTCCCCATGTTGATGAGGGCCTCTTCCCGACAACCCTGGGGGGCCCCCAGATCCCGGCCCCCCACCCTATGTGAATGAGTATGGGGTACGATGTACCCCTACCCATTCACCTAAGGTGTAAAATGTAAAGTAAAAAAACACACAATTTTGAAAAAAGATTTTATTGCACTGCTCCAGGGGTCTTCTTCCGTCTTGGGGGTCTTCTCGCCGGACTCCTCCGCCATTTACCTAGCTCTTTTACCGAGCGGAGGAGGCCGGCTACCTTCTTCGTCGTCGACGCCGTCGTCTGGGGGTCTCGATCCGCCTTCGGGGGTCTTCCGGGGTCTCTTCTGTTCTTGCCGCGGTTGTCGTTTTCCGCGCCGCCTTCTTCTTCTTCTTCTTCTTCTTCCGATGTTGACTCGTCGCTCTCTCTGGCCGGAATGCCAGAGCCGCGCTGTGCTGGGACTTATATAGGGACAAGGGGACAGGGTCACATGCTCATGTCACATGGTGACCCCGCCCCCTTGTGATGTCACAGTCCCGGAGGATGCTGGGACTGTGACATCATAGGGGGCGGGGTCACCATGTGACATGAGCATGTGACCCTGCCTCCTTGTCCCTATATAAGTCCCAGCACAGCGCGGCTCTGCCATTCCGGCCAGAGAGAGCGACGAGTCAACATCGGAAGAAGAGGAAGAAGAAGAAGAAGGCTGCGGCGCAGAAAGCGATGACAGCGGCAAGAACAGAAGAGACCCCGGAAGACCCCCGAAGGCGGATCGAGACCCCCCAGACGACGACGGCGGCGACAACGAAGAAGGTAGCCGGGCTCCTCTGCTCGGTAAAAGAGCTAGGTAAAATAGCGGAGGAGTCTGGCGAGAAGACCCCCCAAGACGGAAGAAGACCCCCGGAGCAGTGCAATAAAATATTCTTAAAAAATTGTGTGTTTTTTTTATTTACACTTTACACCTTAGGTGAATGGGTAGGGGTACATCGTACCCCATACTCATTCACATAGGGTGGGGGGCCGGGATCTGGGGGCCCCCTTATTAAAGGGGGCTCCCGGATTCCGATAAGCCCCCACCCCGGCCCCCGACAACCAACGGCCAGGGTTGTCGGGAAGAGGCCCTTGTCCTCATCAACATGGGGACAAGGTGCTTTGGGGTGTGGGGGCCGCACGGCCCCCCTTTCCCCAGGGCACCCCCCATGTTGAGGGAACGCGGCCTGGTACGGTTCAGGAGGGGGGGGGGCGCTCGCTCGTCCCCACCCCTTTCCTGGCCGGCCGGGCTGCGTGTTCGGATAAGGGTCTGAGATGGATTTGGGGGGGGACCCCCACGCCGTTTTTTCGGCGTGGGGATTCCCTTTAAATCCATACCAGGTGACGGGGCTAGTGCGGCGGCATTCACTGCCTTCGGTAGCCCGTTTACCTGCAGTAACGTTCTAAATGAACCGACTGCTCCGTGTGTGGGCAAGTCCGTTCATTTTCAAAAGTCCCGCAGACTTTTTCCCGCGGATTGTCCGCCGGAGAAGTCCGGGCGTGTGTGGGCAAGTCACACGCTCGGAAAGTCCGGCGAAGCTCCGCTGGAAAGTCCGGCGGTTTGTCCGGCGGACAAAGTCTGATCGTGTGTACGGGGCATAAGGAGACATTGGCCTTTGAAGGCCATGCAGATTAAATGCTTCTTGCAAGAAAGCTCTGCAGTCCAGCACTTTAAACAATGGACACTACACATATGTACCAAGAGGCTACTGTGGAAACATGAGGTGGGAGTCTTTAACAGACCATTACAGCTTAAGCTTAAGTTTAAAGCTGCATAAATCTGTTACACATGCTCCTGAAAAGTCAATGGAAGCAGCAGTAAAAGCAATTTTAGGGGATTGGCAGTGCCAGAACTTTCAGGGTCGCAGCAGTCGCACTGGCTACTGGGCCCTGCCGTTCTGCCGATGTGGGGGGGCCCCAAGACCCGGCATCTCCCCCTGCACCCCTGACTGTCGGTTTTAGTATGCAGTGGGGGGAGGTGGCAATCGGCAGCTCTATTGTGTCCACGGGATCTACCTGAGGCTTGTAGTTGTCTTCCCGACTGTATACAGTGGAGAGGAGAGGGGCCTCTGACCCAGGCATGTATTGACTTCACTCTTCAGTGAGTCGGCTTTGCATCGACACTCTTGCTGATACATGCCAGGCTCAGAGGCCCCTCCCCTCTCCACTGTATACAGTCAGGAAGAGAACAACAAGCCCCAGGGAGATCCCACGGCCAGTGGACACAATAAAGCTGCTGATTGCCACCTCCCACCTTACCCCAGGTGGAGTGTCCAGAGATGTACTGGGGGTTGGAGGTGCACAGCGGAGACCAGCCAGGTACAGGGGAACCTCTGGAAGGGGACCCTGATGTAAGGAAGGCGCTGTCTGGGGACCCTGAAGTAAGGGGGAGGCTCTCTGGGGACCCTGATGTAAGAGGGAGGCTATCTGGGGACCCTGATGTAAGGGGGGGGGGGCTCTTTGGGAACCCTGATGTAAGGGGGAGGCTCTCTGGGGACCCTGATGTAAAGGAGGGGCTCTCTGGGGACCCTGATGCAAGGAAGGATGAACTGCTGCTGTCCTGTCCAGGTTTTTACACTATTGGAGCATTTGTTTTTTACATGCTATGTGCACCCACTAATGAGGCGATCTGGAGAGTAGCTGGCGAACAAGCTGGCACGTTTGGTGCACTCTGAAGTTATAGCTGTGCCTAGATTACCGGTATATGCTTTTCCTGATCCTCTGTAGTGGGGGATCATGACTATCTGGTAAGAAGTAATTCTCTCTATATGGTGGTGGATTGCACACTTTTTACCAATCAGCGGTTGAAGATTCATCTCATTAGCTGATGGACTTTACTGATTTTTGCATGGGTGGATGTGATATGCTTGTTTTGATATGGACTAATTTTTGCATAACCTTTATGGTTTATATTTTTTTCAAATTAGTTTTTTACAATGTTTATGATTCATTAATTAATTTACACATATTAGTCATTCACATTGAATAGTGGTTGGTTTGTACACTTGTGTGTATAATTTAGGGCTCATTAGCCATTCGCAGTCATTGATCATTTACATTGTATTGTGAATGATTTGCACATTTTATGTGTTTAATTTATGGTTTATTCCTGTTCACTTTTATAGGTCTAGTGCGATTCTAATTTTCTTTTTATAAATTTTTCCACTGTATCGGTGTTATATAGGAGAATAGCTGCTTCCATTATACAACAAATTTATCACTCATAGGTTTTTGATATATATATCTTAGCACAATTTATTTTCTTTTTTCTACTAAGGAAGGGGCTCTTTGGGGACCCTGATGTAAGGAAGGGGCTCTTTGGGGACCCTGATGTAAGGAAGGGGCTCTCTGGTGATCCTGATGTAAGAAAGGCGCTCTCTGGGCACCCTGATGTAAGGGGGGGGGCTCTCTGGGCACCCTGATGTAAGGGGAGGGGCTCTCTGGGCACCCTGATGTAAGGGGAGGGGCTCTCTGGGCACCCCGATGTAAGGGGAGGGGCTCTCTGGGCACCCCGATGTAAGGGGAGGGGCTCTCTGGGCACCCCGATGTAAGGGGGGCTCTCTGGGCACCCCGATGTAAGAAAGGGGCCATCTGGGGACCCTGATGTAAGGGGAGGGGCTCTCTGGGGACCCTGATGTAAGGAGGGGCTCTCTGGGGACCCTGATGTAAGGAGGGGCTCTCTGGGGACCCTGATGTAAGGAGGGGCTCTCTGGGGACCCTGATGTAAGGAGGGGCTCTCTGGGGACCCTGATGTAAGGAGGGGCTCTCTGGGGACCCTGATGTAAGGAGGGGC